>OV121097.1:37832416-39032416 GCA_921293015.1 Phorcus lineatus
CATACACGGCTTGTTCTCGAAGACACAGTGTGGTATTGTCTGCAACATATCACATAGGAGTCTTTACGAAATATCGCCATTGTGTGATTTATAAAATGATTTCATAATATGACCTATAAACTGTTTGAAAGGTGCAAATTAAACTGGTATAAACGCTGTAGCTTGTTACATTTTCCCATTGCATTTAGGAATTGAAACATAGAATCATCTCTTGAAAGTGCATCCTGCTACCTCAGCGTATTTGAATCCACAGAGCTCATTCAATACCCTGATATCTAGCAGGTCAAATTCCTCGTATATCTCTCTAAATAATCTACCAGTGAAATAAATCTCATTCAGCAATCGCATCTCTACCCGGATAACAAATCCGCTGAATTCGAGATGTTTGTTTTAGAATTCTCATTGGCTGAGAAGCACATGCTAAACAAAGTCTCGAAAAAACCAGCCGCCAGCGACACGAGGCATTTGGTCTGATAGATACCAGGGTATTAGAGGAGCACTGCGGATTCAAATACGCTGATGTAGCAGGATTTTGAAAGACGCTCTAGGTGCTATACATTTTTGCTATACATACATGTAACCATCGTCTTCTTCCTTTTTTGAATGCCACAGACGATTATACGATCGTCCTCAAAATTAATATTAAGGATGAAGATTTTTTAAATGTGAGACCTGTTTATATTTTTTATGTTTAAATGTGTTTTCGATGTTGTAATCACACAAGTGATAATCATTCAGCAACTACGTATGTGATGTGTGAGTTCATTATTTAAAGTATTGTTGCAAAAGATCCACGTACATACGTATGTGTATATTGAAAAAAATCATCACACCTGACAAAGACTCATGTTATATCAATTTTGCGTTTTTATTTGTTAACATTGCATTCTAACATAACTAACATAATTGGTTTAGATGTTTATGATAATTTCATGAGTGTTGGTTAATTGCAGACATTATAGAAGCCCAAAATCTTACCCACTATATTATCTAAAATACGGTTATTTCTTTCGTTGCTTTAAATTCAAAATGGCAAGATTAGTCACTTAGCAACACAATGTATAAGTTACCCTGATGATCACTATGTTGTGAAACCGGTTGGTAATGAACTTATATGAAGACAAATCTTCAGTTTGTTATTTTTAAAGAATATGTTAGTCTCTGGGATAGGTGGATGTCCATCTAGATTCAAGGATATTTCGACCTAGACCTAAATATTAATACAGAAATTATTTTCGTTTCTTTAAACATAAAAATATTCTGGTTGGTTCTTGTTTAAGATGAAATGGATCAAGGGGCGCCATGACTCAATTATTGTTTACCAAGATTGCGAATATTTCTGAATCCTCTGATCTAAAGGATCAATGAGTTATATTGAACGTCGATTGTATTTTGCACAACAGATCGCCTACTGAATACAATCTGGAACTGTAGGTGATATTTACATTGGACGTCATCGTGATCGGATCTCGATTTCATTCAGAATGTCATCAGGACTGAAAACCCATCCTGACCATGCATAGATCGAGAGATATGAAGCTTCCTCTGTTTGTTTTGTGTTGCCACATGTCTCCTTACAAGGACTGTTTGGTAGAGCGACGTGTTCTTACAAGAAATGTTTGTTTGGCGACGTGTCTTAACTGGAAGAGTTAAGTGGGGCGACGTGTTCTTAAAGGAACAGTTTGTCAGGGCGATGTGTTATTAAAGGAAGCGTTTGCTAAGCGACATGTTCTTAAAGAAAAAGATTGTTATGGCGACGCGTTCTTAAAAGACCAGGGTTTTTTTGGCGACGTGTTCATAAAGGGACAATTTGTTAAGGCGACGTGTTTTTAAAGGAACAGTTTCTTATATCGACGTGTCCTTTAAGGGACAATTTCTTTGGGCGACGTGTTCTTAAAGAAACAGTTTGTTATGGCGACGTGTTTTAAAGGAACAGTTTGTTAGTGCGACGTGTTCTTACAGAAACTGTTTAGTGGGGCGACATGTTTTTAAATAACAGTTTGTTGTATCGACGTGTTCTTACAGGGACAGTTTGTTAGGGCGGTGTGTTCTTACAATCTTTATGGAAGTATCTATGATAAATAAAATAGAGGTCTCATAATCATAAAAGAGTTTTCTACAGCATTTTGGTTTTTTTCTAAATTAGATATAAAGTTCTATAAAGGACTATCTCATCACAAGAAAAACTGCTAAAGTTGAAGCCAGGACCAAGGTATTTTATATGACGGTTGAGGTTACATCTATCTCAGGGATCCAGTGTTAAGCGAGCACATGGTACAGTGCGCCCCTGGGGTCAGCTGTGTGTATTGATATCTCGGCGAAGTAATCGCTGTTAAGCGTTCGCTGATTGAATACCGCTAATGAAGAATTCCCTCGGCCTGTTAAAAGTGTTTATGCATTAAACGGGCTTAATTCATTGTTGCTTGCTGTTGCAGCTGATTCCGCAGGGGCAAAAGTCAGAGATTGTCAAGAAACTTAATTTATCAATCTAGGTTTTTGATGTATCTCTACCTTATCTAAGCGAATTAAAATTGGAACGCATGCCTATCAAAGCAATATTAGACAGAAATATAACTTAGAATTAACCTAACAAATTAAGGGGTTCTTAATGTCTACAAAGCGCATGAACAAATCTTAAGACAGTTAATGACTATTATACTAGTACAGTTAACAGTTGGAATTCAATTTTCATCGATAATAATGCACATATCCCAAACACAAAACTATAACATTACACAGACAACACGTTGGGAAATTTGCACAATAATAGTTTATTAATAGTTTATATTTTATGGTTCGAAATTTATAAACACATGGTATGATTGACGTATTCTTAAAGCATTCTAACGGACCCCACCAAGTCTAGATGTTTAATATTCAGATTACAACAATGGGTTCTCTATCCAGTGTAATTACTGCAAACATCATTCGGACAGAATCTATGCATAATGCATGTAAACACTGACTAGTAATCTAATTGTCTTTCGTTTACTACCTAATTCCATTTTCAAATTATGAGTTGTCGTTTTTATTATTTTTTCAAATTTTAAAGTACATTTATTTTATAATCATCATATAAAATATCTTAAAACATCTTAAATATTTCATTAATATGATCAGATGCCTTGCCTCTTGCCAAACTATGATTGCTTATTATACTTTGCTTAATGGATATACTTAATGCTTCTCCCTAAAAAGCTATTCATTCATAAATATCTTTAAAATAGTCCTTAGCCTACCCGTCTGAAAAAGAGCAATTCGTAACTAACACAAATAAGAAAATGCATGCCATTGCAAATGAGTTATTTCACAACTGTGTTCAAATCCTTCAGGAGTTTCATCCATTGTGACAGTATTCAGAATTCTTTTGTAGTTTAGGTGTCAAATATTAACAATGTCGTACGTCAGTACGATGACAGTCTAACGACGTAACTCTCGTTTATCCTCATCGCGCGAGATTATCCGAGATTTAATGAATCATTAGGCAGGATAACAAGTAAATGATACGAACACTAGCTCGACTAACATGGCAATTATTTGACTGTACTTTTAATTAATAAAACTGAGTATATGTTTTAAATGGCATTATTATCATGATGGTGTCGTTAATGATAAGTATCAAAATAGCTTTTTATAGGTCAATCATATGATATGAATCAGTGGTAAGAATGATAACGACTAAAATGTGATTTATCATCCTGACAATTAAATGTGTTGTTTGTAAAGAATGTTAAGATAATATGATTCAGTTTTGGATTGCATACTGTACATTCTTATCATTCTTCAATATCCTATATTCAATGTTTAGTTAAACTCATTTGACATAGAAAGAGTTAACAAGATTATATAGCTAACTTTAGTTCAATATTTATCCTTAACCATTATGTGTGTATTTACTGCTTAACGAAAGTACTTTTTACATTGGCGTATCTTGTTTTCATCAAGATTTGCAACCTTTGTTATTTTTAATAAATACAATACTTGTGGGTGGACATAGCACATTTCTTCCGGAAATAAAAGTGTGTATTTTAATGCCAATTTGCTGTCAAAGACACACAATCCCCTTCTAATGCTGGCACGGCACTAAGTGGAAAGTCGAGTGCTTGTTTTGGGTGGGACAAAATGGCGGATACTGAACTTCCGGGGCGGTCAATACACATTTTCGGACATTGAGCATTGGATATCAATGTGCTTCCGGATAATTCATATTTATAAAACATGCATAACGAAATATAAACTTAACGTCTAGAAGCAATGAATATTTTAAGGACGTATCTAGGGGGAAAATCTCGATGGTTTCAAAATATAGAAAAGTTTTGATTTAATAAATTTAATTTCACAGTGTCATATATATCGTCATTAGTGAGCATTTTATAATAACAATGGAAGTTCAATAATCTATAAATGTTCCGTATGAAACAAATTATCGACCTTTGCAACTTTTCAGCTTAAAAGTTAGTACTCAAGTCGTTTTGCTTAAACGTCAATGAATTTCAAACTTTTATTTTCATTTTAAACACAACCGTCTTCTTTATCAATCTTAACTTAATGATATAACATTGTCTGTTCGAATATTTTAAATTTCAACGTTATACATAATTCAGTTGCAACATCAACCGTTGGACATTGTGTTTTACTATCAAATCCCAATATCATATTGGCGCATTTACGACAATTTGCATTAAAGGGGCAGTGGCTTGTTTTGTGAACGATTTTTTAAAAAAAATGTTTACCAATAAACATTAGTTTATGCCAAATGTATTATCTTCGTCGGTTCAAACATCTCATTACTTATCCCGATCATCCGTTGTAGTGGAAAAATTATCAAGTATCAAGAAAAGTTTTAAAATTATTCGATGTAGGGAAATGAATTCGCATAGCTTGACTGATCATGGTACGCTCTTTAATAAGCACTGTTTTTTGTGAATGAAAATATGATCTTTCCATTGGAAACATTTATTTTCTTTTTGTGAGATCTCTTTGTGTAAACAACGTGCTACTGGCCCTTTAAGAAATAATTATTCATTATTCTTAATCATAAAAGTTTGACATTAAAGTTAACATACTGATTTACAGTTTTCACGTTGCGTTAAAGCTATCCATTTATCAATGTTTCACCAATTTTACCCAAAGAGACTTATAAAGTTCCACGCATTCAATGGAATTTAATGATCATATTTTCATTTGAGGGAATTGTTTCATATAGTCTAAATTGTATTTAATGGAATCATTATATTTTAAGTTATATCTTATCTTTTAGTTATATCTTCATGTGATATCTATCTATCTATCTATCTATCCATCCATCCATCTATCCATCTATCTATATATCTATGTCTCTATATATCTATCTATCTATCTTTCTATCTACTAGTATCTATGTATCTATCTATATATCTATCTATCTATCCATCCATCCATCCATCCATCCATCTATCTATCTATCTATCTATCTATCTATCTATCCATCTATCCATCTATCTATCTGTCCATCTATCCATCTATCTATCTATCTATCCATCCATCCATCTATCCATCTATCCATTTATCTATCTATCTATATATCTATGTCTCTATATATCTATCTATCTATCTTTCTATCTACTAGTATCTATTTATCTATCTATGTATCTGTCCATCTATCCATCTATCCATCTATCTATCTATCTATCTATATATCTATATATCTATCTATCCATCCACCATCTCACCCTTCTTACATATTCATCATAATTGATAAATATATTGGATTTACTTGTTTTCAACGATGATTGAGTTTAGGCCTTAAACTTGTCTCTTTTACGAAACTGCTTACTGTCTGACTTCAACATTGCAATCCAGTTGTGTCTTTTTGTCTGCTTAGGATAATTGATTAGGAAACAATGGTAATTTTCGGGAACAGTCAATACATTTCATTAGATAACGCCATTGGTAACGTTTGACATGTGTGACCCGACAACACCCAACATGTATTATGGATCAGCTGGTCTTGATACAACTAAACTGAATAAAGCATTTTTCATTGTCAAAATTTCAAATCAAAACAACTATCTTTATAAGTCTTCAAAACACTTGCCGCTACGAAAAGCACTATGTTTCGACTAAGAAGAAATGCCACCATTTAATTCAAACACGGCTCTCATAAAAACATAACTAGCTTTTAGCTTATTTTAATGTGATTTAGTTTACAATACAAACATTGCCATTATAACTCGCTCCATGCATGTACGCTGTGCGACATTTAAATAAATTAGTGGTCTCCTTCTTCTATAAGCTGATATCGTTTTAAACATTGTTTGTGTCAATGTAGTTCTAGTACAACAAACACTGTCAAAACTTATCAAATTCTAATCAGGAGTCAACAAGTATACGACGCGCCAGGTGTGTCAAGTTAACAGGTAAGCGCTGGCGATGATGCAATTGAGGCGTGAGGCAAGGAGATGTTGTAACACTGCCTCTATTGTTGACTTTCCGTATAGGTGACACTGTAAACTCGCCCGGACTTGTTAGTTTGAAATTAGTTTCCTTGAACGGGTTTTTTGAACAACTTTAATGTGTTGGATACACATCGGATTTCTAGTTCATCACGTCCAAGAAAATAAAACAGAGAAGGAAAGAGTAAATGCTTATAAAATATTAACCACAAAATCGGCAATATCCTTTAGTTATTTTATTCAGTTTTTAAAAAAAATCTGGGATAGCACTACAGCATATAGTTTGATAAATGAATTTAAGATTTATCAATGTTAATTCCGTTTTTTTACCATCTCTTTATTTTCCTTACTTTGTGACACAGACAAATAAATCCGTGTATAAGCAAACAGAAGATACATATAAACATAGAAGAAGAAGAGAAGAAGAGGAAGACATATGCCGAAATCTCAAATTGGCTCCTACAATTTATTGTGCTAACAAAACATCTCAATGGCATTTTTTTCTAATATATTCTTGTCAGTATTTTGGTGTAGATGTACTTCACTTTAACGTCCAATAAAATTACTCGAAAGTGAATCAAACTATATATGTCATTTCTACGGCTTAAATATCAGTAGAAAATTTCGAGAAGGAACATTTTCTGCTGCTTTGTATACAATGACTTAGCGATAATGTGTCACTATATCATTTTAATTGTGTGTGACCTTGCGGCATTTTATTATTTAATCATTTTAATTATGTGTGACATTTGACATACGTAGATTAACGGGGACTAGAAATGTCATAGTTCATTAACTTTTACTCTTCTGCTCTTCGTCTTTACAAACTGATTTTTTTTTCAATTTGTATGTTATGTTGTACGTTTTGGTTACAATTAGTTAACTTTTTTAGTTTTTGATTTTGTTAACAATTGCCTATACAGTACAAGTCTTTCGCTGATATTATATTTGGATATATATTAATATTACACTATTTGATGATGGTATTTCTTTATGCGACAATACACAATTCTCTAGTATTTTGGGAATCTTGCATCAATCGAGTTTTCTTTTCTTTTCCAAATATTTAGTTAAGACACTAATCAAAACATGTCCATATTGCATCAAGTCAAATTATATAAAAAAAATTATCAACTATTATTATATGATACATAATATTTAGGGACGTTTATATCGCCCTCTATCACTTGACATAAAACAGTCCTAGTTAAGTTCAAATATATCATCAATTCATCTATATCAGGTTTGTTCGGATACATGAACGTGATAATAAATGCTGCTATAGCTATAATGATGTCATGTTATTTTTCTTTTTCAATATAACATGTCCAAGTTTTGCTAAGGTTTGATCAAAATGATTTTTCTATGTAAATTGTATAATTGGTATCAGTTTCATACTAAAATAATGGTTTTCCGATGAAATTAATGAAAATATTCTTACTTTAGCACATGAGGCGAGAATCCTAACTAAAGCTTTAATTAGACAATTTTCTACTTCATCGGAAATGTGTCGTAATAATTGTACGTAGAAATAAGCTTACAGTCAATGTGTCATCAGTACTTATCATACGTTGATATGTGCTTGTCATCAGTGTGATGAATGAACTGTTTTACGAAGTATTTTTGTATTTGAGAGGTATTTATATTATATGCGTTATAAAACTTTGAATTATTAATTAATGTTTTGAAAAAATATTAACCCAAACTTGGTCTGGTCCTGTAATGTTCAGGGGTATCTATATTACGCTGTAATTATCTTTGAATACAAAATAACTAGCTAATTTTGAATCGATCAAAACTTCATTTCTATTTTAAAGTCAGTTATGACATAAAACAAATAGGTTTGAAATGGGGAGATAAGAAAATTTGAATTTAAGATCAATGTTTCAAAATACTGACCTCAATTGGGTCTGGTCCTGTGAAGTGCATCATGCTGCCGAAGGTAAAGGCTTTCCCAGTACAGGTGCTGACATAACCCAGTAGGAACACACATACGACACGAACTGCTTCCATCTTTGCTCTTTTCGCTGTCAGTCCTCAAGCTTTACTGTCAAAGATGTTTTCAGCGATATTTATATCCTCGCCCCTAAACGATCCTGTTTTCTATTCTTTGTTTTATGTCATTTCAAAGTATTTATTTCGTCTTTCACAATTAATATGACAAAATCACAGCTCTTGTAAAACCTCTCAGCCAATGAGTGAGTACTCAAGCACGTGACAGGAATGCGGGGGCGAAGTGAACACACACACAGACCCGTTCCTCATTCATAGATTCCAAGCGTTCGAAGAGGGGGAATGTATCATCACGGGGGAGTTGGTTCGGGGGGTTATTAGCAGTTGTACCCGCGGGCTAAAGCAGGCGGGATAGGGTTGAATCCAGGGAGTGACTGTTAAGTTCTGAAGAGAGATATGAAAGTTTTTGACCACGACTGTTGGAGGAGATAAAGGATTTATAGATCCCAGTAGTTCCGGACCGACATGATAATCCTTAGGACGCCGGCAGCTCATAGAGTCGACATCACGCATCTACCGGCCGTCTGTAGACATAGAAGACAATTTGAGCCCATTAGATACAAATTACCTTATTAGCAAACTGACAGTTCAACCGGAAGTACACACTTCCGGTGTCCGTCTGCATATGGTCAAGTGATTAACTGGTCCCGAGAAATACACATGCAAATAAGGAATAATTCCTTTAATAGCTATCGCTTTCCTCTTAAGGAGATTACATTGAATACATTATTAGGAACGTTGATGTGATGAATATCATTTGAATTATATCAATGACTGATGACGATCGATTGGAAACGTGGCGCTGATATTCTCGACATTTTCTTCATTAGTGCTTCTCATATTATACAGAAAACGTGCATTGCTTAATTTTGATCGGTAAAAAGGCAAATAAGTCATTTTTGAAATAGTCATGAATGTAATGATCAATGTTTAAACACATTACGGAAGCAGTTGACAATAACGCATGCATAATCTCATATTACATGCATGCAAGCTAATAGTGAGTGAAAGCATGAATATGACTGATAACGAGTACACGTATTTAATACGGAAGCATAGAGAAAAGGATATATTACCTGAATTGTAACAAATGGATCTGTGGCAGGCGGAACATTATTAAAGGCTTGACAACTAAGTCTATGCTCGTAGTTGATAATGATACGCTTAATTACTCTAGATAACGCTCCCATGCTCGTATTAGATGAATCACGTAATGACACGACTAGAATTAATTATGTCTGCGGATGCGAATTTGAGAGAAAATAAAAAGGGCACAATCAAGGCGAGTATTTGCGACAAAAAGGGCATTTTCTTATTGAACCTGTCGTATTTGATTTAGCGATCTGTTAAGGCGTGGGTGGATCTAATAATTTTCGATACCCTTTATATTATGGGATCTCATTATGTTCAATTCATTCATTGGAAGAGAAGATTATTTTTATCAAGAATTCAAAGGCACTAAATTCCTCGTCGACACAATGATTAAATAATGAATTAAAAAATACCACCCAAACAGTAAAAAGAAAAACTCTTTATCACAAGAATGCTTAAAGACGTTATTGCAAGAAAGCTTAAAAATTAACGCAAGAATGGTCTAAAACATTTGGAAACAATCCTTAAAAACATTACGGCAAGTGTATTGAAGACATTATTGCAAGCATGCTTGAAGAAATTACCAAATTAGTGCAAGAAAGCTTAAAACATACAATTGCAAGAAAGCTTAAAACATACAATTGCAAGAATGCTTAAAGACATTGTTGCAAGAAAGCTAAAAGACATTATCTAGCGAATGCTAACAGACATCACCGCAATGATGATTCAATACAACAACGTGAGAATGCATGAATACATTATCGCAAGAAGAAGGTAGATATTTGTATGAATGAAGAAACAAATAGTTAAAGGCATAGTGCAGTGATGCATGACACTGTTAGGATAGAGGCTTCCTTTTTATAAGATGCCATGAAAATGTATGAAAAGAGATTAATTACATCATAGTCCGAAATTTTATATTATGTCATGTAACATTCTTGCAATCATGGAAAGAATCATATAAAACAGTATAAAACATTGTATTAAAGTGTTTAAGAATTCTTGAATACCCGAAAAATGAATGCCATAGCATTTATATCAGAATGCCCGAACAGATCATGTCAAGAATGATCACTGGAAGGTTTAGAGAATGTTTCATGACATTATTTCAGAAAATTGTCATGACATTAAATACAGAATGCTTACATACATCATGTCTTTAACGCTTTGGAATTAATAATGTAACTTTACTCAAGATTTCTTTGCAGATAGGCATTTGGTCGAGACTGTATAGAATAACGTCAAGATAAGTTACAGCTAGCTATCGTGTCGACATAACTATACAGTGTTTCGTGAACAATAAATGTCTTGTAAATAATTGTCAGATTTACTTTCAATGAGATTTGACATTAAGAGTGCATGTAGAAAATGCTAGTAAGTCAAGACAAATTTGAAACAAAACGTGACTTAAAATAAGTTAACCTTTAACCAGACGTTTGTTTCCAGATTGCCGATGCATATGCAAATGGTATGCAATGGCAATTGGTGTTCATAAAGAACATTTCAAATTGCCATGGCAACGACAATGACATTACGCCCTCAGCCATTAAAGACAGGGTATGTACATGCAACCAGACCTTGGTCCCCTGAACCTCAAAGATAGACAGCTGTCACGTGCTTGTAACTAGAACTGTTGATTTATGAAGGAACTAAAGAAAGAAAATAATAACATGCAAAGTAATAAAATTCCATTGAAATATCTAAACATCCTGAAATATAACAAGTTTAATCTCACTCACCTAACCACCCGTCGTTATGTCCGGTTATCTGTCCAGCACAGCAAAATCCGTCTGGTCGGCGCTGGTCAACAGAAAGACTGACCAGGAGCGGATTGGCGGGCAAACAGAGGTCGATGTCTTTGATGATTTGATCGATCTGAGGATGGCGACAGCGTCCATAGACAAGGGGGATTTCGGAGGGGGAGAGCTTTCGAATGAGGTTAATATGGAGGGGGGTTAATGAGTGGATTGGAGGGTATCAGAGGTTTAGTTTGCAGACTGGTGGATATTTATCCCCGATCAGAGACGACGGAGGACATTACATGAATTGGTCTGGGATCTCGTCTGCAATTAGATCGGTGTCGTCTGGTCCATTGTGATCGTCTGTTTCATGGCAGTCGTCTGCTTAATGTCGTCTGTGGATCTGGTCTCAATGGTAACTGAGTGTCGAAGGTGTCTTGAAATGAATGTCAATTTACTGGTATACTGACCTATTGTATTATACTCGTATTGTCATACCAATTAATACCATAGTTTTATCAAATGACATAATTTCATGATTTTTCAATTTAAGTTTGTTATTGGCTATTGGCAGATGTCGTGTCCAGAGAATAGTTTTCTTAAAATCAGTAAAAAAAAAGAAAGTTTTTGTGTATATCAACAAAGCTCTTGATTCATTTTAAAAGTTGAGGCCTTTTGTCATCCTTTGTTTTTAATATGTAAATCTTCTATTTAAAGTGTTGAGGTCTTATCGTAGTTACAATACACATGACGCATACACTGAGTCTATACTGTAAAATTCACATAAACTTAAATAACCTATATATTAGTGTTTTTTTTGTTTTTTTTTATTTTCCATATTTGTGTTACAGGCAAAAATAAGTAATATGTTTAATCAAACAATCGTCACATAAATAAAGATACAAGAAAATCCACAGTTGGCTATGACATTTTTTAAACAAGAAATCTAAATAACATTACTTTCCAAGTAATAAGTGTAAACTTGACCAATATTGAAAAAACTTTGCTTCAGTTTCGGTTGACAGAAAAATATATCTAGATAGGTCATAATAACGTACTATATATTAGTTGTTTTTATATTTATATATATTTTATATATATATAAGTTCGGAAACATTAATAGGTTTGAAAAAAATTCAGAAGTCTACGTGACTATATTTTAGAATGATAATTATCTTTCAGCACAACATAGATGTTAGGCATTTCGTCAAGAACGGCTCTCTTACTATATCCAACCGGTGTCACATTGATTTGCATATTATTTATGAATGAATTCATTACGTGATGCTGGGGGGGGGGGGGGTATCATTTTTCAGTGTCCAATCCTATGTTTGAACAACGTCATACAGCAGATAGGCGAAACCTGATCAACCCGTACCTTTCATGCTATCATTTAGTTCCGGGTTAGAATGAGACAAATGGCGCGCTCAGTGTCATAGTATGTATTAGATATGTTTTAGAGGAGTGGAAGCGAAAAGAAAAGTAATTGTGTACATTTTCGTTTTGTCACGAACGTTACGATTTCTTGAAACCGTCTTCTGCGATTATAGTAAATGCCGTCACGTAATGTTAGAAGCTGTAAACACTGATAAGAGGTTTTGTGTTTCACTTGAACACGGAAACATCATATGTTGATTACAGTGCATTCATAAAGTTTCTTGTGCGTGCGATGGCGCAGTGGCCAATCAGGGGTTGGGAAAGGGGGATGCGCACCCCACCCAGTAGAGTTCTAAATATGGTATAAATTGAGAGTCGTATTTCCTATTCACGATTGTAAATGAGAATTTTAGGACACTGTACTAAAATTCAATAAAACTTCATACAACAATTTAATGAATGTGCATAATAGTTAACTCGATCATAACTTGTGGCAACCATGGGTCGCACCCACCCAAACAAAAATCATTTATCCGCTTCTGATGGCGTATATCACTGAAATAAGAATTGTCAAGTTTGTGTTAGCAGGCGTACTATGCAAGATAGTTTCACTGAACCATTGTTCGAGATGGAAATTAACAAATTATCATTATGTTTTCTTTAAAGCTAACTTTCGAACTGCCACGACGATAACTTTTAAATAAACCAGTCTTAGTTCAGCACTTAAAGACCATAGGCCTATAAAGTTCATTCATATATGTAGGTCACTTTACATATTATTTACTCTTTTTTTTCTTGAAAGGAAACCGTTAGCATTTATACAACATGCTTGATATACTCCGTTACAAATCATTTTAACATTGATATCTGAGAACACTACGGTTTTCCAAATTTAAATTTTATATATCATGAATATTTTGTTGATAATATTTGGATTCTGTCTGGGTTGAAAATATAGGTATATTTTCTTGTACATTTTTATAATTATATGAAAAAAAAATATTGTGAATGAACACTTTGATCGTACAAAGTGGATTTTTCCTGATTTGATAACGTCACAAGATCAACGAATTACTGTTTGTTTTTATAAATACAGCTTAGCTTTTACTACGGATAAAGGGGGGGGGGGGGCGACAAATACCCCTTTAATATGTAAAGTTTGTTCTTGAAATAAAACTAGAAATATCGATAAAAGAAGACTTGTTGCCAGACGTTTCAATTTCAACATTCTTTTCCGACATGTCACGTTAGTCTTATATAAGACGTATAAAAGTCTTATAGTCTTATTTGAAGATAGCAACAGGCCTACATCTTTCTAAATTAGGACATTTCTTTCAATGCCACCTGCTTATTCCAAGGGATTTAATGCTTAAACATCAACAGATGAAATACTTGGCCTATATTTCTTTGAGTTGTCATAACTTTACACAAAATTGCGTTTCAAATTGAAATTAAAAATAGTATACATCTTGTAGAAAGGAATGAGTAAATCAAATGCGGTTTTGGAATAGACAACACTGTTTCAATAAATGTTATTTCTAAACATTTGACATTGAAAGATCTTATTTCACCTCTCTCGTGCGTAAAGGTGGCATAGAAGTAGGTGAGGCAAGGGAAGATGCGGGGGTGGTGTGTTTGGGTGCTGTGTTCCTTACATTCGGAAACAGGTGTGTACTTAGCGTGAAGAATCCACTCGAGTGAAGTCCGATACCGATTTAACCGTCTTATCAATTCAAACACTTGCTGCGCTTTTGAAACATCTAATTTGTGGGCATTACTTCCGGATTCTAGTCATTTTAAATCTGCTGTTTCCGGAACTGTGAGCTAAACTTGCCCGGGAATGCTTAGAGGTATCCACCATTTCCGGTCCACAAAGCCGCGATACGATCTCGTCGGTACCGCGATAAAACAAGAGATATGTTAGATTTGTCTTATCTATGACTTACTTTCAAATGTAAACATGGTGGCTAAAGAGATGCCGTAGTTATCAATTGAATTCTCGGTTAGTTGACTTTAAGATGATTATGCATCTGCGTTCTGGGTATTCGGAGAATTTTAGCTTGGTTTGACTTTGATAAAGATGAGTTCTATATTTCTAATTCCATACTTACGAAACGATTAATTAATCATATTCAGCAAAAGTTTATAAAAAGGTTTTCTTCTCGAATTAAATGATTAAAATCTCAGAATATTGTTGTAAAGACAAACATTGAGAAACTTCGAGGTAATACATAATGCATCATATGCAATCATATTTCTACTTCCGGAGGGCAAACCAATTACCATTAACTTAAACCACGGAGTATATGTTGTCAAATATGTCAAACTTTATAAATAGTGTTATTTTGTCGAGAAGAAGTGGTTGTCTCTGAAAATCACCATCTTTGTGCTGCTCCGTTCAGTATTGAAACAATAAACAGATTTAAGTTGTAATTTATGATCGAATACCGGTCAATGGCGCGCGTTTCTGGAAACTTATTTACATCAGATACGACGAAAAATATACCTTAATATTGTTTAGTATAGCAATTAAGAAAATATTCATGTATATTAGACGTAACATTTTAACTTATTGACATTTATATATGGCGGTGTATACATTATAATCGAAATGGAGAAAATTTTGGCATTAAAGAGATCAAGAAGCAAGTTTAGGGATAATATTTGAACCGAACTCAAGGATGGTATTATGGCTCTAAATTCAGACTAATCAAAATTTATTAAACATACTCTGTGTCACTTTAATTCGATCTCTTTACGAATGGTTATTAGTGTTTGACAAGGATGTCTCCTGTCACGGGTACTATCTGTTTGTTAAGACCAGGAAACTTTGAGGCCCGAATGTTTTCTTACGATGTTTGATCCACAATAATATCACATTGATATGACATTGAATAAATTGCAGGAAAGTGGTTTGAATCAAATGTGCAGTTTCATTGAAGTTATATCACACCCATCACTGTAACCTCGCTCCGGGAACGCAGCGAAGTACGAGTGATAGCTTCTCCTGATTTCAATGAGATTGAACAAAGGCGTTAACCGTATAAATAGGTACAACGTAACCTGCTGTGATTCGGAGCATAAAGCCATATGCTGGATGTCAGAAAATATCATTTAAACATATTTCATAGAATTATACTTTTTGGATAATCAGATTCTTAATTCGGGAAGACAAGGAATTCTATTGATTGTTATCTTTTATATTATTCCTTATTCTCTCAAATTCTGTCTAAATTGTTCATTATCGCGACATTTCAGTAAAGGATGTCGTCCTTATGTTCCAGACTTCTAGATTGCCACTCAAACAGCTCAGTTAGAGAAGTCTTTACCATGATCTATATGTCAGAAAACGTCTAGAGAAGCGTTTACCAACGTATCTATCTGACACTGAACCAATCATCACTTACAATTCGGTGTTATTTCGTATAAGATGATATGAGGAAAACATTACGCTCGTGGTGGTTGAAACAAACGCCAAGTTTAAATAGCTTTAAGCAGCGGATATATCATCCCCAGTTTTCCCTATATGCGACCGAAGTCGTCTCTAACAGGGTATATCATATCCGCTGCGTAACTCTACACTTGGCCTTTGAAGCAAGAACGTGAATAGAAATATGACACTGCAAATATCGTAATATCGCTTGCATGGGTTGGACGTTGAGTAATCTGACTTACAAGCTTAACTTCAACTAAAGATGACATTTTGATTTTATCTCTCTGAGAAGTTAGTCAAAATTAAGAACTAAAGGACATTCCCAATTCCTGACGATCCCTCATAATATTTTTTAAAATGATGTATATATACATAAATGGTGAATAGGTTTATCCAGTTGAGTTAGTTGATGTACATATATATTTAATAAGTTCATAAATAAGTTTATACAGTTTATGATGTTCCTATGATGTGAGACTGCTTTGGCTTTAATTTGGTGTAAGGGTATGGATGAGAGACCAAGAATATTCACGACAACTTTCCAATTCAAGATTCTTGGGCGAGAGTTATATAGTATGTCGAGGTCAAGGGTCACTATGTTTACTCAAGGTTTATTGACAAGTACTCCGTCTCTGTCACCTAGCCGTGTCGCGCAATTGGTCCTATCCTAGACCAGCCCTAGTTAATCATTGTTTTAAAATATGAGGCAATACATTATACATTCTAAGAAGATAGGAATGGGTTACGTTTAGCCTTTACCTGACCAACCCTAATTTGATAGTTCTACCCCACGATTTGTGTATAAAATAGGAGACTGAATTAAAGTCTATAGACTGTAGGTCCTCGTTCTGCAAGTTTAACTTTTCCTATATTTGAAGCAACAATTTTGAACTAATAAGAAATAAAATATATTGCTAGTAAGACGAGTGAACCATCCCCTTTTAGATAGGTGAAACACGCCCCTTGTTTAAAAATTCCTTGATTTGCATGCCAATGTTTCTTTTACCCTTTCTATCATACCCAAGTCTAACACTGATGTAATGTTTTGTGGTTTTTGGGGTTTTTTTTCTTTTCTTATATTGGCGAAAACTTTTAAACTGTAAAAATGTATTTTATCTTTACATGATTTTACAACATTATATGTGATTTTATTGTATTGTCTCTTATAACTTTTTGGCGGCTTGTATGTGTATGACCTCTTTGTTTGTACAAGATGAGACAGTAATAGACAAATTCTCTCTCTCTCTGTAATCTGCATTCAGTAGCGTTCTCGAGTGCACACAGTCATTAAGCAAACGCGACCCTACATAGAGCGAATACTAATCACTGTGTACGCATACGTACGTGTACGTCTCCCGAATTCTCCGATCCACTTGCCGCTACAACTTGCGTAGTCTGTCATCCAGACCCTATGGCAAACTATTAAAGGAGCCTTCTAAGTCTAGAAAATGTTGGCAAGTCTAGTTGCCTCAGCCATTAAGTATTGTACAGGACTCCTTTATACATTATTTCATACCAAATATTGAAAATAAATATTTGGTTAAAACTTTTTTCGGGGACTATATGTTAGTCTACAACTTCGCTATGTTCGGAGCAGAAGAGACGCCTTCATTAAAAACACACACGGCTCTAATGAATACAAATACATTTTAATCGTTTTAGCGCTTGTTTGCTTTTAACTATTGTTTATGCGCTTTAGTTTCTCATAATCCATTCCTGGCTGGACATTGCACTATAATAATACTGTTATTAATAACTCTTTCCAAGCATGTACGCTGTGTGACACTCAAATAAAATATTTTCTTCTCTTCTTCTTTTCGTATAACGGTAATAAAGGAACTACGAAATTTACAGAGAAGACAGGAATTCGTATTGAGATTTGGCTATGATATAGGACCATTTATATTCTGTCACTAGAACGAAAATTATAACTTACCAATTACCGTTCAAGCATACCTGATAAATAAACTATACCTAAATGATACCGAAATTCTTTACTATGGTACTAAATCGGTTGCATAAGCGTCTCCAAAACTCTTTCTATTTGATTTCTAATTGTTGATAGTATCGGATGGCATTCCATTCTCTTACGAAAAACTGCCAATGTCTTCTCAGTGATCACCGGTGGTCAGTAAGCAGATTATGTGTGTAACAGGTATCGTATACATAGTTA
Source organism: Phorcus lineatus (assembly GCA_921293015.1). NCBI lineage: Eukaryota > Metazoa > Mollusca > Gastropoda > Trochida > Trochidae > Phorcus > Phorcus lineatus. Next base: position 37,850,678 of record OV121097.1, read on the forward strand.
GAAAATGCAAAACGTCTTTGCTAAACAATCATATATGCAAAGGTATATACTATAAAGAAAATCTAAGTTTTGGTGGGAAATGCCAAACGTCTTTACTAAACAATCGTATATACATAAGTGTATACTGTAAAGAAAATCTAAGTTTTGGTGTGAAATCATATTTCTCGTTGGCTTAATTGTTTCCAATGTTTTTATTTCTATTCGGTTCACTGTAATGGAGAATGGATATAGCCGAGGGGATTCGTGAAAAATAATGAAAGATATTTCTCAACAACAAAAAATGTATCCATGACCCCGAACGATTCTGTCTCGTCCATGAACGACTTGATGACGCTTGAAACTGTCCTTATATTGTACATTTGATGTAATGTTTTCACATTTTACTAGAAATTGATTCAATTTTCTGTGTCAAGTCATCAGGTATGGATTACAACCTTTAGAAAAGCTTGAATTGTCAACGCACACGCGTGCATTGCATTTTTTGTACCGCTATGCGATTGACAAGCAATATTGTTGCAATATATATATGTATATTTACATTCTCCAATATGTGTTTTAACATCTCTCATTCATCGCCTGGCGATTGATCGCTTTTATTAATGACATCACTTTTTATATTCAAATCTATATTTGAGTGAGTGAGATGTAAATAAACAATTCTGTTTGACTGGCCGGCTATTCCACGGGCTTAAATCATGCTGTCCATGTTCTCCAAGTGCGCTTCACGCATTACCCGTCAAATGCCAAACAAAGGTTTCCTTTTGAAAATTAACCCCTTACTATTGTCGTCCCTCCGTAGCGCAAAAAAAAAATCGGAGGGTTGCATGTTCGAATCTTCACTCACATTCTTCAAAGTTTATTTTCATAAATGATACTTTTACATGTGTCCTTCATGATGCCAAAAGTACACACTGTGTTACAAAAAACAAATGTCTGACATCTCTGGGACAGTCCATGAGCACTGGATTCTTAATGATAATCCAACGTTAACACGACGTCCTCACCATAGATAATACATGATAATTTGATGTAGCCTAGCTCACACGGGCTGGGTCTGCAATACCATTATGCTTTTTTTTCTTCGAAAGATAATATATCTAAAAGGTTAGATATAGTGTCAAGATTCCCTATGTAGCCTTCTTATTCCTTTCCAATTGAGACTTTTGATTGGTGCTACAGATCGAGACAAATATAAATTTAAAAAAGACTTTAAATTAATTGCCTTCTCCAAAATAAACTTTTTAAAAGCTGAACTTTTTTTTATATAAGGCCCAATGAGCAAAACAACCGTCTGAATATATTTAAACTTTATTTCATTTCTCTAAGACATATCATTTTCAATATTGTCGTTTTTCTAAAAGTTACGATATAACATGGACAGTTCTTTTGCGGTGATCTTATCATTTACCTAAACATAGTTATCTCCCTTTTCGAACCGGATTTAGGTAAACATTCACATGCGAAATCCGAATTAAGCCCTGTTATAACTAAGTCATTCTATTCTAATGACAAACTATTTGTTGTGATACCTAAATTATGAACTTGTACAGTAGTTTAGCCAACTGTCACTTTAGATATTGGTTTATTCTCTTAAGTTTAGGTTTACTTTTTGACCTGGTGTCTGTAACTGAAAGTACCTTTGAAGAGGCGGGTCACTGTGACAAGGATGATGAGGTTAGAGGTTATAGGTCACACTGAAAAAGTGATATATTGTAACCTTTGTGTAATGAAAACACATCACTTTGTCAAATGATTAGCCTAAATTTCAAACGGTACAATTTGTAAAATTGAAAAAACTTTTTGCAAAATATATGGTCAGGCACATTTGGAGTGCTTGAATTGGTAGCTGGATCAAGTTCAACAATTAATTTTTTCATGACTGGGAGCAAGTTCATAACATTGAAAATGAAATGTTTAGTACTAATTAAAAGATATACTGACCTCCAAAAGAAATGCAAAATCTTCATCTTCTAATTTTCGTTATTGGAAATGATTGGCTAGGGCTAACGCTAACGCTAACGCTAACCAGGGCAGAGAACTGTTCTTTTGATAAAAGAATTATGCTGTTACCTTTCTTTTGATGGTCAGTATACATTATCAAGCAACAAAGCACACCTAAGAAATTATATATAGTTCAAGGATGTCAAGTTATATGCTGTACTAGTTTAAAGTCATATTCACTTTTGCAAAGCCACTAAATTGAACTAATTATTCTTTTCGAGCCAAAAGATGGCCACTTGCACCAATCCTTCTTGTTGTGTTTGGTGACACTTCTTATTTGGCTTGCCTATTCATCTCATTCAGCCATCAAATCAAGCGCTACCCATTACCATCGCATCACCAGTGCCATTTGCATTGCAAATACGCATTCTTCATTGATTTTATCTCCTTTATCTTCTTTTGTTATTTGAAAATGGTAAGCATGAGCTATTTTCATTGTATTTTCACTTGGGAAATTTCATGTATTCTACGTCACCATTTTGCGAATGACATGGTTTAAGCCAACATGAGTAGAGACGTGTTATTGAATTGAATATTGAGAGCGAGAATGCATGCAAAGCTGAAAATTGTTGTAAATGCAAGGGGAAATAGTGATGATATTTTTGTGTAGCATGCATTAAAATTTGTCTTGCAAATGTGAGCCTATGACTTTAATAGTTGTGTCCTCGTTGTAGGGCAAAAAAAGTTTTGTCAACATATTATTATCAACAAGTTGTTTCACATAATTCATTAGCTCACCTGGAAGATTATTTTCCGATTATTGCCCCATTTGAGGAAATCAGTGTAAGGGCCAAATTGCCAAAGATGTTGATTAGCATTATTTGCATATATATAAAGATCAACTTTATTGCATCATGACCAAATTAGAATTTATAAAAAAAGGAGCTTTTTAATTTCATCATCACTCTCCTTTGATTTTAAAAAATAGATTGATGAAAAACTGTTGATAATAACTATTATAACTGAAAAATAATATGGAACTTTTCTGCAGGACTGCATGTCGGTAGGAAGGAAGGTTGTGGGTTCCATTATGAGAGCAATTCGTGTTTCCCAGTTCGGAGGGTCGGACCAGCTTAAAGTACAGACTGATGTTCCGGTACCAAAACCACAACCCTCTGAGGTATGCAATGGAAGTTATGCTGGTTTTTCATTGAATTTTTGTCTTAAAAACAATTTATTCATGAATACTGATCTAGTTTTGAGTGTGCTTCAATGTTGTACCCCTAAGAATTCAGATCTTGTTGGAAAAACTTGACTAACTTGACAGATTGATAATTATGACTGATACATGGCATTTGCAAGACCTTAAACATTTTGTCAGATAAACAGTGAGTGAGTGAGTTATTGTTTAACGCCGCTTGAGCAATATTTCAGCCATTAGCGGCGCAGATAAACAGACTTGATTTATCATTTAAGCTAAGTTTTTGGCAAGGGCAAAATTTGTTAGTTTTTCTAAGTTGAGTACAGTATCTGCACTTACAATGTTAAATTAAGGTATTCTTTTAGAAAAGAGTTTCACTAATTAACCGTCTTAATCATGTAACTGTTGTCAATTGGACGCAGGTGTTGTTTAGAGTGAAGGCTTCTGGGATCAACCCCGTGGACACTTACATCCGTGCTGGAACCTACGCAGTGAAACCTGCACTTCCGTACACACCGGGTTCTGATGCTGCTGGGATTGTAGAAGAGGTTGGCAGTGACGTCAAAAACTTTAAGGTACTCACATTCTTGATATTTATTCCCCACCACAAAGTGGAAGTGGGAAAAGGTTTGTGCTCCGTCTGTCCGTCCAAGTTAAAGGGGACAATTTTTCTCAGAAAGTATTTAAGATAAGATTACTTAATTTGATGTGTGGTTTCAGGGTATGAATACCTTGATGGAGTTTGAAAATGAGCATTTTTTGCCTGGAGTAATTGCCCTTGTTCTTTTTTTTTGCATTTAGTTTGAGGGTATAAGGGGAAGCATCTTCACAGAAACTGTTGAATAAAAAATTGCATTTTTTGTGTGGCTTCAGGGTATCAATACCACAATGGAGTTAAAAAATGTGAGGAACCAACTTGGCGGGGAATGTTGGTGACCATGTCTCCTTGTTCCCTAAATGTTTGTAAAGGAAGTACTTGCAGTCTGATTAAAATCGACCATGTTCCGAAGAATAAAAGTTTCAAAATATTGACTCTACCGAGATTCGAACTCTATATATGTGTAGGCTATCTTCTCCACTAGGTCTGACCGCAGCCTACTGTAGCGCACGTGCTGACACCAGTTTAGCGCAGACAAAACCTAGTCATTAGCGAACCAATCGCATCATCGCGTTTAAAATAAGGATAGCCGCAGTCAATGTTAACGAATGGTGAATGAGAGTTACTTGCCCCTAGCTACTGATACCGAATACTTTTGCCGCACGCATTGTGATTGGTTAGCTGTGTTTACGTAAGAACGTGCGCTACAGTAGGCTGCGGTCAGACCTAGTGGAGAAGATAGCCTACACATATATAGAGTTCGAATCTTGTAGAGTAGAGTCAATATTTTGAAACTTTTATTCTTCGGAACATGGTCGATTTTAATCAGACTGGAAGTACTTGATAATTTTTGCTTTTATAGTACAAGATCTCCACTTTTTCCTATAAATTGTTTAACGTTCTATTAAAAAATGATAGAAATTTAGTGTATAATCACTCATAAATGCATAAGGCTCTTTTCATTCCACATATAGTATATACACCACACTCTGGGGTCAAGATTTTGGTCTTGTGCCAGTAGAAGAATTGAATTGAAACAACCATAAAATACATTCTATATACAACAGTATTTGTATTTGTGTCACCAGAAGGGAGACCGTGTATACAGCGTGAGAACAAGCTCTGGGTCCTATGCAGAGTTCACGGTGGCAGATCAAATGTACCTCGGCCATCTCCCAGAGTCTGTCAGCTTCCAGCAGGGCGCAGGGATAGGGGTTCCGTGCTATACAGCATATAGGGCCCTCTTGATAAGGTAAATTTGTAAATTATAAAGAAATTAGTTCCAAATGTTGCTTTTAGGAAAAAAGTCCATGACCAAAACCATTTTAGCTCGTCAAGCCTGATGGTCTGTAGTCTCCCTTGTGTTCTCCCGGCATGTCTGGTTTGGCATTAGGCATTTGGTGCCTATTGTCTTTTTTCTGTGTCTGTTAACTTCAATTTAAAAATTCTTTACCCTCAAAGCCGACATTTTTTTTAGGTACCTTGTACATGGGGGATCAGGGTGCCTATTCTCGAAAGTATCTTAGCTATTTAGGACAGAAGTTAGGATATCCTAGCGCTAAGATAGTTTTCCAGAATAGGTTAGGATTTTATCCCAGACCTTAGGATCAAAGTTAGGATATCTTAGGTCTAGGATAGTTTCGAGAATAGGCACCCAGGTGTCTTCTGGTCATGAACTTCCAACCTCCATTAGATATAAAACCTCTCAAAGGCTTCTCAAAACGTTTGAATCACTAAATCCCAAGAAAACACATTACTGAATAATTTCTTGATGATTGAATGAATGAATAATTGAATGAATGAATGAATGACAATCATTGGACTAAGCAAGAAGTGTTAACTTACAAACCATATTTTGAACTAAACCTATTGAAACAAACTGGACAACTGACAAACAAACGTTTTAGAAACACAGGTTCAAAACATATTTGATGGTTTAAGAATACAAATATTTCAAGCATATTTATAGTCTTATTTTAAAACAAATAAGTCCCAAAGGACAAATTTCTTTTCAGCATCCTATAAATGACTGTTAATGTGTGTCTTGTCATGTCAATGTTTTGAATGACAATTTATGTGTCTGTTGTAATCTGTTACAAATTCAAAAATGTTCCTTTGTGAGAGATAAAATATTGTAACTGTTTTGGTAGCGCTAAGGGAATGGAAGTAACCTCCTGGTTGCATGTCATGGAATCATAAATACAGAAACAGCACCTTAACAAGGTCAGGAATGTACCCAATTACTTTGGTGTATGACCAACTAAAAACATACATCACACATCAAATTGAAAATATGTTTTTGGTCTGTGTTTCATATTCTGAGAAATAATTTGCCCTCTAATCATTCACTTTGACCTAGAAAATGGTACCCATAATAACATGTAATAAGTTTCCTCAACTGATTAAAAATATGATGTTGCACTTTCTATTAATTGATTACATTTTACAGGAGCTAAGAACATTAAGTAATAGTGTGATGAAATGGTCTTCTCAATGTTTTATTAAATACAGTATAATTGAAGAGATCAACTCATCAACATAAATAAAAAAGCTCGTCCAAGTGTAACAGTTCAGATTTAAATGACTTTGGGTTTTAAACTATTTGTGAAAGAAATAATGGAAATATTTTTCTAATGTCACAAGAGTCTGATTTTACATGTACATGTAGCTTATTTTACCCATATCTAACCAAATATTATGATCACATACCAGTTTACTTTAACATTATTTCATTTTCTTTTTGTAAAATTCAATTTGCCTCATCCTAAAAAAATCCAAATGATTTTACAGATGCTTCATCTTGCCCATCAATCCCAACAAGGCATGAGTTGTGCCAGCCCCAATGACTAGTTTATTTAAGCCTTGCAAAATTTAGTCAGTGATAGAGACACTAGTCATGACTTGCATGTTTGAGACATAATATCTTGAACATATTTTCAGAGCTCAAGCCCGCCCCGGAGAGACTATTCTCGTACACGGAGCCAGTGGAGCTGTGAGTTATCTTAAATAAACTTCCAATCAAGTAACAATAATGTTCACCCTTCACATGTGCAATTTCTCTATAAATACTTTCGAAGAAGGCAGGGTTTATACGGGCATGTGGGTTTAAGGCGAAAGAAGCAGTAGCAGAGATAGAATAAGGATTTTGTGAATGAATATTAATTTTCATTAGTATGATATTTTCCAAAAAGGCAGGGTTTTGGGGGGCATGAGGGTTTAATGCGCAAGAAGCAGTAACAGAGATAGCCGATAAGGATTTTGTGTATTACAAAATAGGATAAGGATTTTGTGTAATATTAATATCATTAGTTTGATGTTCTAATAGGACAAATCGTGATATCGAACATCTCCTTGTCATCTGTCAACCAAAGTTCATTTTCTGGGTACCTGGATTCATCATGAACTGGTCAAAACTACCTTTCTGGTCATCTTTTCATAAAATGTTCGCTAATGAAAGCCTTGGAACATTCTTCAAAAACTCTTTTTTTTCTGTTAAGAAATTTTCACAAAATGTTAGAACTGGTTTAGACATTTATCAAGCTGTTTAGCACTTTGTACTCACCATTCTTCATCACGTGATTGTCTTCTGGGTACATTCTTCAGATAACTCTATTTTTCTGGGTACCAGGTGGGATCAGCTAGTGTACAGATAGCCAAGTCCCGAGGGATGAGAGTTCTGGGTACAGCAGGGACCGAGGCGGGGATGAAACTAGTCCGAGAGAACGGAGCGGACCAGGTGTTCAACCATCGAGAAGAGGGCTACATACAGCAGATTATGGTGAGTCGAAAAGTTCATAAGAATTTTTTAGCAAATACATAGATGATTTGGCAAACGCTATTTCAAAGCTGACCAAGTGTTCAACCATCGGGAGGATGGCTACCTACATCAGATTATCGTGAGTTGAGTAGTACTGGATATTCCCCTACACTTTTAGAAATTAAAATGGAGATGATATCATGGTAAGTTGTTGTCTTGGATTGATATAGATATAGATATGATTATGATTGTCACTGTTGTGCAATAATTTTTACAATCTTTTCTTCTTCTTTTGATTTTGCTTTACATATCAGAACCTATGGTAAAACAATTTTCCATGCAGTTAATTAAATCTACCAAAATGTTGCATTCACTGCAATAACAAGTTAACAATGCATAGAACTTAATATTTCTCTTATCAAGTTAATCAACTTCTTATGCCTCTTTACTAAATCAGTTCATATCTTACATTTGTCTGAAATATTGCCCAAGCGGCGTTTAACAATAACTCACTCACTCTGAAATTAACATGTAGCTGACGTACATGTAAAACTGTAACCTCTGACCCTGATTACCCAGGATGCAACAGGAGGGGAGGGCCCGGATGTAATACTCGAGATGTTGGCTAACGTCAACCTGGATAAGGACCTGAGCATGATCAGGAAGGGAGGACGCATCGTGGTATGTGGGATTAGGAGCTTAGAAAACATTTTTTATTAGCCCATCTGACCTGATCATAAATGACCTAATAGACAATACCAACCTATATTTCTCGTTGTGTCTACTATAATTAAGCTTGAAAAATTAGTTTTGATTAATTGGCATGCGCCACTTTCCTGTTTTCGAAAATATATCCTCACCTTTTTCCTGTTCATTGATGCATAACATGGCGCTACAAAGGTTTGTCTTGAGTATATATGCAAATGTATTGCTTGACAATTTGGCATTATAAAGAAGGTTGTCTAGTTTGTGTGTAAATGTATTGCTTGACAATTATTTTTACCTTAATAACTTTCACTTAAGATGTGTTAAGATGGGATATAACTATAGGCATTTCAATATTATTCCTGTCAAAAAAACAAAAAATCTAAAATCTAAAACTTATGATCCAGTTACAAAACAGAAAAAGGGTTCATTCTCACCTTATTTCTATAAAGATATCAACAAAAATATATATAAATTTTTTTAACAATATCTTCAAATATGATTCTCATTTTGCAAGTTTATGTTGACAATTTTTTCCACATGATGAGTTGACTGTTATTTCAGAACATTGGTTCCCGCGGGACGGTGGAGATAAACCCGAGAGCAACGATGGGCAAGGAGTGTACAGTGACAGGGGTCATGCTGATGGGGTCTACTCCTGTGAGTTGAATATTTGATAACATTTGATAAATCTCTGCAGCTTCTTGTTAATCTAGTACTTGAATGATGATAAATTTCAAAGTTTGATGTTAAATGTTTAGTTGTGTTTTGATAAATGTTAAGTTAAGTAGCTCATCAGGCTTGAGAAGCATGGCATGCCATCCATCATCTGTCCATTTGTAAACTTTACACACTTTTGACTTCCTTTCATTTCTATGGGTCTAGAGAACTCGGACCTTGTGTAGATACCTTGGCCATCTATGAATTGTAGATTTGGTGACTATGCGAAATCTTGTGATAAACAGCTGCTTGCAAAATAATATTTCAAAAGAATGGTATTATAATATACTTTCACAAAGCTTTGATGATTCAGCTGACCATTGCCTGTTCTCAGCATTTTTGTGTTGAAAACATTAACATAAAAAAAAGCTTACCTACAGCTTTAAACCAACCATTTCAGGTATCAAATTCTCAACTTTTGAATATTGATATTTTGCAAGGGATGTGTTAATGCCATGTAGGTTTCAATTTATCTATGCTTTCCAAACATGTAACTACTCAACAAGCTTTTATTCTACAAGCTATTGGTATAGGTTTAGATGCACACTGTTGTTTATTGCTTGGGTAAAACGTGATTATATTGATATGGAAGTGATACATCATATGACGTCCTTTTTCAAACAGGCCGACTGGCAGGAGATGCACGCTGCTATTGCTGCTGGGATGAAGGTTGGTTGGCTCCGCCCACTTGTTGGTCAAGAATTTCCATTGGACAAGGCATCAGAAGCTCACGATCTCATCATGAGTACTAGCGGTGCTCAGGGAAATATCATCCTGAATATGTAACATATGATATTGATAAAGATATCATAACAGCAGAAGAGTAGGATTTTCAAATGAGTATGAGCAGTTTTCTGGATAATATTATCCTAATGATCTACTTAGTTGGTAGGGAAATATGCTTCTGTCTGTGAGAATAAAGAATGAAAAAGAAAGAAAAAAATTACTGATCAAATACTGATAAGTAACAAGGCTACTATCTTGATTTCAATTACAAGCAATGTTTAAGGGAAAAGAAAGTCAAAGAAAAAATGATTCTGTGATTGCTTCAGTTTGTTTGAAATTATATTTTCTGTAGAACATCACTTTTGCCTTAAGTAAGTCTATCTCTAAATAATTATCATTACAAATGGTATCTTTTTTCTTATGTACTAAGGTCCAAATTATAAGTTGTGTGTAAAGTAGCATATCTATGGAATAACCAATTTACTCCACAAGGCATAACTGACATCAGTTTCCATCACCAGCTAATTTAAGCTTTGCTGCATTACACAAAAATATTTCGTTTGAATGGAAGGCCCTCTTTGACGATCATTGACAATCTTCAGGAGATTTCTTCTAGATTGGACTATAAAGGTAGGCTGCAGTAGACTGAAAAGCCTAAGGAAAACTTGAGGAGGTGCAGTAAGACTTAACTCAGCCAGTGATGGAAATGGCAAGAGTTATGTCTTGCAGGGTAAGTTATGTAAGAACCATAACACGAGTAACACTTGTACACAATAAGTATTCTGATTGTAGAATCTTTTAGAAAAGTTTTGATGTGTCATATATTAATGTTTTTATGTTGATTGTTATGCTTATTGAACTTGTATTCAAGATAAGTGCTTTCATTGCTTGATTTGCTTCTTTCATGTCTCAGAGATTGTGCTATCATAAAATGGCATAGTCCAACAATTATACACCAACTTATTCCACATCTATCAAGAAAAAACATACTGTAAACAATCTAATAGGTTTTCCCTCTGTACAAATTTCAAAGTGTTTAGAGGTAAAAAAACTTAACGATAACTGTTATTCAGAAACCAGGGGCCCTGTTGTGTTTCTTATATCCCTTATATAGTGAGGAGATGTAACACGAGGGTTGAAAACAGTGCTTTAGAAAAATTGGTGCTAAACATAGAGAGACTACCAAACAACATCCCATTTCATAACAATTCAATTTTATGAAACAAGGGGTTTGCTTGGTATTCATCAAGCATAAACGAATTTGATATCGATACCAATCATCAATGTTATTAATAGGGACTCGGTGTAATATTTTATTCACACATATATATATATATATACTGATGTTAGGCTCACACGGACAAACACCATCGTAGCTGCGCTGTTTAAATTGTCACTTAAAACTTAATTGTGATTACTATAAAAGGTAATCGATTATAATTCAAAGGTATTATGCAGTGTCAGTGTCATTGTAGATTCATGAAACAATATCTTCTACCAGAGGGGAGGGTGATAAGGGTGAGAGGGGAGGGTGATAAAGCTTCATATTTACCTTCATTTGAGGCCCAAAGTCTAGTGCTAGTCCATGTTATTCCATGCTTCCCTGCTGGTGCTTTATGAATCTGTACTGCCATAATGTATTCAGCAATTGATTATAACACCTTTTTGTCTAATTGAAAGAAAAGTTTATGTCCAGCCATTTTATAAACTACAGAATGTGATTTATCATGATCTTTATACTGTTATTGCTTTAAAAATAAATATTTTTCGAAATGATGATATTTGCCTTTGTTCTATTTCTTTTTGCTTGGATGTAGTATTGTATCGGGAGATATTTTGGATTCCAAAATATTTGTATAATTTACATGGGCTGTGAATACTATTCCCATATTTTGGAGAAAAAAATTCATTTTCACATGATTTATTTAATCTTAGCAATAGAAATATATATTAAATTTAGTTTTGTTCTACAGTTTTCAAAATTAATATTGACAATTTCTAACAAAATGTAAATTCCTTGTATACAGTGAACTTTTTGTGAATCATTATCCTTATTCCTACCTTTTCGGGCTAGAGGGCTGAGAGTTTTTGGTTACAATGTTATGCTAATACGAAACCAAACGAGTCTATCTCAAGGGTGGAAAGCAATTGCACTGCAGCAATCACACAAATGTAATCAAATGTAAGAAAAATAAACCAAGTGTTCATTAGTAAGCGCTTACATAAATTCCATAATTTCACCTTGTGGAAGTTTCTAGCAAGCCCTCAAAGCAATAAAGGTGTATTTCACTTATTCATGAAATTGATCGAATGTCCCAGAGTCAAACTGAAAAACTTCCTTTTTTTTCATTACAAAAGTACTGGTTACAGGAGATCAAATGCACACAACCATCCTTTGTAATCATCTCTTTTCTCATAACAAAACTTTGAAATGAATTTGACACTAACTTACATGTAGTTTTGCAATGCAAACATTTGGTTACATGTAATTTCTGCGTATAAACAGACATATTGGAGTGAGTTTGTTTTTTGAAGGCAGAAAAATTCCATGAACTGAGTTTCTATTCCATTTTATGTCTTCATTATACTGAAACAAATCATAAATTGCAAATGAATTCTTTTGGCCAAACGCATCACTGACCACATTTCCATCACAGTCAAGCAATTGGTATTGTTTAGATAGTGTCATCCTATTAAGGAGATTCATTATCCTTTTGTCTATATTATAAATTGACATCAATAAAAACAATCCTCTCTCAATATTGATCTTTCTCCAAAACTTGTGACAGATGGGCTGTCAATTCCTAGTTTTCATTTTGGGCGACGATCGTCCTTAAAGTAGTTATGAATAAATTAATAAATTCAGGCTAACTAATACGGCCGCTTTCTATTACAGTTGCAAACACTGACATTATCATCCACGCATAGTAAAATTCTTTTTATATACAAAAACATATGTTCTATCTCAGCATCATGAACTGGAAGAAGCCAATACGCGTATTTTGTGGAGAGACAGAATGACAGGGAATTTCAAGATAGCAAAAACTGAAAATCTTCAACATTGGACTTTATTAATTAATATCCAGAAGAAAAAAACTTCTTTGAGTGGCATTTAGAAGTTGGGAGTCAGATAAGAGACGAATATATGGATGACAACTTCTTTAGTCTGAGAACGCGACGTTTCGATACAGCTTCTTGTGTCGTTGTCGCGTTCTCAGAATAAAGAAGTTGTCATCCATATATTCGTCTCTTCTCAGAAGAAAATATCCTTTTAGTTCTATTCCCGAAAATAAATTCTCAATATCCATATGTGGAACGTTTCAGTGAAATGAACGGCTGAGATTCAACACAGAAATACCTTTTTCTATGCAAAAGTTCATAAAGAAAACATTTAACACGACGTCAACATTGACGAGAAATGCGTTACTCGACCTTCTTTTGATTTTCAATGAATAAACTCTGTGAATTGTTGAAGCGGTAGATTCTTCATCATTCCGAGAGTATATATAGACAATAAACCTTAGAAGCATGCTTTAACACTATAACACCTGTTAATGCCAAATTGTAAAACCTTCCATTCATAATCCTATACCAAGGATGACACCGACATTCCCAATAATCTTATTTAATACGATGCTATCACAGTAAACATTACCTTTTGTTTCAGATGTCTTGATCTTGAATAAACATTGTTAGTAAGTATTTTGTGTCCGCTATTGATCTAATTAGGAGGCTACGTTCATTGAGCGCCTCAGGTCACACGTTGTTTTGAATAGATATTGTTAATAAGTATTTTGTATCCGCTATTGATCCAATTAGGACGCCCAAGGTCACATGTTCTGTGTGACCAATCAGGATAAGCTCTACAGGTATAGCATGAAAGCAAAAGCATAAATCTTCAATGTCCCCCTGCATCCAGATTACACCTTTGAACCTGTCTACTACTGCTCTCTCATCTTTCTTAGTTATTATATACTTATGTTTAAGGTAAGCGATTTCCATGTACAATGTCTTAGTTTTATATAATTTCATAGATTTATTATATCAATATTGTATGTGAATTCCTTTAAAGATTCAGGTAATGTAAAGAATGGCACTTCATTCTTTTCTTGCTCGAAAATGGTTGTGTTAGCAGTGTTCAATATAAAATGATTATTTGTCGCTCGTGAGTATCATCCTTCTGTTATTCTTACAGCTCATCTCGTAATGTCCTTTAACTTGTTTGTGTATGAATAGAGAACAAGTTATATGGATTTGGTCCGATATGGTCCCATTTATGTACATATTCCTTCTCAAATTATGTCCAATATCACTTGCTTGATAACGGTGTTAGTATCTACACCGAAACGTCGTAATCCTGCAATAAAGAAGTTGTAAATCCATATAACTTGTTCTCTATTCATCTCATCAACTTCTAAATGCCTCTCAAAGAAGTTGTTTGTGTGTGTCATCATTTTGAAATGTTACTTACCGTCGACGTTCTCAATACGTATGATAAGATCGTATTTATTGTATTATTAGAAAATGATGTACTCTGCATCGAAATGAAACACTGAGAGTCACTTTTCATTCTTACTTATTTTATGTTTATGTTTAAGTCCTTTTAATTTGGGCATCAAACAAGCACGATTACAGGAGGGAACCATGGAAGCGATTGTTGTATCGAAATTGGGCGGGTCAGAAGAGCTGGTTCTAACCAAGAATGTTCCCATTCCTAGACCTAAATCAACAGAGGTAAGTGGTTCTTAATTCTTTAAATCACAAGCGCAAATACAATTTTACTTTATTATAAATATTGCACATATAATGCACATCTCTTATTACTAATCTACCACAAATGTACGTGTTTCGGCATTAACGTTAATTCTAGGAAACCGAAAGTATTTAATGGTTCTTTCAAACGTTGCGTTGCATTAAAAAAAATCATGAAGTACGATATCGGCAATATTCAAATTTGCATATAGCCTGGAAGTAAAGGCAACCAATGTGGTTGATACAACAGCAATACATATAATGTCAATAACCAATTGGTCAGTATTTCCAATTTATGTAGAACGTGTACTTACGATTTTGACATCCCTTTGTGACTTCGGCCCCTTTGACTTTTTCATCATTGATGTAGGTGAAATGTTAAGAATGATACTAGTAGTATGTTTTTATTGCATTTAATTGCAATAATGTGAGTGCATTTGTCTTCATATGTCCTAAAATAGCAAACTTGTGCGCAAAAATGCATGATATAGTGCCTTTAAGACTAAATGTTAATAATAGTGGATGACATGGCTTGTTTAGTCACCAATGCCAAACTTCATAACTCATACTCATACTTACAACTGTTCGCATGATATTATCTTCCAAGTCACTTTTTTTATCTGACGTCATAAGAATATGCCTGAAGACGCCATACAGTGAATGGTCTAAATTTGTTATCAGGTGCTTGTTAGGGTGATGGCTGCTGGAGTTAATCCAATCGATGTTCAGATCCGTGCCGGAAGTTACGTCACACCGACTGTAACCCCGTACATCCCCGGTAAAGACGCAGCAGGAATTGTGGAAGAAGTGGGGGAAGACGTGAATGGTTTTAAGGTTAAGTAGAACTTGAATATTCCATATACTCCTATTGTACTTACACAAATAAAATGATTTCTCTGATACTGGTAAAACTAATGATCCTATTGGGTGTCGGGTCTATAAAATCAAACATATGTTCATTCATGGTATTTTGTCTGGTCATGCTTTCAAATCAAATCTCGTGAAATAACAGGTGTCAGGTGTTGCCGAACTGTTATTACAGCTGTAATTACGTTTCTCCCATCTTCGTGCAGCTCATTTAGCCGATTAAAGGGAATATCGATATTGTTATCCAATGGTTCGTTAATTTCTTACTTATGTTTGTCATGATTTGGCTGGTATTTAAAAACACTGGTCGAATCGCGTACATCGAGATTAAAGACATAGTTCCTTAAGGGACACAAAAAGAGGCGCTCAAAGCAACTTCTTCCTATAGGAGTCATATATTGTTGAAACGATAGTTGTCCCCAAACCTGCCAGAACAAGTGACATAATGATTTACACTGGAATTCGATCGGATGTCGTGTTTCTGCGTGTATCAATGAAAAAAGCAATTGCGTGTAGTCAGTGTGCTGAGAGGCAACCATAAAATCATTTATGATGCCTAAACTAAAAAAATTTGCCGTTTCAGGTTGGAGATCGGGTTTATTGCGTGAAAACTACATCCGGGTCTTACGCAGAGTATAGCACTGCCATTCCAAAGCTGATTGGACATCTCGCTGATCGGTTGACTTTCGAAGAGGGGGCGGGGCTTGGTGTCCCTTATTGTACAGCTTATAGGGCACTTATTCAGATGTAATTTCCTTAGTTTTATCCTTCATGTCATAAACCGTGGTGATTTGATTGATGACACGGAATTACCAACCACACTAACTCTGATCTTCAACTATGAATCCTTTTCCATTCAGTTCTCTTCTATAACAACTCCATTATCCTGATGTTCACAGAGGCAAGGCGAAACCAGGAGAAACAGTTCTAATCCACGGTGCGAGTGGAGCGGTAAGACGTCATCCACAGGCCAAGTTTAGCGTTACGCAACGGATACAATATATCAAGTTTTCTCTATATGCTAATGAAGTAAATAAGGAAAACTGGAGATTTTGTATCAACGACGTAAGGCTTAAATTGGTCTTTGCTTCATCTAGCATCTTTATTTTTAGAGATTGCAGAAAATTGATACAGATCTTACCATCCGATGGTAGCATTTCTTGAAAACAAACGTCCGATTTCGATTTCGCCAAAAGGCACTTAATTACTATTCTGATTGATGGTTTAGCTTTTAAGCTAGCATGTCGAATCACAGACAATAAATAGAAATAAGAAATGTTTGAACTGATTGCTATTAAGATTTCAGACATTTATCAAATTATTTAATACTATACACACACCAAGCTTATTAGCACTACGTACACACCATTCTTCATCACTTGATTGTCATCTGCGTGACAGGTGGGATCAGCAAGTGTACAGATAGCCAAGTCCCGAGGGATGAGAGTTCTGGGGACAGCAGGGACCGAGGCGGGGATGAAACTAGTCCGAGAGAACGGAGCGGACCAGGTATTCAACCATCGAGAGGAGGGTTACATACAGCAGATTATGGTGAGTCGAAAAGTTCTTGAGGGGGATTTGTTATCGAATACAAGATGATTTGGCAAACTTGGACATATAATCTTATAGATAAAAGTAAAAGGATAGGGTCTATTAAATGTCAATTCAAAGGGTATTTTGAAAAAAAAATCGCAAAATATGTTCCACACGTGGTAAAAATACGACTTGAGTGACCTATTTGAGGAAGATCTGGTTGGCGAAGTTTTCGTCCTGATTATGTTCCCCGTCTCTGCAGAATGCTTCAGCTACGGAGGGTCTGGACGTTATTCTGGAGATGGCGGCGAGTGTGAATCTGGAGAGAGATCTGGAACTAGTCAGAAGAGGAGGTCGGGTCGTGGTACGTATGTCCGATAAGTAACTATTATAATAAGAAAAACCAAATAAATCCCTACACTTCGGGTATTTTTTTCTGAAACGCCGTGGGAAAGCTTAGGATGGTTAAAGCGCGATATGAAAACGTCTTTATTACAATACATCATACATGCGTTAGGTGAATAAAACGCGTTATCGATTAGCTGGTTGTTGATTCATTGTAATAAAGTTATAACTTCAGAATTATCATTCATTTCTTATCATCATTTTATCATTATTTGGGAAGAAGTATCGACCCAAATCTGTACAAATAATATCTAATGATACCAATTGATATACCAATAATATAATGAGAATGGAAAACAATCTTATTGGCCTATATGTATTTCGGTAAACTCGCAATACTTTGAAAAGCTCTAAAACAACAGCATTTCTGATCGAGATGTAGCTTTTAGCTTATTCTCAAGCATATGCCTATGGTGGACCAATGCATGAGAATCAAGACAGTCACTATTAAATCTACATTATAAGAAGATTTCATCAAACCAAGACTTCTTATAATTAAGGGACGTTTATAGAAGCTTTAGAACTTCTTCTTTGTTGTAGTAGATGCGACGTTACTGCACTAAGTACGGTAATACAAAAACCAATAGTTTCTACAGTTTCACATTGGTGTCATACCATGAAACACATATAAAAGTTATTGTGCAATTGACGGATTGTGCTAGCGTAATACCTATTTATACGTCTTCTTGATCGTATGGTATAACTGCATCGATTTTACAATCTTTTACAATATATTTTATATATATTTCAACTCATTATTTTCAAACCTTCATATTTTATTTTTACTTATTATGTATATTCTATCTAAGGTGGTTGGGTCGAGTGGAAGTGTTCAGATCGACCCGAAGATGATCATGGATAAAGAGTGTCTTGTGACCGGAGTTAGTCTGAGAGCGTCCGAGGTATGCATCGGATGAAAACACATCCTTTTTATTTTCATTTGCATTTCTAGTCTACATTTCGAGAGGTCAATGCCTATATTCAAATGAAACACAAAGAATATCGCAAGCATATTTCATAACTATGAAAATGGTATAACAATATCGAATGATATTTTATTTTTATATATATTTATTTTTATTGAAAATATATATTAAGGAGCGTCGAATGAATATGGGTAGATTTTAATGTGTGTTTCGAAGCTCTTTTGTTCATTGCTAATAATGATATTCTTTTCTTTTTTTTTTTCGAATAAAGTTCATTCATGTTTTGATTTTAACAAAAAATTGTTAAGGAATCGTAAAATAAATTGATATTTCATCATTTAAATGTATATTGTTATATTAGCCTATGTTCTCTTTAGAATCTCTGAAAAACTGAAGGTAAATTTCTCACAGATAGAGCAGATGGATTGGCCAGACCAATGTGTGATATAATGGTTGATTTCCTAGATTTCAAAACGATAGAATGAAATATGGACAAACAATGAAACTTCTATTGATTTGTTCTATAATGATGTCGTAGAAATGTTATTTCAAAAATGTATGATTCTATTCTTTATTTCTGACTTGGCAAGGATCCGCGCTTCTGTGGCTGTCTTGATGAACAAAGCGATTCTTTAATAAATTCTTTTCCAACAGGCTGATTGGAAGGAAATGCACGCCGCTATTGCTGCCGGGATGAAAAGTGGTTGGCTCCGCCCACTTGTTGACCGAGCGTTTCCATTTGATAAGGCAGCAGAGGCTCACGATCTCATCAGTAGTAAGAGTGGTGCTCGGGGGAATATAATCTTGAAGATGCCGTAAAATGCTTACGGCTTAGTATATGTTCATGGTCGAAGTTTCCATTTTCAATTTTGCTATACGACTTACCGTGCCGAAATGGTACAGGCACAAGTTTAACATGAAACACCATCTTGATGAAAATCATAAAATGCCAAGAAAATCGTTTTCATTCATGAAAAAGTCGGCTGATGTTTCTCGATGGGTTTTCCTACGTACTCTAGCTATCTGTACGCACGACCTACATAAGCCTTCAAGATTGTTTCCACAACAAACTGCCATTGATGATATACAATCTCATCAAAATGAAATCTAAAATGCTCCACTACATTACGCGTGTATAATCTGCGTAACGTAGTGCAGCAATATTAGATTTTATTTAATTGAGATCGTGATGATGTACTGTATGTGTTAATTGCTGTAAGGCTGGTAGTGTTGAAGATGGCTTGGCCCATTCTCTCCCAACAGAGGTAGCTCTCTCATAAATTCCTATACAACCTCTGTCTTAACACGAAGGTTTCTCGGGCACGAAATGTAGAACGCTGATTGGATGCAATCAAAGTTAGTTGTGCAATCAGCGATGCCGTTTCAAAATCTATCATTCAAATCACCTTAGTTATTTCTGTTAGCTTTCCAAAAGCTAAACTTTATTCGAATATGCACCTTGCTCTTTGAGTCGACTTTACAGAAAACATAAGCCTCATTTTGCGACTGCATCATTGTATAGGTCTATATGTGACAACAAAATGTTATTCATGCATTCGGTGTTTTCATTGGCTGAATTAATGCCAGGTAGTTTAAGTTGCAATTTTGCGCCGGTAGGGGGAACTGCCTGAAGCCGGAGAAACCTTCGTATTAAGACAGAGGTTGTATAGGAACTTATGACGGAGCTACCTCTGTTGGGAGAGAATGGGCTTGGCCATGTCCAAATAAAGATCAGTTCAGTTCAGACTCGTCTGACAAATGACACGAATAAGAAAAGCCGTTCTTTCGAAGAAATCTACCAAGAACCCAAGTTGAATCCTCTTGCGTGAAATGATTTAAAAAGCTATAACCAGTATAATTAACCACTGATATGTTTTAAAGGTGCAGGTTGTTTTCAACATATTATGTTAGATTGAAATATCGTGTTGAATTTTGCGTGTGACCATTTCTTTTAAATAGTTACACATGTTGTATAATGGTTTTTAATAATTGGTAAATTGGTGGAAAAGATGACATTTCATTTCTGCAAAAGTACCTTGTGTACATGAGAGTAGAGATGTAGTTTCACTTATTTTTCTGTTTTTAAAAAAAAAAATCGATTTTTAAATACTATTTCCGCCTTAGCTACTGTCTTACTACAACAAAATGAGCTGCGTCGGTTGTTTGATTTTTTTAAATAAAGAAAGATTCACCATACTTGTTCTTAATATGAATGTTGATTACATTGTTGGAAGTCGTAAAACCTTCCATGTGTCTGCCTGTCCGTATATTGAGTTATGATAGGTTACATATTATAATGGGTCACGTGATTGATTTTGAAAAAACGCCTGACTCGTAAATCGCTCAGGAAGGGACAGGTTGCTCTTTAGGGAACGCCGCCTTATTTATATACGTGAAGATCAAGGTTCATCAAAAGATTTTTTCTTCGCCCTTATAACACATTTTTCTTTTAGTGTTTATTCATCCTGTGCCCTGCAAAAAGACTATAAATACAATTCTTATCCTCAAGATGTTTTGACAGTACATGAGATCACAGTTTCCATAGTTAAGTCATCTTCCTACGCAAAGCTTAACTGTTGCCAGTCTCGAACTGTCCAAGTTAACTTGGACAGTTAGAGATTGGCAATAGTTAAGCTAACTTGGACAGTTCGAGACTGGCAATAGTTAAGCTTTGCGTAGGAAGATGTAGCTAAGTATAAATTACGTTTTTTTTACATATGGTATGAAAAAAAATCAAAATGCATTTAATACGTACAAATGTTTCAATGATCATTTATTATGAAGACTGTTTTAACGCTTTCATATAACAATTGTCGAAGGTTATGGTCATGTTGGATCATTGTATGCAGTTACACATTAAAATCTTTTCTGTTTAATTCGGCCTTTATCTTACCTTCTTCTAAAATGTCTCTTCAAGAAGAACAAAAATACCTGATAAAACATTACTTCCCTTCAAAAAGTTATTCAACTTTTAAGCACAGCATGATATCATAAACTCAAGGTCATTAACCGTTGATCTGATCAGATTTGCTGACACACTTAATGTCACTTTGACCCCTTCTGTTTCCAAGGTCGAGCTGATCCGGGTTATAACACACCGGTTGTTATAAATCTTATCTCATAGACAGGTGCCCGGTGATATAGTTGATTACTGCACGATGGTGGTGTCACTCCATTCCTTTGAGGGATAAGCCAGAAAAATGTGACTGATCTCGACCTTCTGATCCGGGGGATTATCTAATGTCTTGCCATAATCCTGAATATCAATATGCTAATCCCAAAATCCAATGGTTCAAGTTTTTATTTGAAATAACTGTGCATTTTCAATAAGTTGAACGAACGTTTCAATGAAATTGAATACACGTCCATCTGTATTATTTCATACTTAATGCAACCACCGATAAGTTGTATATCAAGAATTTACTGCCGCTCTTTATTTTCTTAAATCATATGAATACTGATTTGTATTTGCTTCTCTTAGGTGTTTCACTATGTGATGTCTTTTCATCGTTTCAACTTCTAATTTTCTGTATACATTTGTATCATGCTTATATATTGAATATTCAACACTTGGGTTTTCTCAATTGTCGCTTTTTAATCAGACTCGCGCCTTTTTTCAGTCATTTACATCCATACAAAGACTCCGATGTAAAATATGCTTAACCAATATCATATAAAGATAATCCTTTACCACTTGCAGTGTCTGACATGATAAGCATTTCCTATCCATTGCTTTCGAGTACTTGTCAAACACCTTAATCGTTAAGTAGGTATAAAACATGGTTACTGTGAAGATACCCAGTCGGCGCGACACGCAAACTTATATCGATATTGAATCACTGATTGATTATCGATTTTCTAAGATGACCTTCAAAGTTCGGGTGTAGATATATAGGAATCTGAAGGCATTGGTGTGGCTCTGCTTAACATTTGAAATATTGAACTTTCAGAACCCGGAAAATATAGGAGTTAATGGGTTAATTTTATAATCTTTGATACAGTACAAGACAAAGATCTAGACTTAAAATAAGACACTGAAATGATAGTCATGAAAATAAAATTAAATGAAAAATTAATTAAAAAGGAGAACTTTTTTTCTATTTCTAAAACATTCAAGCGTACGGTATTCTTGTAGACTTGCTTAGGCTTTGATATAATTTAAGGGTCTAGCTGACATACTACAGTTCTACATACGTCCATCCTATAATACAGTTTAAAATAAATTTGTAAACTTTCAAACACTATCAATTCAGAATATGTCTTTAACTGCTTCTGAAAAGTTTCCAAAATTTACGTTCGACTAAGTGACGCGCGCCTTTGTCCTTTTTTCTTTCAGAATCGTAAACTCAAGTGTGTCACTTAACCGAATAGCTTTTAAATGATACTTTTCAACAACTGTACTAAAACATACAACACATGTTGGTTGAGTAATAAAAGTATCTCTGATGCACCAATCAAATCGTGCTGTTATATCTGATATTAAAGGAGACTATATGAATATGTTGAGTTGAACGTAGCCCAAAAAGCATTTTCGGGTTGAGAAGAGGGAGTTTCACCCCGTCATATATCAAAACAATAATACATATAATATTCTTTCATTAGAATACGTAGCACTGATGAAGAACCAAGGATCAAATGTTTCAAAGCACAGCTCGAGCATTCATGCATTAATGACATTGGTTACCAAAACTTTGAAGTTCCCATAATCGGGGTCAATGCTATTCCGACCCAGAGACCGGTGTCATGACGGCTGTACTATATAATCCGCTTAGCGTTTCTCTTGATACGGGTAGAGGTTGCTTAAACAATCCGAACGCAAACATATCACACCCAGAGTTCTTACCCGGGGGTTTGAGAACTGACACACGATCCGCTTCTTGTCTATCTCACACGTACCGTCTGCTTGTGAGGCGGGAACAAATTGCACGCGAGGGAAGCACGCGACGTATCGGGTAACAACACAGCATTGTTTTAGAAGCACATAAGACAATCGAACCGGGTGATATGTATATGAATCTACCCGCCAGACTACAGATTTAAGACGGTCAGAAGTATAAGCGGGTACACTCATACATCACAGAAACAGACGGCAACAAGATTTGAAGAAAGCAGACGATGTACCACTTTTGAAGCAACAGACGTAGAGTCAGATTAATAAAAAATCACATCGAAAACGCCAGAAATTCCTGGAAGAAAAATAACCTTTCCTGAAAGACTTCATCATAAAAGAAGTCAGTGGTCATCTTTAGAGAACTCTTTAATCCGGCGCTGTCTGCAATTCCAGTATCAGTCAGCTCGAGAAGCAGAACTTACAAGAACTTTCTAACTATACAAGACTTGAGCATCTGCACTTTGGATCAAAGAAATGTAAGTATTTGACGTTTGATAGCCCTCTATTTTGTTAAAGTGAGCGAGTTATTGTTTAACGCCGCTTGGGCAATATTTCAGCCATTAGCGGCGTATTTTGTTGAAGGATTTTCATATAGCTTGAGTAAATTTAGTATATGTCAATTGTACCCTCTCACGACCCTAGCTATCTATGGAGGTCTATTTCAGCAGCAACTATAAAATATTACTTCCATGTTTCGTTAGTTCCAGCTAACAGTCTCAAATTTCACAACAATGCAAATAAATCTCAATGGCATTCCTACAGCAGAGATGCTGGTCGCCGTGATTTGAAGGACATCCCTTGGACGAGTTTCTGAATTGTGCAACTTTCCTCACCTTGTATTTTAATGAAAAATGAAATGACCTTTGTTTTGACATGCAGTTCTTAACAATAGAGTGAGATATTGTTTAACGCCGCTTGGGCAATATTTCAGCCATAAGAGGCGAGTTTAACAATGGAAATTTCAGTCCATGATTGTATAAAAATTCAACGGACTTAAATTTGTATCTAAACTAAGAAATTTGAAGGGGAATATTGACCTTTTCATGACAAGAGAATGTATTTGGAATGTATTGGTCACAACTCATTTCACAGAGGGAAAAAATGATCCAAAATCATCTTTATGTTCCAGTTCAATTGACTCAATATAATCTTTTGACAAAAACCCCAAACAGTCCAGCAACACCAACACCGTCCTTACCTGTATCACTCATATAACGGAGGTAAATCATCACATCCCACGTAGCCTCTGTAACATCCAAACATTGAATCCATGTTGGTTGCAATATTACTTAGTCATGCAATGTGCAACAATGTTTCAAGCTAATCTTTCGCACTGTCCCCCTAATCGTTAAAAAGAATGCTCACAGTTATCATACAAGACAAAAAGCAGTCGACAATATAAGGCTCATATAAATTTTAGGATTTTATGGTAAGATAGTTGTGTGACGTACGTCGGAAGAAACTTCTCTAGGTAGAGATTTCACTCCTATCTTCTTCATTAAAGCGATGACTAACATAATCAAGATTTATGTTGCTTTTCTTCGGTCATAATCAGGACCTGTAATGGCGGAACACGGGGACAACGAGAACGATTCCGCCGTGTCATATGACATTTTTTTACGTTACAAAATCAAATGTCCATTTACTCGCCACTTCCAGCTTTGAATGTTGCTTACCCCCGGTGTAACATTCAACAGAGCCTCCAAGTCCAACTAGCTCATAATTAGTCACAAGTTGTTGCCTCCATTCATTCCTGAATGATCATTATCTTGCAGATGCCCTTCACCAGCCATGAGGGGCGATTATTGTTGAACTATAAACGCAACTATTTATCTTCTAAATTTTTTATTTCTTCGTTCAGATCCGATCTGTACAACTATTCACCATGACCTGTAGGACTTGAGTTATACCGTCACCCACCATGAAAGACATCCTTTTTTTTAACTTATCACCATAAGCTAATTGACTTGTTTTCCCCTCCGCAAATTTCGACCAACAAGCAAAGGCATTCAGCCTGACGTTTCAATCTTACCCAGACAGCGACATCAAACACAATATTTCATGTTTTTAAACTAATAACTGATTTCATTGACGGTTCTCTTTATTTCCCTGTCTTACCAATATTAAAGGCTTCGGCTGCAGAGTAATAGCGGTCAGTCTGGCAATCCCGTCGCCGAAGAACATCCATTACAACCTATGGCATCGACTCTTCACGAATTTTCGTCGGCAGTGTAACAATGGCGTTCAGTCTAATGTTTCTTTGACAGCAGCCACAAACCTACAAGACTCTTTTGATTAAACTGATAACTAAATATGACCAAATTCATTGACTCTTCTGTTCTCGTTGCAGAGATCAACTGTCAAACAAAGGTGACATGGCATCATACACGACAAGACATTGTATCGTTGAACTTATCACTATTTATTCATTGACTTGTCTCTTCCTGTTACAGACATCGGCAACCATGGCGTTCAGTCTGACGTTTCAGTCCATCTTGGACAGCAACATCAAGCACATCTACAGCGGAAACCCGTCCCACGTGGTTTACAGACACTCCAAGGAGTATCCCAACATGGACCAACTCCGTCAGTTGAAAGAGGACCAACACCTCAAGGACTTCGTGCTGAGGACATCGGAGTACCGAGAGGACTATAAATGTCTTATTCCCCGCGCACCTGCCTTCCGTCAGCTTTCACCGGAAGAGGTTGACGAGATCGTGGCGAGACTTCACGAACCAAAACCGGATCATGATGCGCTTGACGGAAAGAAAGAAGACGAAGGTCAAGGTCGCAAGACTAAGAAGGTCACCAAAGAGGAAATGGATGAGATTACTGAAAGGCTACACAACACTGTTACCGTGGCAACGACTATTCGAGTGAATCAAACACGCGAAGCAGGACATCCACCAGTGCACAGAGTGGAAACTTAACTGATATGATATTTACGTTGCTAGGTAAAGAATGGTGTGAAGAATGTCAATCGTCATCTGTTATTAATGAAGTGAACTTGTTAAAGAAAAGTTTTGAAATAAATAAGTCTGAATTCAATTTCATATATATAACGTCTTAATTTCGTCTTCCCAAGCTTCCCATCGCCGAGGAAATGTTACTGTGCTGTATATGTGCGTGTGTAAATGGACATACCTCAGCCATTACCTACAAAGAAATGAACATGCTAAACTACATCTGATACAATTGTAGAATAATTTAATTTAATTTCTTTTTTAAGTATAAACATGTCACTCAGAATAGCTTTCTAAACAAGACGTTACCATATAAAGCATTGATAGAAAAGATCTCTTAAATATCACCACCTACGAAGCATTTTAAGGAAAAACAAATACAGGCAGTATGATTAATGTCAGCTGTGTTCCGGGACCAAATGTTTCAAAATATTGATTATATTGAGACGAATATTCTATCGTTTTCTATCCACATAGTCTGACGCCAACCCGTATAGGAGTATGTTCTGTTACCAGACAAGACCCAAACATTGTCGGTCAAATCAAGGCTTAAAGAAAGAAAGCTGCGACCATTTTATTTGGGGCAACTTGGCTTAAACTTTGATTTCGAAAGCATTCGTTAGCAAATGTCAGAGCATTCATCTATACTAGCTCATTTCAGATCGTTGTGAAGAGGAAACAAATGACTTATTGAGACTGTCCATCTAATCAAATTCAAATCAACAGTTTTTATTTGCTAAAGCACAGACACACATAAAAATGTACTTTTATCAAACTGTACATCCTGCTGCATCAGCGTAATTGAATCCGGTGATCAAACTCCTTCCATATACCCTGATCTCCTTCGAGCCAAATCCCTCGTACGGCTGGGGCGGCTTGATATTTGTGGCTGTGTTCACCAGTTATTGTTTAAGCCGATGAAATGTCGTTATCCAAGGAGCTTGAAGGTACTCTTTTGAACTTAACATAATTTTCCACCCGGGTTGTGCCTCAGTTGCTAGATGCGAGTCGTCTCATTTGCTGGTTAGATAGCTAGCTATACGAAGCTTTTGGCCTAAAGGATATCAGGGTATTTGGAAGGAGCTCGATCAGCGGATTCAATTAAGCCAATGTAGCAGGATGCAATATGTAGTGAAAACTTACCATGATGTTATATCTGAGGTTTATGTCTTTCAATATGATATTGAGACATGTCGAACATAAAAATGTCTAATTATCTTTCATGAAGAAACACGTCATAATCATTGATACAGTCGCTCCGAGAAGAGTGTCCGAAAGCGTCAATGAGAAACATCGAAGCTGACAAAAAGCCGCTTTTACATCAACCAATTGTCTGCATCGTGACACTGCATACACATGCATAGAGTCAGTTCCACAATACCACGTTTACACTTGGACCCATTCGTGAACTCCAACGTAATCAATACATTGCCCCCCGACAGAAACCACTGTACCTTACAACTAACAACACATACAGGTAAATTTGAAAAGGTTTACAGTACAGGTATTCAAAGGATTAAGAATAACACAGATCCACTTTAGCGTCAATTAATTCCATTACTTTCTTCAGGGACATAATTCTCTCCAGAGATTACTCGACTTATATTCTACGCGAGTTACCTTACCTTACAAATGCAAGGATACAGCCTGACACTATCCAATTCAGCATCCAAAATAAAAAGTTTTAGGTCGTCTCTGGTTCCTTAATCGGAAAATATAAGTTTGAAATAGGAGTCTGGTGTTTACGATCAAAAGTTCGAGTCAGTTACACATTTGCAAGATTTCTTCAATTATTCTTGACCTTAGATTAGTTCCTACAGATAGCTGCATAAACTGTAAAATCATGATTAACATTGACACTTTCAAAAATTGTTGACAAAGGAATAATTATTACAGGAAGACTTGATCAGTGAATGCCTACGGGGTTCGTTCTCCCTCCTTAGCCAGACATTGTTCGTGTACGGTCCGAGATGAGGCTGGACAGCGTAGGCCTGGACGACTGTCGGATAATCCTGCAGGGGACACAACATCCCTTCCTTCCCGCCGGATAGAGCAGGCGTTCATCCGCCGTACACGGTCGCACTTTGTACTTCGCTTCGGCGTTCGGTCTGCGCATCATTATGCGCATTGTCGAGCTCTTTGTCGGACGCAGCAAATGTTCGAAATCTTTTCTTGACATTGTCCGCTTCACAGAAGCTAACTGGCACTCGGGACAGGTATCTTTTGCAGCCCTTGTGAGTTCGCGGGAACACGTCGAACCGGGGCGGCTGTGGGTGTTGGTTGGTCTATTTACCCTGGCAACGATTTCGTCGACATCTGATTCGAGGAGAACCCTAAATGCAGGCGCGCGAGGAAGGTTGATATCATTTTCTCGGTCGTATTCCAGGAACTTCCTTTTAAAACGATCCGGAGGTCTTTTTTGAGTTTCATGGATCCTGGTCGGTAGGTCCATAGTTTTTACAGATGAAGCTGGTTTCCGGAACCGGATATCCGTCGGCAAACCGCTGTAGACATGGCGGACATTCTTCTTCAAAATGTCATCGAATGTCATCGAATGTTGAGCCATTATGGAACGATAGTCAGAAAAGTGTCTTTGATAAATTAGGAAACGTTTCACATTCGCAGCAATTAAGATTATCCAGTTGTATCCAATAAGTTCTTAATCCCAACTCACATTGACATCAGACACCAGACCAAGCACTTTTTATTGAGTGCCTAAAACACGAACCGCGCTTCAAACGTTCACCACTTATATCACCCCTGTACACAACGTAGTTTTTCTCACAACGCGAAACACCAACGCCATGACAACATACACGTGACACGGCGCAGTGGGAGGCAATACAAACTTGACGAGTTCGAATCCCAGATACCGTCGAAGGGGTAGCAACGTTGTGAACGTCGTCGTTACTGTGGCTGTGAGTGATAACCGTGGGTTGCAATAGACGAAGTCTGAAACCACCAGAATGTATACCGTAGTTATTTAGATAAACGACGAACAGAGTCCAAAATTAAAGACGAGGGGCATGTGGGTAGGATATTTTCAGATATAGATCAAACAAAATTAATTTTAGTTGTTGAATAGTCTTATTTTGAGTTGTTGGTAAGCTTTGTTACAAGTAAGCAGTTTCTCGGCAAAGATCACAGATTCCTGACTGACTGCAAGCGAAGTTTGTGTTGTAATTAGCGATATTGTTTCGAAAAGACAATCGTTCTGTAACCATTGAGATAACTACAGTTCCTTCACATATGTGGTACCAACTTATTTCTAAATAGAGAGAAGTCAGTCTTAGACGTATTACAATTCTTGATTGGTGATGAATTTATACGGTAGCCGTGTTGTTAGACTAGAATTTAGTCAATGATATATTTTAATAATTGTCGTAAATAATATTCCTTCATCCCTTATATTATCGTTTCGGGCTCTTAATTTTATACGTGTATGCAGTCAAATCTAAACTTACCAAATAAGGACCTAGACTGTATTATAGGCTCCTATCAAATACACAGCCATAAAGTAGGACTACAAGTTGTAATTTCCCACGGTGAGGTGAGGGAATTGAGACATATCCAAAGAATATGACCCCTTGCAACAGAGGTTACGCGGAAAAAGGACTTGGGAAGCGGAACTACGGTACTTCATGCGTCTCCTATGTGGGAATTCAAGGACCACGTGTCTACCCTGCTGGAGGGAGGCTTATCTAGAACCCCGTACACACGGGATAATAAATCTGCTCAGCAGTCCGAGGCGGGTACTTTATCAATGGCCACTTACTCATGGTATGTTTGAAGTTGATTTCAAAAGGCTGACATCGATGAAGTTCATTTAAAATTACTCTGCCACCTGGGTAAGGCTTGTATTCAAATTCCAAGGGGAGATTAGAATTTGAGCACATATTTTCAATATCATTTTCCCTCAAATGTAATGAGGTCTGAGCTCCACTACAAAATTTTATAATCATTGCATCGTGAAACTAAGAACATTGCATGATACGAGTGTTTTCACTATGAATCATTAAACACAAGAAAGTGATATACAATGGTTTCTCTTTTGTTATAATAATAATGAGGGTATTTATACAGCCGAATGCATGCTCAAGGCGCTGCATTATTATCCTGGTCTAACTCAAGCTGCCGGTTACAGCGCTTAAAGGTCACCTCCAACACAATCTACACCAGGTACCCAATTAGTACTGCTGGGTGAACAGGGGCACATTTTAAATAAAGTCTCTTGTCTAAGGAGACACCACAAGTTTTTAATTTCGTGCCTCAGTGTGGGTCAGGGAATAACCCTTGACCTCTCATTAAATACAGCAATGGTCGTTTAACCCACCCATCTGGCGAGCCATGCCAGATGTTGCTGAACTTCACTGATAGCGGTCAACTGAGCTACGCACAGGACCACGTGCCACCACCCTTGAAGAGAACCCTTGTCTCAAAACAAAGCTTGATATTGTTACTAAATTAGACGATGTTATGAACCCTCTCAGCGATATCCATGGTTATCCTCTAGATTGTGGGGCGCGATAGCGCAGTGGTTAGCTCGTTCGGCTTCGGATCAAGAGGTCCTTAGTTCGAATCCCGCCAGGGGCTCGGCAACTTTGTCTACAGTAGAGAACTGTTCTACACGCAGTCAGGTTTGGGTGCAATGTTACTGAATTCCAGTGCAGTACCACCCATGGTTCGCTAGTTCCA
This sequence comes from Phorcus lineatus, assembly GCA_921293015.1. Taxonomy (NCBI): domain Eukaryota; kingdom Metazoa; phylum Mollusca; class Gastropoda; order Trochida; family Trochidae; genus Phorcus; species Phorcus lineatus. The sequence continues at coordinate 37,881,358 of OV121097.1, forward strand.
GCCGATGCTCGCAGGTTTCACCGCAATGCATAGCCACAATGGTATTGCGGGCTTTCTTCCTGCAGCCGCGATATAAGTGAAATACTCTTGAAAATACATGTACTGGAGGAAGTAAGCTACCTATATATATTACACCTTTGATTTGAAATAATAACTTGTGAAACGTAAGATCGTATGTGATTTATTTATATTCCCTAAATTTTGTCTCCTCACGCCTGACGATATACCTTATAATTTTTACATCTTTTATCTAAATAATTCCTTAAAGTATGGTTTGCTTCCTGCTTTGCCTAATTGAACAGCAGAATACATAATTTGGTGTAATTTCAATCGCTTCGTTTATCGATGATACGATGACTTCTCTCATTAAATTGTCGTGTTTCATGAAAGCAATCAATCACAAAGTTGTAATATTTCAAACAGTAACTGTTCAATTCAAACTTTGAAGTCGCCAAAGAAAGGCTTCACAAGAACAACGCCGCTCTTAAAGTTGTTACAATAACTCTAACTGCACTGGTCAACTCATTAATAACTCGATTTAAATGTAACTGTTAACAGCTGCAAAAGCTAACAAATCAATCACTCGAAACAACTTCATTTATTTCACCGGCAACGATAGAATTGTTCTTGTAATCTACACAGCCCATTCATCACAATACGCCATTTTCCTCGACGGAAATGCGACGCCTTACATGAACTAAATGAGGTCCATAAAGTTTGTGTGTTTTCTGGATTATTCATCTTTAACAACTTGAGCTGTCAGTTTTAAAAAACAACAAATATAAACTGATGCCGCTGAAGATGTCACTTAGTTGAATATTTATACAAGGATAAACGGGTAGTATTATTTGAATCTGCGTGTGTTTGACAAGTGTATAAAGTGAAGCAAAACGAGAACCATTGATGTTGAGAAATTCAGCATATTCAACGATTCAAAGATTCAAATTGGTGCCTGCACATTTGTCTCCCATCTGCGAAAACCATACCCCGGGTGACAGAACTTCAAAAGGGCTACGGTGTTCGGTCTATGTTTAGCGAAATAACGTGGTTGAAGTGTAACGTCGGAGGCGAGCCACTTCCCAACGGATCTAAAAAATAGGCACTTTAAGTTGTTTAAGAAGGTTTGGTGTCGCGGGAAGAGTTGAACCAGAGGATTCCATGATAAATGTGAATCGTAGATACAGTGACGACAATCTGAACATTAGGATTAGTGCTCGAGACGAAGTGTAAATATTTTGACTAAAGGGGGACTGGGAAGCATATTCCTGTGAAATTCCTTTAAAAGAGGGGCCTTATAGGCCTAAACGAGCCGGGAATCTCAATCAGCACCCTCTCTGTTAAAACAAAAGTACAATGGCAGCCTTCTCAACGTCTTTCCAGACAGTCCTGGAGAGTGACATCCGGCACATGTACTCATACAACAGCCGACCCTTACTCTACCGGAAGCGGAAACCATACAAAGAGCGCGTTCATCCAGCAATCCCGCTACGCAAGCGCTACCCTCGACGCTTCTACGATCTGTACGAAGACATGAATATCGGCATCCCTCGGGCACCTGCTTTCCGCGAAGTAAACGATCCCGGTCTTGAAGATATTATTGAGCGACTCCGGAAGCCGATCTTGTGTCAGTCCAAGTCGGGCCGAATGAGATGTAAAGAGAAAATTGACCGGAAGTATGGTGTTGCACATGAGCAGGAACCTAAGAAATTGAGTAAAGAGGAAGTTGACGATATAACGCGACGTCTCCTTCGCAGTACAAAATGTTCTCGAAACCGGAACGCCGAACGTGAAGATTCCGAGTTGCATCTTCCGCCAATTAATCTGAGAAATACTGTCGGAAGGAGAGAATGGATGAATTGAAGGGAATGTCGACTTCATTTGAAAATAAAATGAAGAAAATCTATTTCAGGCTGAAGGAATCACTCTCGCAAAGCATGACTCACGCCAGTCTCCAACAGAAGCTTATTGAAAACTTGCTGCAGTGCGCTAAAATTTGTGATGTGACAGAAGAACCCTCATAGACCATTAGAACTAGCCTAAAAAAGATTTCTATGTTGAACTATCAGTTATAGGGGAAATATGCTGGAGAGTTCTACACTGAAGGTGATTAAGTGATTCATATTATACACCTCCATGACAAAAGCGTGCTATGTAAAAACCATGAAGCGTGAGCTTCTCTAACCATTGAACCTGCTGTTCGAGCGCTGACCAAGTTTCTTTGCACTCACCAAAAAGGTTTGGTACATTTTAGTTTCTATGTTTGGTAAGTCAGTTAAAACATTAGGTAAAATAAATTCATTATAACAGTCCTTCAATGGTGACATAGGGATATATCAATCCCGTGTGAGGTAAATGAAAGAGGAAATGAAGTTACGAGCAAATTAACCATTGATGAGTTTGACAGGCACGAGTTTTGCCTTGATGTGGAAATTACCAGTAAGATGTTGTCCTATATTTGTACAAAAGCTTGTGTCTTCGAGTGTCGAAGTATGAAGAGCTAGGGATTAGTTTGAGTTGACTGTTTGCTGTTGCTTACTTATTGTCACCTATAAATCGCTGCACTGATGCAAATGGAGGAATTACATCTCAATGACAGAGCGATGTCAAGGTATACGTCTGCTGCTTAACTTTTTTCTTATTTGAAAAGCAAGTGAGTGTGTGTCAATGTTTTCAGAACAATTCCGAGTAGTAGGACATGTCCTTTGGAAGATAGCAATTTGTAGATTGTTGGTTTACGTCAGGTTGTTGCAAGGGTCGAGTATCGGATGAGCGTATCTTCAAAGTCTCTTGTCGTCGTGAGAATTCGTTAAGGAACTGGCTGATGTCTGTTAACTCACAGAAAAATTATATGCTGGTTCTTAAAATCAACACTTTTTCGTGATGGGCCAATGGTAAGGGGCTTCAAGACTTTAATTGAGTGACTTTTCCGTGTTGTATTGTATAATGGGCCTCGCGTTAATTGTAAACTTCTGTCTTGTGTGACGTCCTTGCAATAGATGAACTTAGACGCGATAATTAGTTCTATCATGTAATCGATACAACCTGAGAAGTTGTATAAAGGACTAATGCAGTCTTTTATTGTGTTTGTACCGTGTGGTCACCTTATCATGGATAAAATAGGAATTTGTGCTTAATATTTTGATATTTAAGTTTTAAGATTTAGATTTTTTTGCCGAATAAATTGAAAATAACGTTCCAGTTTGTTTGTGTTTTTTGGTTGATTCAGTAAATGATCAACATTTAAAAGCATGTCATGGAAAAACAAATATCCAGACTGACCTTGTAAGGGTTTCCCAAAAATATACAAATTTACAGATAATTACAGTGATAATTACAAAAATAACAGTGTATTCAGATTGTAAGGTTCGTTAACATATCAAGTATTTATATAGTAATATTCGTTCCCAAAAGGTTTCTTTGATATACCAAGCATTTTGACAATGATTATCATTGCTTTCCAAAAGGTCTCTTAACCTGCCAATCATTCTCACATTGGTTATCAATACTTCCAAAAGGTCTCTTAACCTACCAATCATTCTCGCATTGGTTATCAATACTTCCAAAAGGTCCCTTAACCTACCAATCATTCTCGCATTGGTTATCAATACTTCCAAAAGGTCCCTTAACCTACCAATCATTCTCGCATTGGTTATCAATACTTTCAAAAGGTCCCTTAACCTACCAATCATTCTCACATTGGTTATCAATACTTCCAAAAGGTCTCTTAACCTACCAATCATTCTCACATTGGTTATCAATACTTCCAAAAGGTCCCTTAACCTACCAATCATTCTCACATTGGTTATCAATACTTCCAAAAGGTCCCTTAACCTACCAATCATTCTCGCATTGGTTATCAATACTTCCAAAAGGTCTCTTAACCTACCAATCATTCTCACATTGGTTATCAATACTTCCAAAAGGTCCCTTAACCTACCAATCATTCTCGCATTGGTTATCAATACTTCCAAAAGGTCCCTTAACCTACCAATCATTCTCGCATTGGTTATCAATACTTCCAAAAGGTCCCTTAACCTACCAATCATTCTCGCATTGGTTATCAATACTTCCAAAAGGTCCCTTAACCTACCAATCATTCTCGCATTGGTTATCAATACTTTCAAAAGGTCTCTTAACCTACCAATCATTCTCGCATTGGTTATCAATACTTCCAAAAGGTCCCTTAACCTACCAATCATTCTCACATTGGTTATCAATACTTCCAAAAGGTCCCTTAACCTACCAATCATTCTCGCATTGGTTATCAATACTTCCAAAAGGTCTCTTAACCTACCAATCATTCTCACATTGGTTATCAATACTTCCAAAAGGTCTCTTAACCTACCAATCATTCTCACATTGGTTATCAATACTTCCAAAAGGTCTCTTAACCTACCAATCATACTAACATTGGTTATCAATACTTCCAAAAGGTCTCTTAACCTACCAATCATTCTCACATTGGTTATCAATACTTCCAAAAGGTCCCTTAACCTACCAATCATTCTCACATTGGTTATCAATACTTCCAAAAGGTCTCTTAACCTACCAATCATACTAACATTGGTTATCAATACTTCCAAAAGGTCCCTTAACCTACCAATCATTCTCACATTGGTTATCAATACTTCCAAAAGGTCCCTTAACCTACCAATCATTCTCACATTGGTTATCAATACTTCCAAAAGGTCTCTTAACCTACCAATCATTCTCACATTGGTTATCAATACTTCCAAAAGGTCTCTTAACCTACCAATCATTCTCACATTGGTTATCAATACTTCCAAAAGGTCTCTTAACCTACCAATCATACTAACATTGGTTATCAATACTTCCAAAAGGTCCCTTAACCTACCAATCATTCTCACATTGGTTATCAATACTTCCAAAAGGTCCCTTAACCTACCAATCATTCTCACATTGGTTATCAATACTTCCAAAAGGTCCCTTAACCTACCAATCATTCTCACATTGGTTATCAATACTTCCAAAAGGTCTCTTAACCTACCAATCATACTAACATTGGTTATCAATACTTCCAAAAGGTCTCTTAACCTACCAATCATTCTCACATTGGTTATCAATACTTCCAAAAGGTCTCTTAACCTACCAATCATACTAACATTGGTTATCAATACTTCCAAAAGGTCCCTTAACCTACCAATCATTCTCACATTGGTTATCAATACTTCCAAAAGGTCTCTTAACCTACCAATCATACTAACATTGGTTATCAATACTTCCAAAAGGTCCCTTAACCTACCAATCATTCTCACATTGGTTATCAATACTTCCAAAAGGTCTCTTAACCTACCAATCATTCTCACATTGGTTATCAATACTTCCAAAAGGTCCCTTAACCTACCAATCATTCTCACATTGGTTATCAATACTTCCAAAAGGTCTCTTAACCTACCAATCATACTAACATTGGTTATCAATACTTCCAAAAGGTCCCTTAACCTACCAATCATTCTCACATTGGTTATCAATACTTCCAAAAGGTCCCTTAACCTACCAATCATTCTCACATTGGTTATCAATACTTCCAAAAGGTCCCTTAACCTACCAATCATTCTCACATTGGTTATCAATACTTCCAAAAGGTCCCTTAACCTACCAATCATTCTCACATTGGTTATCAATACTTCCAAAAGGTCCCTTAACCTACCAATCATTCTCACATTGGTTATCAATACTTCCAAAAGGTCCCTTAACCTACCAATCATTCTCGCATTGGTTATCAATACTTCCAAAAGGTCCCTTAACCTACCAATCATTCTCACATTGGTTATCAATACTTCCAAAAGGTCCCTTAACCTACCAATCATTCTCACATTGGTTATCAATACTTCCAAAAGGTCTCTTAACCTACCAATCATACTAACATTGGTTATCAATACTTCCAAAAGGTCTCTTAACCTACCAATCATTCTCACATTGGTTATCAATACTTCCAAAAGGTCCCTTAACCTACCAATCATTCTCACATTGGTTATCAATACTTCCAAAAGGTCTCTTAACCTACCAATCATTCTCACATTGGTTATCAATACTTCCAAAAGGTCTCTTAACCTACCAATCATTCTCACATTGGTTATCAATACTTCCAAAAGGTCCCTTAACCTGCCAATCATTCTCACATTGGTTATCAATACTTCCAAAAGGTCCCTTAACCTACCAATCATTCTCACATTGGTTATCAATACTTCCAAAAGGTCCCTTAACCTACCAATCATTCTCACATTGGTTATCAATACTTCCAAAAGGTCTCTTAACCTACCAATCATTCTCACATTGGTTATCAATACTTCCAAAAGGTCTCTTAACCTACCAATCATTCTCACATTGGTTATCAATACTTCCAAAAGGTCCCTTAACCTGCCAATCATTCTCGCATTGGTTATCAATACTTCCAAAAGGTCCCTTAACCTGCCAATCATTCTCGCATTGGTTATCAATACTTCCAAAAGGTCCCTTAACCTACCAATCATTCTCACATTGGTTATCAATACTTCCAAAAGGTCCCTTAACCTACCAATCATTCTCACATTGGTTATCAATACTTCCAAAAGGTCCCTTAACCTACCAATCATTCTCACATTGGTTATCAATACTTCCAAAAGGTCTCTTAACCTACCAATCATTCTCACATTGGTTATCAATACTTCCAAAAGGTCTCTTAACCTACCAATCATTCTCACATTGGTTATCAATACTTCCAAAAGGTCTCTTAACCTACCAATCATTCTCACATTGGTTATCAATACTTCCAAAAGGTCTCTTAACCTGCCAATCATTCTCGCATTGGTTATCAATACTTCCAAAAGGTCTCTTAACTTGCCAATCATTCTCGCATTGGTTATCAATACTTCCAAAAGGTCTCTTAACCTACCAATCATTCTCACATTGGTTATCAATACTTCCAAAAGGTCTCTTAACCTACCAATCATTCTCACATTGGTTATCAATACTTCCAAAAGGTCTCTTAACCTACCAATCATTCTCACATTGGTTATCAATACTTCCAAAAGGTCCCTTAACCTACCAATCATTCTCACATTGGTTATCAATACTTCCAAAAGGTCCCTTAACCTACCAATCATTCTTACATTGGTTATCAATACTTCCAAAAGGTCTCTTAACCTACCAATCATTCTCACATTGGTTATCAATACTTCCAAAAGGTCTCTTAACCTACCAATCATTCTCCCATTAGGTATCACTACTTCCAAAAGGTCTCTTAACCTACCAATCATTCTCGCATTGGTTATCAATACTTCCAAAAGGTCTCTTAACCTACCAATCATTCTCGCATTGGTTATCAATACTTCCAAAAGGTCCCTTAACCTACCAATCATTCTCGCATTGGTTATCAATACTTCCAAAAGGTCCCTTAACCTACCAATCATTCTCACATTGGTTATCAATACTTCCAAAAGGTCCCTTAACCTACCAATCATTCTCGCATTGGTTATCAATACTTTCAAAAGGTCTCTTAACCTACCAATCATTCTCACATTGGTTATCAATACTTCCAAAAGGTCTCTTAACCTACCAATCATTCTCCCATTAGGTATCACTACTTCCAAAAGGTCTCTTAACCTACCAATCATTCTCGCATTGGTTATCACTACTTCCAAAAGGTCTCTTAACCTACCAATCATTCTCGCATTGGTTATCAATACTTCCAAAAGGTCTCTTAACCTACCAATCATTCTCGCATTGGTTATCAATACTTCCAAAAGGTCTCTTAACCTACCAATCATTCTCCCATTAGGTATCACTACTTCCAAAAGGTCTCTTAACCTACCAATCATTCTCGCATTGGTTATCAATACTTCCAAAAGGTCTCTTAACTTGCCAATCATTCTCGCATTGGTTATCAATACTTCCAAAAGGTCCCTTAACCTACCAATCATTCTCGCATTGGTTATCAATACTTTCAAAAGGTCTCTTAACCTACCAATCATTCTCGCATTGGTTATCAATACTTCCAAAAGGTCTCTTAACCTACCAATCATTCTCGCATTGGTTATCAATACTTCCAAAAGGTCTCTTAACTTGCCAATCATTCTCGCATTGGTTATCAATACTTCCAAAAGGTCTCTTAACCTACCAATCATTCTCACATTGGTTATCAATACTTCCAAAAGGTCTCTTAACCTACCAATCATTCTCACATTGGTTATCAATACTTCCAAAAGGTCTCTTAACCTACCAATCATTCTCGCATTGGTTATCAATACTTCCAAAAGGTCCTTTAACCTGCCAATCATTCTCGCATTGGTTATCAATACTTCCAAAAGGTCTCTTAACCTGCCAATCATTCTAACATTGGTTATCAATACTTCCAAAAGGTCCTTTAACCTGCCAATCATTCTCACATTGGTTATCAATACTTCCAAAAGGTCCCTTAACCTGCCAATCATTCTCGCATTGGTTATCAATACTTCCAAAAGGTCTCTTAACCTGCCAATCATTCTAACATTGGTTATCAATACTTCCAAAAGGTCTCTTAACTTGCCAATCATTCTCGCATTGGTTATCAATACTTCCAAAAGGTCCCTTAACCTACCAATCATTCTCACATTGGTTATCAATACTTCCAAAAGGTCTCTTAACCTACCAATCATTCTCACATTGGTTATCAATACTTCCAAAAGGTCTCTTAACCTACCAATCATTCTCCCATTAGGTATCACTACTTCCAAAAGGTCTCTTAACCTACCAATCATTCTCGCATTGGTTATCAATACTTCCAAAAGGTCTCTTAACCTACCAATCATTCTCGCATTGGTTATCAATACTTCCAAAAGGTCCCTTAACCTACCAATCATTCTCGCATTGGTTATCAATACTTCCAAAAGGTCCCTTAACCTACCAATCATTCTCACATTGGTTATCAATACTTCCAAAAGGTCCCTTAACCTACCAATCATTCTCGCATTGGTTATCAATACTTTCAAAAGGTCTCTTAACCTACCAATCATTCTCACATTGGTTATCAATACTTCCAAAAGGTCTCTTAACCTACCAATCATTCTCCCATTAGGTATCACTACTTCCAAAAGGTCTCTTAACCTACCAATCATTCTCGCATTGGTTATCACTACTTCCAAAAGGTCTCTTAACCTACCAATCATTCTCGCATTGGTTATCAATACTTCCAAAAGGTCTCTTAACCTACCAATCATTCTCGCATTGGTTATCAATACTTCCAAAAGGTCTCTTAACCTACCAATCATTCTCCCATTAGGTATCACTACTTCCAAAAGGTCTCTTAACCTACCAATCATTCTCGCATTGGTTATCAATACTTCCAAAAGGTCTCTTAACTTGCCAATCATTCTCGCATTGGTTATCAATACTTCCAAAAGGTCCCTTAACCTACCAATCATTCTCGCATTGGTTATCAATACTTTCAAAAGGTCTCTTAACCTACCAATCATTCTCGCATTGGTTATCAATACTTCCAAAAGGTCTCTTAACCTACCAATCATTCTCGCATTGGTTATCAATACTTCCAAAAGGTCTCTTAACTTGCCAATCATTCTCGCATTGGTTATCAATACTTCCAAAAGGTCTCTTAACCTACCAATCATTCTCACATTGGTTATCAATACTTCCAAAAGGTCTCTTAACCTACCAATCATTCTCACATTGGTTATCAATACTTCCAAAAGGTCTCTTAACCTACCAATCATTCTCGCATTGGTTATCAATACTTCCAAAAGGTCCTTTAACCTGCCAATCATTCTCGCATTGGTTATCAATACTTCCAAAAGGTCTCTTAACCTGCCAATCATTCTAACATTGGTTATCAATACTTCCAAAAGGTCCTTTAACCTGCCAATCATTCTCACATTGGTTATCAATACTTCCAAAAGGTCCCTTAACCTGCCAATCATTCTCGCATTGGTTATCAATACTTCCAAAAGGTCTCTTAACCTGCCAATCATTCTAACATTGGTTATCAATACTTCCAAAAGGTCTCTTAACCTGCCAATCATTCTCACATTGGTTATCAATACTTCCAAAAGGTCTCTTAACTTGCCAATCATTCTCCCATTAGGTATCAATACTTCCAAAAGGTCTCTTAACTTGCCAATCATTCTCGCATTGGTTATCAATACTTCCAAAAGGTCTCTTAACCTACCAATCATTCTCACATTGGTTATCAATACTTCCAAAAGGTCCCTTAACCTGCCAATCATTCTCGCATTGGTTATCAATACTTCCAAAAGGTCTCTTAACCTACCAATCATTCTCGCATTGGTTATCAATACTTCCAAAAGGTCTCTTAACCTGCCAATCATTCTCACATTGGTTATCAATACTTCCAAAAGGTCTCTTAACTTGCCAATCATTCTCCCATTAGGTATCACTACTTCCAAAAGGTCTCTTAACTTGCCAATCAACAAGTTCAGCCACAGCGGCCTTGAGAGTCCTCACAGATAAGTTAGGGAAATGCAGTGCAAGGCTCAAATACGTTACTGATGGATAATGTGCAGGTGTTTTGTAGTATAATCAGGATTTAACTGGTACAAAACACCTTTAATTGTTTATCTGAGCCTGATTGCATATTGTTGCTTTTCCTGTGCCAGCTCTTCTTCTCCTGCACCTGAACTTGATAGTTCAATCCAAAATCTTCGCGAGATAGTTGATGAGACCTCTGAAATCAAACCACAAATTTTGGCAAAATGCAGCAAGGTTTAGGAAAGATGGTGATGATGGGTGGCAAGAGTCATGTCTTGCGGGAGAAGGGCTGTATGGGGATAAAAAATTATGTTCACAATAAAGGAAACGGAAACGGGTATAAAAATTAACTGTTACACAAGATTCATCTCAAATTGACCCTTGTGGTATGACCTGAATGACTTAACTAAGTTTTAGGGGTCTTTTTGGAGCAATAACAATATTATGTCATAATCAAGAGTAGAATTCTTGTAATGACTGAGAATAACTGGACAATGTTTCAGCCCATAAAGGTAAGGTATGGTGAAGTTTTGTTAACGGTCCTTACAAAAAAACATGAGTGAGAGAATGTTTCTGACAATCAAGTTTGAGAAATGGCCAACAATGCTATTGCTTCTTTGAAAGCAATTTTTTAAAAGTTGGAATGTCATTTATGTACACAACTATATGGATAACAACTTCTTTATTGAAGTATTTCTTAAAGAGTTGTTATCTACTTATTTTCTCAATCATCATGAAAATGTTGTCATTTCCGTGACAAAAAAAACACAGAAAATATTCAAAAGAGAATGTCTATGTTTTATTAAAGACTAAAATCTGATATAAAACAGACAAGCTATACAGATTACGAGTGATGAGGCAAGCAATATGACACTAACACGTCTATAATCAAGTGACTATCACACGTTATCCCACAGTTAAACATTATACATTGTTCCCACAATCTATAATCCATGCTATACCAGAAAAAACACACTGGACAAAGTAAGTAAGGAATAATAGATTTCTATTGATATTTTAAAGTCGATCAATAAGTTTATCATTATTTATAATTTCAAAATTTACATCTACCCCTAACTGATTTTGTCCAGTATATTTTACATTTGTTATAACCAAAGAGTGTTCGTTTCATGTATCTGTGTACAAATTTCCATCCTGATGAGCTATAAAACTTTTCTAAACTTAACATTCAAAGATGAAATACAACATAACATTTTGATTTTAAAGAATGTGTCGTAAGCAGTTAAGGTGTAATCTTACCAATGGCATCAATACAAATGATATCAAATAATTCTTTTCTGTTGTTGTTTACAGAGCCCTGGTTTGTGTATCATGGATAAATCACTGGCCTTTGTACAACTCTAAGACATCTACACAATAAAAGTTTTAAAATATATGTTCTTTATCTGAATATATGTTCTACTCTGTATTAGTTTTCCTTGATAAAGAGGAAAATAATGTAGACACTGCAGGAATTATATTTGAATTCACATGATCTAAACATTGTCAATCTAAATGCATCCAAGAACTTAATTGATTTTTCCCTGTGAAACATCTAGACAAGGTCAAAAGTATATCAAAACATCAAAAGTTAGTCTGAACACAAATAAACATTGCATCACGTTTATGGTTCCAAACAAAATGATTTTAAAAAAGGTTCATGACCTATTTTGTTTATAGGCACTTTCATGTCCAAGGGGAGGTAACTGTATAACATGCAATAAACTGAAAGTGAAGCACTACCTTGCGATTTGATGATTTTGAAATTTAATGTGAGTAATGAATTTATCAAATAAAGCACTGCCATTCAATATTTCAGACAACATGATGAATGAAAATGAAATTATGAAAACCAAGATACGTCACATTTTTAATTATATGATGCAAATGTTAAATCCATAATTTTATTAACAGTCAGTGTTTCAAGCTATGTTTTTCATCATTGAGTAAAAACTATAAGGACGAGTTCAAGTGTTTATTTAGAATTATCATGAAAGATGAACATGAAATGAGACCCTCAGGAGAATAAACACAAATCTAACAGAACATTTGACACAAATCCTCAAGAACTACATGATATGCAAGCAAACATACTACGAAGAAGCAGTGCAAAATCACTGTGTAGAAAAAAAGACATCAAAAGATAAATTATTCAAGGATCATGATTCTAATATACATATATATCTTTCTCCCAACATCAATAAACTTTTCCAAAATACTTACACATAAATTGATCATTCCAAAATATACAAATGAAATACTTACACAATATCCAAACTGAATTTTAACAAATACATTTAGAAAATTAAATATTTTTCTTGAGGTTGTTTTGTATAATAATAAATCAATCTCTGACAATACTTTAAACTTATAATATTCGAGCAAAAGCATTTCATCAGTTGGAGAAATAATTAATTAAATTTTAGGAATCATTAGCATCAACCTTGGTGTATATGTTATTGAATTTGATCATTTTTGCATTATGTCGTAACCACAAACACAAAAGCCAAAGACATGATTCAATACAGATTTTACAAAATTATAAAAAATATCTCTATTTGTAATAACAAGTAACATTTTAACAATATAACAGAACAACTTGACATCATGTTAATGTGCAATCTAGTGGTTTTAAAATTACAGAATGCAACCTTCTCATTTCATCAAACTAACACATGACATAAACGTTCATTTCTTTAGTTAATCTAATCATTCAAAGTATTTTTATTCCAATAAATATATAATTGTTGATAAAACAAAAACAATTTTCCTAAAAAAAAGCTTGAATTTGTTTTCTCATGTCACTTGTAATGTTTGATATCTGACAAGATGGACTGAAACTTCCCTGTGATGGAAACTGAGGGTGAGAGATTTAATAAGTATCAAGTTCATGTAGGTTGACAGTTTTTAATTCAGAGCCCTGATTTGATTTGACACTGATGGTGTGACAGCACTGATGAAGCTGATTAAAGGCAAGATGGCCACCATGTACTATTTTCCTGACAACAAGTAATGAGATTAGCAGGTAATAAACTATACTTGCAGAAAGAAAATTAGAAAATAAGAGAAATCTAAGGCAAACAATGTGATTATTAAAACAATAAAAAGCAGTAAACTAAATCAATAACTTGCCATGAAAATCTTATAATCTTTGAATTTAATTTGACCTTCGTATTGAAGACATTCTTGACGAAAAGAGCTTTAAAAACTTATTTTTCATAGAATCAGAGCACCAGTATTCATGAAAAAGTCTTACAAGTTGAGAAACTCAATTTTGCCATTTTAAACGAATTTTAAAATGGTGACAAAATATTTGCAAAAGGACCACTCCAATATTTATAAATGAGTAAAAGAATGCCGATGACTGAATAAAAGCCAATATTGGATGAAATAATGTCAAAATAATACATGATCATATTAAGTATTTCATGAAATCTAACTAAATGCTGGCTACTTCATAATTCAGAAAAATAATATTTGCATAAGAAGTTTCAAGATGTCATCAAGCAAGACCGAGTCAGATTATTTGAAAACTTTGAAGAGTTATTTCCCTTGTTGCCATGGCGAGAGTTATCTCCCCTGTGGTGACCGACAGATCAAGACTGCTGCATCTGTTGCTGGTAGTTTATGCTGAGGAACTGGTTGAGGTCAGGCTCTGCAACGTTTGACGGCACCTTGCTGATGTGTCGGTTGATCTTGAGCAGAATACACAAGCTTCCGATGGTTCCTTGGACCTTGGCAAGTTCCGTCATCGCTAGCTGGTGGCGGGCGCACTGCAGCTTCTCGTCCAGCAGCTGAAACAGGTCAAGACATACTATTTGTAAGAGGACAAGAAGACAAGCAATTACACATGGTAAGTCCGAATTTTCAAAATTAACAGATCTGACAACCATAACAAATGTTCTTGAAATAATTTGTGAAAATAGTGACAAGACAATGATTACTGATTGTAATACATTAGAACTAACTCACACCTTATTTTGCATCGGTACCCACATAAACTAACACCAGGGCAGTGGAATTAAAGAAAATCATACTATTGTCGTGCAAATTTACGTGAATGTCTCAAGTTATAGCCTGTACAGTATTTTTACAAGCTGGATATACAGAAAAACAAAAATACATCTATAGAAGGTGACCATATAAGAAAATAAAAGATAGTACAAGAATATGAGTGATGGGTTCTGAGGGCCAGTGATAATCGAGACAAACTGATCCTCGCAGCTTGAACTATTTGGACATTACTTCATTTCATAGAATATCCCTGGACATTAACATTCACTTAAAACTATCAATTTGTGGCTAGCTACTGATTTGTAAATGAACTCTGTAAATGAATCTACAACTTGATGAGCTTTTTAAGGCAACTACAGACAATGTTCTGTGACAATGTCAATTGCCATTAGTTCATGATCTTCCAAGGATGATGTGATAAGAAAGATGTGACTTGTTGAGTCGGAACAACACTGAAGGGGGTTTGCCACTTTCCATGCAGACTCACCCATCGATGTGCACAGTGCACCTGTGTTGCCACGGCAACTAAGGAAGGGTCGAGATGACATGTTTGTAGTGTTTCAGTTTCAGAATAAGTAGTGGAAACCGGTGAAGTTGAGAGTCCTTGAACTGGGTCATTGGAACCTCGTGTCTCTCCACATTCTGCAGCTTCAGCAGCTCCTGCCAGAGTAACTTCCCTTGTTTAGAATTACCTCCCTTTGATGTTGGTACACTGTTAGATGCTTGCATACATGCCACAGTTTTTATCGTATATGGTGCGGACAGATGCAGCAAAATGGTGATTAACTTCTTGTCTTCTCTCCACGATGCACGAAGGTTAGTGGTTGCCATGGTTACACACAGAACAGGTTTATGCTGATCATGCATTGTTTATACAAAACATCACAGCAAAGGTTCAATGTTGAATGATTCATTCATCCAATCATTCAGTGGATAATTCTTCTAATATATTTCATTGGGTGGTAACTGATATCATCTCTACACAAGTCAACGAATTGTAAAATGAAGTTGGTAATGTTGAAAAGACTTCACACTTCATGCAAGATGTGTTGGTTTTGTAGATTCCGATCTTCAAATGCTCACTTGATGTCATGGTTACCATGGAATAAGGGAAATGATGCAATTCTTACATCTACATATTCATTCTGATGGAATCATGCACGAGTCAAGACATACGCTCCAGAATTCAAACAAACAAAAGAAAGAACAGAAAAACAAAACAAAGATGTTGTTGGAGATAGTGGTCTAATGAACTGCAAGCTACAAAATGACTCTGACAATAACTGAAATAGAGTCTTGTTCTGATAGTAATTACTTCTACACCTCTTGTAGAGAGCATGTGATGCCAACTAACAGACCATGATTCCAAAATATCACTACTGCAGTAACTTGTGAATAGTAACTAAGAAGAGAGTCTAACAAAGTATTGTAACTAAAGCCCAAAGGGTTAGCAAATATCACCATGGACATGTGTAGGATAAGGACCATTCTCTCCCCACAGAGATATCACTATCAGAAATTCCTATACAAACTTCTGTTCTAATACAAGCTATTCTAGAGCTTCCAGCAGGTTCCCCTTGCAGCATATTACTGCAACATGAACCACCTTGCAATATTTCAGCCAATGAAAACACTGCATGCAAAGATAACCTATTTGTTGGTACTGAGGCCTTTGCAATGATGCAGTTGCTAACAAAAGAGACTGTGAATAAAAGATTCAAAGGAAAAGTGTACATGCTAAAATATCTTAGCTTTCCAGAAGATCACGCTAAACACTGACGCTTCTCAAATGATCTCTTATGAAACGCATTGCTGATTGCTCAACTAAATTTGACTGCATCCAATCAGCGTTCTACATTTCTAGTCAAGATATTCTTGAATTAAAACAGAGGTTTGTATAGGAATTCATATTGGAGAAAACTAGCCTGAATGTCTACTGCATTGTCAAGGTTAATTCCGACCCCTGCATGTAAATACAAAGATATCTATCCAGGATCTGATTCAGGATTTTTGTTTGGAGGAGGTACACACCATCACTTGAAAACTGGCAACAAACTGGATTTCAAGTTCAAGAGAACACTATCCCAGCAACAAAACAAATATCTTTTATCATCATAAATCTAATTAGAGTTAAGATACAAAAAGATATGAGAAACTATTTTTGTGTTCTGCCATGGAAACAAATCTATCTTTTAAACAGTAAAAATCATCAAGTGATAAACTTTTCTAGTCGAGGATAGCCAGTAGCTGTTCTCAAACACTCTTCTGTTACTCAATACAGTTAAATAAATCGGACTACACAATCAGCTAGAACTTACCACAGTAGTCGTAATGGGGTTTAACAATTATAAG
Source organism: Phorcus lineatus (assembly GCA_921293015.1). Lineage (NCBI taxonomy): Eukaryota > Metazoa > Mollusca > Gastropoda > Trochida > Trochidae > Phorcus > Phorcus lineatus. The sequence continues at coordinate 37,898,203 of OV121097.1, forward strand.
GATGTTAAGGGCAATATTTCATGGATAAGAACTTTGTTATTATACAGTGTCAGATCCTGGAATTCTGAAAGGGGGGCAGGGTTCACCTATTCAAAAGAGGGGGGTCTGATTTTTTTTTTAATTAAAAAAGTCGGAGGAGAGGTGGGGGTGGAAGAGAGAGTTTGACCCCCCTAACCCAATCCTTGGATCTGCCACTGTTTTTTGGTTTTGACGATTCATAAAGATTATGAATCATAAGAAGTTGTCATCCATGAAATACTGTCCTTGTTGTCTCAACTTCTAAAATGCATCTCAAGAGATTACAAAGAAGGTACACACACAAAATATTATTGAAAAGGAAATTGTCCATGCTGTTGTTAATTGCAACAACAATTAGACAGAAAAAATGTTGCATTTGAAAATAAGATTCATTAGAAAAATAGAAGTGTTACTTAAATGGAAATATTTAAAAGGTAAACTAATCTTACCCACTAAATTTGTTTAAACAATGTTACAATCTGACATCTGTCCATTTAAAGTATAATTGAAAAGTGTTTTTAAAGATCCTTAATAACAGCCCATAGAGATCAAAAATCATCTTATGGTCATAGAAAAGCAACTCTTTAAAATGGCCTCTAAGATGTCAATCGTTCTCAATTGCATGATTCCACTACAAAAAGAGTCAATGACTGTAGATCGCAGGCTTTATGATATTCATATTAAGCAAAATACACATAAAATGAAATAGTTTACAAGGGTTAGCTTCAACCGTTCATTCCCTTATGCTAAGGAGTGTCTGTAGATAAAAATTCAGATTTCTAAGATGTTACGTTTCAAATAGCAGTTGAATATTAAGCTTTTCTGGTGTGGTCCTTGTGGTCTTATAATGTTGCCTAAAAGTTAACAGATTTACAATTCATAATCCCCAATGGACAGGGTTATTGTACATACACTTTCAAATCTCTAGGGCCAATGGTTCTTGAGAAGAAGTCAAAAAGCCAAAAATTTACAGATGAACAAACAAAACTCCTGTCCGTTGTTTCAGGTCTAATGAGCTTAAAAAGTTGTGATGATTATTCTTCCAACAAACAGCTGTAGCAGAAAGCCATCTGGCCCAAGGGGTTTGAAACCCCTACCCTTTCTTTCAACAGTGAAATTCCCCAACTAAGATTCATGAGGGAAAAAACACTCCCTTAGATAAACACTTCCTTTGTAAGCAATAATACTCCTCTGCAACCAAAAAACTACCTTCTATTGAATAAAACACATTATCTACCAGTGAAGCATGTAATAAATTATATATCTATTTCAATAAAGGTGTTATGAGACATATTCTCACCCCATAGCTCTCCTTGGTGAGTTCTTCGTTAGTGTGGTGGATGAGACGCCCGTTCACATACAACATGTCTCCACCAAGCTTGCTGGGCATCTGCAGAACGTTGTAGGGGTATGACTTCCACTTGTCAATTCGCTGTACAAAACAATGAAAGAAATGTATAAGACAATCCGATGAACTGTTTTTTGAGATATACAGATTAAAAATTCCAACCTTATGTAACAAGGCATAACTCGCGTCACTCATCATCACTGCTTGTCTCGAAGCATGTTGGTATATAGCTAACAAAATATGTGGTTTAACTTCAGCGCCCTCTTTGGCGAAATGTTGCAATCTTTATAAGATTTCTCTTTGAACTATTTAGCTCTGTGGTAGTAGCCTAGAGACCACTGATCTTTTGGGAAAATGCCTACAGAAAAAATTAGCCAGCTATTACCACTGATGCAGTTATGTGGGGTTCAAATCTTCAATGTGACCTTGAAAATTGTATCAAGATCACTTAAAACTAATAGCCCTGTAATGCAGTATTAATCAAGCAAAAGCGTCACTGTTTTTTATGATAATAATTAAACAATTATAACAATACATTTTTAAAATGCCATCTTTCCAGCTTCCAGCTGTTCAAAGTCGCAAATGCTTACTTTCATGATTTTCCTGGGTCCATCACCCCCGGCAATGACAAGTTCATTTCTGCCTATGACGTTGACAGCCTCCTTCAGGTGAAGACAGTCCGTGTCCGAGATGTCGATCGGACTCGTGACATAATCACAGAAAGTGTCTGCAACTGCTGCGGCTCCCTTCTCGTTGGTCCTCTTGCCGATTCCAACAAATATCTCTTTACCTGTGAATCGAAGATATCAATTATTAATAGTGGCAAGGGATATCATTTCATGACAGTGTTGCATCTGCAAGGGACATCATTTCATAACACAGTTGGATCTGGGGTTTTTTTCAAATCAATCAATTACGGTAATGGATGGTGTATGTTTTTGATATCATTTAATAACATTGACAGATTCAGAGGTTGGGAGATCATTAAATAACAGTGTTGGATCCAGGGGGAAGGTAGGAATATGTTTAAATAACAGTGTTGAATCTAGGGAGAGGGTTGGAATATCATTTAATAACAGTGTTGAATCTAGGGAGAGAGTTGGAATGTGATTTAGTAACAATGACAGATCAAGAGGTAGCTTTGGGATATGATTTAATAACTATCAGATCCAGAGATGGGTTGTGATATCATTTAGTTATATATGGATAAGGTGGATCCAGGAGTTACAAGTTTGAATGAATTAATAGTTGATTGCCATTTAAGAAGAATGAACTCCTTTAGCATATCTGCAAGGTAGGATGTTTTGAACGTTCCCGAACAATCTGAATAGCCTAATATAGCCAGTTCCTAGTTTATTACCTTTTTCCATCAGCTAAATGGCTAACAACAGTTTGTGCTCACAGTTATTACTACTTTGAAAGAATTTTATACCACAATCTTAATATTGATGAAGATTATATTCAACAAATTTATGAAACTATTTCCCCGACTTACCAGTAAAGAGAACATCACCGCCATCAAGTTTTGCTTCAGGATCTTCTAACTCTTTCACAATGAAATGTAGATCATTTTTCAAAACTCGTCTAATTTCTCCAACCTGGAAGCAAATTCATAGAGTAAGACCATTGTAAATTTATTGGATTTGACTATAGTTAAATGTTAAATTGAAATATGAGCATCAAAATTAAATTCAACATTCATACTTTCAAAGGGGCTAAGTATTAACATTTGGTGTAACTAAGGGTGCGCGGTATTATCGGTATATCGGTATATTGCAATACAGAAACAACACGATACGTACCGGTACACACTTCTGAAAATATACAATATATCGGAGGTTTTGAAATTAACAATTTTGGTGTAAAATTGCAGAAAAATATCACCAAAAATTGTGATTTTAATGAAATTTGTTGACACAAAGTTTTAACTTGCAAGGTGAAAATAGCACAGACATGAACAAGTCAGAAAGCAGCCACTGAATTATCTCTCTTTACAAAACGACAGGCCAGGTGAGCATTGATCACTGTTTTAAGTACTGCTTTTTAGTCAAGAGAACATGAAAAAACTAAAAAATGACAAGTACCAATATATTGCAATACGTATTGCAATGCGCTTTTCTGTATCGCAATTTATTGCAATAAGGAAATGAGGAGCGATACCCATCCTTAGGTGTAACATATTTAAGGAATATATTTCTAATTTGATTATTCAATGTTGACAAAAAAGCAAAAAAAACCATTTAAAAGTCTTATTTCACACTTATTCCACCACCAACAAATTCTTAACTAAAGAAAGTTGGAAAAACCTTAATAGTGTCAATATATCAAAAACTGGTTGTTTGCATAATTATCCTACAACACCAAACAGGAGCAATTATATGTAGAGAGGGAGTTGCATATTTGCAAATAATACATAACAGATGACTTCAAATGTTTAAGTGCAATATCAACATACGAAGCACACCTTTTAAAATAATTCCCCAAAAGAATGTGTATGTACTTCTATAAGACAACATTAATATCCCAGACCCACACTGAAAGTTAGTTTCATATATCTCACACTCTACAATCCATTTTTAGTATTGTGATGGACTAGTCATGAAATATATATTTTTTGTTGAATTAAGTCAATATAAAGCAACTTAATGTTTTAAAAGTCACTCCTGCAGAAAACAACAGGGTAACAAAAAATATTATCGTATCAAACATAAAGCTTACAAGAGGAATGGTTAATAGTAAAATGTGTTCCGAATATGCAAATAACACTATCAAAATGATTAGTGAAAATGTCAATGGTTTTTACAGTGTATCGGTGTCCTAATAAACTTTCCGTAGCGACAATCCACCTGACGGTCTCACGCTGTAAATGTCACATAACTAGTCGAAAGGTAAATACAACTCATCACTTCCTGGGTAGCGCGGACTTCGTCTCGCTTGACCTAGTTCAAACTTTGAAGCCAAGTATGACTCATCCGTTAAAACTTCACGCTGTTTGAAATAATAAATGCAAAGTCAACACATTTTAGTACTCTTTCACTCACCTCGCCCTGTCTGGAAGGGTGCCCGGGCCGTGCGATAAGACTTATTCCCCCAATCACCACGGCAGTGTCTTCAACGAAACAACAGTCTGGATATTTTTCATCTTCCTGAAGTTCGATCAAGTTTATTTCACATTCCTGCAACACAGACAAGAGATTCCTGTATTCCGCTCTTGCTTTTTCCAAATCGATAGTGACACTACCTTTTTCTGACACCGCTTTATCCTTAAAACTGTTTGGAATTCGCGAGACAATCGCATAGTTGTAGCGTAGGGCCGACATTTTGAAACTGGATGAGTTATCTCCCTTGAAAGGATTTCCGACGCGTCAGAGAGGGGGCGTGTTCAACTTTGTAACCGGTCCAGACACCCACACAGCAACTTCTCCGAGACACTTTATCTAAACATTTTGTAGCAATATAAATTTATAACCAGAGATCAAATACTTAAATCATGAAGAAAGGTTCGACTTGAATAATTTCACCGCTTGATATGATTAACGAGAAATGTCATTACATTAATTGAATTCAATAACGAGACCGATGACACATTTGTTTTAACCCCCCTGATGCCGCAGGTGCTAATCTGTCACACTGGGAGTGTAGGCACGGAAGGAATGCGCACACTACAGGACTGTCCCGATCAGACGAGTTATACATCACTCATACATGTGATAACAACATTTCCGCGTGCAGAGGAAACTCAGCGATGTATTTACTTTCAATTGTTTAAGCACGGACCGATGCATTATAGGACATGGCGACATGGTAGAAGCGTGATTACCAAAATGAGTAGGCACAGCTAATAGTGAGCTGTCAGTTTGTATTTATTTTTCTAATCAATTATCTTCGGTAACTGGAGATACAAATATATGTATATGGACCATGTATAGGGTATCTTCGCAAATTTGAATAAGCGAATGAAGTAGTAACTTTAAGGCCCATTTAAATAATCTGACATTCATCATCGCAAAAAACGAGGTGAATCATGTGTAGGCCTGGTTACGAACGCTTACATCGCATGTTTAACTGTCTTTGTGAAGAATGGACTCAAAGCTTCAAATAAAACCGATGTATATGGCATTAACGGATAATAGATTTCCAACTAACTTCAAATGGGAAATTTTTATACTGCGTTTTCTAAATATTATGAGAGTTGAAATTTCTCCTCGGTAGTTGAAGACAACATCAAAGTAACGTCGGTTTGGACTGTAAGTTTTATCTTATTGTCCTTTTTGTCATATTAAAGAGCCACTCCGTGAGTTGTTGGAGTCATATATGCCAAACTTAATCAATGGTGTCGTTTGATCGCGAAGTATCGACTGTTACCAAAAAGAAACATTTTAAAGCTAATTTGTTTTGTCCAGTGACAATACGAAGGTAGAACGTCGCAATTATGATCGAAAACTTGACAGTGGCACGCGTCAAATAGTCAAACGTAATTTTGGAGACTTATCTAAAACAGTCAGGAGGGCAGTTAGGAATTGATAGTGTTTGTTAGGTTACATAACTAGTATCCATGTATATTTGACGTGATATTTACACCTATGTGCATTTATAAGGCTGTTTCTAGATTGTCATGGAAAACCAGTATTTGTCATATATACGTCTTTTGGACATGAAACGTTAAGATGTTTTGATTTTATATCACCACATATGACATTTAGGTTCGCATCAAAGGTAAATAATATGTAATGAAAATCACGGATTGGCTCTTTAAAGCTTCGAATAAAACCGATGTAGATGGGATAATAGATAAAACGGATAATATATTTCTCAACTAACGTCAAATGGGAAATTTGTATACTGCGTTTTCTAAATCATTATTTTATGAGAGTTGAAATTTCTCAAGAAACATCAAAGTAACGTCGGGTTGGACTGTAAATTTTATCTCATTGTCCTTTTCCCACATTAACCGTGTCTTTACCTTCACTTTTGATTTTGTCTTATTAGTTTCTTAATTACTTTGCAAATCCCTTTTCAAATAAATGCGATCTTCCATTGTGTACAAATCTACGTAACATATGAGTAATGAGGTAAAACTATAACATTTATGTATAAGCAAATAGCCAAACGAAAGGTCTTTTGAAAACATTACAGAAAGTGAAACGTTCAACCACACAACTCACACGGGAAGTATATGACACGAGTGTTGAATCCTGACTATCATCGTTTGTTATTTTCCTTTCTCTGAAAGCATTTTGAGTCAACCAAACCATGAAAAATTTGTTTTGCCTTTACAAAATATTTCCTTTTTCTAACATTGGATTATCATAGGATCATACAATATTTTCATTGTCTGAAAATAGCTGATCAGACTTTTTTCATCACTTGCTGTCGGATGTGTAATAACATCCATTGTGAAAACAAATACTTGAAGTCTCTGAGTATTAAAGGAATGAAAAACCAGATTAATTATAAATGTTAAATAAGTTTTGTTCAATTGCCACTTCCTTTTTAATGATGTATATGAACAATTGTTCTATGAATGTTTAACTCATGTAAACTTTTCCCACACAAAACAAGAGGAAATTAAAAAGCCTAGTTTCCCTCAGCTGTGGAAATTTGAGACTTTTTTTTTTTATCTCGCTCTAGATTTTAATTTTAATTTGACGCAAAGCAAATTTGGCTCTCTATATCATATATCTGTATATGAATCGCGGTAAAATGCTTCATGAACGCTTTGAATATTTAAGTGATAGCTTCTTTACGAGGCTACACTCACTGCCTCCACATGGACACTCTTTTGATGTATGAAACCTAGTTGCTTCTTCAGATAATGCCACCGCACGATTACAGATCTCCGGGGAGAGATTGTTTCTATCGATTTGTGATATATTGGTTAGCAAATTGTTCGAAAGGATGGCCTATGCCATTAACCTGTTTTATGCACATTGAATTGTATTGTATTCTTTGCAATGTCGATACGACAAATAGATATTAGCTGATATTTCCTACTGTAGGGGGACAGTGGAACACAGGGGAGCTTTTCTATGCACAACACTTATGTTTTATTGAAGAATTGATTTCCATGTATTAGCATGGCTATCAAATCAAGTCCATTCAACAAGACTTTGTATGGATTGTCGACTTAGGTCTCTATATATCAAATACATTGCCGTTGTCCCTTTTAGTTGAATCTCACTCAACAGATACACTCAGTATCTTGATCCCTATTGTGTACGACCTATAATATTGATAACTTCAAAAACAGCCAAATCAACAATAAAGGTTGAACAATGTTTTGTAAACAAAATTTATTGAGATAAGTAAAATATCACTGGAATGCATTGTATAAGGGAAATGCATTGGTGCAAACAAACGCGCAAACCCAAATCTCCCTTTTAAATATTTACCTTTTTATATACACCTGGAAGAAAGTATTGCAACACCAACTTTTTCCTTTCTTCCGTAAGCGACACATTAGAGGTTTCCAGTTATATTCAGAACTCTTCTGACAAATGACACACCAAAACGAAGTAAAACATAAGCAGAACAGCGTCTTTCTCAGAAAGAGACGTTTTGGGTAACAATTTGTGTTCATTTGGGTTGTACCAATTACTGACTTTCTTCCTTCTTTCTATGTCTTTAGAACCAGTCTAAGAAAGTATATGTCGTAGTTAACTTCTTCTAATCAAACACGTCACGTTAAGACTATTTAATCATAATGACTTCTCTTATTGTTTTGTTTTCCGTTGCTCAAACATGATGGCAATGGTTATCATTAGAACCTGAATGGTCTCTTTGGTGCCGGTACTTTAAATATCAGAAATCATGCGAGCAGGAATGTCAGACAAATTGAATTTAATAGATTAAATGGATGTGTCCTTCATAACAAAACCCAGTCAAAAGAGGAGGGGGGAGAGGGAGAGAGAGGCTCTCAACACTGAGAATATGTGCCCACTTGAAACAGACTTTACGTGAGAAGTACGGCTTGAGGATTCTTCTGGGAGAGGATGCGTTTCAGGATTAAATGCTTTGATCCTACCAAAATGGGGATGTTACGTCATCAAATAAACTATAATGTCCCTAAATACTAAGTCTGAATTCGATCTATTCTATTACAGCAGTATGATTAATCCTTAAGGCAAAACTAATTGGGATGTTCCATTAACGTTTATGATCTCGGACAATATAACTACATGATCATCTCTCCAAAGAAGAAGCAATTAAACCTTTTCATTGGTTTATATCCCCACATTTGACACCGCAGAAATGAGTCTCTCGTTTGATGTAAGTCGGAATAACCTGATTCTAACTTTACTAGATTTGTATTCTAAATCTCATAACTGTCGTTGCCAATGTCACCTCTAGAATTACCGATGTTGCATGCATTACTATACATAACACACAGCGTGGGAGGTGTTATGGACCCCAGGGACCTATTTCCCGAGGAGGAAATTGGCTGTTAATGAACTGCCTCGTCATATTACCCTCTGTCAGGTCATCCATATAGTCCATGAATGAGTAGACACCTTTATTGTATCTATTGCAGGTAATTAATAATGTTCCCTCGAGCTGGACATGCAAAACAATGAGCTTTTATGAGAAAAAGACAAAAACCTCTAGGGGAACAAAATATGCATTTGGCGAAGATATCGATGACGATTAGAATTTATCCAATAATATCAACCACAGATACTGGTATAAATATACATACCTATTCATATAACATTTAAACTATAACTATAGGTATCGTCCAACTTGTTCACTGGTTTTTATACGGTTTTAAGCTGCAATGTTAACTTGTATAAATGCCGGAGCTTGTTTAACCTGAAATTTCAAACGGTTTATAGATTCGAAGTCTGAAATAAAGGAATTTTCTTATTTCCGTAAAGTATTAAAATTTACACATAGATTTTAAAAAAAAGGAAGGGCACAGTTAAACGCATAAAAATGTAATTCAGGGAATTAAACCCACAGGAAATAGTAATAGTATTTATAAAGAATAGATAACAATATTCCCTACCGTACAAAATTATTGTAATTCATTATCTAGGTATTATCTTACAAAAAAGATACCGATTATTTTTAATCTCCCCTGCTTGATATCTTTTGACTTAAACTCTTATCATCAGTCTATGGAATCTATAAAAATGAGTTCACCGGCTTTCACAAATCATATCAAATAACGAAATTCCCTGTGCGTTTGTATGTTTCGTTTGTGTCTTATATTATATAAGCACTTCATGACACCAAGGCCGCGTACTTCGAGAAGGCACCCTACCCTGTAAGAATGGTCACGTGTCATTGGTGTTCAAGTCAATTCGCCAGATCAGCACAGGTTTTGTTTTCATTATTGATTCTATATCACACCATATAATCAATGAATTTCTTTTGTTTTCAAACATGCGAAACTCTAGGTGCCCGTAGTGAGGTGAGGTGAGTTGAGTGTTTAACACCGCTTTCAAGATTTTCCCGCTTCTGTATTATTCGTTAGAAAAGGTTTCAACTCAAAGAAAAGGAAAGTGAATGTAAACGATGAATAAAGAGTAAACTTAAATCGTGTTTTAGTATGGGTCTTCCAAAGGAGCATAGGCTAAGTTTAGCGTTACACAGCGGATATAATATAACCAGTTTCCCTTTACGCGAACGATCTTCGTTCGGAAAAACTGGGTATATAATATCAGCAGCGTAAAGCTTAACTTGGCTTTTGAACGGAGCCACGTCAGTTACTTTGCAAGTCGATTCCATGAGGTTTATTGGCATTATTTTAAGGGCGCTTCTTTCTCAAAATTTCCCTATTTAAGCATTATACCTCTTCATTCTTTGAATGGCGTTTTAACCGACTTAAAATTTTACATTTTTAAAACCTATGAAGGTCTAATTCTGGCAAGGAATTTCACTAAATGTGCAGTACACACGACTCTAGGCTGTTCTAGAAGATTGTAGCTTCTGGTGGAATTGACATAAAGCCAAACACTCCCTACCATTCGCTCTTAATTCATATGTTATGAAAATAGTTTTCATAAAGTCCCTATGAGGAACTAGAAATAATTGAAACAATGCTTTAGCTTTAAAAACAAAACTAAATTAACAGCTCTTACTGGCTTCTTTAAGCACTGACTTCAAAGATAATAACATCAAACTGAACAATTCATAAAGGCCTAAAATCAAAATTGGGAGTGCTGGCAAACTCAAATTCTGGGGAGTGAGACAATGGAACTTATAAATATTAATCTCAATCAATCGAAGACGATATTAGCCTATTTTTATCAACCTACATTAATGCTACCTAAACATGAAAAGTTAATTGACAACAGACGAATTAAAGGTGTGGAACAACCAATGCTATAAGCCCATCTGGCCTCATAGGCTTAAGGAGCTGAAACCTTCCTCTGTCATTTTCAAAAGCATAAAGATTCTAAACTTATTAAACTATTGTTGATCTACGGTTGGTTATAATGTCTTACAGGAAAATACTGATTCTGAATTGGTTTTCATACTCACATTGCCTTAATTTCAAATTTCAAAGACTGGGAAAGATTGGGGAATTGTGTGTAGGCTTTTGACCAAAAAGGTCGTCTTTAAGAAAGTGATAAAGAGTGGAAAACATTGTATATGTTTTACCCTGAGACAGGATGATAAGGTGAGTTGATCTCAGGTTTAACCCTGCCTTCAAAAGTTTTTCACTTATATCACAGCTGTTAGTATTATTGCAGGGAGAAAGCCCCCAATACCGTTGTAGCCATGTATTGAGGTGAAACCTGCAAGCATTGACTGGAACTAGCAAACCATGGGTGGTACTGCACTGAAATTTAGTGTAGCATTGCAACCAAACCTTACTGTGTGCATTAGTTCTCTACTGCAGACAAAGTTACTGAGCCCCTGACGGAATCTGAAACAGGATGGCTTTTATCACTTGATAAAGAAAGTTTTCAGATATGAAGGCATCTGGATTTCCACTTCAGTGGGTGTTGTTCAATACCTTCCAACAGAGATCACTGAAATCATTTCTTTCAAATCCGTCTCTTACATGTAGGTCATAGTCTGCAGCTCTTTCAAAATCCTCAGAAATTTCAAATACAGATACAGTCCATTTTTTTATCATTACACATCAGTGAAGATCTCAAAATGACTTTCTCATAAGAACCATGTGAGCCATTACAAAAGCAAAGAAACTTCAATCTTCATGCTGAGATTGAAACAATGTCGCTTATTGCAAGACTCTGACTGCAATCATGATTCCGTATCTCTAGCAAGTCAACTATTCCATTTGTAACTTGGAAAACTGATTTGAGTACCCTTGATATGTAAATAAACTATTACAAATGCAGGTTCAACATAATCGGCAAGATGAATCAACAAAATGTTGTGTGGTTGCATGAATTTATTGATGACATCTCATTCACAATGGTAACATTGTAACATACAACTTAGAGAAATATTGTACAAGTTTCAGCAACTGCCAACATTAGCACTCAGTGCTTATCAAATACAAATCCCAAGGACTCAAACCTTTGCATTAAATATCATTTCTAAAATAGTGTTTTTGAAAATGGTGTATTGGCTTCATTTACACATTTCCATAAAAAGTGCTTCTGGTATAGTTTAATTATTAAGAATGTTAACTTTTATGTTTAGAGATAAACTCGGAAGCAGAATTTCTGGATTTTTCAGTTCAATATCTTAGGGAATGATCTTACGCAGTTGGTTGTATATCTTATCAAAGTAATGCAATGTGACATGAAATTGGCACCACCAATGAACTTTGAACCCAATTAATCTGTGTCCATGTCTTGAGGTTTAACCTCTGACGATACAACTTCAAACTCAACCTTCTTCACTTCAGACTTGATGACCGCAGATGTGCCGCGCTTGTATCTGTACGAGCCTTGTCTGTAACATATGATAGATATGATATGACAAAGATAAGACTAAAAATACAATTACAAAACACTTGTCTGCTTTGATTAGATAAGAAATAAGTTTTAGAAGGAAGGATAAGTTGAAGTTGAATCTTGGTATACAAAATCAAGTGCTTCACAAATATGATAGATTATTTTTCTGAATGTGTTTTACCTTATAACAAGGACAAATATACAACTTCCTTTGGTGTCAATTCCTGCATATCAAACTATACAAATTCACTACACAAAAGGTTGAATTATTATAGAAAAAGAATGAAGGGAATGCAATCAGAAAATAGTCCCTACATCTGCTTTACACAAATCCTTCACAGAGAACTGAGCGGATTTTAAAAATTTATATTGAAATTGAATGTTAGTTGCAACCCATGAGCTCAAATGATCAGACGACTAAATATCACATTTGACAAAATATTTTCAAGTCAATTTCACAAAGCACACAAACCTGACTCCCTTCAAGTTGGCCTGATCAAAGGGTCGGATGTACTCAGTCTTGTCCTTGGTGATGACACACACGTCAACGTTGCTGCCTGATCCCAGGTCGTTGAAGATACCGCCGGCAATAGCATCACGTACCAGCTTCATGGCATCCTCTCTCTGGCATAAGGGAGATAACTTTTCTTATTGATTGTAACTTTGGTATTGACTGAATGATTGTTAGAAAAATGTTAAAAAAATCTTGCTCCCCCACAATTATTATGCATTAGATGTTGTTATATAATTAAGATGATCAACTTTCTTACCGACATATCTGGTTTAAAGCGATCCTCAAAAACTGCCATAGCTGCCAGTGAACCAGACCCTGCAAAAGGAAAGACTAACTTTGGCAACATATCACTCACTAAATCCACAGATGGACAGGTTCAAGAGTAGCTACAGTTGTCTAGCCAAAATAGGCTCTTTGATACCCTGTACAGTTCTGCAGCAAGTTTAAGAGGTATTTAGATGGCGGTGCCTGATGCAAGAAGTGGGAAACTATTATCAAAACTTAACAAAATCAGATCAAACTTGCAATTTATTTATCATCTGCCACTTCCTCGTGATATCTGAGCAAGTGGTGTGATGTAAATACTTTAATAAGACGAATAATTCAATGCCTGAAACTGTTCCACTGCAACAAAGTCCCACTAAAACATAAAGTGCTCCTCTTATCACCCCTTGACCTGGACGTCTTGGAACACTCTAGCAGTCCGTCTATAGCCATTGGCAAAAGCTATGTTACATTCTGAAGTGCTGAGTTAAGATGGCAATCAAGAATGCTCTGGCACTTATTAACTACACATGAGAGATAAACTAGGAATAGAACATTGCAGCATTTTCCTACGATGGATAGTCTTCTACATATCGTAACCTATCTGGCTTGGTGACCATTTGAATTTTGAAAATTAGGATACCTTTGCCATGATAAAGGTTCACATCTGATCAGACCTGAGCTGACCGGACAACATCACATAGAAAATATACATAGTACATACCCATGGTGACATAGGGTAGCTTGTCTGTGGAGCCATGGGGCCAAACACTGTAGAGATGGGGGCCGGTAGAGTCAACCCCTCCCAGAACGAGGGCAGCACTGATGTACCCATGGTATCTGGAACATACGCATACTCTCATCTTTAGACTTACCAAGTACTTCATCTGTTATCATATATACTGGACAAAATAAGTTAGAGATATTGTCATTCTTATTAATAATATTTTATCAGGTGCTCAATGTAAAAATATGTATTAATAAAAATTTCTAAATTTTATATCCCTTATTATTTTTGTCCAGTATATATTGGGTTGACAGGCTATATTTGCAGGTACAAATCTTCTATAGCCTTTTGATTTATGAAGATGTGTGCGCTGTATTCTTCTAATTCCAGATTATTCCATTTGAAAACTTGTGATTCCTGTATATTGACCCCTTAGAAAAGAATGGCCTTAATTTCTCAAATGTTAATTTAAGGTAAAAATAACAAAAGTACTATTTTATAGCTTTAGGATCCACAAAGACAAAACACTACAGTGACAGTCACTTTCAACCTTCAACACGATTTTTAACAAATTCAGTCGCTGATGAAAAAGAAAATCTGATTGAGCCAAGCTCTAAACTGGTTGATATTTTATCATAATTTCAACAAATCTGATTTCGTGGGAGAAAATATTATACTCTGTGTTGGGCCTCCATAGAAATGTTGTTCATTTCACGTTGCGTCAACTAAAACAAAAAATTATGCTAGGAAAGTACTATATCCAAACCGGAAGTTCCACATCGGTAAAGTTCAGAGGCTGGAGAAGCATTCTACCAAGTGTTGGATTATTATTAGTTTGAGTTAGAAATTGGTATATTTTGTCGCTGAAGTGTGAATGCCGATAGGGTAAGGTTGATTAACAGCTAATTACGCGAAAACGCTAGGGTTTGGCATTTCACTGTTGTCAAATATGAATGTATCGATAACAGACGATTCGGTTAAGTTGAGGCCGCAAATACAGAAATTCGTTCTTAAAGAGACAGTTTGACATTTATGCTATTATAGCTAGATCGACCTACAGGTCTATAGCTCGAACGAACTACTATAGCTAGATCGACCTATTATAGCTCGTTCGACCTGCTAAACACTCCACCACAGGTGGTCTCACCTGAATAGCATCTGTTTGAGGAGCCGGTTGGCGGTACACACACGAGGCTTGCGGCCAGTGTTGAGCTTGTGCAGCTCCAGCTGGGAGGAGATCATCTGAGTCGTCATCTCCGTATCTGCAGCTGTTCCAGCTCCGCAGCAACTGGAGTGATTACATATTAATGTCATGAACAGCTACTTTTTCACCCTTTTAACTTCTCAAAGTTACTTTGATCTTTTTTCATACAGATCTGATGAAATGATTATCAGTGAAATTTTCAGGGATGAAAGTCACACTTACTTAGATTATATATAGACCATTTCTAATATCATAATTTCTTACCTCAAACAACAGGATCACAAAATTTAGAGATAAATTCATCAAACATTAACAATTTGAATACATAACATCGCAAATTCCATCTAAAAGAGCCTGACCGTATTGACATCTAGTCTGCCATCTTGTTTTGGGGCAAATGACATGAAAAAGGTCGCTGAACTTTTACTAATTTTACAAAAAAATGGGAATAAACTATTTGTATGGATAGTATATCCACACATTTACAAGTGATTTATGATAAGACTAATCAAAGACTCATAATGCTTTTCACACATACAGCACTGGTTTTCTTTTACAAAGTGTGCGCCTTCATTTTGTCTAGTTGTCAAATCTAAATCAACCAAAATATCACCCTTAGTAACAAGTTTCACGACTCATAACAAACATGTATAAATCGGAATGTTCCCTTGAATTTCATATCCACAAAAAATACCTCAAGAGGACGGCCATTTTAGATAGTTGACGTTCTAGCCTTCAGTAATTGAAACCAATCAATATTTCATGGTGAGTAATACTATCCATAATAATTTTTTTATCTTAATTTGAGATAAAATACATGGAATACCTGAAAGGATTAAATCAGGCTTCGTAAATTACATTTGCATAGAAGTCATGTTGATTTTAGTAAAGAATTCATATATTTTTGTTGATTACTATATTGTCATATAAATGTCCCTAATAAATCTGATTCAAATCATCATAAGTAACGAGCTTCAATAAAACTCACTAAATATTTGATGAAATGAAATGGATCTTGGCACAATTTTTGTCGGCGACAACTGTGTCCTCCGTTGCTCTTGTATCTGCACCAAGGACCACTCCATCCTGTAAATAATGAATCAATATCACTACTAGAAATCAAAACATAAATGGTTCGTATCTAATTGTTGGCAATTTAATGAACTTCAAAGTCTGATAAAAACTTATCTGATTTGTTGAATAAACTGGTAATATTTTCATATTCTTACAAATACTTAATTTTCAGATTAAAAAGTAACATAAAAGATAGTGTGTCTTTGTGTTCTGGATTGTCCTAAATTTATCTCCAACCAACCTTAAAAACGACTCCACATATAGTAGTTCCAGTCTTGTAGGCTGTTGGAGCTTTGAAGCCCTTGTTTTCTAGCATCAAATTTCTGGAATACAAGTTTTTTTACAAGACAATGAGATAAACCTAAAGGTTTCATATTAAATCTGACAATATACCTATTGCAATGAATGATATTGTGAGACATATTGTTGACAATATAAAATTATTGTTTTTTTTATTTCACATATAATCAAGGTGTTTGTAAAAAGCTTATCTTCTTTTTATCTAAAAAGTAGTATCGTGATATGTATCGAATCAAATCGTATTTTATGAGATATCAATAATAATATATCGTAAAATGTCAGTATTTTCACACCTATAGCATCATGGCAAGAATGCTTTTTCACTTTCTGTATTGTAAGAATTACAGGTTAAAATTATCCTTTCATGAAAGAAGTCATTTTTTTCATATACAAATTTAATAAGTATCAACTGTGGTTATGAAGTTTTCATAAACTGTTTGCAACTTGTATTCCAAATAAATATAGCTTTTTTTCACTCTGTAATGATTGGTCCCACTGCAGTTTACGATATTCAACTATCCATATAACTTAAAATTGAAAAGCCGTCTTACTCTTTGTCGTTCTAATACATTTATTACTCTAAACTTCCCGATTTCAGATGTTTCTCTCTTGGTTTTCTTTCATTCAAATCTGTCTACTCATGATGAACTCAATTTTCCTTCGACAATAAAATGATACAAATCGTAGTTCATGAGTCGGCAAGGAAATTTTTTTTCATGTAAATGTTAAAAAATCAATAGGAAGCGGTAATAGGAATGCCTGGTGTCCAATAATACCATACCTTTTACAATTTTCGAATGAGAATCCTCCATGAGGCAACTCTGTAGCTAAAGCAGCGGCCATTTTGATGTGTACGGTGAAGTCGCATTTGCTAGCTTTTCATTGGACAAAATTATTATGCCGGTAATGTAAGCATTCGGAACTTGTCGTATGCTACATTTGAACGTTCTCGGATGACGGCAGGAAGTTGTATCGACATTCTGAAACTTTCTTCTTAATTTTGATTTATGATTTTTTCGTGTTGTGTTCAATGTTTTTTTTGTTTTCATCTGGTTAACATCAATCTATTAACTAATTTTCATTTCAAAACCACATCCTTTCAAAAGAAATCTATTGATGATGACCTACAATTAATAGTAAAAAGGTTTGCTTACCATATCAATGGTTTTTATTTTGGAAATGTGATCATTATACAGTCTACAGGACCACGACAATTATTTTCATTTCGTAATCTGTGCAAAATATGTTATTTCAAACAGCTGATATCAGCAAAACTGTTACTGAAACTGTTAACAGCACTTTTTATAATTTTACGTTCTTATTCTAGTTTTAACATGTTTATATTTAATTTGAAACTACAATTAATAACTTCCAACACAATCTTTTTGATGTAGCTTTTTCTTGTATTTTACGAGTGAAAATGACTGCGACAGAAGAAAAGGTTATGAAATATTTGCTTGACGTGACACATCTTCAAACCCAACCATTGGCAGTTCAGGCTGGTCTTACTGCCATGATAGAATTAGTGACATCAACGGCAGGAGCAAAACACGTCAAGTATCTCTTGCAGAATGGCCTTGTGGGAGTTCTCATCAGGTGCTTTGACAGTGCAGGGGTCAAGGGTCAACCGTATAACGCTATCATTGCCATGGTAGCCATGAAACTTGTGTATCATTTTTCACGACTTTGGTATATGATCGTTGATCCAATTATGACAGAATCGTTTTTCAAGAGATTATTGAACTTTGCTGATAAAGATGGGGATCTGTTTGAGTTCTCAGATGAATTTCTCAAAGAGTTTTCAAATCTTGTATTAGGAAAACAACTAATAGCAAATGTTGTTAAGGAGAAAATGTGTGTTGATAAAAATCAGGTGCTTGTGAAACAGGGACTTGTCTCCCTTAGTATCGATGCTCCGAAATATGTCTACAAGTGTGATCTCTTTGACACAAGCGGAGAAAAAGACTTGGATATCAATCAGGAGTTTATTGATAAAAATCTAATATGGCCATCACATGATGCAGAGCTTGAAGAGACGGACAACTGGCATGATGTTGTTGTGACAAACATCATTGGAAGGAACTACTTTTACGCTTTGGTAGGCAAGGAGTCTATCAGACAGGCTAAGGTCATTCGTTCGATGGTTGAACCAGATGACCTCACACAAGCTGTTGTTGAAGAAGGAAAAATAGTGGTCGTTGTTCGTGTCACAGCAGAAGGTTCTAAGGACTATTTTCGTGGCCGAGTCGTCTCTCATCATGGAGACTGGGTCAAGACCTCACTGCTAGACAACGGAGGTATCTTAGATGTAAAGGTGGACCGAGTCTTCGAGTTGCCATCAGCTCTTAGTTTGATGTACTTTCCTGCTCAAGCGTCCCTATGCTATCTTGCTGGTAGGTATAGGAGCTGGGTTTTAAAGCTCCCTTTGGGCTAAGATGGTCATAAGTTGCATAGTCTGTCCATTTTTCCCATTACTGTGGCTCCCATTTAGTAAATATAATACCTGATGAGATACTATTTTCTATCAGTGGGGAATAAAAGGTCTTCAAAGTTCAAAGGTTGAATCACCACACATTTACTATAGAGAGTATGTAAACAGGTTATCAATACTGAAAAGATTCACTGCACATTGTCAAAGGAGAGTATGTAAGAATAATCAAAGGTTAGAGTTCAAGAATCTGAAATCATGAAACTGTGATGTTAAAAAGTCTTTAATGATGTCATATTGTAACTGTGGTGACAGGCTCTCTGTAGTGGCAGCTCAACATTAAAATGACACTGTTCTGACATTATTGTTAAGGAGATTATTATGTGGGATGTTGTTTCCCCCTTTGCCGCTTAGAAGATTGCTTCGGCTAGCTATTCATAGCTATTTATAACATGAAGATGCTTTTCAGTGCGTTTAACCAGACCCTGCAATATTGCTTAATTCATGTGATTTAATTGGGCTGGTTATTTATTATTATTGCCATACGAGGAAAATCCAGTGAAGACAATCATTGGATTCTGAAAGATAAATTTATATTTACTCTGCTGGAGTTGTTATTTCCTGGCATGAGAGGATTGTGTACATAGAGACAATATTCATGTGTTTCTACAGAGTAAAATGCATTGAATTTTTATTATTCTATAGGTGTGACAGCATCTCCAGTCGACAGTTATACGTGCCAGCTTGCAGTTGCCTCCCTTTGTAACCTCATCAGACAAAATGTAAAGTCAGGTAAAATTACAGGTTTGATACAATCAGTTCTTGAAGTTGTGTCCACATGAATATTTAAACACAGCAATATAAATGATGGTTTATCTTGCACTGAATAAGACTTATACCAAAGTTTTTTTGTTTTTTTTTTGTTGTTTTTTTTCACCGATGTTAAATTGAAAGTTGATGATAGCTTATTCCTAGAAACATTTCTAATGAAAGTTAGGGGTAAATCAATTTCTTTTTCATCATTTCTTAAAAAGAAAAGAAAAAATAAGACAAATGAATTAGAAATTAAGATAAAAGAATGTGAAGACAATATAAGAAAAGATTTTCAAAGTATTAATGAAACTCTGTTGTCTGAGCTTACAAAACTGAAATTGGAATATCAACAAATTAAAGAAGAAGAGATGAGAGTAGTTAATCTGAAGAACAAAATTCTATGGTATGAAGAGGGAGAAAGGACTACTAAATATTTTTGCAATTTAGAAAACAGAAATTATGTCAGCAAATCTATAAATAAAATTATTACTGACAAAAAGGATGTGATAACTGATGGAAAATCAATTTTAAATGAACTGAAAGAATTTTATGAAAGACTTTATTCTTCTAATAAGGATTTTGATAAGGATGATTATTTAACCAATGTTGTTACTCCAACCTTGAGTGACCAGTTGAGAGAAACATTGGAAAAAGAAATAGACATAGATGAAGTTTCACATGCAGTTAAAAACATGAAGAATAATAAAAGCCCGGGAATAGACAGATTTCCTATAGACTTTTTTAAGTTCTTCTGGAAAGAACTCAAGGTCTGGATTTTTAGATTTATCAAAGATGTTTCTAGAAGCAATAAGATGTCTCTTACTATGAAGAGAGGTGTTATTACTTGTATTCCTAAGGCAAATAAGGATAGTACTTTATTAAAGAACTGGAGACCAATTACCTTTGTAATTATTCTTTGTATAAAATAATTAGTTCATGCATCTCAAACCGGTTAAAAACAACCTTAGATTCCCTAATTCATAATAACCAGACTGGCTTTATTCCAGGAAGAACACTGAGTGAAAATACAAGATTACTATATGATCTTATGTTTGAAACTAAGAAAAGGGATATTCCTGGTTTGTTGATTTTAATTGACTTTGAAAAAGCTTTTGACACTGTTTCAAAGGATTTCATAAATTCGGTCTTATTAAAATTTGGATTTGGTCCTGAGATTATCCGCTGGATTAATCTTCTAACTTATGAAACATCTTCATGTGTGATACAGAATGGATATCTCTCTGAATTCTTTCCTAATGAAAGGGGCTGTAGGCAAGGTGACCCCATATCACCATACCTCTTTCTCTTTGTAGCTGAAATCCTTGGATGTATGATAAGACAAAATGAAGATATAAAAGGTATTGTTATTGATGATGAAGAATATAAATTAGAACAATATGCTGATGATACTGAATTATTTTTGGATGGAACAGATGAAAGTTTATATGCTGCTATTGAAACTATTAATATATTTTATGATATGTCAGGACTAAGGATAAATATAGACAAGACTAAAGCAATTTGGATTGGCGCTAAGGCAAAAAGTAGGGATATTATTTGTCAAGAATTAGATATAGAATGGCAAAGAAATGAATTTGAAGTATTGGGAATTAAATTCACTCCTGATTTGAATGACCTTTGGGTTATCAACACGAGAAAAAGACTAGAAGAAATTAAAAGATTACTAGCAACATGGAGAAAAAGACATTTGACATTAATTGGAAAGATTACTGTTATTAAAACATTAGCTTTATCAAAACTAGTTCATATTTTTAATAGCTTACCTAATCCCCCTGATGGATTTTTGACCTCTCTTGAAAGAATATTTTTCAAATTCATTTGGAATGACAAAAATGACAAAATTAAACAAAACATATTAAAAAAGGATTATGCAGAAGGGGGTTTACGTATGGTTGACATCAAGACTTTTGTTAATGCAATGAAACTGTCAACACTTAAAGGCTTTTTAAGAAAGCCAAATAGTAATAATCCATGCAACTTTCCACTGAATGACATATTGAAATATGGAGCTAATTTTCAAAATATTGTACAAATTGACAATCCTTATTGGAAAGATGTATTACTGACATGGAAATTATATTGTGAAAAAAAGATCATAAATTCAGATAATGTACAGGAAATACTAGCCCAACCCTTGTGGCTAAACAATAATTTCAAAAATCCAAATCACTACATTAGACACTGGGCTGAAAAGGGAATTTTTCGAATTAATGATCTTTGTAATGAAAATGGATTTATGTCCTTTGAAGAGTAGAAGATAAAATATGATGTAAGAGGTACCTTTTTAGATCTTGAATATGTTCTATATAACTTTCCTAAATTATGGAAAATGACTGTTAAAAATTATAGACATATACATACCACAGATCTGGGTAAAACCTGTCTCCATGTTGACTTTGCTACTTTAAGAAAAGGTTCAAGACTGTTTTATGATATACTCCTGTCTGACAATATTAAACCTCATGTGTGCCAAAAATGGGAAATTTTATTCAATGATGTTGATTTTGATTGGCATATGATCTTTGATATTTGCAGAAGGAATTTGAAAGATGTTAAACTATTTGATTTTCAATTTAAATTTTTGCACAGAATTATTTACACAAAAAAAGAGCTTTTGAAAATGAAACTGGTTGATAATGCAATATGTAACTTTTGCAATGTTGATAATGAAACTTTATGTCATGTATATTGGGAATGTCCTGTAACCCAATCCTTTTGGAAAGAGGTTAAAAATTGGATTACCCAAAACGGTATTTTACAGACTTTTGATTTAACAAAATCCTTGGTTTGGTTTGGATTCAATGGAAATAACCCATTGCTAGTTCATATCCTTTTTTCAGCTAAAAGATATATTTATATTTCAACATTGAAGAAATTAAATCCAAACTTAAAATCTTTTATCAAAATTCTGAAAGATATTTACACTGTTGAAAAATTCATATCCAAAAGAAATGATAATTTTGCTCAATTTACAGATAAGTGGTTACCGCTATTCCCAATATTTGACCTATAATCATTCCTAAGGTCTGTCCATATCTTTGCCTTATCTCTTTCACATATTAATTCATCCTACTATTTATATAATGTACTAAGCCTATAATATATCACCTACAATTTACACATGTAATTTATATGAATATTATAATAGTATACAATGTATCAAACTATGGAATTATAACAGGTAAAGGCCTAATTGACATATGACAGTGACATGTACCACTCCCTCCTGGATTCCGCAGAGGAATATTAAGAATTCTGCGGCAGATTTAACTCAATTCTGCGATTTTTTCTGCAACCGCGGATTTGCAGAATCCAGGAGGGACTGATATACAGGAACTCTGGTTTTGAATTTATGATCCCTTTATGTGCCTTGAGTCTTTAAAAGAGATATCTAAATTTGGAAATGATAGCCCTATGTGCCTTCTAATTGATAAATCTGATCAAGTTCAGCTGCTGTAGGCTAAAATGTTGGCACAGAAAAGATTAAGAAATGAAGCAGGGTTTGAATTAGCTCTTCTAGTGAGACTAATGCAAATTATTGCTTTCTTTGGGTGAAGGGGGGCAATAAGTTTCATTGGAAACATACAGTGTCAAGTAATTTTTGAACATTCCTTTTTCAGGAGTGGCCTTGTTGAAGTCAAACAGTATAGAGATTCTGAGGTCCGTCCTCTTTTGTCCAGACCCTGTCCTTGTCCTGCAGACTATCCGCGTCCTCAACAATCTTGCCAGCAACCCTCGCACCGACTATGACTTGTTCCGACAAGTGCTCATAGATCTACTCAGTACGTGCTTTATCTATGATTGTATTATCAATAGAATATTGCGATACTATAACATGAGTTGAAGCTAATTTGTGTAACAATATCATGGCTTCCATGCAATTCAAGTAATGCTTCCTTGAAATTCCAATAAATGGTCCCTGACAGACACAGAGGCATTTGTAAAAACTTTCATCTATAATTGTATGAATTACTATCTTCAATTAATGCTAAACCATAACAGGGATTGTAGCTCATTTGGTAGAGAGTCTTCATACCATCATTAAACTTGAACTTGGATTCTCCGCTTTGGTTTATATTAAAGACATCGTCTAAGTTGCTAACACTTTGATGGTGTTAGATTAAATAACTTTGGTCTCCAACCTGAGGGAGGTGAAAAATGCAATTCTTGTTGATTAAAAGTATAGAGCTCTATCTTTTAACTTTTCATCGTAAGTTTGTCACAGTAGGATAAAAATCATGAATGTATCAAGGAATTAAAATTCCAAAATATTGACTCAACTGGGATACAAACTCATTCCAATAGGGGGTTTCCTCTTCACAATTGTTTGAGGAATGCCTGTATAGTCGCATGTTCTGATGTAAGCTCAGCTAGCCATTCTCAAAGAATTGCAAGAAGTAAAAGTTCAAAGTCTAATTCCAGTGAACCATTTTTTCTACACAAATGCGGACATCATTCTTTTAAAGGCAGTGTTGTGATTGGTCCACTACTGTCATTAAGGACATCATCTAACTTGCTAACAATTTGATGGCATGAGCCATGAGATTTGTATTTTTCCCATAAATATGAGATTACGAAAGATTAAATAACTTAGGTATTCAACCTTAGGGATGATAAAAAATGCTGGTTCATTTAAAGCAAAGAGGTCTATCTTTTAACCTTACATCATAAGTTTGTGACTGTATGATTTAAATCGACAGTGTATCAAGGAATACACAAATTTCAATATTGACGTAACAGGGATACAAACTCGTTCCAATAGGGGTCTTCCTCTTCACAATTGTTTGAGGAATGCCTGTATAGTCACATGTTCTGATGTAAGCTCAGCTAGACATTCTCAAAGAATTACAAGAAGTAAAAGTTCAAAGTCTTATTGCAGTGAACCATTTGTTCTACACAAATGTGGACATCTTTCTTTTAAAGGCTGTAATTGTGCAGGGGAGTCATCAGAGCTTTTTAGCGTTACAACAGCATAAAAGACAAGATGAGGTTTCTTCAATCATTTCTTCTTTACTTTCCTTATTCTGCATACTACATACTGTTTTTAATGCTGTCAATTTGGTGTTTACATGTGCTTGTGTTTCAAGGGAGGTAATTCTAAATTATACATTTCAAGATATCAAAAACACGTTAAACATAAAACAGACCAAGTTTGATCCTTCATAAAAAGAAATGAAATAAAATTATTTGTTTGAATAATTAACAAAGGCAGTGTGGTGATTGGTCCACTACTGAAAAGGTTCTCTGTACATGAAGCTGGTAAAAGAACATATGGGTCATACAGTGCTTTTGTCAGACAGTTTGGAGAGACCACTCCCCTCCCCAATGGATGGAGTTTACATCCCTGCTTTGCAAATGTTTTAAAACTTATTCAACAAATTGATTTTTATCCGACTAATGGTTCTGATTGTTATGTGTACATGGATGAAAGATTTGTCTCCCCCATAGATCTGATGAAGGGCCTGGAGGAGAATCACTGGAGTAACAAGATGAAGGAAGACATTTGTTACGCCACATTCTCTTGCATCGCCAACATCTTGTACATGAAGAAGGAATACAGAACACTCTTCTATCAAAACGAAGGTGAACATTAAACAATTATTGACTGCAGGTGAGGTTGATCTGAAGTCTATAATTGTTTTATTATATGAAATAGGTCTTAAATTATCATTTTTTTCTTTGATGTTGTTGTGTTGTCTGCCATTGTTGATACGAAAGGGACGTAACTCTAATTTCGCACAGTCACAAAGACAAAGCGATTCGTATCGCTTAATTCAAAGTATTACATGGGTAGTAAGGAGTTCAAATCCGGTATTTCTGAAAGCTATTTTTATCCATCGGAGGTAGTTTTAAAAGACTATCAGTAGTATTAATAGCAAGGTGATTTTCAATAGTTTTGATAGTAAAGTCAATTAGGATATTACATGAATCTATAAGCGAAATTTGCTAACAACTGCAGCTATAAGATTTGAAAAAATGCATGGACAGATCAAATGCAAGAATGATCTCCATTTTGCTTTATGCTTAGGGAATTGTGGGCCAACTTTAAAGTAACAAAGACACTAAAAAACTTTTTATTATTGAATTATGTTATCTGATTAAGTGATGGATTATCGCAAAAGTAGGTCCCAATAATTATAACTTTTACATGTATTTAATGCAATTTTATTTCAAATTCATTCTTGATGGCTTAAAATAAGAAAATTTCTAAGGTATTCACTAATGTAAAAGGGGCTGTTCACTTTGGGGGTTCTCACATATTATGAGGGGGAGGATATCACACCCTCTAAGCCCACCTAGGTATCAATTCATTGGCAGATCCAGAGAGGGGGTGCTCACCCCACCAAAGAGAGTTCCAAATATTGTAAATTTTGAGGGTCGTAATTCTCAACATGATAAACGTAAACAAGGAAAGTGTGTGGCAGGGGACTAAAATTTAGTAAACATTGTAAAATAAATTTAAACAAAATTTATAAATTGTAATTTGTGACACTCATGGGGCACACCCCAGCAAAACAAAAATCATGTAAGAGCCCCTGTCACCACCGTCAGCAGAGATAATGTTTAAAGTATGGAAGATTGGTGAAAAAATACTGAGGAGGTTATCCACACTGCTTACACTCCATGACAGGTTTGACCCTGGTTCTCAATGTTATGGCCAAACATCATCAACATCACTCCCGTCCGCTCAACAGGATGGCTCGACACCTCCTGCGCAACTTCCTACCTAGCTTGCAGAAGAATCAGCCAATCAGAAGGTATGTTTCAATGCTGTAAGGATGGCTTTGATATGGGTGGAAACAGAGCCCATTTTACAGAGGAGTTAGCCAATCAGAAGGTATGTTTCAATGCTGTAAGGATGGCTTTGATATGGGTGGAAACAGAGCCCATTTTACAGAGGAGTTAGCCAATCAGAAGGTATGTTTCAATGCTGTAAGGATGGCTTTGATATGGGTGGAAACAGAGCCCATTTTACAGAGGAGTTAGCCAATCAGAAGGTATGTTTCAATGCTGTAAGGATGGCTTTGATATGGGTGGAAACAGAGCCCATTTTACAGAGGAGTTAGCCAATCAGAAGGTATATTTCAATGCTGTAAGTTTGGCTTTGATATGGGTGGAAACAGAGCCCATTTTACAGAAGAGTTAGCCAATCAGAAAGTATATTTCAATGCTGTAAGTTTGGCTTTGATATGGGTGGAAACAGAGCCCATTTTACAGAGGAGTTAGCCAATCAGAAAGTATGTTTCAATGCTGTAAGTTTGGCTTTGATATGGGTGGAAACAGAGCCCATTTTACAGAAGAGTTAGCCAATCAGAAAGTATGTTTCAATGCTGTAAGTTTGGCTTTGATATGGGTGGAAACAGAGCCCATTTTACAGAGGAGTTAGCCAATCAGAAGGTATGTTTCAATGCTGTAAGTTTGGCTTTGATATGGGTGGAAACAGAGCCCATTTTACAGAGGAGTTAGCCAATCAGAAGGTATGTTTCAAATTAATGTGCTAAAAGGTTGGATCTATAGAGATGGAAACAAAATCTAGTTGCAGAGAAGTCAGCCAATCAGAAGGTGTGTGTCAAATTAATGTGCCAAAAGAGTTGGTTCTTTTGGGGTGTTTCTAAGGGAAACAAAGCCAAAGCTAAGAAGGTGTGTTCCAAATATACCAATACAGTTTGTTCCATAGAGTTGTTTATTTGACAATGTGCAAAATCAGCTATTCTTGTCAGCAGTAGTTCCTAGGTATTATTAAGGTCGACAATTTTTTGTCTCATCTGTTTTATCAGAAAATTTAGCAGTCTAAATTTATTGTATTTGTTCACTTGTTGAGATTCTATTTAAAAGATATCAAAACGTAACAATGAGTAAGAAAAATACTGTGTTTTGTTAATAGTTTTCATTTTAAAAGAATTCTTGTTTACAAATGAATTTTTGTAAGTAAGATTTCTAGCCATATTGTATTGAAAAGTAATCAACTAAAATTAGTTTTGAAAAGATATATTTTTTCATTTATTGTAGAAATCAAGATATTCCAAAAACTGTGCACGAAACAAAGCCTGGTTCAAGTGAGTTGGAGAATGTTATCAAGCAGAATGGGAAAGAGGTTTGTATATCTGCCCAAGTGGCTGATCCAGGAATTGCCCTCGGGTACATATATTGAAAGGGGATTTTAACTTTTAACAGGCATTTAGCAAAAAGATTTCAAAAGGGGGGGGGGGGGGGGGGAGAGGGGGATATTTAATTATAAAAACATACACAGAGACACACTTGTCTACCATCAAGAATTTGTATGAATTTCATTACTCACTCATTACAGAAAAATATATGCAAAATTAACAACAAGTGTTCTTTTCCAGGATAATGAAGATATTGACAATTTGCGCAAAACTATTGGGAACTTGGACACAGGGTTCAAACAGATAAGGGATGAAGATGCAATGTCTACAGGTATCTACATGTTGAAGTTTAAAAAGTTGATATGTATATCTAGTCATGTCTCCTCTGAAGGACATTGTTTTCTTTGAGTTCCCATCAGCATTGCCATAGTTTCTGGAGTAAAGCTCTAACACCTATGGTATAATCATCACCAAATTTGGTAGACTGCCTCTCCATATCATGTAAATATGACTTTATGGGTATTGATCATCTTTAATTTTTTGCTGTTTTCATGGCAACATCATTGTCTTTGTCTTTGTAATATACCGGTAAGAACATTTAAGAACATGATTGTAAAACCAATATCCGTATTTTGCATACTGGCTCTCCAATTCATGTGAGTGTGTCTTTTTGGAATGGCATGGATGTGTAGAGTTAAATATAAGTAGATAAAAAAACCAATCAATATCACTTTTCTGAAACTATATGAGCATTCTCAAACTCTTGCTTTGATGATAAAAAAGTCAAAGTTTTATAGAACACACCTGCTTTGGTAATAATTTCTCTTTATGAAAATTTCATCTGATGTTCACCTTTTCTATATGTTTCCAGACACAGAGAAATCTGAAGAACAGAATCAAAGCTGTTGGAAAACTGCATTACATGGAAAGAGACTGTTGCAGTCTGGTGAAGCATTGCTTTATGGTAATCAATCCTTATTCTGAAGTTACTAATTTCTTCTTTTGAAATCTGAAGTATCTACAAAAGTAGCCAGATTTACCAGAGAATGTACAATTTGGTATCTGCCACTGTTCTACCATTTCAACTGGTCCTTGATATACTGTCAACTAGTTAAATGGATACAGGGTTCGGATACAGGATTTTTGTGCAGATTCTTATATTATTTTGTGGGAATGTTTGCCGAATTTTAGTTCCCCGTCCTAAACTTTCCTTGTATACTTTTTTTCATGTACATGAGAAATGAGATTCTCTATATTTTATTTATTTGGAACTCTCCAAGGTGGGTTTGCCCCCGTTAAATGTTATATGTTTACGTCATAAACAATGTCATTTGGTGGAGAACTTCTGACTGTTGACAAATTGAAACTGCTAGTGCTGATAGGTTACGAGTATATAAAAGTATTGTATATATAGTAATGTAAGAGTAAAAAGGCATAAATGAGCAGCCCAGCCTTAACGTTTTGAGCAATATAATGAATATAACCTCTTGTGATTTAGAAAATAATATATGTTTTCCCTGCTAGCTAAAATATCAATTTCTATTTCACTAGATGAGATATTCATGGTCTTCAACCATAAATCTCAATTATCCTCTACATATTTTTTTCTTTAATCTTACAGAGTCTAAGGTACCATTTTGTGATGACCGAACCCATGACCTTCGACCCCACGTAAGATTACAAGATGTGAAGGAGCACAGCATCACAGAGTCTCTGTGTGGAATGCTTAACAGTGAGTGATCTATCAAGTCTTATCATAAAATGGGGGAAGGTTTATCTTGCTATGTCGCAATCTCATTGAAATCAGAGAATCTATCAATCGTACTTAGCTGGCTTTCTAATCCAAGTAGGGTCATATCACATGGCCTTGTCTTTGATTCTTTGATTAAGTCAACCAATCAGAGGCAAGCTAAAATATGAAAGTGTGCTGAAGGCTTCCTAGCCTCGCTGCTGATTGGCCCAATGGAGCAGTACTCATAACGGAAACTCAGCTAGGAGACAATGAGAGTGTTTTCTTGTTTCCATGGAAATATAGTTGAATTTGGATTCTGTTCATTGATAGGTATGTTTCTGGAGCAGAACTCCAAAACTGACCATCAAAATATTTGAAAACTTCTTTAATCATTACCCATCTACAAAAGTAGTGCCTTTTGATGTTTCTAGATTCCTGAAAAATGTATTTTTTTAAAATGTTCATGGACATTAGTTTAAAGACGACTGTGTATGTGGATAGCTTCATTTTTAGAGCAGAGCTCCAAAACTGCTTATCATATACTTCTGAAAATATCCTTGTACATTACCAACCTATTAATGTTTCAGATTTTGGGGTGGGGGTCCTGTTTCCGTGGAAACAAGTATAAATTGGACTTTCTCAATAAGATCTTCATTTCTGTGCCATATATCAAGAACTGCTCATCAAATCTTTCTGAATCTGTACTTGATGGTTATATTTGAAATGTTTATTTTATGATTATAAGGATATATGTATATACATATGTTATGATGTTATATGTTCCTCCTTGGGCGGAAATACCATCTTCTCATGCCTCTTGTTCAGGTTGAGTCCCTTTGTTTAATTGTCAACATCATGAGCGAGCCTCCATGCAACTAGGCCAAATTTGTGTTGTAATAAGGTTATCTGTGAAGTGACAAAATTTTTCTTTTAAACCAGGTGAGGGAGGCTCCATCTACTTCGGTATCAGGGATGGCCATGTTGAAGGGATGAAGGTATCCCGCGATCAGCGTGACGCATTCCGGTTAGGCGTGGACCAGACCATACAGATCCAGATGGTCCCCCCTGCCCTGTTTAACCAGTACGAACTGGTTTATACGCCGATCCTGCAGAAAAATCCTAATGGACATCTGTCAGATCAATACATCCAAGTGCCAGACCTCTATGTCATAGGTATGAGGATGTGTACATCTGTATTTCTACGATACACTCTGTTCTATTATGAGCTCTTCTTTGGCTAGAAATGGAGAAGTCTGATGAGATACAATCAAAGACTGTTATGAAATTAGTGAGGCTGATCATATTATCATTCATAAAACCTAGGCAACTGTGTAAAGTGTTTTTCTTTACTAAAATTTTGCAGATAGTTTGTGTTGAATTGTTTGGAGACTTCCCGAATCTACCGAAAGTCCAAGAAGTTCTTGTTTTAGAGCAGTCGTTTGCTTAGGTTTTTAAGCCTTGTGAGAAAGGGCCACTAGGTCACTAAATCGATAAATCATTATCCCACTAGCAAAGGAGTCTTTATGCTCTCTGGACTTTTTGCTTTTAAACAATCAGGAAGTCAATTAACTCCCAAAAATTTTTGGCTTTAGGGTAAACCTTTGCATGAAAAATTTTCATTGCTGTTTAAGAGAACTTCTACCTAATGCTTCATCTTCCTAAATTGTCCTCTGAAGCTTCTGTTACCACTATGGGAAATGTGGGTATATGATTGATCTGTGTTCACAAATACTGTTGTTATTACTGCTCCAGAGATCCGTATCCACAAGAGCCGTGACACAGTGCACACAGTGAAGGCATCAGATCTGTGTTTCTTCAGATTCGGACCCGACAATCTGAAACTCTCTGCCAAGGTGAGCTTATTATTCTAACGTTAAAATCTCAATAAGAATAGGGGATCATTAGCACAGTGGTAAAGCGTTCTATCCAGAGGGTCAGAGTTCAAATCTAGCGAGAGGCTCTTCAACTCAGGTGTGGTTCACTGGTTCTTGTACTCCAAGGTTTGATGCAATGAATTGCTTCAGTGGTGATGGAGATTCTCTCCTTAAAGTTTTGCTAGTTGCCATGATTTATAATTAGAAATAAAAAGCATTTAAATAGTGAACAAATGTATTTTATTTGTATTTTGGATCACATTATTTCAAGTAGTATTGATTCTTGTGCTTTTTCGGCTCATGAGCATTACAGGATTCGGAAGCCACTATGGCATAGTCTTACAATACCACCAGCACTAACTGGAACCTCTTGACACGACTAACAGGTGTTGAGTTAGAATTTGTAGTTTTGCAGATAATGTGATCCCAAATATAAAACAATGTTGTCTTGATATAAGTGAGTTATTTGGTGTTGTTTGTATTTTCAGAGAAAAGTAATGTAATTTCTATTTGATGTAAACCGTTTTAAAGAAGTGGAAAGAAAATTGTGTTTAACCAATATCTATGTCATTCACAGGGGGGGGGGGAAATATATATGATAATTATTTTCCTTAGTGTAACTAAAAAAACATCCAAAGATCCATTCTAAATCTTAACCAATTACTTAAATTATGCATCAAAATGGCCCCCTCTCAAATCCTATACCATAAAAACAGTAGTCTTGTAGATGAGCTGGATGACTGCTGTCTTGTCAGTGCCTTAAAGTACTTTTATTTCCAGGATGTGCGTGAGATTGTCGTCTTGGCCGAGGAGGACTTTTACAAAGCGGAAATCATCAATCTGAGGCATTGCTTGCAGAGGCTGAAGGGTTCTGCCTCCACTGGAGTTAATTTGCTGAGAAATTCAGTGGCCTAACAATGATACCAAAGGCAAAATAACAAACAAATTCAGGACACCAACAATCTCTTGAAAGTGTTGATTATTTGAGGATTATGAATTGATATCATTGCTGAAAATTTTAAATGCCTAGCCTATTGCTTAGTTCAGTTATTAAGGGAGATAATCCTTGTTTGTGGAAGAGAGTTGTTAGGTTCAACTCAAATGTTGAAAGAGTTCTTTCAGATCTTGTCACCAGAAGAGGCTATTCTGAGAATTGCAGGCCAATAAGGAAATGTTACAGAGGATTCCGATGACTTGACTCAGGGGTTTGATAACTAAATGGCATTGCTCAAAATAAAAGTCTTAATCAAAATGACAAAATCTCTTTACCATCTTATTTCAAAGGTAATGGAAAGAAAATGCTGCAATACAGCTGTTATATGTTGATATGTTGTTAGTCATTTTCAGGGTTAATGGTTACTTTTATCAATATTTTTGTTCCTGGAACTCAATTTCTTTACTTCAAAGATTTATGTCCCTTTGCTGAATAAATCAACGAGGGTAAATTTATAAACATTGATAACTTTTCATAAGAAATGAAAATGAAAAACATGGTCAATAATATTTGGCTTTCGACAAACTAAAATTCAAGCATCTCAAAATTTCAGTATTTTTTACCATACAAAATTTCAGTATTATGTACCATACAAAATTTTCAGTATTATGTACCATACAGGTTTTATGAATGTTAAACCCACCACCTTTCCAAGCATTATATGTATGAAGTTAATAAAATATTTATGATCCCTTCATGTTATTTGTTTGTTTTGAAGGTTTTCCTTCTTTGCTGATGTTGTCCAAGATTATTTCAATTTAACTGAAGAAACAGAACACTGGAGGATACATCCTGCTACATGAGCCTCTCTAAGCTCCTCAGATCTCCTTCTAAAACCAAAATCTCCTTCAGGCCAAATGCCTGGTATTGCCAGTTATTACCAATATAGTTATTCATAAGCGGTGACATATTTTCAATATGAGCACATGTGCACATATCACTTTTGCCTAGCAATGATTGTCTAAATGCGAGTTACTGTATCTCACATCATAAAACCAATGTTCGTGACGTCATTGTAGCAGGCTGTCAATTTGTGTAGAACACTCGCTCTCGCTAATAAAAAAAAATTCACACTCTTTTCGTAAAAATCCTATGACACACTTCCTCGGGTAATAATCTCTATTTATGAAATGACCTGCACCCAACAATAGTGGCATAACAAGGATTGTCATTGGTTGAGTTCAGCAATCTACAATGTAGTAATAAAATTCAACCATAAAGTAAGAGGGATCTGCTGCACTATGCAGTATTAAGATCTTATTTTGATGAGATTACAATAGATTTTATAACTGCAATAGAACACAGAGGTCAACACTTATGAGGGAAAAGACCCATGCAGTGGCCATTTTTTTAATTGTAGATAGAAAATAGGTGACCATGACTGATTAAGATAAAGCATGTAAAGCCAATAGCCTCAGAGTTGTAAAACATTACATTATTTTGCATTAATATTTTATCAAACATCCTTAAAACATATGAAAATATAAATATGATGATCCTTCGAGATACTGAACCATGACCCCTTCCTTTCTTTTAAAATTGAATCTTGTCCTCCAAATAATTTAAGTCGGGCCTATTGTTGGTGATAAAAACGAAGAGAAAAAAATTACGTATTACACGTAAATTAGTCGGTACCCGACTCGGTATCGTATTAGGCGATCTCCCCTACTAACATATCGGGTATTGTATCCCTTCACAATTTGTGGAGATTGTATGTATGCATTGGAGACACAGTCCGCTCATTATTCCTTGCTCGATACAGCTTTATTATTCTTTTGGCAAGTCGTCTTCAACGGAAACATTTTCTAAAAACAATAAATTTAATTTGCATTGTGAAAAATATGAAACTATACCATTCATCTTTAAGAATCGGACCTGTAAATGCCCGTGAACTGGAACTCCGCCTAGACTTTAAACAAAGTAGCTGAAAAAGGGAATATTTCAATCATTCAAACTTTATTCTGGTACTAAGAGGCCTCAAACATATTTTACATGAAACACAAGGCATATATTCAAGAGAAAATGGTTGAAGTACAAATGCATAATATTTTATAGCTCTCAATTCTTCTATAGTTTCTAGCTGATAAATGATAATGCAAAATTATTTAATAAGACGGACAAGATTTTTTTATTCGGATATATAATTACTTTGTATTATAATTATTCGTACAAACAAAAGAAACAAATCTTAATCACCTGTTGCATTTGAATTATAGAGTTTACAACAATTATGTACACCACTTCCGTTTACATACCTGACTTTCTTAAGGAAAAGATCATACGATTATCATCTAAAACATGCTTAACGTACTCTATACCTTCTGATGTTTAATGTTAGACAATATAGATATATTTAGGTATTGATACTGTTTTTATACACGGGGTAACGGTTGCATTTGCGTGAATTATTAATCATGTCTGGCCAGTTTTGAAGATAAAAAGTCTTTGAGTATATAGGCTCATGAAACATTCACATAAAACATACTATTTGTTTTACATCAGTTACTCTATGCTTGTGTCCATTTCCATCATATAGTTGCATCATTTCACAGCATTTCTTAGGTAAGCGATCTAATGACATTAGTAACAGCTTTATCCAATACCGATTTCGTTAAAATGTGCGTTAATGTTCGAAGGAAATCAAACACATTCTCCATTAACCATTATATGCGGTGTATTTTGATTGACACCCAACATCTTTTTACTTGAATACAGACATAATGTTTCTAGTTGTTTCAAATTAACAACTTTTATACAGTCATTCTTATCATTTTGAGCTTTTTCCACCATTTTTTAAAATACTTATACCTTTGTTGTGTCCAAATTTATTGTCAACTTCGACATAGGCTATCATAAAAGGTTCCACATTCTTATATTTTTTGCTAAGACCGATAATGAAATTACAACTATTGATGAAAACGTTATCTTAAATTTTAAAAGAAATAGTTGGAAAACATCGGGGTGATATTGTACTCCATGATGACAATTATCTTCAATTTCTGTATCAAATTCAGTCATAAACTTGAAAAAAGGAGGGGCATAATACGCAACCTTGTCTAACTCCTACTTGTATTTGAAATATATATCCCCACAGCTTATCATTGTCTATCTAGCATCGATCCTCAGTATATAGTATTCCCTACGGCATCCAATGTATGTCGTCTCAACTTATCAACCCTTATCTTGTATAAACTACACTGTTGTAAATACTTTCTCACAATGTAACCTACATGAAAACGTATAAATTCTCCTTCGTTATACAAGTTGAATCACTTGCTTGATAAAGGTGTTAGTATCTACATCGTTCGAAACGTTGCAATTTCATGCAATTAAGATGCTGAATATCCATTATATATTTTTCTTCTTTATCCCACCAGCTTCTAAAATATCTACTAAAGAAGATTGATAACTGATCTTTCTCGTTCAGTCGGCCAAGAGGTATTCAAAGTAATTGTGAGCCGTGTCTATTTTCTTAATATTTTTTCAAATCTTTCGAATGATATTCAAGTTTGTAAAATGCTACAATTACAATGATATATATTCAAAATGAGTTTTGATAAAACTTCTCACGTTGTTGAAAAAGAACCCCATTCGGATACTTTCGAAATGCTCAAGATTCGAGGCGGCAAGATCAGAGCCATGTTCAAAACTTTTTCCAGGTCTTGACACAGGAAGTGAATAGAAGTTGAGGTTAGTTCAATTAGATAAGATAAAGCATGACATTGGGTAAGTAGGTCACAGAAACTTACTGTATGTGGTGTCAGTCATATAATTAGAACGCTGTAGCTAGTTGAACTTTGAAATGGCGGTCCGTGTATCAACCGTAAACAGGCTGCATGTCACAGCGAACTCACTGGTAAGAATAGTATGATACTAAGATTGTGAACCAAGCCTATACATTTAAATGTATTTATGTTAATTTAATAAAGGGTTATAATTAAAAGTACTTGATGAATTTAAAATTATCAATCATAATTGTTAATACAATCATTAAGTGACTGAATTTATGGATCATAATTATTAATACAATCATTGAGTGACTGAATCATATAGGCAAACATCATTTAGTTTTATTCATCAACCATGGGGTTCAGTCATCACAAAGTCTACTGTCACTACTGTACTGGACAGAGTTCTAGGCCTAAAATCGATAAGACAAGCAAGAATTAAGTGCTGATGTTGAATATACCATAATATTCTGAGAAAGGAGAAATCAAGTGATATGAAAAAAAAAAATCCTTATAGCAGGGATTGGGAAAGGCAGGGGCCATGAGCCATTTTGCACATTGGATTAAAAAATGGCCCATTCAAATTAGAAATTTTACCATTGTTCTAAGGGGAATGGCCCATTCAAAATTCTGATAATGACTCAAAGCCCTGAAAATGGCCCATTGTCAAAGGTGTCTTTCCCAATCCCTGTTATAGAGATAATCATTTATCAATTTATAATGATAAGTTTCACTTTAAATTTTAAAATTTTTAATTGTTAAAAAAATTCTAAACTTTTAATATCAGCATAATTTTTTAAACAGTTTTCACTACTGTTTTGATTTTAACTATATATGTTGTTCCTTAACAATAATAGCCAGACTAAAAATATGCGTTTCAATATATAAATTCATATTAACCATGTTGTTCAAAAGGTCTCTTAGGCAACAAATCTCTTTCTTAGATATTCATATTCAGATAGTTATGCTGAAAATTGTTTGTAAATAACCAGTGAGCTGAAAATGATGCTCTCTTTTAATTTGTTTTTAATTTTATTATTTACACTCCTAAATCTCAGCTTACGACAAATTCTCTGTGGGTTTGTTTCGAGGAGCAGATGCCCTAAAGGTTATGGATGGTGTTTTTTAATTTTACTCAAGAAAAACTGACTGATGCTGAAAAGTATGAATTTAAGTCTCATTGCTTAGTGTTGTGACAAGATAAGGGTACAAATTAGTGATGTTAACTGCCTGCTCTGGCAGTCGTTCGTCACTCGAACATTTATCTAAAGTATATCCAAAGCAGAGGACTGTGCATGTGGACTTAATGGTGTTTCATAGGTTATTGAGCACTAGGTAGTATTCAGGTAAATGGGGCGTGTGGTTTGGCTTCTGCACTCATATGAGTTTCATTATCAAGCATATGATTCTTAATCAAAATGTAAGTTCTCACACATTTGGCATTAATAGATGAATATGTGAGATTTGCAAAAATTATGTCCCCAATTCTTGTCTCTGTAGTTGTGAATTATTTGAGATATCTGAAAATTTTATTCTCTTGAAATTCATCAAGTTGAGCAAATTATATCTAAAAGATCATAATATTATTTGCTTTCTCCCATATTTGATCTTTCTTCTCTATGGTTTGAACAAGATACATTTATCGATACTTGTATAATTTTCAACCATAAGGTTGCTGAAATATAGATGTATGTAAAACTAAAATTCAAGTGCGATTGTGCATAAATTTTGTCCATATTTTTCAATACGTTTCAACAGATGTTGCATTATGGGAATGTATGACTCAATTAACTTGAGGTATAAGAATTATTTTGACAAGTGCTATTGATTTAGTGTACAATTAATTTATCAAATATCATTCCATGATCTTAATGATCATTTTGTTTGCCTTATTGAAGGTGAAAGCAATGGTGGGGTTTTCAATCGTTATCATTTATTTCATTGTGTAGTTATCATTGTTAAAACGTTTTTGTATACTATTCTCTTGACGCTCCATAATGAAATGTTAGATCTTTAAATTAATTAAGTTATGATTATTGTTTCAGAGGAAATTATGCCATGTCCATCCTAGCGTGAGCCCTGTCCGTGAACAGTTGAATCAACACTGCTTTACAAGAATGGTTGTCACGGACTCCCAGAATTCTTTGCCTCGTCTTCCTGTTCCCCCACTAGATCAGACTCTGCAGAAATATCTCAGAGTTATCCGCCCCTTGGTGAACGATGACGAGTTTAGAAGAACCCAGAAGGTAATATGTTTTAATTATTAATGTATTAAAGTTGATAATGAGAAAAAAGTCTCGCCCATGTTTGTTTCGATGCACTAGATTGATTTTTTAGATAAGACATTAATTTCATACTTTATTTAATTGTTTGTAAGAATTTCAAAAATGTTGTCAAACTTATATTTGTCTCTTATCTGATTTCCAACTTCTGAATGCCACTCAAAGAAGTTATATATTAAGGTATTGCCTTGTTGTTCTTGTCAGATTGTTGAAGAATTCCGGAGAGACCCAGGACCAAGGCTTCAGTCAATCCTGGAGAAGAGAGCGAAGGACAGAGTCAACTGGGTAACAATCATACTCAGAGATTGATCAGTTCTGTCACAATTTATGAAGGGTGTAGGGTCACCTTTATCCGATTTTAA
This sequence comes from Phorcus lineatus, assembly GCA_921293015.1. Classification (NCBI taxonomy): domain Eukaryota; kingdom Metazoa; phylum Mollusca; class Gastropoda; order Trochida; family Trochidae; genus Phorcus; species Phorcus lineatus. The sequence continues at coordinate 37,936,871 of OV121097.1, forward strand.
GGTAAATTAACCAAGGGGGAATGCAATTGATCTAGATCGGCTGAGCTTTGCTGACGTCCTCAGCATGTACCTTCCACCGGTAGTAAATATATTTTCTTTTGATGAGATTATTGCTTTAGATAGTTTATAAGTTGGATAGATCACTAATCTTTTGGATTTCAAAATCCTGCTATCTCTGGGAGTCAATCTTGGCTGAAGTGCCTTAGCATGTTCCCTCCAGTCATAGTTACAGTAGCTCCTTCACCTGAACCACTGGTTTAACTATAAAACATTTGGTGGGATAGCTGACTTATGAAATGTTCAGCTTTGATCATGAGATTTTGGGTTTCAATCTGTCAATTGCTTGGGCACTGCTGTTGGGTGTTGGTACAGTTCACCTCTCTGCATAGCTGAAAGGGTGTGGTCACTGACGCTTTATCAGGGAAATACTTTCGAACTAACTCGTATTTATCCTAAAATCACTTCACATCTTTTCTTACAGCTCTCTGACTGGTGGCGAGATGTGGCATATCTCAACTTCCGAAGTCCTGTCATCATTAACTCTAACCCTGCCGTTGTTCTTCCGAGACGAGACTTCAGTGACAAGGAGGGCCAACTACGGTTGGTAACATGAATGATGTTGTGTATCTCGATAAATGAAATCAGAGTTTCCGTCAAAATCCTTGTAAAGATAACTTGAAAAGTTTTTTGGTGCCATGAGACTCTTACTGTGTGTATATCAAATATGGAAAAATACCAAAATTTGAAAAGGTTTTTGCTACAATCATTCAAAGGTCAAGATCAAGAAAAGATCATGACTTAAGAATGGTTTTGCAAAAACGTTTTATTTTACTATTTACACTTATAATTATTACATGATTTTTAAACCAAATGAAAATTGATAATAAATTGTGTGACCTTGAATGTCCAAGGTCAAATGATAAGGCTTAGTCAAATTTTGAAATCATAAAAACCTTCTTAGGATCTTAGATTAAACATTTAGTGATTATACGCCCAGGGAATTCAAGGTCAAAGTTGAAAGTAACAAGTTCTGAAATCGCTAAAAAATGTTGTTAATTGTGCGAAATGACCCCCATCAGTTTCAGGACTGCTCTGCTTTTGCTATGTCCCGCAAACACTCGTTTAGTTCTAACATTATGTCTTTTTTTATTTATTAAATCTTTTTTATTAGCTTTAATTTGGCCGTATTCGATTTATTATGTTTAGGTATCCTCACCTTATTAGGTGAAATCATGTGAATGACTGCTCTGTTTTTCCTCATTACAGATATGCTTCCAAGGTTGTCTCTGTGATTCTGCAGTACAAGTCAATACTAGACGAGTGAGTTGTCTTAACCATACCCATTTTAGCTACACCTTGATTAATGACAGCTGACTGTCATTTTGAGATGAGATTTTATCCCTTGCTCAAGAATGATGGAAGGAATGAGGGATCCATCCGTCAGTAGTCCAATTTTGTTTTCTGAGCAGAACTCAAAAACTTTTAGACCTTGAAGATCAATGAAATTGGTATACATGTGGATGAATCAGCATATGAAGATGTGCCTTTTGAGATTTTCAACTTCATTTGATTTCTTTTTTGGGCGGTTTCCATGGAAATGTAACATGGAATTTTGTTTCCAGTGCAGATCTAGAAAAAAACTAGATACTCGCTTAAGAAAAATTGCTGTGTATTTCAATCAAAATGGGAAGATGTGCCTTTAGGGGTCTTAATTTTGAAATTTTTATTTATGGCAGCATTATATTGAAAAGTACTTGCAATTGGTTTATAAATATTTTTCACAGTTTTCGCAATGGCGGAGGATATAGACGATACTGTCCGCTTGTTCTTTTTTTTAATTGTTTTGATAAAAAGTTGAAGTGTTCTCTGAGATGTTATCAATCTCGTTGAAATCTGCTCGAAACTTGATCCTCGTCACTCGCTGCGTTTCTTGATCTGACCGTGTGTCAGAAGACCTTGACTGTGATCTTTCACCTTCAATTAATTTAACCAATCACAGGACTGCGTAGATATATTTGTTTGATCATCAAAGATTGCGGAAAAGTTTAAACTAGTTGCTTAATGCCAAGCTCTGGTTCATCCAGAAAAATCTTGTATTTCGAGATACGAAGGTTAGATGTGATGTTTTGTATGTCTGTTCAAAAGTTACCGATGTCTTTCCAGCCTCGATTCTTATTGGCTGAAACAGTCTGGCAGTCAAGGCCGTCTGACACAGCTCTTATGGAGCCGTGGTCAGATCAAGAAACACAACAAGGTACGAGGGTCAAGTTTCGAACTGATTTCAGTGGGATCGATATGTTATCTTAGTTTGACTTTCAACTACCTAACAAAACAAAAATGATGCAGAAAAATCTTCAGATAAAATATTTGTCAGGATCATCAGGGCCATCTTGCCACACCTTAATATCTGTATGAATTACGTCAGTTTTTGCTTACTTCATAAATTGCCATCTCCCTCCTTGCAGAGGCAAGTTGCCCGTCCAGAAGCTAGGAGGTCAACCATTGTGTATGTCACAATTCAGTCTCATGTTCGGGAGTTGTCGGGTACCAGGGGAGGTAACTGATAGCGTTGTACATCACAGCTCAACGGACAAGAACCCTCCTAATCACATCAGCGTCATGCACAACAATCAGGTTAGAGAAACTTTTCCAAAATGATGAAATATTTGTTCTTATATGTTGTAATGACATCCTTAACGTTTAGTTTCAATTTGTAACCAACAAAGGTAGTGGTGATATCTGCTTTATATTGAGACCTATCGACACAACTGTCATTTTATAACATTGATATATCTATTTTTGTCAAATGTACCATCCAGAACCATGTATTTCTTTTTCAAGACTGTGTTAAAATTGATGTTTGATTCCATGTACATGTACCACAAAAATAGCTAATAAAAAAAGGTTAGAGAAACACAATTTTCTAATATATTTTAAATATTTATATTTGAAGTGTTATATGTATATACATGTACAATATAATGATTATATGCATACGGCAACTTTTGATTGCAAAGTATGTAAAATCAGTCTCCATGAGGCAAGACCCTGTTCAGAAATCAGTATCAGTATGATAAATGTAAATTCAAAGTCAAGGAAACGCATGACATTCACATTGTTGATGATATACAGTTATCTTAGCTTGATACACCAATTGTGTTAACTATTAACCCTGACAACGGGTAAACTAAATATCATCTCACATGGAGCTATCTGCAAAGAGTACCAGAATGATACTCTTCGCGTATAGCTCCGTGTTTTGTGAACGGTTCTCCCTTTCTCTTTTTTCCCAACTTTGGTTGGTCCCATTCCGGAATCCTTAAGTGTATCCACATGCTGTTATATCGATCATAACCGCCTCTAGACAGGTTGTGTAGCGCCGCCCTTTTTCTCCAAATATCATCTCTATATCTCTACTTAATTAAAAAGCTTGTTATTAGAGTAGATTGGCATTTTGTAAATATGAATTGTAGTTCTCTGTACCATTAGTATTTCAGGTTTTCTTACTTGAACTGAAAGGTTTCATTTCTATCATGACACCCACCATCTGTCCGGAAGTCAATAGATCAAATCATTATTAGTCTGAAATTCATCAAAATCAGAATCTGTTTCTGGACCAGATCCTTACTGATGGCCGCAACAAGACATTCTATTTTAGGAAATCAAGCTGTCAACAAAATGTATGTTAACAGCATCATGTGCGATGTATACGCTGTAAACTGAAAAATCTTTGTCAGATCTTCTCACTGGACGTGTACGGTTCAGATGGCCGCCCCCTGAACACTACACAGTTATACAAGCAGTTGAACCAGATCGTGGAGAGGTCACCAAACGCAGCGACCCCTGTAGGAGCTCTCACGATGACAGACCGCACCAGCTGGGCCAAGACCTACAAGAAACTCATCAAGGGTAATTCATATTTAGTATGAAATGAAATTTCTAAGAATTGACCAGTTAATCCTGCTTTTTCAGCAATGCCTTAACGGTGGATGTTTATGAAGTTACTCCTTTTGAGTTTTCAACTATAACCCTTTACCTCCTTATAGCTACAGCAGACAATTTGTACTATAGGAATCCATTTTTAGTCAAAGAGTATTGTTTTGAAGGATTCTGGTTATTTGGGTCACGAGCATAAGGTATCAGGTGAAATTTTCAGAATTTTAATTGACACATGTATGGTACACACATTTATATTGAAATTGCATGTTGAGACAATGAATTGCTTAAAAGATTGATTATGAAGATTCCTTCGTGAGACTTTATGCCTTAAAGCACTTGAAGAATTACAAATTGTCTTTATTTTGTTCTTGTCATCCGCCCCGGCAATTATTGGCTCAAAGTTGCACCAGTCTCTGTCACTATAAGTTATAACATTCCGTCGAGGGTGACATAGGGATATATTATTCCCGCGAAAGGTTTTATGCAACGAGCGGAACGCGAGTTGCATAAAACCTTTCAAGGGAATAATATATCCCTATGTTACCCGGGACGGAATGTTATAACGAATTTATCATACCGAATGTCTTAATGTATTATTAAAAACTTGCTCTCTAAAACTAAAAAGACCAACAGAAATGAACAACACCTATGACCTGATCACGTGACTTTGATTGATTGACGTTGAAGCACGCTTTACTCATGTAGCGGGGTATAAGGGATTTATCATCCCTCGGCGGCGGTGAATATGGATATTTGTTTAGGGTCACGTGGACCAATCAGAGATCAACATTCTTACATGCTTACATTCTTACATAACGGCTTATGTAAACCTTGTTGCCGATATATCAAAATTTTTGTTTTGAGTGCAGTGTCCTCTTCGGTGAAAAGTTGCAATTCTCATATGATTTCTCATTCGATCTTGCGATCTGTCGCAGCAGCTTTGGCAATAAGCACAGAAAAGTACATGAAATGTGGCAACGCCTATCTCAGCAAATCGGTGGGGCTGGCATAATAATAGGAAGATGTGTTTTTATGGTCCCCTGTAATAAAAGGAGAAATATTTCAGACAAGACGAACCTGTCAACCCTGGAGGACATCCAGCGTTGCATCTTCATCCTGTCTCTTGACGGAGCATGGGACGAACAAACCGACCAATCAGAGAGCATCGTGTCACAGCTTCGCCATGTTATGCATGGTGTTGGGAGTCAGTCCAACTACTCCGGCAACCGCTGGTTCGATAAAACTCTTCAGGTTCAGATTCTTCTTATATCTATTTCTTATGTTCATTATTCCCCTTCTCTTTCTTCTTATGTGTGATAACAACACAAAGGTATAATTTGAATAAGGAAAATGTTTCATGGAGAAGGGTCTTCTTCAATTTATCACCTTTACTGACAATTCCCTTTTTCGGTTGAGAATTGAGGGGGGGGGAGCAGATTCTTGATTAATCATCTTTCAAATGTTCTTTATTCCTGAATACTAGAAATGCATGCATAATTCACAGTGCATATGCTAGTAAAACAAAGCATGGCATATATGTGTTATTCAAGGTGCATACATCTGTGATAAAACAAAATCTGGAAATGTGAGTGTTATTTGTGAAACAATGCCTTTCTTAAAATAATACTTATTCATTTTCAGATTATAATAGGAGAGAAGGGAACCAGTGGAATAAATTTTGAACACACACCATGTGATGGTCCCCCATTGGTGGATATTATGGATTATATCAATGAATACTGGTTAGACTTGCACTCATATCTAGTAGGCTACCATGTAATAAATTTAGAAAGAAGACAATTTTAATCAAAAACCAATGATCAATGATACAAAACCTATTGGCTGTTTGCAAGAGTTTATTCCTCAATGATGTGGTAATTGTTTCGGCTAATGTCTAGAGACAAGGTTCGTGTTTTTGAGCATATGTAATTTTCAGCAAAATCTATACTTCTCAATAAAATAAGACCAGTGATAATGTTTGACAAGATATTTAACATTGAGACCCGTATCATTAGAGTTGAAAATATTTTTCTTTTCTCCGACATCCATTCAAGATGATTTCTGAAACCATACAAATAACATGGACGTGTGACTGCATCAATAATGGAATTTGACGATATTGATGACTTTAAGACTGAATTCCTTTTTTAGCTGAGTTCAGGCACATATACTGAACCATAAAAATAACGAGCCACTTCATCTTGTACACAGTGAAATTGTGCAGAAGTTGGCGCCAGAAGCAGCTGGCATCACAGAACCCAGGAAGATGGAACTGAACTTCTCTGAGGAAGTCTTGCAGGATATCCAGACAGCCAAGGAACATGGTAAAAGGTGAGCTGAGCCTTACATCCCCTGCAAGGTAGCACTTGCACCAGTTTAACTCAGGCTTGTAAGAGCTTTGCTACCCAAAAGTTTGGTGTTCGTTAGTGGCAAATCTAAGATGAGCTAAACCTGATTTCCCAAGCAAGACAGAACTTTCACCAGGCTCAACTCAGGCTTGTTAGAGCCTTGCTGCATTGCCTCAAAATGTTTGGTGTTCTTTAGTGGAAAATCTTTTTGAGTGGGTGTTTACAGATACTGAATTTTTTATTACTTAGAATGATGTAAGATGTAATACTGGCGATTGAGAAGTATTCAAGAACAGGGATAAGGTTAGGGGATTGATATTGAACTACTTTTATCATAGACATCATCAATCCCATGCATGTAATATTTATTATTTTCTGTTTCTCTTACTCAGACAGGCAGCTGACCTACAGCTGAAGATGTGGACGTACTCTGGTTACGGGAAGGAGTTTGTCAAGTCACACAGTATGAGTCCTGATGCTTTTGTTCAAACCATCCTGCAACTGGCTTACTACAGGTAACTTGTTATAGTGTCAAAAAATATCCGTCCAAAGCATATAAATATGCAAATGTCAGTTAGCCAAAATATGAGGTTTTCATATGATTAGGTATAAATTAGGTACTTTACGTGATTATGTGTTAGTACTTGCAAAGGTGTGTACAATATGCCGCCATCAAATCACTGTAGTGGTAGATTGAGAAAGACAATCTAACATGCAGATTGACAAATGCTTATAAGTGATATTTGGTTATGTGTATACTAAATATATATTATAATATGTAAGTGTGTGTCTGTGTATATTATTTGCGGTTAAGCTTGCTGTTTAAGTACTGTTGTTTAGGTACAAGTAAGAGAAATTGTCTCTCATAACATTTTAACCAATATAAAAGGTGCGATATCTAATGCAGTTTACATGTCAATTTTATTTGGTGAGACAATGAAAACAATTTCACTAACTCTCTCTCTCTCTCTTTGAGTATGTTGATGAATTGAAATCGGACAAAGCATAAACTCAATGGTGAAATATCACATGTTATATTCATGTAAAGTATCAATATACAGCACCTGCATCTATCTTCATGAAACTATAAAACAATCAAGACTTTATGGCACAAGGCTAGACAGTTTCCGTTCAAAAGATGTCGCGAAAAGAGCGGTGCTTGAGCTAATTAGTCTCGCTGCAGCCAGCAGCGTCTGTGGTCAGTGGCCCAGGCGTTGAGCCGTGAAGCTGCCTCGGCGTTAATGAGTTAAATAGTGGTGTAACGATTCATCGATAGTATCGATGTTTGCATCGTCTACTACGCGATCGATACAAAACATGTTAAGACAATATATCAGGATATTTATATTGTGAGGGTCCACAGTACATCGATGTATCGCCATTAGAGACAATATATCCCGATACTGTTAACATTATTTGTTTCAAACAAATAACCATCAAAGCTTAAAAGGTGTTTCTTCTATTTCAGAGATAACAGTAATTAGAATAAAAACAGAAAGAGAAATTATATGTAATTTCACAGTCACTCTAATTTTGTGATTTCTCTTCGTGTAATGTCTATGACAGTATGGTATCTAAGAAATGACATTACTGTTCTATGTCCCATCTATAGTTCTTTCATAAACTCTAAAGAATCGGGATACGTATCGTACCACAACCACTGTATTGTGATGATAATTGCCTCGTAGGTACCTTGGCAATAATTCCATGATATATCGTCTCGCCTAATAAAACTAGAATGGGGATATATCGTCTTGCCACTAAGGCCAGGATATACAGGTCTAAAGTTAAAGCAAGTAAATGTGGTACTAGAGTTCTTGGCCAAGTTGGAGGGGAAAAAATCAGAAGTTAGACACTTGCACAACATAGATAACTATAGTAGTAGAGCAGAAATTTCAGAAGTGGCAGCTGAGAGTATTCTAGGTAATTGTACACAGCTTTTCAATGATAGATTCCACTCTTGACTGAACAGCATGCAGATCCGAATTTAATATCCATAATTTTGTGGATGTTACAGTTCTGCCCAGAGACCAGATAGGAAAAAGGGTTCAACATGAAGCATGTTTTTCCAACAGGTTATATGGTAGACCATGTGCGACCTATGAGTCGGGTTCTCTCCGTCGATTCCAACAGGGACGGACAGACACAATACGGTCGTGCTCCATCGACTCCTTCAACTTCACCAAGGCCATGGTTGATGAGTCTGTGTCCACGGACACCAAAGCAGATCTCTTCCGTAAAGCTGTCACAGCCCACAGGAACTACACTAATGAGGTGAGTCCATCAGATTTACCTGCCCTTGAATCCAGTGATTGCCAACAAGTGTCATACCGTAGATGAGGGAAAAAAAAAGAAAATTAGGATATTGAACATACTTGTATGAAGTAATACAATGTAATAACAAGGCAGCAGTATTTCATGTTATACCCAGTGAACTACCATATTGATTCCGCTTAAAGGTTCAAATGTAATATTTGGTTTATGTGATATTTTTGAAAAAAAAATATTCACAGTATTGAATGTTAAGAAAACAGGCTTATTTGTTGTAATAATTGATATTTGCAGGTTGTCAATGGTAACGGTATAGACCGGCACCTGCTGGGACTGAAACTTGCAGCATCAGAGGCCGGTATGCCTGTTCCTAATCTTTACACAGATACCACCTTTGCAAGAGCTTTCCACTTTAATCTCTCCACCAGCCAGGTCAGTGAGTCCTTCTGTGAAGTCTGTGTTTGGTATAGCAACTTCTTTAGAATCTATATATATCTACTGTATTACTTAACAAGGCACAAGATCTAACCAAGCCCATTAACGGTTTGCATTTAAAGATATTATATCCCAGTTTTGTATCCGACTTCAATCTCCATTTTCATAAAGACAATACATTCAAGTAAATAAAACACCAAACAGAGTTTAGATGCGTCTTTTAATTAAAAAGATATAACGGTTCAAAGCTCGTAGAAATTGGCCACCTCGAAAACCCAATTAAAAAAGTCCCTAGAGTGGCCTGAGCTCTCCTTCGGCAGATGTGATGTCATAGACAGGACGCGCTCCGCGTTTGTTTGTAAACAAGTATATATCAATGCAGATATGGGTCGCATTCGTCGACGTTTTCATTGCGATAGAGACATGCCTTCTTCCTGCTTTGCTGCCAACTGTACTAATAAGAAATCAGGAGACATTCAACTGCATCGGTTTCCGAAGGATCCTGTCCAATTCGCGAATTGGCCGCGAATTGGACAAAGTTTGTTAGTCAGAAGAGAGCGAAGTGGAGTCCCAATGACAAGTCTGTTATCTGCTCCGATCATTTCGCAGAGGACTGTTATGATCTTTCCTACGATTTCAAAGCGGACTTTTGACTTGCCCCACAAAGGAAAAGACTTGTGAAAAATGCCGTACGAACAGTTAATAAACAAATGAAGATGATAACATGCCCGCTACCCGTCTGTCCAGCGAGATATGACAGTCAACCATATCGGAATAGAAAACGGGCGGAATACTTTGAGAAGAGGGAATGAAAGAGGGTAAGGAATTTGAAAGAAAGGCTAATTCAAAATTCTATTCCGGGGGAGGTGGGATAAATAATCATGAAACTTTTGGGGAGTTGACTATAATTGATGATTTTGCAGACGAATGTTGAGTTTTTATCTGCATTATGAATTTATGTCTCTTTAGATTAGTCGCAGAATTTATTAATTCAAACCCCATTAACTGTTTAAGTTTTAGTATTTGATTGCATATAGGGTTGAAAAATTCATCGGGTTGAACTAAATATTTCAACATGTTGGAGACTATAATGAAATAATGTGCATATATATATATATTTATATATATAGATCTGTAAATTATACACAGTGACAGGTTTGTAGTTTGTTACATTACTAGTTTTGGGGTATATATCATATTTTTTGGTGCTGATTACTCTAAGGATACATATAAAAATGTGGGCAAGTCACTTATGTTTGTATGTTGACACTACAGTTTGGGTTATAACATTTATAAAAAATTAAAATTTCTTGCTACAGCGTCATTTTAGAAGCAACAAAAAGTAAAATTAAAGTAAAAGAGCTGCCCCGGAGAAACATTTACCATTATATGTAGCCTTACAGTGGATAACTTATAACCTATTACATATTGATAAACATTGCAGAATGAAATAAGATATTTAGTAATACAGATTTGTTAATATATTGTCATGTGTCACGTGTATTGACAAACCTAATTACCTTCATCAAGTTTCAATAAAGGCTGTTGATCATGGGTGAGGATAAAGTTTAGACAGGATAACTAATCAGTGCCTTGTGTATTACCTATTGGAAAAGTGCCAGGTGCTGAGGTCATTAAGTTTATTGCTTAATTGCCATAATGTACACGTGTGCGGCATTTCATGTAGACTGTTAGGTAATAACGTTATGACTATATTGTCTGGTGTGTAAAAGTAGTGTTAGGTAACTAAAAACCTCTCTCTGATAAAAAAAACCGGTACTAAAGTACTGAAGGAAATAATATGATTTTCAGCGTTAATATTTTTATTTGATTGAAATAGTTAAAACTGAAAAAGAATTTCATATTTACGATACATTTCCAAGCAGGCTTTAACTTACATCACAATCAACAATAAATGTTGTGTTATTATTGACAATATTGGCCTACATCACTCTAGATTAGTACCAGACTCTTTATCTCAAACACTGACCATTACTCACACAAAAGAACAATAATCTGTATCCTTACTATGAAAAATACATTAGTACGCGTACGTAACTCTAAGTTTTTATGAAGGTGGCAAATTGCGAATCAAGAGATACATTTACTAAACACATCAAAGATTTGATCTTCATTATCACTAAAAACTGAGTAATAAGGCGAAAAACAGCTGCTCGGAACCTCGTATCCCAATGACGAGATCCGGAAGTTGCCGAGAGACAGACCATCGAAAGCGGGATCTCATCGTTACAGTCATGCAAAGCAGAGACACGGAGTTGCGATATTGAGTTGACACAAATGGCACAAAGTAGTAACAAGTATTCTACATATACAATGGTCAATCAACTACACAGGGGGATAGTCGATTTGTCGAGGTGTTCAAACAAAAAACAGTCACAGTGGCGGCAGATATCAGTTTGGGTTCACTCGATCGGCATTATCGGAGATTAACAACCCAAACAAACAACAACAACAACAGATAATTTCTATCAAACAGAATATGTCGATGTATTGATATTAATAGCTTTGGTGACTTAGGGGCTTTTTTAAGTACAATCAGTGAAAATATATACGTTCACGACCGCTGGAATCTATAATGTAAACAATGACACAGATCAGCCAGTCGTTAACGAGTCCTGTCTATGTCGTCACAACCCTCCTAGCACCCGATTGGCTAATAAAACGTTTCGCGTCTGTTTTCCGGAAGTGTTTATAAAACACGTTTTTTCTGCTATTTTCAGGTGGATGTGAACCTAAATAGTTGTTGATATTTTTTCTTAACTGTGTTATGAAGTATTTCCGCTAATCGTACCCCCTATGAGGATATATTATCTTTAATCAATAAACCAATCAACTACAATGCATCATCATCTTGAGAAGACTAAAATTTAATCTATGAAATATTTTAATAATTTACTGTTCCTTCATCCATTATATTATTTTCTTTAGGCTCTTTATTTCATGTGTATGCAGTCAAATCTAGACTTGCTGAATGAAGACCTAGACTGTATTAAAGGCTAAAGATTCAGAAGCTTTGTGTAAATTTGCATGGTCTTCAGGTTATCATCCTTGATTATGAAAATAATGAAGGACAGTAAAACAATGCTATCATTTTGATGTTGTTTATTGACATTCCCCTTTATTCTACTAATATCAACTGAGATCTAACTTTAAAAACGTTACTTTTGCAGCTGACATTGAAATCCGATAGCAACGTTATATTTGGTGCGGTTGTCCCGGATGGCTATGGAGTATTTTACAACATAAAAAAATCAAGCATTGTCTTCTCCCTGTCTGCCTACCACAGCTGCCCCTCCACCGACGTGAATAACTTGATCAGGGAACTCAAACACAGTCTAGACGCTATTGAGTATATCTTAGGATCTCCCAAGGCAAAGATTTAGAGATATACCAAGCAATGTCATTGGTGTGAACTCAAACACAGTCTAGACAATATTCAATATATCTTAGGATCTCCCAAGGCAAAGATTTAAAGAAGTACCAAGCACGGTCATTGGCGTGAACTCAAACACAGTCTTGATGATGTTGAATGTATCTTTGGATCTCCCAAGGCAAAGATTTAGAGATGTTTTGTACCAAGCAATGTCATTGCCGTAACCAATTTTTTTACTTTCAGTTAGCTTGGAAAGCTGGTCTTGGTAGATTTATTGCATTCATTTGATTCAACAGATTTTTAACAAATAGGAAAGTTCAGGGTTAGAAGATTCAACTTCTGTGATGAAATATATCAAACAATAGTTGGTCCAATTGCATCTGCAACTTCAACATGTATGCGTACTGGGCATGCTTGATCAGGTCCCTGTGCATACACTTCACATGCTCCCAAATTGGTGATTGGAAGTCCACCATAGGCAGTAAGTTTTAATGTAGGTTTATCCAATTTCTGACCCCCTGGAAAAAAACGTTTGTACTTTTGTAGACTGAGAAAGGCAGGATATTTGCCTCAGCTCCTGAGTCAATCTTGCACATAATTTTTTCTTGTGAGTCCCGATTGCCAGATGATAACTTGATTTCTAGTTGAGCTTTTTCTTTCTTTGAGTGGACAGCATTAATGTTTACTTCCTCTACTTTCTGTGCCTTGACAATTCCTTGATCTGGTGAATCATACTCTTCATCTTCTTCAACATGAAGTTTGGAATAGCTCTCTTTGTGTCTTTGGCCTTTTGACATGCTTTTGAGTAATGTCCGACTCTTTTACAAATGTAACATTTTTTCCGTTTGCGGGACATTTGTCATGTTTATGAGTAACAAGGAAGCGTCTACACATGTAATCTCGTTTTTGGTTTCCATCTGTTGAATGTTTTGGTTTCTTTTGAAACGTCCGTCTTGCCCCTAATAGTCCAGTAAATAAAGTGAAGAGGTTGCACAAAATTGCTATATTATGTTTCTCACCTGATTATGCGAGGAAATATGTCTACAAGCTAGGAACAAAAATCTAGCAAAATCTGATAGGTGCTAGTGCACTAAATTTGACGAAATCCAAGATTCTGGTGTTCAAATATTGAGCTTGTATGGATGGACGTGTGATTTAAGTATGCTATTACCATTAATATTTACCCAGAGAATCCACATTCTGCAATGGCTTGTTATTTTTCTGGTGTTCACATATTGAGCTTGTATGGATGGTCGTGTGATTTAAGTATGCTATTACCATTAATATTTACCAAGAGAATCCACATTCTGCAATGGCTTGTTATTTTTCTGGTGTTCACATATTGAGCTTGTATGGATGGTCGTGTGATTTAAGTATGCTATTACCATTAATATTTACCAAGAGAATCCATATTCTGCAATGGCTTGTTATTTTTCTGGTGTTCAAATATTGAGCTTGTATGGATGGACGTGTGATTTAAGTATGCTATTACCATCATTATTTACCAAGAGAATCCACATTCTGCAATGGCTTGTTCTTCTGGTGTTCATATATTGAGCTTGTATGGATGGACATGTGATTTAAGTATGCTATTACCATTAATAAATACCAAGAGAATCCACATTCTGCGATGGCTTGTTCTTCTGGTGTTCATATATTGAGCTTGTATGGATGGACGTGTGATTTAAGTATGCTATTACCATCATTATTTACCAAGAGAATCCACATTCTGCAATGGCTTGTTATTTTTCTGGTGTTCACATATTTAGCTTGTATGGATGGTCGTGTGATTTAAGTATGCTATTACCATCATTATTTACCAAGAGAATCCATATTCTGCAATGGCTTGTTATTTTTCTGTTGTTCAAAAATTGAGCTTGTATGGATGGTCGTGTGATTTAAGTATGCTATTACCATTAATATTTACCAAGAGAATCCACATTCTGCAATGGCTTGTTATTTTTCTGGTGTTCATATATTGAGCTTTTTCCAATTCCATCATGCCTTCCATTCAAAATCTAATAGCATTTTAAGTATATGTGTTTCGTAAAGGATTTTTTAAATGTAATTTACAATAAATCTGTTGAATTTGACTGTTCATCATTTTGTTAAAATCACTACTTGAAGAAGGAATTATAGGTGGGTGGGAGATATAAGTATTCATTTTTATAACTAAGGTAGTTTGAATGTTGACTAAAGCCACTTAAAGAATGGCTTTAATTTTAGAAAAAAATTTTGTAATCACTTTAAATCAGTCATATGAATAGTATGAGAAATTATAAATAAAGTTTATAAAATAGTGATTTCAAAATGGAAATAATAATTTGTGTTTTTATACTTTTCCCACACTCAGACGTATACCCAGTAGTATGCTTCATTCAAATTTGTTTTGAAAAATATGAAAGTTACAAAAAATCTAAAGAAAGTAATGGCGGGACTTGAACCCTCCCTACTTTATTGCACTGTCACGGAGTTGGGGAAAGGATTTGTTAGATTACTCTATTTGTAGTTAAATGTTTTGTGCCTCGATATAACGCTTTTGAGGGAGACATACTCTATCAAAATCTCAGTCTTTATTTACATGATGTCAACATACATGTATTCGATGTATCGTGTATCCCGACACCGTCAATGAAATATGAGAATCGATGTTCTTTAATGTTTTTTCTAATGACGGTTCATAAGTTAGGTAAACCACTCCAACACTGACTTACCAAGGATTTTCTACTCTTCGGACTTTTCGGATCCTCGGGTTGACCCTCCTCTCAGGGTTCACAATCTTAGGTAATTCCCCATAGTCGTTCTCTCTCGTTCACTTAATTCATGTTGATGACGTCCATGTCACTCTTTTGTAATAACAATGGATTAATTTGATAAATCAAATGCTCATTGACTGTCCCGGGCAATGTGGGATATTTATCTGAATAGTACAAGGTATAGAGTACATCTTTCAATATAGGATAATTTTAGAATAACTGAGCCGAGTACCATTATTTTCTAAGGAATGGAGAGATTACAGAATATTACCGTTATTATTCGCTTATCGCTTGTTTAACTTTATACTCAGTTCCATTCACAGGAACTCGATATCGTATGTAAAACGTAAGTTAAAAGCAGATGAAAAAACCCAACACCCCCACAAGCTTAATAGACATCGATATAGGTCATCTATCGATGTCTCCCGAGCTTGTGTCCACACCCTATACAGTATAGAGGTTTTTCATCTGCTTTTTTCTTACGTTTTACTTACGATATCGAGTTCCTGTAGTTCATTTCTAGAAGTGAGCAACCTCAGACATTTGAAATCTTATGAAAAACGTTAAGATGAATAGTAATGAAACATTTTGAGTTTCGTTATTTGGAAGCGCTAAGCCCAACATGGACGAAAATGCGAGTCTGTCTTCTTCGCAAGAACTAAAAGTCCTTCGAGACAAAATATTTAGAATGCAACCCTCTGATGAAAACAGCATTGAAAATCTATATTTAATATTTATTTACCTGCATGATATACCAGGACATGGCTGACAAGTTGTTATAAATAGTGGTTTCGTATTTTTAGTATATATACAACAAAAACGTTGATATGATGCAGTAAATATTTATAGAACAGTTTTCATTGACACACTGCCATTCGGAGATCAAGTGATCGACAAATGAAAATCAAAGGACTATTTATAATATAATTATCTTTTACCTAAATACTAGTAATTTAACTATTCACAATAAAGATATTGAAAATATCTAAAAATGATGCAAAAGTTTTCATCATTTCGTAAATACACAGAAATCACACCAGCGTTGGATGATGAAAAATGTAAAGTACCAAATACTAATTTTATTAACAACAATTTGTGCCTCAAACCGATATACATCACAATCAACACCTCTATACTTGCTATTGTAAGAGTTTTTCAAGGTGGCATTAACAAGATGGTAGACTTCCCTTTGAACACAATCATTTAGAAATGTATTTCCAGTTAGTGGAAAATCATGGCCGTAATCACGATACACAACAAAACTGCGTCGGTTCTCAGGGTGTTACTAGCGCTAGTAGACTCACTAGGGGTGATAGTGAAAATATCGCTCTTGTATCCAGAAGACCAGTGTGTAATGTTAAACACCATGGCGCCTCTGGAATTAAACAAAATATTTTAAATACATAATAATCAGATATTCTCAATCCCTCTCCACAGTGTTCGATAAAGTCATAAAAGTCCTGACCTGACCTCTATTTAAAGAGGCGTATCTATCGGCTACGGTCGCCATGTTGCTTTGAGGGAAATGGCATGAAGAAAGGCGTTGTACTTATAGTACTATATCCGCTTACTAACACTTTTTTCTGTTAATCAACAATAACTTAGAAATGCAAGGCTTTGCGCTCGCGTAGCGCCGATGAAGGGCTTTACTTCTCGTTCTTGTTGTATTTTACCGAGTGTGCGCTCTCATTTATCTAGACGTAAAATTTAAATAAACTATAAACATGTTATCTTCAGTACTATGTTTCAACTTGATTATGTCACAATCATGTACTGATAACATACTTGTATAAACGGAAATGTCCCTTTAGATTTCGTTTCCACAAAAATACCCTGATAGGACTGTCCTTTTGAATACAAATATTTCTCTGGCTAGAAACGTAGACGCCTGATTGGAAGCGATCAAAGTGAGTTGTCCAATCAGGAACGATGTTTCAAAAGTAATCTTTCAAAAAGACTTTGTCATTTCCGTATGATTTGGGGATAACTTGAATTTAATTGTAAACTTCGCACATTGAATCTTCTTAACGGTACATCGTAATGTATAAGAGCGACTGAATCAAAACTCGGTTATAACAAGCAAGAGTTCAATTGATCAAGTGTTTTCATTTACCAATATTTAGCAGACAGTTTCTATTGCAATCAGATTACCGCCTTTGGAATCTGCCGAAAGCTGCAGAAGTGCTCGTGTTCAAACAGAGGTAAGGCCAGGATTTTATGATTTTTCAAACCCCAGTCTGGAGAGAATGTGATTTTATTGAAATTAAGTTTTTTAGTATTAAAAAAATGAAATGAATAAAACAGGTCATTTGAAACCGGTTGATAATTTGGAACTAACAATTTAACCGTGATGTTACTATGTTTGATTACTTAAATTTTATTTGGATTTATTAGTTTTGCTGTAATATTAAAAGTAATGTAAAGAGATAACCCTGCATGAATCTGTTTTTTCAACAATATTGTCAAACAATACATTGCTCTTAAGCTAAAAAAAACAGAGGTTTACTTACTCAAAATGAAATTGTTCAACCAAATCTGGACCCGGAACCCACTTCATAGTGAATAGGTCAGTGTTATCATAAGACCTACCCCTGGCAGCCGACTGGAAAATGTTTAAATACAAACATGTGACATGCGAGGATACCATGGTTGTCAAGTGATTTGCACGAGTGTGAATATTAATGATTGATATATTATGAGCACAATAGCTGATGGTTGCAAAAGAACCGATTCATTTGCCTAATCTCTCTATTATTCAAATCACATGACATTGAATTTTAGAAATAACTTCACTTGAAGTTTGCCATTCGATTATTACAATATATATATTCCGGCAAACGTGTGTACATGAATTCCTTCAACAAGGATAACAACGACACACAATTATCTTTGACTCATTGTAAAGAATATGGCAGTTCTCGTCGAATAGCAACATCGTCTCATCATCATTAATGTTATCATTGATTCAACTGTTATCATTAACAATCTCATTATTACTTTTTCACATTATCAATAGTAATGGTAGTGGTATAATAATAGGAGTAGTAGTAGTAGAAATGGTAGGAGTAGTGGTAGGAGTGGTAGGACTAGTAATCGTAGTAGAAATGGTAAGGGGTAGGGGGGTGTAGAAGTAGGAGACGTCGTAGTAGCGGTAGGAGTAGCGGTAATAGGAGTAGTGGTAAAAGGAGTGGTAATAGGAGGAGTAGTAGTAGTGGTAGTAGGAATAGTAGTAGTTGTAGTAGCAGAAATGGTAGGAGTAGTAGTTGGAGTAGAAGTCGGAGTAGTAATGGTAGGAGTAGTAGTAGTAAAAGGAGTGGTAAAAGGAGTAGTAGTGGTGGTAGGAGTAGTAGAAGTAGGAGAAGTCGGAGTAGTAGTAGTGGTAGCAGGAATGGTAGTAGGAGTAGAAGTAGAAATTGTAGGAGTAGTAGTAGGAATGGTAGGAGTAGTAGGAGTGGTAGGAGGAACAGAGTTCTCTCAATTTATATGACATTCGATATGGTGACATCGTGCATAATGTTATCTTACAGCATTATGTCCATTACAGTCGATAAGCTTCAACGGTGAATCGCTTCGTGCGAATTGTCCAATCCGTTCGTTCTTGTCACTGCATGAGTCACAAATTGTCCTCATGAAAGCATTGGAAAATTTATCTTCGGTAGAGCTGATGGTCACTGAAACGATTTATGAAATAAAAAAACATATGTGATAGATTAATATACTTTGCTAAATTCAAGAAGATGTTGCAATTAAATTGTCTGCCTTTATGGTTGAAAGTGGCACAGAGTATGTTTCATGATTTTTAATGTGGCTTAAGTAAAAGCTAAAATAACTTTTGACGTAAGTTAAGTTCAAATCGCCCGTCAAAATTTGCATCTTTATCACTAAAATACCGAAATTATGATATTATCTTGTATTCAATGATAATCGGAAAACGACTCTATAAATGTTAAAAAGTCGAAAATCTGTGTCCACTCAATATGTAAATATGTTAAATGATCTGCTTAACACTATCAACTTATGTTTAGCTTTGTGTCTGCTGTAAATAAGTTTCCAAAATAACGTTTTGAGTCAGTTAATCCGTCTGTTGTCATTATACTGAAATGATAAGCATTATGAATCTGATTTTCTTAAATAAATTCTAATTCTCGATAAAATAATACCATTTATTAAGTTTGACATATTTTAATCCAAAAACTTACTCTTATAAGCCCACAGCGTACGACATTGTGATTTTGAGTTTAAAGAACTTTTGCGCGGCCTGTACGCAAGTCGGATTTAAAAGCGTTCGACTCTGTCCTTGGACTCTGGGTCTCCGGATGTTGACTGGCAACAACACGTGTGTGCCCGTCTCGCTGTATTCTTGATTTTATAAAACGTTATTATAGAAGGTTACGGAGACACGTGTGTGTGTATCCTGCTCGCTGTATTCTTGATTTTATAAAGCGTTATCATAGAAGGTTACGGAGACACCCGTGTGTGTATCCTGCTCGCTGTATTCTTGATTTTATAAAGCGTTATCATAGAAGGTTACGGAGACACGTGTGTGTATCCTGCTCGCTGTATTCTTGATTTTATAAAGCGTTATCATAGAAGGTTACGGAGACACCCGTGTGTGTATCCTGCTCGCTGTATTCTTGATTTTATAAAGCGTTATCATAGAAGGTTACGGAGACACGCGTGTGTGTATCCTGCTCGCTGTATTCTTGATTTTATACAGCGGAATAATTGAAGGTTACTGAGACACGTGTGTGTATCCTGCTCGCTATATTCTTGATTTTATAAAGCGGAATAATTGAAGGTTACAGCGACACCCATGTGTATCCTGCTCGCTGTATTCTTGATTTTATAAAGCGGTATCATTGAAGGTTACGGAGACACGTGTGTGTATCCTGCTCGCTGTATTGTTGATTTTATAAAGCGGAATAATTGAAGGTTGCGGAGACACCCGTGTGTAGTTTGCTCGCTGTATTCTTGATTCTATAAAGCGGTATCATTGATGTTACGGAGACAAGTGTGTGTATCCTGCTCGCTGTATTCTTGATTTTATAAAGCGGTATCATTGAAGGTTACGGAGACACACGTGTGTATCCTGCTCGCTGTATTCTTGATTTTATAAAGCGTTATAATTGAAGGTTACGGAGACACGTGTGTGTATCCTGCTCGCTATATTCTTGATTTTAAAAAGCGGAATAATTGAAGGTTACGGAGACACCCATGTGTATCCTACTCGCTGTATTCTTGATTTTATAAAGTGTTATCAGAGAAGGTTACGGAGACAAGTGTGTGTATCCTGCTCGCTATATTCTTGATTTTATACAGTGGAATAATTGAAGGTTACGGAGACACCCATGTGTATCCTACTCGCTGTATTCTTGATTTGATAAAGCGGAATAATTGAAGGTTACGGAGACACGTGTGTATCCTGCTCGCTGTATTCTTGATTTTATAAAGTGGTATCATTGAAGGTTACGGAGACACGTGTGTGTATCCTGCTCGCTGTATTGTTGATTTTATAAAGCGGTATCATTGAAGGTTACGGAGATACCTGTGTGTATCCTGCTCGCTATAATCTTGATTTTATAAAACGGAATAATTGAAGGTTACGGAGACACCCATGTGTATCCTACTCGCTGTATTCTTGATTTTATAAGGCGTTATCATAGAAGGTTACGGAGACACGTGTGTGTATCCTGCTCGCTGTATTGTTGATTTTATAAAGCGGTATCATTGAAGGTTACGGAGACACGTGTGTGTATCCTGCTTGCTATATTCTTGATTTTATAAAGCGGAATAATTGAAGGTTACGGAGACACCCGTGTGTATCCTGCTCGCTGTATTCTTGATTTTATAAAGCGTTATCATAGAAGGTTACGGAGACACACGTGTGTATCCTGCTCGCTGTATTCTTGATTTAATAAAGCGGAATAATTTAAGGTTACTGAGACACGTGTGTGTATCCTGCTCGCTATATTCTTGATTTTATAAAGTGGTATCATTGACGGTTACTGAGACACGTGTGTGTCCTGCTCGCTATATTCTTGATTTTATAAAGCGGTATCATTGAAGGTTACGGAGACACGTGTGTGTATCCTGCTCGCTATATTCTTGATTTTATAAAGCGGAATAATTGAAGGTTACGAAGACACCCATGTGTATCCTGCTCGCTGTATTCTTGATTTGATAAAGCGGAATAATTGAAGGTTACGGAGACACACATGTGTATCCTGCTCGCTGTATTCTTGATTTAATAAAGCGGAATAATTGAAGGTTACGGAGACACGTGTGTGTATCCTGCTCGCTATATTCTTGATTTTATAAAGTGGTATCATTGACGGTTACTGAGACACGTGTGTGTCCTGCTCGCTATATTCTTGATTTTATAAAGCGTTATAATTGAAGGTTACGGAGACACGTGTGTGTATCCTGCTCGCTGTATTCTTGATTTTATAAAGCGGAATAATTGAAGGTTACTGAGACACGTGTGTATCCTGCTCGCTGTATTCTTGATTTTATAAAGCGGTATCATTGAAGGTTACGGAGACACGTGTGTGTATCCTGCTCGCTATATTCTTGATTTTATAAAGCGGAATAATTGAAGGTTACGAAGACACCCATGTGTATCCTGCTCGCTGTATTCTTGATTTGATAAAGCGGAATAATTGAAGGTTACGGAGACACACATGTGTATCCTGCTCGCTGTATTCTTGATTTAATAAAGCGGAATAATTGAAGGTTACGGAGACACGTGTGTGTATCCTGCTCGCTATATTCTTGATTTTATAAAGTGGTATCATTGACGGTTACTGAGACACGTGTGTGTCCTGCTCGCTATATTCTTGATTTTATAAAGCGGTATCATTGAAGGTTACGGAGACACGTGTGTGTATCCTGCTCGCTGTATTCTTGATTTTATAAAGCGGAATAATTGAAGGTTACTGAGACACGTGTGTATCCTGCTCGCTGTATTCTTGATTTTATAAAGCTGTATCATTGAAGGTTACTGAGACACGTGTGTGTATCCTGCTTGCTGTATTCTTGATTTTATAAAGCGGAATCATTAAAGGTTACTGAGACACGTGTGTGTATCCTGCTCGCTGTATTCTTGATTTTATAAAACGTTATTATAGAAGGTTACGGAGACACGTGTGTGTATCCTGCTCGCTGTATTCTTGATTTTATAAAACGTTATTATAGAAGGTTACGGAGACACGTGTGTGTATCCTGCTCGCTGTATTCTTGATTTTATAAAGCGGTATCATTGAAGATTACGGAGACACGTGTGTGTATCCTGCTCGCTGTATTCTTGATTTTATAAAGCGGAATAATTGAAGGTTACTGAGACACGTGTGTATCCTGCTCGCTATAATCTTGATTTTATAAAGCGGAATAATTGAAGGTTACAGAGACACCCATGTGTATCCTGCTTGCTGTATTCTTGATTTTATAAAGCTGTATCATTGAAGGTTACTGAGACATGTGTGTGTATACTGCTCGCTATGTTCTTGATTTTATAAAGCGGAATAATTGAAGGTTACAGAGACACCCATGTGTATCCTGCTTGCTGTATTCTTGATTTTATAAAGCGGAATAATGGAAGGTTACGGAGACACCCGTGTGTGTATCCTGATCGCTGTATTCTTGATTTTATAAAGCGGAATAATTGAAGGTTATAGAGACACGTGTGTAAATGTCTTGCTGTATTCTTGATTTTATAAAGCGGTATTATTAAAGGTTATGGAGACACTTGTGTATATCGGGCTTGCTATATTCTTGATTTAATAAAGCGGAATAATTGAAGGTTACTGAGACACGTGTGTGTATCCTGCTCGCTGTATTCTTGATTTTATAAAGCAGAATAATTGAAGGTTATGGAGACACGTGTGTAAACTGCTTGCTGTATTCTTGATTTTATAAAGTGGAATGATTGAAGGTTATGGAGACACCCGTGTGTATCCTGCTCGCTGTATTGTTGATTTTATAAAGCGGAATAACTGAAGGTTGCGGAGACACCCGTTTGTATTTTGCTTGCTGTATTGTTGATTTTATAAAGCGGAATAATTGAAGGTTACGGAGACACGAATGTATCCTGCTTGCTATATTCTTGATTTCATAAAGCGGTATTATTAAAGGTAATGGAGACACTCGTGTATATCCTGCTCGCTGTATTCTTGATTTTATAAAGCAGAATAATTGAAGGTTACGGAGACATACGTGTGTTTCCTGCTCGCTGTATTCTTGATTTTATAAAGCGGAATAATTGAAGGTTACGGAGACACACGTGTGTTTCCTGCTCGCTATATTCTTGATTTTATAAAGCGGAATAATTGAAGGTTACGGAGACATACGTGTGTATCCTGCTCGCTATATTCTTGATTTTATAAAGCGGAATAATTGAAGGTTACGGAGACACACGTGTGTTTCCTGCTCGCTATATTCTTGATTTTATAAAGCGGAATAATTGAAGGTTACGGAGACATACGTGTGTATCCTGCTCGCTATATTCTTGATTTCATAAAGCGGAATAATTGAAGGTTACGGAGACACCCGTGTGTATTTTGCTTGCTATATTCTTGATTTTATAAAGCGTTATAATTGAAGGTTACGGAGACACGTGTGTAAACTCCTTGCTGCATTCTTGATTTTATAAAGCGGTATTATTAAAGGTAATGGAGACACTCGTGTTTATCTTGTTTGCTGTATTGTTGATTTTATAAAACGGTATCATTGAAGGTTACGGAGACACCCGTGTTTATCTTGTTTGCTGTATTGTTGATTTTATAAAGCGGAATAATTGAAGGTTACGGAGACACGTGTGTGTATCCTGCTCGCTATGTTCTTGACTTTATTATAAAGCGGTATAATTGAAGGTTATGGGAACACCCGTGTATATCCGGCTTGCTATATTCTTGATTTTATAAAGCGGTATATTGAAGGTTACAGAGACACCCGTGTGTATCCTGCTCGCTATATTCTTGATTTCATAAAGTAGTGTTGATTGGGTCTATTTTCGTTCTGCTTGATAATACAACGGATCAGAAGCTAAGACATTGAGCGAGAGCCATCGTTCATTACTTCATTTCTTTTACCCCAGGTTTTTAACCACTCTTATAATATTTCATTGTGTACCATAATCATAAAATAAAAGTACCCGACAATTGGAGGAGTCTGTGGATCCTCTCAACCTAGGTATATCTCTGTCCTCTCACTTTTGGATAGAAACATCCAAGTGTCATATGAATAAAATATTGCTGACAGAAAACTAAACTCACTCACTAATTTGACAACGAATTAGGAACGGTCGATACACTTACAGATAATTGGACGCCCAGACTCGAAGGTCGCAGGCTCAAAATTCACTATCATTATGTTCTCGGCAAGTTCAATCCCGGTGCCCATTGGTTCTAAATTGGAGCATGAGGGTTGTTCGAAGCTGATATCACCACCTTGGGTCGACTGGACCAAAAGAGTGATTACCATCACGACTTGTCCCTTCATCATGATTCCTGTGGAAAATATCGTGAGGACGTCATTATGAAAATGTTAAACACTTGTTGAACAGGTGAGTGCATAGCGAAATAGTTTTTCAGTTGCGTAAAGATACGTCTTTCCTTTGAAAGTTTTACATGAAACTGCATCCCGCCTTTTCCTAAAGATATACCAACCGTGATGGGCGTGAACCATAAAACTCTTTCTTCTTTAAAGTTGTGAACTTGAAGTCATATATAATCACTTTTGAAAAGCTACTACATTGAATTAATTATTCTTGCTGAGCAAAATATGATAGACCAATCTCTGCTGTCGCGTAAGGAATTTTTTTAATGTATTGCCCGTTTTACAGTGTAGGCGACGTTGCTTATCGGCGATCATACCAAATGACACCCCAAGTAAAAGTCGCATGATGAGTGCGATATACGGATAATCTAGTGCTTGTATCGCAAATACGTATGACGGGAGCATTCCCATTGAGTCTTTTAATGTTCTTTCTGTATTTGAAGAACGTGAGCATGAGCTTTTAACGTCAAAGTTCTGAAAATAGTTGCAAACGCCTTGGTGGGGGGAGAGAGAGAGAGAGAGAGAGAGAGAGAGAGAGAGAGAGAGAGAGAGAGAGAGAGAGAGAGAGAGAGAGAGAGAGAGAGAGAGAGAGAAAGAGAGAGAGAGAGAGAGAGGTTGTGTGAGTGATAAATTATTTGCCTCGAGTGCATTTAGATTTGCCTTAAGGCAATACATAAGTGAGATACTCTGAAAGCGCCGTTTAACCTCAAATCACCCAAATGTTACCCATTGCAAGGTAATCTCTTTAATTAAAACATAACAAGTTTGGTACAGCTGTGCGTTTCCATTTCACTGCCTCAAATAATTGGAAAGTGTGTTTATTTTGCCTGGTACCTGTTAATTTTCTTTACGACTGCGGAAGATAATATATATACATTTACATACATTTAATATACATTTAAAATAATACATTTACCATAACATTTTCATTGAGGAAAATTTGAAGAAATAAAACTTATAAAAACGTGCTATTGTCCCTTACTAAAACAAATAACGTAATCGTCCTATTAAGCGCATTTGGGCTTAGAAAATTTAAGAAAGGCGTCTCATAAAATTCAATGGATTATAATTAAAATAAATTCTGCTACTAAAACATGTTCAAACGTGTTTGGTTTAAAGATTTGGATTACCAACATAATGGATAAAAGACGCGCAGGTGCAACATTATAATTGAAATACACGTATATGACATTGGTAACTCCACATAACCATATTTAGGTTTTCAGTGTTAAAAACTAAACTAAAGTAATGTTTTATAAAAGGCTATCTGAACTATGAAAGAACATCAAAACCCCTACCTTGCCAGGATATACCTCCACAAATTGCACGAAAATTTCCCTCTCTATATAATGACTTATGGTATGACCTGAATATCAAAACGTTGCCGATTTCATGTTGCTTCATCATATATTAGATGAACAAGTCTACATAATCCAGTACATAGTTCAATACCTGATGCGAATCAAAATCTCTGCAATACATTTGTTTGTTACGAATATTATTTTTTAAATGAACAACGTCCCTAAGAATCCTTCATATGCATTGCTTGTCAATAGAGATGATATCTATACTAGCGTCGCTATGGACCAAGGCCCAGATTTTCAAAGCTCTCTTAGCACTAAGATCGTCGTAAGCACCATACATTACCATTGGCTTACGACTATCTTAGCACTAAGAGAGCTTCGAAAATCTAGGCCCTGATGTATTATGTAGCTAAACAAAATGAAGTGTCTAACAGGCTCCGAATTTTCTGACCTTTGCCATTCTCATTATAGTAAATTCATATAAGATTTTCTTCAATTGAAAAGCCACAACAAATAAAGCATGATCACACAGTTTAACAGCTGCGTTCAACAAGAATGATATTTGGCCCAAGTGCTGTGTAACTTATCGTTATGCAATTGATTTCTTTGCAAATAATTTGAACCAGAGATATGGCAGCATGATGTTTTCATTAAAAATGTTGTGTTTATCTAGAAGATGCCCAGTTCTTTAAAACTTGGTTCTTGTCTTTCGGTGAAACCTTGTAACAGTCACTTTGTGCTCAATGGTCCAGGGCAGAAACAGAAGTGGGAAACTATGATTTTATGGCTTTAAATTGGCGTTTTTCTTTTGGCAGAGAAACGTTCGAGAATGAAATTATGCTCTTAGTGGAAGCTAAACTCGGATCAAGATTCCTTTACACTTTTTGGGATTTATTTTGTTCAATCCTTGATGCCATGATCAGAATGTGATTAAAAACTCTTAAAATGTCAAGCCTTACTGAACTTATTTTTCGCCAGCAACCTCACTCCGCTCGGAAAAAAACACTGTACTACAATTACTTATTCTTCCCAAATTCAACATTCTCTTCTCAAAAATACCAAAGGCACCTGAAAATATCATCAATAATTTCCAAAACATGTTTCAAATTCATTTGGAAAAATGAAACTGAAAAAATGAAGAGAGATGCCAAATTATCTGTGATACAAATGTCGATGTTTCACAGTTCTAAGGACATAAGAAATGATTCAAGTGCAAAAGCTGTCCGTTCTATAGAGCACCGTCTTGGGCAAACGTAGTTGATAAGGACTACTATTCTATTTCTATAAGAAATTCTTTTGGCATTTTAGAACTAAATTTTCACTTTTTGATAGACGAAGTCACGTTAAATATCAAAACTCTGTATTATATAGACTTAATCTCATCCTTTGACTTTGTAAGAAATATCACATCGCATACAGAAACGGACGTACCTAATGAAACAGTCTGGCACTATGCTAACTCAAACATTATGATCGGTTAAATAGTATGCATAACCCAGACTGGAGTCGACTTCATACATTGTAAATGACCTTTGGGTGTTGTTTTCAAGACTTTATCAAATTTAAGGAAAGGTATGAAACCAACACAACTTTATTCTCTATTGTAAACTTAAGTAACAAAAGCATATACAAAATCAATTGGATATTCATTATATATTATATATATTTTTATAACTAAAAAGGTTAGAATAACCGACTTTTCCTTTTTACATGAAAAATATCTCTGTAAAGAAAACATAGGATGTAGAAACTACTACTTCGATTCTTACACAGAAAAAATGAATAAAAAATCACTATATTAACAGGAGGATCTAGTTTTGCAATTTAACATTCCTTATGAAACATGATACAAATGTAAAATGATTCATTTCAAATGCACTGCCGTTAAAGATATACAATGGTTCCAATAGAAATCCCTATATCATGTCATAACAACCTATACCCTATTTTATTACCCATTTGGTTATTCATAAGTGGGGACATATTTACAATATGAGAACATGTGCACATATCACTTTTGCCAAGCAACGATCGTTTTAGCGCGAGTAACCGTATTCCATCATCTGTGACGTCATAAAACCATTGTTCGTGACGTCACTGTAGCGGGCCGGTGGCCCCTGTAAATGAAATGAACCATCATCACATCGCAAAGGAAGCAAGTCTTTTTACGAATGTGTCCATGCGTTTTAAGTGGAATGGAATCGGTAATAAAGAATTACTACACTTGGAAGATTATCATATGACTTTTACGAAACTCGTGCGAATTTGTGTATAACCCTCGCTCTCGCTCGGGTGACAAAACAACACACACTCGTTTCGTAAAAGTCACATGACACACTTCCTCTGGTAATAATCTCTATATACGAGTGGGATATTAAAATCTAACTTATGTGATTTTAAAGAATAAGAAGATTCTATCTAGCATTTATTCTGGGAATGTGAGCTTGTGCGACCACTATGGACAGAACTGAAATATTGGCTGAAAGAGAAAGTTCAAATACATTTTGATAAACAAAATATTGTTATGGGCTTTCCAGAAATAAACAACGATCCATGTTAGACCTTGCTATCCTGCTCTTATCTCCCTACGCAAAGCTGAACTATTGCAAGTCTCGAACTGTCCATGTTAACACAGTTCGAGACTGATGTCCTGGTCTTAAAACATACATTTTCAAATTTAAACTCAAAAGACCGCCAACCTTCCAAGCATTCAGTTTTAAGTTCGGGGCTATTTAAAGTTTACTACACGTGCAGCTGAAACAGAATTGATTCTTCAAATTCCGTTCATCCTGTCATTTCCTTTTCATATGAATGTATAATGTGATTGATACATACGTATGTATGCATTAGATAAAATTATGAATAAAAAAAAGAGAAGAAAGTATCTTCTTTTAGAGGCATTTTAGAAGTTGGAATGACGATAATGACAAGAAATATATGGATAACAACTTCTTTATTCATTATATGCGACGTTTCGACACAGATCCTTGTGTCGTTCTCAAGCAATGGTAGAGAAGAAAGTAACTTACATAGTAAGTAAGGAATCAATGAGGTTACAGTAGAGTAAGATATAACATCATTGGGCAGAAACGCGAAATACATGTTTGCAATTTTAACTTTTAACGTATACCAAGCAGAGTGAAAGCGAAATAATTGCAATGGATTACTTTGCCACAAGAGGGATATTGCGCTCTGCTTGACATACAAGTGTCAGACAACCGTTAACCGCTAGATGTCTTTTTGCTCAGTTTCGGATTGTTGGATTCAAACATCGGCATCGTGCCTTGCAGTTCAAAGTTAGGCTGCAAGTATTTCAACTTTAGACTGTCTCGTTTCTCACCACTTGCAAGTCATTTCTTACTTGTGCATCATGCTGACGGAATACGCACACTTTTTCTGGTATATTGGTGAACTCATTTGAGGTATCATAAGTAAAACGCTGCTTTCTTACATTTTATAATATCAAGTAAACACCACAACCTATTAAACCATAATTTCGAGCCGACGCTTGCGGGTTTCACTGCAATTCATAGCCACAAGGGTGTTGCGGGCTTTCTCCCTGCATTAATACTAGCAGCCGGGATATATGTGAAATACTCTTGAAAGCGACGTTTAACCCCAAGTCACCTCATCTAATAAACCATACACATTTTTGCCTCTTTTATCACATTATCAAAAATAGATTTTAAAAAGTAAATTTTACCTTGGCGTTTTATGCCTAGAGGTCCTGGAGATCCTATGTTTTTAAAAGGAAGTTATGAACTTTACCATGTAGATAATTGAATCATTATCTTTTGTTTCAGAAAAATGATTGATAAAATATGTCCAAGTTTCAAATCACATAGGAAAGTGGAATATCATAAATCCTATAACTACATTGTATATACAAACTGCTGTCAGAGAGACAACTCACACGTTCATGTTATTTTGAATTATTAACATAGACAGGCATATTGTTGTGCACTGTAATCGCCCACAAGGTTTATTGGCTTATCAATATCCAAATTTATACTCTACCATTCACTTAGCGATTGAACTGAATATCAATGGGGTATGCTTAAAACACATTTCCATCAAAAACACAGTAGCATGTTTTTGGGATATTGCTTTTTTTCTCTCCAAATTTTCCCTAATATATATTATAAGTTTATGGAGTGTGTATTTTCTTCAAAGAGTGAAAACATCAAATTACGCAACCCGATCTTTTCTAGTTTTAGAGGAAATAATCAAGTATCAAGCACAAACGACTGAGGCCATTAATTTGTCAACAGCTTTATATCTTTTGAGGTAGGCATTTGATCTGCTTACCTTAACCAACCATGGTATGTCGTTTTAAAACTGATTCTTTTGGTTAAAAAACATTCTCTTGCAACTGGAATAATTTATTTTCGTTTTCCTGTCCAGAAATCTTATTTATGCCCCTTTGAACAATATATTCCCTTTACAGATAGGTAAGATTTCGATTCAGTATATGTTCTAAAAACTTGAATGATTGATAATTTAAAAGGAAATCTTATTGTGTCAATGAACTTTGACAGCCAGAAGGTTTACCTTTGAAAATTAACGAAAAGACGAAACCACCCTTATCGTGTATGATGATACAACATTAGTGCATTTGTCACTTTAGCTTAATAACGATTAGCAGAGTCAAAGGCATGACATAAAATAATTATCAATTACATCACTTACTATGCGTTTAAGAACAAAATTCAAATGAAATAGAATTTGTAATAGAATAATTATTGAACTCGAAAGGGTGTCATTTGACTTTTAAGAAATTTGTGCTCATGTCACAAACAATTCTCACGTTTCGCAATTGACATATGAACTTCAGCCTTGGGTAATGTATCTATTTATACAATGTATATTGCTTAAGTATTATTGGTACGGGTTTACTTTCAACACAGGCTCTGTACGCATAAAAAATTCAAGATCTCCCTGGTCACACCCAATAGATTTTTTGGGGTACCTAATTAATATTCTGAGTCAAAAGGTCAAAATTTAGAATTTCTCTCATTATTCAAACAACATGAATTATTTAAGCAGAACTTACATATAAATGCTTGGCATAACATTTGTTTAATGAGTTTGGCGCAAATTCTACATTTCGATATATATACACTCATTTTATATAAGAGATTCAAAAGTTATTTTGAAAGTTAATTTTTAAACTTTCAAAACTGCACATTATTCTTATATATTGATAAATCTTTTCTTTTTGTTAATTTCCTCTCCCCAAAACGGTAGCTCAGGTCACATCTTACCTCTGTTTTAATTCGAACACATCAAGCTGACAGCAGAGTCAACTAGTGACAATACATAAAACACAATCTTTCTTCCCAATTTCAGACAACTTGCAATAAAAGCATGCTTGTTGCCACCAGTAAACCTTTTCAGACTATTAAACACAGTGCACAGTCGAATGAATTTCCCTCTTAACATAAAAAATGACTAGAACTTCCTTTGACGCAAAACAAGATTACCGTAAGAAAACAAGACTTATGCGACCTTCTCAAGAAGAGAATGCTCCAATCAGGAGATGAAAAGCAACGAGTTCACTGTTGGCGAAATGAAAGTTGTTCCTCATTTTCAATAGAGCTCAATATATCAGTTTGAGACATTTGTAGCCAGTAAGGTTTATCTATTTCTAGCCTGAAAAGTGCTCTTATTAAAGCAGGGTCAATGTAGGTTGATATGATTTAAGCTACATTGTCTGGGAGAGAATGCTCCAATCGGGAGATGAAAAGCAATGCGTTCACTGTAGGCGAAATATATGCATGCCCCTATTTGCAATAAAAAGCTCAACATACCCGATTGAGCCGTTTGCAGGCAGTAAGTTTTCTCTATTTCTAGCTCGGAAAGTGCTCGTATTAAAACAGGGTTAATGTAGGAATATTTAAGAAGTAATGATTTAAGCTACGTTGGTCGGGAGAGTATATTTCAATCAGGAGATGAAAAGCAATGTTTTCACTCTCGGCGAAATGAAATTTGTTCCAATTTTGCGATTGACAGCTCATCTACTTGAGACATTTTGCTAGTGTGCAATTTCATACCTATCATACAATTGTCTTGTTTAGTTGATAATGCAAACAACCTCCTTTGACGCAAATTACTAGAGAGATTTGATATACATGTAATATCAGAATAATTATGTGAGGAATTGAGTCTTATCCGTCCCGGGTGGATTATTGTGATGAAATTTTAGCTATCACGAAGGACAGATAACCGTTTTTACGAGCTTCGAGGTGATCATTCTTCCTACCCAAATCATATTCTAAATGCTTACGGTACTTTTGGAAATTACTTTCGGGAAGGCGAGTTGCTCGACGATGTGCAACAAATGACGATTAAGTCATGGTTTTCAGTCGTGTATTCAAAAGTATTCCCAGCAATTCTTAATGTGTTTATGGATCATGTATTAAGCAAGATAATCGTGTATGAACGAAATAGTAAAACAAAACTTATATAAACACTTTATGTTTCATGTTATTCCGTACGAAATGAAAAACAGTTGACACCTGTATGCTAGACTCACTGATGAAATGAAAAGAAGGTATTTCTGTCAGCCAATATGATCTCGATTTATTTTTAGAAAAATAATAATCCCATGACTATTATGAAAAGTTAAATACCTAGAATATTGAGTTCGATAGGGTCAGACGTAACATCGATCAAGCATGCAATGGTCTTCTCATTCTCGTCATGCAAAGGAAGCTCAGGTCATGAAATCCTACGCTTGCCTCTGTTTTGTTACGAACACTTTTAGTACTTTTTATAGCGATTCCTCGATTGGTAAACTATCGTGACTCAAACTATTTGCCAAAGTTAAGCCGATGAAACAGCTTAAAGCATGGAAAGCTTGCTTCTTGTCAGCAAAATATATGCTATGTTTCAGTCGCCATTGACCAACCCATTCTCTCCCAACAGAGGTAGCTCCGTCATATATTCCTATACAACTTCTGTCTTAATTCGAAGGTTTCTTGTGAACGAAATATTTGATGGAATCAAAGCTAGTTGTGCAATCAGCGACGCCGTTTAAAAAATTATCATTCAAATCGCCTAAGATATTTCCGTAAGGTTTCCAACAGCTGTACTTTATTCGAATAGGCACCTTGCACTTTGAGTCGTCTTTACAGAACACAAACTCCCCATTTTGCGACTGTTTCATTGCAGAGGCCTGTGTGACAAAAATATGTTATTCATACATTCGTTGTTTTCATTGGCTGAAATATAGCCAGGTAGTTTAAGTTGCAATTTTGTCCCGCTAGGGGAAACTGTCGGACGCACGAGAAACCTTCGTATTGAGACAGAGGTTGTGTAGGATTTTATGACGGAGATACCTCTGTCGGGAGAGAATGACCGAGACCATGGTTTGTCAAGAAGATTTGTAAAGCAAAGTATAAGCTCGAATAAATTCTAGGTGGGGCAATATTTATCATAGGTTTATTGGACGTGAGAGGAAATTATTTCAAATTATGACGATGAAGTATATCCTCGGCTTTACCTTAAAAAAATAAAGAACATTTTTACATTCATCTCAAACACTTATCCAAGTTAGTGAACATGTTTTACCGGTATATAAAAGATCGTTTGTGTTGGATTGGTTTTACGTTTATATGAAGACTGAACTTCTTATACCAGTGATGCAAGTTCTTTGGTACTGCTTCATCAAAATTAAGTCTCGTCTTCTTCTCCTTCTTCTTCATCATCATCATCATCATCATCATCATTATAAAATTTTCCTTTGCAATAAAATCGATTGCTAGAAATTTGGGTCAATGTTCATATCCTTGAAAGTGCTCAAATTAAAATAGGGGTAAGCGTATGACTTGTGAGGAGAAAATACTACAATCGGGAGATAAAAAGCAATATCTGAACTAGGATTATGAAACATTGCTCTTGATATTGTCATCGTGTAAACACACGTCCGAATTTCTTCCAAATTTTATATTTAATATCGATTATAAATTCTTTCATAGATAGCATATTCTTGTGAACTGTACTCCATGTGTAAATCGCAAACGCCTGTTCATTCGACCGATATCGCCTTAGGCATCTTCAACAAGTCAACGGTCAATGATTACGTCAGCTTTTATATTCGGCCTTTCAATCGCTCATAACATTCATTAAGCTGTTACCACAATCAGCTCCCTTTGTTCAACGTCCAGCATGTGGCATGCAAAACCAGTTGCGTAGCAATATGTTGGGTGTTGTTATATAACATCTATGTGCTTAAATACGTAGAGAGGTTCCCTCTCTTCAGACTCGTTACAGACTCGTTTTAGACTTGCGTTAGACTCGCTACCGACTCGTTAATACTCGGTTTGCCTGTACACCTTCCATGTAGCCAGTATGTAGGTCTGCCTTTGTACACCCCAGCCTGGACACAGTTTGGAGTTGAGTCTCCACGACAGAGTTTGGGGAATAACTCTGTCGTGTACTCCAAGTTGTGACTGTACCACCGGCTCGGGGATGACCTTTATAACATGAACCATCAACGTCAAATAAAAGAAATGGTCGACCACAAACAACAGTCTCCAGTCTTCTTCTTGAATTCATCTTCCCTTGTCTCCGAGGTTCCACTTTCAAAATATGTTGTAAGGTCTTAATTCGCTGTTTCAGAAAGGTCCCACTGACATTGGACAAGGCATGTCTCCCTGCGCCTAACGTTCTGTCTGCAAACTTTCCTTTTTTTCAAGAAAAAAGTTGAAATAGCTGAAATCGTGAGTACAGGTATCTTAACTGTAGGACATTTTAAATTGTAGATTTGGTGTATCTACGGAAGCACAGAATAACCAAGGCCACACAGTTATTCACTGTAGGTGGGCTCAATCTGGTGCCTAGACAATTTGGATTATACTTTTTACATTTGTTGACTCCATGGTTCCTAAACCTTTTGACATCTTTTCCAGAAATGTCGGATTCAGACACCTTGATAGATAGAGACTACCTGTTAAGAATACCGTCACAGCTGTTTCATTGGAAATGATTTCCTCTTTCGTATATATTGAATAGATAACAAAACATATATAGAAACATATATAGATATCTAACCTATCCAAACGAAATGAAATGTCTTTGTAAATATACAGCAATCATGCCATTAACAGCTGATTTATTCTATTTTTTTATTTTATAAATGTCTATGCCAATGTTTTTGTCTAATCTTATCGTTCGTTTCATTTCCATAGATATACATTTGTTAGCAAAGAAGCATCGGTTTACAGAAGCATTCATAAAATATTGCCATTTGTCACACGGTAATAAAATATTTCCATTTGACTTGGAATGATGGCAAAGTATTGTTTTTACGCGCTTAAATTTTCTCATATTGAAAACATCCTTGACGATGCATACAAAGTAGTAAATCGATAATTTGTTTCTCTTTAATACTTGAGACATGTATATGTTTTGTAGCTATTAGAATGATATGTGATGCCAGAAGGCAGACAAAACTATTACAAAATAGAATATCCAAGTCAGAAATGGGAATATTCATATGCGTACTATGATGATTTATGAAGGTATCGACTTTTCTCCAGAACTAATACCCAATGCCAATATGCCAACGTTATTGTGTGTGTCTCAAACTGCTACCAATTCACATTTAGCACATCGAGGGTTACTATTTCATGACTGTTTTATAAAGAAACTCAGAACATCGTAGACTATTTCAAGACAAAATGAAGGAAAGTGAATTGTCTTTCCAGTTAATTCCAAATCATTGCCGTTAGCACAACACACAGAAGAACTGCATCTGTTCTGAGAGCATCAATGGCGCTGGTACTCTTGGTGATGGTGAAAATATCGCTCTTGTACCCAGAATACCAGTGTGTAAAATTCAACAGCATAGAACCTCTGGAATTAAACAAAGGATTATAAATACAGTAAACCTTAGTTATAATGTCACCATTTGTCCAAGAGAAATTATGGCACTATATCCAGGTTGGCATTACACCCAGGTAAGACATTTAAAACATGTCGGCTACAAAGATATATGGGATGGAAAGCCGCATAGTCGATGCTATCTCTCTTCTTTTCAATGTCTAGAATGCACCATATGCGCTTACTTGTAATGATGAGGTGGTGTACAAGCCACTACTGAAAGAAGTGATGAGTTTAGTAAAATAATTTGAGGCAAGTAGAATGTCACTGAAGTAGTTAATGCCTATTAACCACCAATTAATGTACCTATACAACATGCACCCAATGTGAATAAATTTGAACCATGCCAGTTAACATTAATTAGTTAAAACAATATCTTTAATAGTGTGGTTTCATTGGCATTATTGTAAGGGAAAACTGACTTTTGTTCCATAAAGAGTTTGCAAATGGCACTATATCCAATTTGGCATTATAACCACTGAAATATGGGTGCAGGAAATCCGTTCTGGCAAAAGCATTGCAAAAGTTTGGTATTATAACTAGGGTTTACTGTACATTTTCTCATTCTCTACCCACAGGGGTATAATAAAATCGTGACCTTACATCAACTTGACCAAGAACGTTTCTCGTGTAGGAAATGTAAATTACTGATTGTATGAAATCAAAGTTATTTGTGCAATCAGAAAGGCGGTTTCTATATTGATCTTTCGAAAAATCTAGTCCTATTCGTATGTTTTAGGTAAGCTAGAATTTATCAACTGTATGGTGTCGTTCTGTTTTTGAGAAACTGATTCATATTTCGGTGACAACAGGCAAGGTTTTAATGAGAGAACGGTTTTCATTTGCAGAAATTAAACAGATACTTATTGTTGCATTTTTTTGTATTTTTCAGTTTGGGTGATTTGCTCAAATACCCCGAGAAGTGCTCGTGTTCAAACAGAGGTTAGGTCTGAAGCAATCTCAGAGGGTACTTTATGGATAATCGGAAAATGAACTTATTTGATATTTTGAGAATAAAGAACGGATTATTTTCAGCCAGTTAATAATTTATAATTTGGAAAAGATGTTAACCATATCGTAATGCAGCTATTTTAATTTAAATGGTTGATATAATGGTTAACAATAATATAAAAAGTATATAGAAAGAACAACCTTGCATGTATGTTACACACGGTGTTTTGTATCATTGATATCAAACAATTCACTGCTCTTGGGCTAAGTTAAAAACGTTTACTTACTCGAAATGGAATCGTTCATTCACATCAGAATCAGGAATCCACTTCATAGTGAATAGATCCTTGTCCCTGAAAAGTTTTGCCCTGGCAGCCGACTGGAAAATGCAAGCATGAAAATCAATTAACAAGTGAGGATACCATAATGATATGAAGTTTGTTGGGTACAATGAATGAATGAATGAATGAATGAATGAATCTCTTTATTTCCTCTAGATTTAGTCCGAAGATCATCATACATGTATATAAACACTTACATCAAGTAATTACAATACAGTCACAACAAGGAATATTTACAAAGAAGAGACAAAAATATCTAGAATGTACACTTGAGTGAGGAGAGCAGGGTATACAGGTATTTACAGAAAAGTACAATCATACATCTCCATGACATTTCATTTATTTGATTAGTTATTGTTGATTCACCTCCAGAAAAGAGAGACAGCATTTCATCTTCAGTTAATAGTTCAATTTGTACATATATTTCAACATCAAATAGGTCAAGAAGTTTTGAGAAAAACTTATTTCTGCCGTACATGTAGTCTTCACAGTGTAAGATAATGTGGCAGTCATAATCGTTACATTGTCTTTTACAGAGTTCACAATATTTTGAAAATTTTGCTCTTGAGTTTATTTGTACACAGAATGATAAAATATCCCTGTATTGTGGATACAAATACACCAGATTATAAAGTCTGTGAATACCAAAAGTAGTGTGAGTGAGGCGGTATCTGAACATATCCTGTCTCACTCTGACTTGAGTAGCCCATCTTTCATTTTCAGCTTCATTAATACAATGTACAACTATTTTACGCCATGCAGATTTACATGGAAACATTCCAGTATTTAGATAGTTACTAACATACGTATATAGGTTGTAGTTACGAACGGTTTCTAAAAGTGTGTCACAAATACTATGTGACGCTTGTGATCTATTTTGAAATGTAGCTATTTGTGCACAGAACAAGTCCTTAAAGGATGAGTTACATTGACTGTTGCAAAGTCTACCAAAGAATGAAAGTCTACATTTATTAATATAACCATCCATGCTCCACAAACCAAGATTTCCAAGTACAGAAGCAGAGGAAACACGTTTATTGAATCCATGAATGTATCTAGCATAGTATCTTTGTGTTCTTTCTACAAGATCATAATCTTTACCCTTTAGAACAGGTAGTAATTCACATCCATAGAAGCTTGTGGGAAGTATCATTCTTCTCCATATTCGTACAGAGGACATAGGGTGGAGATCAATACAATTTAAACCCAGGTTACTAAGAGAGTTTACCGATTGTCTTGCTTTCTGACAGTATGCTTTTACTCTAGATGTACAGGATAAATTATATGAAAGTAAAACGCCACCATATTTTACATCATTACTTATTGCAATTACATCTTCCCCGAATGTGAAAGAATAATTACCAGTTGGTTTCTTTGCCTTACGAAATATAATACAATTACTCTTGGAGCCATTGTATGTAAGCCGCCACTTACAAGCATAGCGGTACACAGTGTCGAGTGATGATTGAAGACCTTTAGGAGATGAAGAAGCAAGAGTAGTGTCATCAGCCAACAAGATACAGGGGATGTCAATACCGTAAACACTGATACCATTATTCAAGTTTCTTAGTTCCAATATCAAATCATTTATAAAAACAAGAAAAAACCAGGAAGACAAAACCCTGCCTTGCCCTACACCTTGCTGTATGGAGTATTCATTTGATTTAAACCCACCATATTGTACACATGCAGAGCTTGACGTGTAACTTCGGTATAGTAGATGCCACATTTTACCCTTTATACCCATATCATATAATTTTACGAAGAGTCCATTGTGCCATATACGATCACAGGCCTTTTCGTTGTCCATAAAGGCTGTATATACATTTGAAGCTCTGTTAATGTAATAAGAGAGACATTCATTTAAAGTAAAAACTGAATTGGTTGCACCATGTTCTTTTCTAAAGCCAAATTGTAGCTTGTCTGGAAGTGTTGGTACATATTCTTGTGCCCAGAGTTCTAATCTTGCGAGAATTACTTTTTCAAATAACTTACCCAAACAAGATGTTAAGGTAATTCCTCGATAGTTCTTAGGGTCATTTTTCGCCTTTTTTCCTTTGTAAATTGGAATAAGTACTCCTTTTCTAAATATGCTAGGGACATAGGCCGATTTCAGAATGGAATTGAAGAGGGTTGTTAAAACATTTATTATGATATCGCTACTATAGATAATGTGTTCATTGTGAACATAATCCGGGCCAGGAGACTTATTCTTATAAAGATTGTAAACATGTCCACTTAATTCGCCTGGTGAAATACATTTACACAAAAGATATTCATCACGAAAAGAGTCTTCCTTGCATATATTTGTAACCTTTCTGTCAACTGACATTTTAAAAACATTATCAAATAATGAAGATGAATGTGGCTTGACAAATCAGCAAAGTAATCACCCCAAAGTTCACAAATGTCTTCTGCTGTACTTGCACTTTTATCACCAACAACAAGTTCTTTAACAACAGGACTCTGACGCCTCATTCTGCGTACAGACTTAAAGAAAGTACCTACATCAGCATCAGAACAACGTTCTAATTCTTTGAATGTATCTGAACGCTGTTTTCTCTTAGACTTACGATGTAATCGCCTAAATTCCCGTTTGGCTTCTTTGTAATTACAATATAAAGACGAATTATTCGACCTTGGTCTGCCGTCAGATAGCCACTCCCTTCTAGTTACACGCATTTTATAATGCAAATCATTTAGCCCATCTTGTTTCCAGTATGGCTTTAAGTGTGCTTTAAAAACACCAGTTGGAATACACCGGGAACGTGCTAAATGTAAAACATCTATTACTTCGGAAGTGTAACATTCAATTTGACGAGGAGTTAAGTCAGAAGAGGGTATATTAAGTTCTGATAAAAGACGTTTAGTCTCTTCGCGGTAAAATTCAATGTCACACCGGACAGCTTTTTGCCATTTTGGAAAGCATAGGCTATCAGATTTGCGCGCATTTTCTTGCTGTATTGATACAGTGACTAAACATGGGTAATGGTCAGAAATTACTGATTGTATGAAATCAAAGTTATTTGTGCAATCAGAAAGGCGGTTTCTATATTGATCTTTCGAAAAATCTAGTCCTATTCGTATGTTTTAGGTAAGCTAGAATTTATCAACTGTATGGTGTCGTTCTGTTTTTGAGAAACTGATTCATATTTCGGTGACAACAGGCAAGGTTTTAATGAGAGAACGGTTTTCATTTGCAGAAATTAAACAGATACTTATTGTTGCATTTTTTTGTATTTTTCAGTTTGGGTGATTTGCTCAAATACCCCGAGAAGTGCTCGTGTTCAAACAGAGGTTAGGTCTGAAGCAATCTCAGAGGGTACTTTATGGATAATCGGAAAATGAACTTATTTGATATTTTGAGAATAAAGAACGGATTATTTTCAGCCAGTTAATAATTTATAATTTAGAAAAGATGTTAACCATATCGTATTGCAGCTATTTTAATTTAAATGGTTGATATAATGGTTAACAATAATATAAAAAGTATATAGAAAGAACAACCTTGCATGTATGTTACACACGGTGTTTTGTATCATTGATATCAAACAATTCACTGCTCTTGGGCTAAGTTAAAAACGTTTACTTACTCGAAATGGAATCGTTCATTCACATCAGAATCAGGAATCCACTTCATAGTGAATAGATCCTTGTCCCTGAAAAGTTTCGCCCTGGCAGCCGACTGGAAAATGCAAGCATGAAAATCAATTAACAAGTGAGGATACCATAATGATATGAAGTTTGTTGGGTACAATGTAAACTGCATTTATACTACAGACTAAATTGAACTTTCCTTATATTAACCATGGTTGTTTTGTAAAGGCTCACATTAGTGCCTCTTCAGACTTGTGTGATCACAAACAAAATGAAGCTCAAGGAAAAAATTATAAGTGTTTTTTTGATAATATAATGTAAATTCAAACTTTAAACTCAGCTATGAATAAATAGACTTATTCAAGAACTATCAAAATGATATTTGTCAAACACCCTGTAAAGATGGTTTCATCAGCGTGCAACAGTATCAAATTAGTCCAAATTTCGCTCAATCAGAAGGCAGCATTTTGTCAACGCCAAAATACGCCGATTATAGCAAGTAAACTGCAAGTACAATAACAATAACAATAATAAAGATTAAAATTAAAATTAAAATTAAAATTAAAATTAAAATTAAAATTAAAATTAAAATTAAAATTAAAATTAAAATTAAATTAAAATTAAAATTAAAATTAAAATTAATTCAAAATCAAATAAAAATTAAAATAATAATAATGATAATAATAATAATAAGTTGATGTAGTAGTTCTGATAGTAGTAAAAACCTCAATTCATATGAAACTCGTTATCATTTCGTAGAGAATGTTTTCTTACGGAATTATGTCCATCACAGTCGATGAACTTCAAATCTGTATCACTTCGTAAGAATTGTCCAATCCGATCGTTCTTGTTACTACATGAATCACAAATCGTCCTCACGAAAGCATTGGAAAATTTATCTTCGGTAGAAGAAATGGTCACTGAAAAGATACATGTATACGAAAATATAAAAAAATATATACATGTGCCGAACAAATGTTTGACAGATTATCCTTCAAAGACAATGTTTTAAAAACGTTTCCTGAAATTCTCTCAATGAAACACATGTACATTTCTAAAGTGAGCTTATTAGTTCAGTAAAGTGACAATAAACAGATTACAGTAATTTTTCGAAAACCGGACAATGACGCGCGCCATTGACTCAAACGTTTATTTGTAAATTAATTTATAGCAGACAAAAAGACAAACGTTGAATGATAGTGTTTAGTATGTCCTTTAACTAATATCCATTTATATTGCTGTTTATCATTTATCATTGAAAACAAGAAAGCTCATTATCTTTATGTTTTAGATATAAAGATGAAAGTTTAGAGGATTGTTTTGAACTTAACTCAGGTCATATGGTATTTTGACTGATGAATCATGAAACATACTCTGTGTAACTTTATCAAAATGACAATGCTTCTACTACATTTTTAAAGTCGGTTAAGCGACCGGATTGCTTCAATTAACAATTTTTCATCTTTAATTCTCAGTTCACAGTTTCGGTAAAATCAAAAGCTGCACTTGTTACTTGTTAATTTCATTATTTTTTTTCCATTTTCTTAACAGCTGAAATTACTGTAAATAAAATAAGTACGTCGTTGCATCGATAAGAAACTAAAATTGGTGCTGTAAACTCATATACCTTTAAATCGCCAATCTGAACTGAAAATGCGTGCAATGGTATCAGTCCATCTGACCAGGAATACGACCGTCTGATTGGCTAAGAAAGTAGATTCGATATAAAAGAGGAACCCGTAGATAAACTTACAGGTAACTGGATGACCCGGGTGGAAGGTCGGCGGCTCAAACTTCACTCTCATTATGTTCTCATCAATCTGTGTCCCGGTTTCGGTGGGTTCCAATGTTGAGCAGGTGGACTGCTCGAAGCTCATCTCGCTCCCACCTTGGGTCGACTTAACCAACAGTGTGATAACCAACACGACTTGTCCATTCATCGTGATTCCTACGTAAAATACGGTGACGAGAACTCTAAACACTTGATGCAAGGTGAAGTCATATCAAAAGAGTTCTTTTTTTTGTACAGTTGCTATTTTCCTTTAAATATTTTACATAACATCTTAAAAACTTCATTTACACATCTCTACCTGTGGATCATGGGTCATTAAGCAACCTCCATCTACCCGTCTAAGGAAAAGCAAAACGTTTTGAGATGAGATTTTAAAAACTAATTACATATAAAAAATTTCGAGGCAATCATTGTGTGTTTATGTGTTATGACAGAATGATGATTAAACCAATAAGGTAATCACTATGCACTCCTGACCTTCTCTAATTTGGTACTAATATAACAATAAAACAAACCTCACCTGGTCAGAATGACTCTTCCAGTTGCACGAAATTTTCCCTCTTTATATCAATTTATGATATGACTTGAATAATAAAACGTTCCCGATTCCATGTTGAATTATCCTATATTAAATGAACAAGTCTTTTCAACCAAGTAAATAGTTCAATACTTGACACAAATTGAAAATCTCCGCTATCTATAGCAATATATGTTTTAGGAGAGAAATGTTTTTGTGACGCTTGCACTGCAAATATAGAAAGAGCATTACACTTTGTAAAGCGTTTATGTTTAAATATAAGAATCTGCCAAATGACTCTTCACTCAAAGTGCTTGATTTGAAAATTCAGCGGATTCGATTGTATGGATCAGAAGTTTTGGGGTTTTAAAATTGATAAAATTATAGAAAAAGTTCATACTAAATTTTGCACTTTCGTTTTAAAAAGTAGATATAAAGCTTTAAATTATGCACTCCTGAATGCGGACGTTTCCCGTGATTGGACAATGCTCGTTGTAGAGCAATATCGGTTTGGATAACGTTGATAAGAAAACCTTTTAAAGAGGCCGGCCTATCGGCTACGGGAAGAAAAGCGCTGCATTTCACAACTATATTATACTAAGTATATCTTTGTGGATAGAATATCACCAAATTAACAAATGATTTATCACGAAACGAATCAACAATGCCTTGTTCTGCCGTAGCAAGGCTTTCCATGCTCGTAGCGCTGATGAATGGTTTCACTTATCATTCTTGTTTTAATTTACCAAGTGTGCGCTCTCATTTATTTATCTTTACCAACGAAAATGTTATCCTCAGTGCCATGTTAAAGAGCCACTCCGTGAGTTGTTGGAGTCATATATTCCAAACTTAATCAATGGTGTCATTTGATCGCGAAGTATCAACTGTTACCTAAAAGACTCATTTTAAAGCTTATTGCATTTTTTACAGTGACAATATGAAGGTAGACCGTCGAAATTATGATCGAAAACCGGACAGTGGCGCGCGTCAAATAGTCAAACGTAATTTTGGAGACTTATTTAAAACAGCCAGGAGGGCAGTTAGGAGTTGATAGCGTTTGTTAGGTTATATAACTAGTATCCATGTATATTGGACGTGATATCCACACCTTTGTGCATTAATAATGCTGTTTTTAGATTTTCATGAAAAACTAGTATTTGTCATAAATATGTCTTTTGGACATGACAAGTTAAGATGTTTTGATTCTATATCCCCACATATGACATTTAGTTTCGTATCAAAGGTAAATAATATGTTATGAAAATCACGGAGTGGCTCTTTAATCTGGCATATGTTTAATCATGTACTGATAACATACTTGTGTAAACGGGGATGTCCCCTTGAATTTCGTTTCCACAATAAAATGCTATATAGGACTGTCCTTTTAACAGGACACCAAGATCTGAAGTTTAAGATATAAATACCTACCGCTATGTACTTATGTGAACAACCAATAAGAGAAAGGTTTAAAGGGGCAGTACCTAGTTTTATTAGACAAAGTAAAGTGATTTCACGACAACGGAAATAAATGTTTTCATTTGCAAGACAATAACTA
The DNA here is from genome assembly GCA_921293015.1 of Phorcus lineatus. Lineage (NCBI taxonomy): Eukaryota > Metazoa > Mollusca > Gastropoda > Trochida > Trochidae > Phorcus > Phorcus lineatus. The sequence goes on from OV121097.1 coordinate 37,981,508, forward strand.
AATCAAAAGAAGCTGTTTTAAAACGAATATACCATCGGTTTAGTTATGCGAATCCACTTCACTACCTCAAAGATTAAAAGATGTTCTGCCGGTGATTTAAATTTTGGTTGAATAGAGGGATCTTGTCAAAAATAAGGGGTGAGGTGATTTGCTTTTTTTCCCTCCGCTATAAAGGGTATTTCACTTACATCACGGCTGCTAATATTATTGATGTGAGAAAAGCGCGCAACACTGCTGTGGCTATGCATTGCGGTAAAACCTGCGAGCATCGACGGGAACTAGCAAACTGGGTGATACTGCGCTGAAATTCAATATAGCATTGCACCCAAAGCTTACTGTATGTAGAACAGTTCCGAAGACATATTTGCCGACCCCTGGCGGGATTCGCACCCGGGACCCTTTGTTCCGAAGTACTGCGCTATCCCTCCCCGGTTTACCTGTCTATTTTTTTTTTGCTTCAGTTGTCACAGCATTCTTGATTCTCAAGGGCAGAAATGGAAGCTAAAGTGTTTCTTATACACTATCTCATATGAGATGTTGTCTTCGCATTGGAATAACAAAAGACACAGCTTATAAATTGATGATGGTCGTCATGGGTCAGAAACTCGAAATGTATATTTGCAATGTTAGCTCTAACGGTAGACACGAATGAATTAAACGCCTCAGTGAAAAAGTTGTATACAGTCTTGAAACAATACTCTGCTGGGCATATAAGTGTCAGACAACCATTTAAGGGCCGCAGAGTATGTTGACAGAAATTAAAGAAAATTGCCAAAGAACTATGTCGTTGAAAGAAATATAAATAATTTTTCGTCAAAGTTTTTAACCCCCGAACTTATTAGTAAAGGTGTTTTCCCAGTCTATACAAAGTCTGAGATTAATAATTTAACGCACAAGGCATTGTGGTCGTAGTCGGCTAGCATAATATACACATTGAATATTACCAATTTAAAAAGAAACGTAATTTGTTTATTAATTTTGAATTTTAACCTAGAACGCAAGAATCATAATAACCCGCGTGATGACATCATAATTCACCAGCGCGCTTCTCGTACGCGTAGGTGTCTTTAGAATATATATATATATGAAACCCAACCTCATCTTGCCCTTGTGGCCATTACTATGAAAACTCAATGCATGTTTTCTTTCTATGTCCTCTCTATAACCATATACGTCAAACTATGTATTTTTATACGAAAGGATTTGATCTAAAATCAGTGTTATTTGGAAACAAAAATTCTTCCTCTAAATTAAACAACGAATTTTAAATTTCAGTACACTCGTTTATAAATTTAACAGGCAGATTTGACTCAAAATAATGATACAATGAAACAATAAGTGTAATAATGATTTGCGTTATTTTCTTTCAGACATATCCCTCTTACTGTACATTCATCATGTCATGTAATTATTCTGTTGTATCCCAGAGCGGCATTCACATAAGCACCTCGGCTTGTTTGCCTATCCGGTTCCATTATTTGGAAATAAATATGTTTAAATCACTTTGGTTGTAGAATTCAAACGTCGCTGTTATGCTTTGCACTTTCCAAGTTTGGCTACACGTGTTTCTCATAACACTCTCAGATTTTCACCACTGGGATATTTACTATTTCTCGTGTCTTTAACGTCTATCTTGCTGAATGAAGTGAATACGTTTCGCCGACCATAAATATAATGTTACGTTTCGATATTAAAATATTACGTAAACAATATGAACTTTTAAACCACTGCCTTTTAGGTCACTTTTTTCATATTATTTTATGCCTAGAAAATTAGACACCAAACCAATATGATCTTTAAAAGTGAAAATATCACGAACTTTCCCATGTATATCAATGAACTATTATCTTTGGTTTGGTGGATATAATTTCAAATCAAAGTGCAAAGTGATATGTCATAAATCTTAAAAGAACATCATAAATACATACTGCTGTCAGAAAGACAAATCTCACGCCAATGTGATGTTGAACTATTTAGCATAGACAGACAGATTGTTGTAGCTTTATAATGTAACTGTCTACAAAACTTATCTGCTTGTCAATGTCCAAGTATAAAATTCATCAATCACATACAAATGGAATAGAATACTAACCATGTATGCTTTCATCACATGTTTCCCTTCACTGATCGTTCTAAAAACAAGACTTTTCCCCCACAGTAACTGAACCTACGAACTTAAAAACACAGATGGTAAATCATTGTATATACATTTTAAGAGAAACCCTTTCTATTACCAATATTGTGAAGTGAAGTGATTTTGTGTTTAACGCCTTTTTCAAGAGTATTTCACTCATCACTATTATTATTGCATCGAGCAATGTGGTGAGGCATTGCTGTGAAACTTGCGAGCACCGGATGAACTAGTGAACCACGGGTGGTACTGCAGTGTATCATTGCACTCAAATCTTACTTGAACATATATGTATTGTAGACAGATCTCCTGAGCTCCTAATGGGATTCGAATACCAGACGTCTTCATCCGAAGCCGAACGTGCCAACCACTGCGCTATCCAACCCCACTTATATGATGAAGTACAATATGTGCACATATCACTTTAGTTGAAGTAAATATAGTTTCAGCGTAAGAGTCCGTGTTTTGTCGTATGAAGTCTTAAAAAGATTATCCATGACGTCACTGAAGGAGGCCGTCGCATGCGAAGAAGGCTATTTTTAAGCAAATCAGATTGATTTGAATGAACAAAATATACTTTCACACTCGAAAGTGTACCAATATGAATTTACGAATCTCGAGAAAATTTGTTTATAAACCTCGCTCCTACTTATGTGATGAACAATTCATACTCGTTTCATAAAGGAGTTATGACACTTACTAATCTAAAATATGATAGTGTACATTCCTCTAATTTATATCATCTTTAATGATAAAATCAATTTTTGGGGGGTAAACCTCAACTCTTTATAACTACAAGATGCTCTGCTTCACCCAGTAGTCTTTCCACAATCATTTCAGGGAGAAAACCTCAAATCTAGTTTAGTCTAGTAAATAACTGTAATAATTCACATCTAGGAAATTACTGATCGAGGAAAGGAGTATCTGACCTTTGGTGAACTTTGAACCGACCAATGAAATATAAGGACAGAAAGTCAGTTTTTAACCAATCATAAACAGGATTCTATTGCGTGTTGGTATCTGTCTCATGCACTTCCTTTGTCATTTTTGTGTGTGTGAATAACTGACCTACATGTAAGTTAGCATTTTCCTTTTGCACAAATGATTAAGTACGCAGATATCCAATAAACGATTTATGCACACCGTTGAAAATGCAATCTAATAGTTCAAACCAATTATCAGTACAACTCGGATATTGTTGTGGAGGTGCTTGCCATTCAAAGCGCTTGGCCAGTGTTTTAACAACATTAGATTAAGAAAGTAAGAGACAACAAGCAATTGTTAAGACAGCGATGTATTTGATCGATATATTAGTTACTCATACTATTGAAAGAGAATTTCTTTAAAGAATTAAAACAATCCTTTTAATCTAAATCTAAGTAAAATCTAAAACGTTCTTAAGTAATCTTAATAAGCAGGAACTTTCATTTTGGTAAGCAGTACTCTAAGTGGGAAGGAACTGTAGTAGTTCATAATGTGTGTTAACAAAATGTTTCTTATCAACCATGGCAAATCTAAAGAAAACAAAACTATTATGCGCTACCAATTATTCAGCAAACATGACAGTTTACTATACTAGCTAAACAATTCCAGACGCACAACAAAGTGCAACACATATAAATTAACAACTGCAACCATCAAATGGACCAAATGGAACCTTACCATCTGCCCATGATGTTTCAACAAAAAGTAGCCAGGTACCTTCAGTACAAAGAACCCAAGCGGCTAACGAAGGACACTACCACCAAAGCCTCCTACTTCATGTTTCTGCAGTTTTAAAACTTATCAAACAACTTTAACTTATCTTAAACAACTTAACTTTAAAAAAAAAAAAAAAAAAGTTAAAAAAAAAAAACAAAAAAAAAACAAAAAAACTTTAACTTATCTCCTTGCCAAATTTTTAAAAGGTTTTCGGACCCAGTATTTTTGCTGTTAAGCTCAGCAACCCACCCCTTTCTTTTGTTATTTTGTCTTTATATTTTTTTAAGCCCCGCCTGCACTTAGTGAGGTCGCTGACCTCCCCGGGGTTTTTCTAATTTCTAAATTTTATCAACCCCAACTTTTGTAATGTAGAAGTATTGTGATAAAAACATATTTTTTTTTTTTTTTACAAAATTACATGATGATAAAAACATTGATTATGTCACATTAAATGCCAATTGAAATATAGATTAGAAAATCGATAAAAAATATCGATTGTGCTGACAAAATGGTGTTTTGTTTTCGTTGTATGCATATAGGTAGAATATTCCGCTTTGTTAATGGGGTGATGGTCGTTTAACATAAAGTCACTGGTGCATGAATATGTTTTGATAAGACTGTAGGCATTCTTTCATGTAGGCATTAGTGAACGCCACCTTGACTCGTTGTCTATTCATACCTTAGAAACTGGAATAAATGCCGGAGTTCTTAGCCAGTATCTACACAATATGTTTATTAGGCTATCCTATCTATGTCTAGAAGATATTAAGTCCTAATTAGGACATACCAACTCCTAATTAGGAGATAGTTATCACCTAATTAGGACTTAGTTAATAATATCACATAATAAGAAGATAATTATCACCTAAATAAGAGTTACTATCTCCTTATTAGGACTTAATATCTCCTAATTAGGAGATAGTATCAACTAATTAGGAAATAGCTATGTCCTCAGTAGGACTTAGTTATCTCCTAATTAGATGATAACTAAGTCCTAATTAGGACTTAATTATCACCTAGTTTGGCGTTACTGTCTACTAATTAGGAGTTACTATCTCCTAATAAGCAGATAGTATCAACTAATTAGGAGATAGTATCTCCTAATTAGGTATAATATCTCCTAATTAGGCGATAATTAAGTCCTAATTAGGAAATAGCTATGTCCTAAGTAGGACTTAGTTAACTCCTAATTAGGGGTTACTTATCTCCTAATTAGGCGTTACTATCTCCAAATTAGGAGTGACTATCTCCTAATTAGGTGATAGTATCTCCTAATTAGTGAATAAAAAATTTTTGACTGTGACACTTGGGTGCTTCCGTATGGGTTGGAAGGATGTGGTTTACGAGGAATATTTGTAAAAATAGCGTGGATGAAATACATCTACTATTATTTGGAGACGACATAACTCTTTTAGACGATACGGTAACAGGTTACCAGAGGAAACTTGGTGTTCTTCAAAAATTGGGTCTTGAAGTAAAGTTATAAGAATTGTTGTCTTCAGGAATAGTGGTTTAATTCGAAAAACTGAAATGGTTATATAATGGTAATGTACTGAATCTATTATCCAACTATAAATATCTAGGTATCGTTTTTAAATCCAAATGGAACTGGTCCAAAGAATGCGAGACGTTAGCTCTACGGACTAGATAGGCTTCCTTTCCCATATTCTCCCTTTTCAAAAGGCACCAGAACCTATATCTCTGAATGTAGAATCTACAATATGTGGTTGTAAAATTGCGCCAAATCTGCTTTATGTTGTAGAAATATGGGGTTCTAATCACGAAAAACTCAAGGATCTATATATCAAAAGATAGGTTTGTGTCAGCAAAAATGTTTCAGCGAATATTGTACTTGGTGAAACTGGGAGAAACCATCTTTGTTGCACTGTACTGGTGTAAACTACTCCATATGGAAACTAACCGTTACCCAAAAGCCTCATATGAAATTTTAAAAGCTTATGACGACAACGGAAATTGTTTGTCTACTTTTATTCTTACTGGGTTTTCATATGGATTACAAACACAAGAATGTGGCAATGTAAAATGTTTCATAAGTACTTTTAAACTATGATGTATAGATATAGATATCCAAAATCGGTATTAAAATAACCTCTTCATCATTCTAAAAGAACTACTTGTCATATCAATCTGTACTTGAGCCAGGAATTTATATTTTAAGAATTATGTCATGACGAACGCCTTTTACGTGTTTTATTCAATTTCAGATGCATGTGTCCAAAACTTGATAAACCAATCTATTGCATTTAAGCCGTTAACTACGGAATCAAAAAATTGCGATCAGTGTACATTAGAGGATGAATACCATTTCTTACTCACTTCTCCATTTCATTCACAGCAGCGAGCATTGCACATTCCCGATTTTTCCCCTTTATATCCGACAAGAGTGAAGTTAAATCAATTGATTTGAACCAGAAAGGTAAATTAACCTTAACATATTGAAGTTTTTCTGAAATAAAATTTGCCTGTATAATCGTTTAAAAATTCTTTGCTTTTCCATGTGCTCATATGTTGTTTTGTGAAATTGTACACTTGGTCATGTGGCCATATTTACTGAATTAGTTTCTTCTCTTTTTTCTTCATCTTCTTCTTCTTCTATTTTCCTAACATTATCTGTCGGATTACGCCTGAAAAGATACTATTAATAAAGGTTCGATATTTTTAGTTCTAAATGCAATAAACACGTTCATTTGCTGCGTTTTATCATGTGCATGCATTCAGCCAAAACAATGCAACTGTAATATTTCTTTCGATAAGTTCATTGGAGTGTAATTGATTACAGCGAAAGCGCATAAAACGTGGCAAGTCAAACTTTTTTATTTGTTTAAAGAGCCACTCCGTGAGTTGTTGGAGTCATATATGCCAAACTTAATCAATGGTGTCAAATGATCGCGAAGTATCGACTGTTACCAAAAAGACACATTTTAAAGCTTATTGGTTTTTTACAGTGACAATATGAAGGTAGAACGTCGCAATTATGATCGAAAACCGGACAGTGGCGCGCGTCTTTTTGTCAAACGTAATTTTGGAGACTTATCAAAAACAGCCAGGAGGGCAGTTAGGAGTTGATAGTGTTTGTTAGGTTATATAACTAGTATCCATGTATATTGGACTTGATATCTACACCTCTGTGCATTTATAAGGCTTTTTTTATATTTTCATGGAAAACCAGTATTTGTCATATATATGTTTTTCTGACATGAAAAGTTAAGATGTTTTGATTTTATATCCCCACATATGACATTTAGTTTCGTATCAAAGGTAAATAATGTGTTATGAAAATCACGGAGTGGCTCTTTAAGAGACATTTATAGACTTAAAGAAACTTCACAAATGAGTAGCGTAGACTTTGGTAGTACCTAAAGGCATAAAAGACACGTGTTTAACCTTTTGTTATTGGTTTTTGCATGGAAATGAGGCAATCATTATGCCACAACTATCAGGGGGAGATTAAATGAAAATAAATGGTAAACTTGAGAATATGCGTACAGTGATCCAAACACGGTATTCCTAACATACAGCTGCATACCGAAAGTTTGTTCACTCACCACTGAATCGTAGTGCAAATATCATGTAATTTGGGTTTCGTTTCAAGGTCAATACAATAACTTCAGCAAAACTGACAATGATCACCCACTGTCCATGTGTGAAATAGCCATTAATAAACTCTTTTTGGGATCGTCTGGTCCCTGGTGCAAAAATTCGAATTTTGGCACATTGATAAAGATAGAGAGGGTCACATTTTCAAAATTTCGATTTTGTTAAATGTCAAATAAAATATTCCATATCGACTCTCTGATATTAAAACCAACATAATCACATTGAATTTGTGCTAAGGTATAAACTTGACGTATTTTTAAAGAAGATGAAAAATTATAAAGGATTTTATGGAGAAAAATAAAAATTAGTGTTTTCGGAGTTTTGACCCCTGGTCACTTCAATGATCAGCCAAAACTGTTACGGGTAAGTGTTGGGTACGATAAACATTTGCCTTAAAGAAGAATGGATCTGCATATGTGTATTGAAAATTCAATATTATGCGTTTGTTTTTCGCAACGCTACGATACCTCAAAGGCATCTCAAATTACATGATATTTGCACTAGTATATACAGGTAAGTGAACAAGCTTTCGGTATGCAGCTGTAGTTATTCGTTATTCATAGAGCATGTTCTGATAACTAGCAAACCTCTCGAAGAGTTAGTCGTAAAACATTAAGTTTGTATAACACATATCAACTACAACTTAAAGGGAGCATCTCGTTTGTATTTGACATTTTAAAAGACTTTTGTTAAATAATTAGCATGACTGACATGACACAGAAATTATCCAATATATCCAAATTGATATTCAAAACTGATAAGTTTATTCTTCATTGTAAATTGATAGATATTAGACAAATGTTCCAAAGATTAGGAGAAATTGGTCCGTATGCAACTGAAAAAAGATGACGGCGCCAATCAATAAATTTTTACCATCTGTAAACACGATATATCATTCATATTAACATCCCGAATGTGATTATATACAAATCATCCATTCATAAGTATTCCATTTACTTCAATCCGTTTTAGTCAAAATTTCCCTGTGAATAAGCTCTTACTCAAAATGAAAGGATCGTAAGTGACTCAAAACAACACAAACATGGCTGTTCTCTCCCGTGTTGCTACCCCCTCGTTACAGAGCGCGAACAGTATAATTAAGAAAAATGATATTTGTTTAACAACTTTTTAATTTTTAAAATAAACAATAATTCGTCAGAGTTGGATTGACTTTTCTATTTAATTTGTGGTTGTTTTGAGCCAATAGTTTAGGACCATTTGTTTCTGAGTTTAAGTATAATTCATCGGGGAGATTTTGTCTCAGATGGCGTGTAACAATAACTTCATTTATTGGCAAAATGTCATGTGTACATGATTTTGTCTACAACCTTTGAGCACAACACAACCAATTAATAATTTAGTAATTCTGCGGATGTAGACAGACAGAATATAATTCCATATCGATATCCAATAACTTTCATTGATGTCGCTACTAGTACACGTCATTGCCTTAGTCAACGAGCGAGATGGGGAAACCATACATTATAACGTGTTAAACATTTGTTTAGTCACACTGGAGATTGTTTAACGCCACGCATAACTGCAGCCGTTAAGCAGGCTTTGATTAACTGAACTTTATTTCCACTCAGGACGCAAGCAGCAGCATATGAAGATACATATATGCGAGATACACAATTTGATTTAGAATATAATATACACTCATGTATACGAAAACATTTACAGATCAAGGGATGATGAGAATGATTTATATCCAAGTGTAAAACAAACTTGTGCATGATGAATATGATGATATTTAAGGTAATAATTCCTAGGCCGCAAGCAGCGACATTTGAAGATACATACATGTGAAATATACAATTTGATTTAGAATATAATATACAATCATATATACGAAAACATTTACAGATCAAGGGATGATGAGAATGATTTATATCCTAGTGTAAAACAAACTTGTGCATGATGAATATGATGATATTTAAGGTAATAATTCCTAGGCCGCAAGCAGCGACATTTGAAGATACATACATGTGAAATATACAATTTGATTTAGAATATAATATACAATCATATATACGAAAACATTTACAGATCAAGGGATGATGAGAATGATTTATATCCAAGTGTAAAACAAACTTGTGCATGATGAATATGATGATATTCAAGGTAATAATTCCTAGGCCGCAAGCAGCGACATTTGAAGATACATACATGTGAAATATACAATTTGATTTAGAATATAATATACAATCATATATACGAAAACATTTACAGATCAAGGGATGATGAGAATGATTTATATCCTAGTGTAAAACAAACTTGTGCATGATGAATATGATGATATTTAAGGTAATAATTCCTAGGCCGCAAGCAGCGACATTTGAAGATACATACATGTGAAATATACAATTTGATTTAGAATATGATATACAATCATATATACGAAAACATTTACAGATCAAGGGATGATGAGAATGATTTATATCCTAGTGTAAAACAAACTTGTGCATGATGAATATGATGATATTTAAGGTAATAATTCCTAGGCCGCAAGCAGCGACATTTGACGATACATACATGTGAAATATACAATTTGATTTAGAATATAATATACAATCATATATACGAAAACATTTACAGATCAAGGGATGATGAGAATGATTTATATCCAAGTGTAAAACAAACTTGTGCATGATGAATATGATGATATTTAAGGTAATAATTCCTAGGCCGCAAGCAGCGACATTTGAAGATACATACATGTGAAATATACAATTTGATTTAGAATATAATATACAATCATATATACGAAAACATTTACAGATCAAGGGATGATGAGAATGATTTATATCCAAGTGTAAAACAAACTTGTGCATGATGAATATGATGATATTTAAGGTAATAATTCCTAGGCCGCAAGCAGCGACATTTGAAGATACATACATGTGAAATATACAATTTGATTTAGAATATAATATACAATCATATATACGAAAACATTTACAGATCAAGGGATGATGAGAATGATTTATATCCTAGTGTAAAACAAACTTGTGCATGATGAATATGATGATATTTAAGGTAATAATTCCTAGGCCGCAAGCAGCGACATTTGAAGATACATACATGTGAAATATACAATTTGATTTAGAATATGATATACAATCATATATACGAAAACATTTACAGATCAAGGGATGATGAGAATGATTTATATCCTAGTGTAAAACAAACTTGTGCATGATGAATATGATGATATTTAAGGTAATAATTCCTAGGCCGCAAGCAGCGACATTTGACGATACATACATGTGAAATATACAATTTGATTTAGAATATAATATACAATCATATATACGAAAACATTTACAGATCAAGGGATGATGAGAATGATTTATATCCAAGTGTAAAACAAACTTGTGCATGATGAATATGATGATATTTAAGGTAATAATTCCTAGGCCGCAAGCAGCGACATTTGAAGATACATACATGTGAAATATACAATTTGATTTAGAATATAATATACAATCATATATACGAAAACATTTACAGATCAAGGGATGATGAGAATGATTTATATCCTAGTGTAAAACAAACTTGTGCATGATGAATATGATGATATTTAAGGTAATAATTCCTAGGCCGCAAGCAGCGACATTTGAAGATACATACATGTGAAATATACAATTTGATTTAGAATATGATATACAATCATATATACGAAAACATTTACAGATCAAGGGATGATGAGAATGATTTATATCCTAGTGTAAAACAAACTTGTGCATGATGAATATGATGATATTTAAGGTAATAATTCCTAGGCCGCAAGCAGCGACATTTGACGATACATACATGTGAAATATACAATTTGATTTAGAATATAATATACAATCATATATACGAAAACATTTACAGATCAAGGGATGATGAGAATGATTTATATCCAAGTGTAAAACAAACTTGTGCATGATGAATATGATGATATTTAAGGTAATAATTCCTAGGCCGCAAGCAGCGACATTTGAAGATACATACATGTGAAATATACAATTTGATTTAGAATATAATATACAATCATATATACGAAAACATTTACAGATCAAGGGATGATGAGAATGATTTATATCCAAGTGTAAAACAAACTTGTGCATGATGAATATGATGATATTTAAGGTAATAATTCCTAGGCCGCAAGCAGCGACATTTGAAGATACATACATGTGAAATATACAATTTGATTTAGAATATAATATACAATCATATATACGAAAACATTTACAGATCAAGGGATGATGAGAATGATTTATATCCAAGTGTAAAACAAAATTGTGCATGATGAATATGATGATATTTAAGGTAATAATTCCTAGGCCGCAAGCAGCGACATTTGAAGATACATACATGTGAAATATACAATTTGATTTAGAATATAATATACAATCATATATACGAAAACATTTACAGATCAAGGGATGATGAGAATGATTTATATCCTAGTGTAAAACAAACTTGTGCATGATGAATATGATGATATTTAAGGTAATAATTCCTAGGCCGCAAGCAGCGACATTTGAAGATACATACATGTGAAATATACAATTTGATTTAGAATATGATATACAATCATATATACGAAAACATTTACAGATCAAGGGATGATGAGAATGATTTATATCCTAGTGTAAAACAAACTTGTGCATGATGAATATGATGATATTTAAGGTAATAATTCCTAGGCCGCAAGCAGCGACATTTGAAGATACATACATGTGAAATATACAATTTGATTTAGAATATGATATACAATCATATATACGAAAACATTTACAGATCAAGGGATGATGAGAATGATTTATATCCTAGTGTAAAACAAACTTGTGCATGATGAATATGATGATATTTAAGGTAATAATTCCTAGGCCGCAAGCAGCGACATTTGACGATACATACATGTGAAATATACAATTTGATTTAGAATATAATATACAATCATATATACGAAAACATTTACAGATCAAGGGATGATGAGAATGATTTATATCCAAGTGTAAAACAAACTTGTGCATGATGAATATGATGATATTTAAGGTAATAATTCCTAGGCCGCAAGCAGCGACATTTGAAGATACATACATGTGAAATATACAATTTGATTTAGAATATAATATACAATCATATATACGAAAACATTTACAGATCAAGGGATGATGAGAATGATTTATATCCAAGTGTAAAACAAACTTGTGCATGATGAATATGATGATATTTAAGGTAATAATTCCTAGGCCGCAAGCAGCGACATTTGAAGATACATACATGTGAAATATACAATTTGATTTAGAATATAATATACAATCATATATACGAAAACATTTACAGATCAAGGGATGATGAGAATGATTTATATCCAAGTGTAAAACAAAATTGTGCATGATGAATATGATGATATTTAAGGTAATAATTCCTAGGCCGCAAGCAGCGACATTTGAAGATACATACATGTGAAATATACAATTTGATTTAGAATATAATATACAATCATATATACGAAAACATTTACAGATCAAGGGATGATGAGAATGATTTATATCCTAGTGTAAAACAAACTTGTGCATGATGAATATGATGATATTTAAGGTAATAATTCCTAGGCCGCAAGCAGCGACATTTGAAGATACATACATGTGAAATATACAATTTGATTTAGAATATGATATACAATCATATATACGAAAACATTTACAGATCAAGGGATGATGAGAATGATTTATATCCTAGTGTAAAACAAACTTGTGCATGATGAATATGATGATATTTAAGGTAATAATTCCTAGGCCGCAAGCAGCAACATTTGACGATACATACATGTGAAATATACAATTTGATTTAGAATATAATATACAATCATATATACGAAAACATTTACAGATCAAGGGATGATGAGAATGATTTATATCCAAGTGTAAAACAAACTTGTGCATGATGAATATGATGATATTTAAGGTAATAATTCCTAGGCCGCAAGCAGCGACATTTGAAGATACATACATGTGAAATATACAATTTGATTTAGAATATAATATACAATCATATATACGAAAACATTTACAGATCAAGGGATGATGAGAATGATTTATATCCAAGTGTAAAACAAACTTGTGCATGATGAATATGATGATATTTAAGGTAATAATTCCTAGGCCGCAAGCAGCGACATTTGAAGATACATACATGTGAAATATACAATTTGATTTAGAATATAATATACAATCATATATACGAAAACATTTACAGATCAAGGGATGATGAGAATGATTTATATCCAAGTGTAAAACAAACTTGTGCATGATGAATATGATGATATTTAAGGTAATAATTCCTAGGCCGCAAGCAGCGACATTTGAAGATACATACATGTGAAATATACAATTTGATTTAGAATATAATATACAATCATATATACGAAAACATTTACAGATCAAGGGATGATGAGAATGATTTATATCCAAGTGTAAAACAAACTTGTGCATGATGAATATGATGATATTTAAGGTAATAATTCCTAGGCCGCAAGCAGCGACATTTGAAGATACATACATGTGAAATATACAATTTGATTTAGAATATAATATACAATCATATATACGAAAACATTTACAGATCAAGGGATGATGAGAATGATTTATATCCAAGTGTAAAACAAACTTGTGCATGATGAATATGATGATATTTAAGGTAATAATTCCTAGGCCGCAAGCAGCGACATTTGAAGATACATACATGTGAAATATACAATTTGATTTAGAATATAATATACAATCATATATACGAAAACATTTACAGATCAAGGGATGATGAGAATGATTTATATCCTAGTGTAAAACAAACTTGTGCATGATGAATATGATGATATTTAAGGTAATAATTCCTAGGCCGCAAGCAGCGACATTTGAAGATACATACATGTGAAATATACAATTTGATTTAGAATATGATATACAATCATATATACGAAAACATTTACAGATCAAGGGATGATAAGAATGATTTATATCCAAGTGTAAAACAAACTTGTGCATGATGAATATGATGATATTTAAGGTAATAATTCCTAGGCCGCAAGCAGCGACATTTGAAGATACATACATGTGAAATATACAATTTGATTTAGAATATAATATACAATCATATATACGAAAACATTTACAGATCAAGGGATGATGAGAATGATTTATATCCTAGTGTAAAACAAACTTGTGCATGATGAATATGATGATATTTAAGGTAATAATTCCTAGGCCGCAAGCAGCGACATTTGAAGATACATACATGTGAAATATACAATTTGATTTAGAATATGATATACAATCATATATACGAAAACATTTACAGATCAAGGGATGATGAGAATGATTTATATCCTAGTGTAAAACAAACTTGTGCATGATGAATATGATGATATTTAAGGTAATAATTCCTAGGCCGCAAGCAGCGACATTTGACGATACATACATGTGAAATATACAATTTGATTTAGAATATAATATACAATCATATATACGAAAACATTTACAGATCAAGGGATGATGAGAATGATTTATATCCAAGTGTAAAACAAACTTGTGCATGATGAATATGATGATATTTAAGGTAATAATTCCTAGGCCGCAAGCAGCGACATTTGAAGATACATACATGTGAAATATACAATTTGATTTAGAATATAATATACAATCATATATACGAAAACATTTACAGATCAAGGGATGATGAGAATGATTTATATCCAAGTGTAAAACAAACTTGTGCATGATGAATATGATGATATTTAAGGTAATAATTCCTAGGCCGCAAGCAGCGACATTTGAAGATACATACATGTGAAATATACAATTTGATTTAGAATACAATATACAATCATATATACGAAAACATTTACAGATCAAGGGATGATGAGAATGATTTATATCCAAGTGTAAAACAAACTTGTGCATGATGAATATGATGATATTTAAGGTAATAATTCCTAGGCCGCAAGCAGCGACATTTGAAGATACATACATGTGAAATATACAATTTGATTTAGAATATAATATACAATCATATATACGAAAACATTTACAGATCAAGGGATGATGAGAATGATTTATATCCTAGTGTAAAACAAACTTGTGCATGATGAATATGATGATATTTAAGGTAATAATTCCTATGCCGCAAGCAGCGACATTTGAAGATACATACATGTGAAATATACAATTTGATTTAGAATATGATATACAATCATATATACGAAAACATTTACAGATCAAGGGATGATGAGAATGATTTATATCCTAGTGTAAAACAAACTTGTGCATGATGAATATGATGATATTTAAGGTAATAATTCCTAGGCCGCAAGCAGCAACATTTGACGATACATACATGTGAAATATACAATTTGATTTAGAATATAATATACAATCATATATACGAAAACATTTACAGATCAAGGGATGATGAGAATGATTTATATCCAAGTGTAAAACAAACTTGTGCATGATGAATATGATGATATTTAAGGTAATAATTCCTAGGCCGCAAGCAGCGACATTTGAAGATACATACATGTGAAATATACAATTTGATTTAGAATATAATATACAATCATATATACGAAAACATTTACAGATCAAGGGATGATGAGAATGATTTATATCCAAGTGTAAAACAAACTTGTGCATGATGAATATGATGATATTTAAGGTAATAATTCCTAGGCCGCAAGCAGCGACATTTGAAGATACATACATGTGAAATATACAATTTGATTTAGAATATAATATACAATCATATATACGAAAACATTTACAGATCAAGGGATGATGAGAATGATTTATATCCAAGTGTAAAACAAACTTGTGCATGATGAATATGATGATATTTAAGGTAATAATTCCTAGGCCGCAAGCAGCGACATTTGAAGATACATACATGTGAAATATACAATTTGATTTAGAATATAATATACAATCATATATACGAAAACATTTACAGATCAAGGGATGATGAGAATGATTTATATCCAAGTGTAAAACAAACTTGTGCATGATGAATATGATGATATTTAAGGTAATAATTCCTAGGCCGCAAGCAGCGACATTTGAAGATACATACATGTGAAATATACAATTTGATTTAGAATATAATATACAATCATATATACGAAAACATTTACAGATCAAGGGATGATGAGAATGATTTATATCCAAGTGTAAAACAAACTTGTGCATGATGAATATGATGATATTTAAGGTAATAATTCCTAGGCCGCAAGCAGCGACATTTGAAGATACATACATGTGAAATATACAATTTGATTTAGAATATAATATACAATCATATATACGAAAACATTTACAGATCAAGGGATGATGAGAATGATTTATATCCAAGTGTAAAACAAACTTGTGCATGATGAATATGATGATATTTAAGGTAATAATTCCTAGGCCGCAAGCAGCGACATTTGAAGATACATACATGTGAAATATACAATTTGATTTAGAATATAATATACAATCATATATACGAAAACATTTACAGATCAAGGGATGATGAGAATGATTTATATCCAAGTGTAAAACAAACTTGTGCATGATGAATATGATGATATTTAAGGTAAAAATACCTAGGCCGCAAGCAGCGACATTTGAAGATACATACATGTGAAATATACAATTTGATTTAGAATATAATATACAATCATATATACGAAAACATTTACAGATCAAGGGATGATGAGAATGATTTATATCCAAGTGTAAAACAAACTTGTGCATGATGAATATGATGATATTTAAGGTAATAATTCCTAGGCCGCAAGCAGCGACATTTGAAGATACATACATGTGAAATATACAATTTGATTTAGAATATAATATACAATCATATATACGAAAACATTTACAGATCAAGGGATGATGAGAATGATTTATATCCTAGTGTAAAACAAACTTGTGCATGATGAATATGATGATATTTAAGGTAATAACTCCTAGGCCGCAAGCAGCGACATTTGAAGATACATACATGTGAAATATACAATTTGATTTAGAATATAATATACAATCATATATACGAAAACATTTACAGATCAAGGGATGATGAGAATGATTTATATCCTAGTGTAAAACAAACTTGTGCATGATGAATATGATGATATTTAAGGTAATAATTCCTAGGCCGCAAGCAGCGACAAGTTGAAGATACATACATGTGAAATATACAATTTGATTTAGAATATAATATACAATCATATATACGAAAACATTTACAGATCAAGAGATGATGAGAATGATTTATATCCAAGTGTAAAACAAACTTGTGCATGATGAATATGATGATATTTAAGGTAATAATTCCTAGGCCGCAAGCAGCGACATTTGAAGATACATACATGTGAAATATACAATTTGATTTAGAATATGATATACAATCATATATACGAAAACATTTACAGATCAAGGGATGATGAGAATGATTTATATCCAAGTGTTAAACAAACTTGTGCATGATGAATATGATGATATTTAAGGTAATAATTCCTAGGCCGCAAGCAGCGACATTTGAAGATACATACATGTGAAATATACAATTTGATTTAGAATATAATATACAATCATATAAACGAAAACATTTACAGATCAAGGGATGATGAGAATGATTTATATCCAAGTGTAAAACAAACTTGTGCATGATGAATATGATGATATTTAAGGTAATAATTCCTAGGCCGCAAGCAGCGACATTTGAAGATACATACATGTGAAATATACAATTTGATTTAGAATATAATATACAATCATATATACGAAAACATTTACAGATCAAGGGATGATGAGAATGATTTATATCCAAGTGTAAAACAAACTTGTGCATGATGAATATGATGATATTTAAGGTAATAATTCCTAGGCCGCAAGCAGCGACATTTGAAGATACATACATGTGAAATATACAATTTGATTTAGAATATAATATACAATCATATATACGAAAACATTTACAGATCAAGGGATGATGAGAATGATTTATATCCTAGTGTAAAACAAACTTGTGCATGATGAATATGATGATATTTAAGGTAATAATTCCTAGGCCGCAAGCAGCGACATTTGAAGATACATACATGTGAAATATACAATTTGATTTAGAATATGATATACAATCATATATACGAAAACATTTACAGATCAAGGGATGATGAGAACGATTTATATCCTAGTGTAAAACAAACTTGTGCATGATGAATATGATGATATTTAAGGTAATAATTCCTAGGCCGCAAGCAGCGACATTTGACGATACATACATGTGAAATATACAATTTGATTTAGAATATAATATACAATCATATATACGAAAACATTTACAGATCAAGGGATGATGAGAATGATTTATATCCAAGTGTAAAACAAACTTGTGCATGATGAATATGATGATATTTAAGGTAATAATTCCTAGGCCGCAAGCAGCGACATTTGAAGATACATACATGTGAAATATACAATTTGATTTAGAATATAATATACAATCATATATACGAAAACATTTACAGATCAAGGGATGATGAGAATGATTTATATCCAAGTGTAAAACAAACTTGTGCATGATGAATATGATGATATTTAAGGTAATAATTCCTAGGCCGCAAGCAGCGACATTTGAAGATACATACATGTGAAATATACAATTTGATTTAGAATATAATATACAATCATATATACGAAAACATTTACAGATCAAGGGATGATGAGAATGATTTATATCCAAGTGTAAAACAAACTTGTGCATGATGAATATGATGATATTTAAGGTAATAATTCCTAGGCCGCAAGCAGCGACATTTGAAGATACATACATGTGAAATATACAATTTGATTTAGAATATAATATACAATCATATATACGAAAACATTTACAGATCAAGGGATGATGAGAATGATTTATATCCAAGTGTAAAACAAAATTGTGCATGATGAATATGATGATATTTAAGGTAATAATTCCTAGGCCGCAAGCAGCGACATTTGAAGATACATACATGTGAAATATACAATTTGATTTAGAATATAATATACAATCATATATACGAAAACATTTACAGATCAAGGGATGATGAGAATGATTTATATCCTAGTGTAAAACAAACTTGTGCATGATGAATATGATGATATTTAAGGTAATAATTCCTAGGCCGCAAGCAGCGACATTTGAAGATACATACATGTGAAATATACAATTTGATTTAGAATATGATATACAATCATATATACGAAAACATTTACAGATCAAGGGATGATGAGAATGATTTATATCCTAGTGTAAAACAAACTTGTGCATGATGAATATGATGATATTTAAGGTAATAATTCCTAGGCCGCAAGCAGCAACATTTGACGATACATACATGTGAAATATACAATTTGATTTAGAATATAATATACAATCATATATACGAAAACATTTACAGATCAAGGGATGATGAGAATGATTTATATCCAAGTGTAAAACAAACTTGTGCATGATGAATATGATGATATTTAAGGTAATAATTCCTAGGCCGCAAGCAGCGACATTTGAAGATACATACATGTGAAATATACAATTTGATTTAGAATATAATATACAATCATATATACGAAAACATTTACAGATCAAGGGATGATGAGAATGATTTATATCCAAGTGTAAAACAAACTTGTGCATGATGAATATGATGATATTTAAGGTAATAATTCCTAGGCCGCAAGCAGCGACATTTGAAGATACATACATGTGAAATATACAATTTGATTTAGAATATAATATACAATCATATATACGAAAACATTTACAGATCAAGGGATGATGAGAATGATTTATATCCAAGTGTAAAACAAACTTGTGCATGATGAATATGATGATATTTAAGGTAATAATTCCTAGGCCGCAAGCAGCGACATTTGAAGATACATACATGTGAAATATACAATTTGATTTAGAATATAATATACAATCATATATACGAAAACATTTACAGATCAAGGGATGATGAGAATGATTTATATCCAAGTGTAAAACAAACTTGTGCATGATGAATATGATGATATTTAAGGTAATAATTCCTAGGCCGCAAGCAGCGACATTTGAAGATACATACATGTGAAATATACAATTTGATTTAGAATATAATATACAATCATATATACGAAAACATTTACAGATCAAGGGATGATGAGAATGATTTATATCCAAGTGTAAAACAAACTTGTGCATGATGAATATGATGATATTTAAGGTAATAATTCCTAGGCCGCAAGCAGCGACATTTGAAGATACATACATGTGAAATATACAATTTGATTTAGAATATAATATACAATCATATATATGAAAACATTTACAGATCAAGGGATGATGAGAATGATTTATATCCAAGTGTAAAACAAACTTGTGCATGGTGAGTATGAAGATATTTAAGGTAACAAATCCTAGCGCCATTTAAATATAACTCACTTAAGATAACATTACAGAACGATACCAGTTTTCTTAACGTACCTATCCTTCTACTATCAAATAATGTCTCCAATTTATAAAAATCAGATGTTGTACTCTAGCATTTATAAAAGGAGAAAAAATAAATGAATCATAGAACTCATTGCCAATGCCATAAAAAATTAAAAGTTAACAAATTCTTTGATGTTTTGGAATATTATTCCAAAGACCCGTTTCCAAGTGTTAGCAATGGTTTGCTGTTATAAAGTAAAGCAATGCTTTTGAGCTCCTAACATCTAAGACGTCTCAGTAATTAACCTGGAACATAAATCTGATAGAGAGCATTCTCTATATATATATAGTTAAAAGTGTTGATAAAAAAACAACAGCACACAACATTTTCTCCTACATGTTTCGATTTCGAAGAGTTTCTCCCTGAAGGAGTAGATGTTGTGTGCTGTTGTTTTTTTATCAACGCTTTTCACTATGAAGACTGTACACTTGATTGAACTTTCCACTTATTATATATATATATATAACACAAGTTAGAATCAAATGATGACTTAGTATTTGCAAATGATTTGAACTCATTTTACTCTAGATTTGATAGTTGTACTTTTTCAGAAGAAAGAAACAATGTACTTGAATCACTCCCACCATGTGAGGTGTTAGATATTTCTAAAGTTGATGTGGTAACTTCTTTTGCTAAGATAAATTCGCATAAAGCCTGTGGAGCTGACAATTTTGTAGGTGTAGTTCTGGTATTTTCCAAAAGATTTTTCAATTATCATTAAATTTCCATCATGTTCTCACTTTTGGAAAGCATAACTACTTAGGTACTATTATTGATTCTAAACTCTCTTGGAATGAGAATACTGAAAAAATATGTAAGAAAGGGCAACAAAGTTTACATTTCTTGTGGAAACGGAAATATTTTAAAATTGATAAAACCATCATGATGTTGTTTTATAGAACCTTCACTCAAAGTGTCCTTACATTTAACTTTTAAGTTGGTTTGGGAACCTGTCTGTTCAAAATAGAAACAAATGGATTAACATCGTGAATACTGCATCTAAGATTAATGGCTTCCTATTGAAACGATCGGCAGTTTTTATGAGCAGCACATTTCTAAAAAAGGCAACAAAATTTTGGGTGATTCTTCCCATCCACTTTTCTTGGAATATTCGACATTACCTTCTGGACGTAGGCTGCGTATGCCGACTTTTCGAACAAACAGGTTCCGCCGATCATTCGTTCCGTGCAGCATTAGAGAAATAAATTCTGTCTGATGATGCATCGCGTTTTTCATGTATACGTAAATTATCTATCCTAGTCAATGTTAACTGCTTTTGACATGAATTGTTTTGAATATTATGTTATTATTGTCTTCACATTTCTGAAGAATTGTAATACAAGAAACATATTTCCCTTTTGGGAAAATAAAGATGACCTTATCTTATCTTACCCTTTCAGGAATTATCAACAATAGACAGCCACACTTGCTTATTTGTATCTTCCAATTCATACATTTTCCAGCCTGGTATATGTCTCCCTAGTTACTCTCTTCGTTTACTCATATAATCATACTCATAATATATATGAACTGTACAATTAGTAAAATACGATGAGAAAATGATTCCTTGTTCAATACGCTATAACTGATAGTTAACGCAGCAAAGATCAATACAAGGACCTAAATGATTATCGATTTGTTTTCATCTATAAAATAACTTTCTAAAGCATTGGCTGTGGTTAATTTCGATCCCTCCAGTATCTTTTACCTAATGGAATGCACCAGGCCTTATGAACGTATCTATTAACAAAATGCAAGTTTGGCTTATTTTACATAATGCATAACTTTAGAATTATTCATCAGTGCTCAAGATTTATCTATCTATAAATAAATTATTTACAAGTTAAGGTTCTTTTGCATTATTCATTCATTCTCTCGAGAAAATAGGTTCAGGTTCCATTTGAAAGAAAGCTTGGAATTATTGATTGATTCTATGAATGTCTACTTAATAATGCATGCTATTTTTCTTTGATGAAATCCCCTGGTTTGGTCACATTCATAAGCATGTCCACGACTGAAGCAGGATGTATGAAAACAGATGTAGGGGTACGAATGTTTTGAGCGAAGAAAGTGCAACGAAGTGTTACGGGTTTGCCAGTTTTTCTTCGAAATGAGATAAGCTCTCAGAATGCAAGCTGGATACCAAATTACAGTTTCCCTGTATTTAGGATTTTATTTCGATACAATCATTTTGCTTTTATGACTTTATATTGTTATTTCAAGGTAGGTGATGGATAACCAATTGCTGATTAAATCTTTGGTCTTGTTAGTTATACTTTACGTGTATGGAGTGTCGGGTAGGTGTGTAGATCTCACCTCGGTCACACAGGACGGGAAGAGGATGATCTCCAACGTGTTCAAGATGGCGAACAGTGTCTCCCTATACACGTGTGTGTCTCACTGTCTAACGGTCTCCACGTGTCTGTCCGTGTCCTACCAGAGAGAGACTCGCACCTGTCATCTCGCCTCTCAGGACAGTGCAGGAGACCCCGGGGATGTTCACACCGACCCAGAGTTCTTCCTCACTGACATCTCTCTGTGGCCCAGGGTGAGTAGAAAATATTTGTCTTTATACTTATATATTAGTATATAATTAGCAATATTATATACACTGAGCTATAATGTTACTTTACGGAGATTTTCCCATGGCCCTGGGTCAGTGTATGAACGGAAATATGTTGTTTAAACATATAAACTCCCAGGCAAAAGAAAGGTTTCCCTTTTATGTTTTTCATGAAAACATTAAGAGGTCTGGTACTGGTTTGATTTTTAGCAGGAAATGATATCATTACTGCATCGTTTCCTCTACACGAACGCATCGCATCGAACGCAGCCACTGGATTTGTGCATTAACAAACACTTGCAGATCTGTTTCATAAATACCCTTGTTGAAAAAAGAAGACATTCAGTTACATAAAGAACACCAAAAGTATGCTTATAATTACGAAAGCGCAACGTGACCAAGCGATCGGTATATCGACTATGGGGGCTTGCCAAAGTCAAATGGCAAGAACCTTCAACTGCAACCAAACCACAACCAGAAGGCTGTTAATATGCTACCAGAAGACAGGCCAGACACTGGTCAGACCAAGATCGAGAAGACCGAGGGTATAACAACTGCGGCCGAAGATCACTACATAAGGCAGATTCACCTCCGAAACCGATTCGTAACGGCGATATCAACAGCAGCGACGGCACTCGGTCATGTCATCAGCACAAGAACAACCCTTCGTCGACTTCGTTTGGCTGGTATACGAGCCTACCGCCTCTCCGTCGAATAGCTTTGACCCGTTTACACCGCAGATTACGATGGACGAGTACTTTATACAGACGAGCGCATCCTTTGCCTATTTGGAAACGATGGCAGGGTTCGAGTTTATCAACGAAGGCGCCAAACTGCATTACATACTATATTAGGTTCACCTGTTTGGAGGCGGAAGCATCAAGCTGTGGGGAGGGATTTGTTCTGCGAGGGAATCTGACTGGCCAGCGATTTATTGATGAGGCACCCAGACCTATCGCCGTTCCTTTCATCCATCAACAGCCAATAAGATTGATATTGCAACACGACAACGCAAGACATCACACTGCCGAAATTGTTAGAGACTACCTCGAGAACGTTACTGCTTTGCCATGGCCAGCCAACTTTAACGAGGAGGCGTGTACTTGCTTGCATTGATGCCAAGGGTGGTCACACTCGCTACTGGTGACAGACTCCGTGATTCCTGTGACTACTAAGAGTTTCTGTGGACTTGTGTTTTAACTCCACAAATGTATGATTTTTAATATTGACCCCCTGTCTCTTTCCTTGTGTATTGGGGCAAATTAAATGCCGATTTTTGGATGTTTTTAAAGAGAATATTGGAAAATGATTTCGGGTTATAAAACAATCATCAGAATCCTAAAATCTGCGTTTTTTTCTATAGACTTAAAAAATGAGTGAAACCTTTCTTTTGCCTGGTACTTTATGTAGACTTGTTCAATGACTTCTCTCACCACGCATGAAAACTAAATCTGCCATATCTTATGTAACTGATTAATTTACAAAGGTTATTTTTATCAGTTAAATTCTCATATTAACACTACTTAAGCTGCCATATCAAAACAATGCAACACACTGCCAAAGGAATATTGAGCTATTTTGTCCTGCAGAGTTTGGCCGGGCCGTGTGAAGGTATGGCCTGTTCAATTGGAAGAAAATGCGTTCTTGACAGATTTCACAATCCAAGCTGTGTTTCAGGTATATTGTACTTTGCCAAATCTGACATACTGTATCGCTTCTGTGTCTAACCTTTACCATTTTCTGTAAAATTGTCCCTAGCCTAAACCAAATACCTAACTGTAACCTTGTCCCTAACCTAAACTATAAACCATACTTTAACCCTGTCCCTAACCTAAACCATAAACCTTATCTTCACCCTGTCCGTAACCTAATCCATAAACCTTTTTTCAACCCTGTCCTTAACCTAAACTATGAACCTAACTGTCCCGCTGACCCTAATCTAAGCTATAAATCTAACCGTACTCCTGTCTCTAACCTTAATCATAAACCTAACTG
Organism: Phorcus lineatus; assembly: GCA_921293015.1. Lineage (NCBI taxonomy): Eukaryota > Metazoa > Mollusca > Gastropoda > Trochida > Trochidae > Phorcus > Phorcus lineatus. Next base: position 38,007,074 of record OV121097.1, read on the forward strand.
CAACCCTGCCACTAACCTAAACCATAAACATAATCTTCACCCTGTCCTAAACCTAAGCTATAAACCTACTTGTAACCATGTCCCTAACCGAAACCATAAACATAATCTTAACCCTGACCCTTACCTAGAATATAAACCTAACCGTAACCCTGTCCCTAGCCTAAACTGTAAACCTAATCTAAATCCTGTCCCTAGCCGAAACCATAAACCTAATCTTAACCCTGACCCTTACCTAGAATACAAACCTAACCGTAACCCTGTCCCTAGCCTAAACTATAAACCTAATCTAAATCCTGTCCCTAGCCGAAACCATAAACCTCATCTTAACCCTGTCCCTAACATAAACTATAAACCTAACTGTTACCTGCCCCTAGCCTAAACTATAAACCTAATCTTAATCCTGTCCCTAACCGAAACCATAAACCTAATTTTACCCTTTCACTAATCTTAACTTTGTGTTTATCCGTGATCCTCTCCCATTTAAAATTTGTACATACTTGAAATGAAAAACACAAAGACCCTTTAACCCTTTAATAAGATTGTCGTAAAAATATTCTTTTAAAAGCGTTCAATTAAAATACCACTTCCACTAATAGAAGAATGAACCTTCGACCTAACAGAGGCATCGAGATACGCTCTTAAATTATTCAAAACAATTTAAAGTGCTATATAACAAATTTCTTGGAATTGAACCGTTACTTTATACCCTAACTCTTTTAGAATTTTTAACCTACGATGAATACTAACATTAACACTGACTGTAAGTCGAAATCTAGACCTTATCTTTCAAATGTATATTGTATTGTTGATACGTCAGTGTGATCCTTACTTTTACAATGGCAGCAAAGCTATGATAAAAGTATCATATCGGCTAGTAATTAACAGAATACTGAAATCCCTACCATTAGCCTAACTTTTAAAAAAATCAAATTCGTGAATAATCTGGTATCAAACAAAATTAATGTTAAACAAAGGTCGTTCATCTAACTAAAACTCTATCCCTGACCCGTAGTTATTTTTTTATGCCGACTCAAACGGTACGTTTAACCCGATCGCTTCTTCTTAATAGTTCTTATACACATTTAACCATGCTTATACTTATATTCCGGATTTTACAAGCGCTTCCAGCGAAGCACTTGGTGTCAAGTTGTCATATAGAAAAATAAGAGGAATTTTTATGTGGCCGAAATTTGTTAGTTGAAATTTTGTGATTTGATGTAACCATACTAAACCTGACTTAATATCACCATGGCCCGTTATGAAATACGTATAAATGCAACAAAACATTCGTAGATGCTCACGCTGGATGTGGTCCTGCCCCTGATCTGGCCAATGCTACCAAGTCTTCTACAGGACAATACGAGGGCGCTGTCACTCAATACACCTGTCTGTCTGATTTCCTCTTCTGTGGAACAAGCTCAACTCATACGTGCTCCTCGCTTGGAAACTGGGAAGGACTCAGTGGAGCTTGTAACAGAGCAGTCTGGTATAATCCTGTAAGTGAACTAATTCATCCGCTAGAGTATCACCAAGACAGTGATTCTTTCTACCAACTGTTGACATTAGACTCAGTGGAGCTTGTAACAGATCAGTCTGGTTAATCCTATAAGTGTACGAACTCATCACTAAAAGTATCACTAAGACAGTGACTCTGGGTTTTTTACGGGTTAGAAGTTTTCAAACTGTTGACATTAGACTCTGTTGAGCTTGTAACAGAGCGTTCTGGTTTAATCCTGTAAGTTTACTGACTAAACGTGACTGCCATCAAGACAATTGCTCTGTAGCAACTCTATAATTCGTTTAAAGCCAATTTATTCATCTGCTTTCAGGTAAGCGTTAACACATATCAGGAATTATCTATTAACTGACTGCATCTTTTAATGAATAACCTCTCAGTAGGATTTACCACGAGTTGTAAGTTTTACTACTACAAAAATTGCACCAAGGATTTCTATAGACCAAGGAAGCAATAAAGAAATGACTCTATAAAATAAGGTCACAAGTCCCTTTGCCTATGGACATTATTTACTGAAGATATTGTGACTCTAGGGTCCCTGATACTGCCACAAGTGATACACACTAAAAACTTCTTTCAATTTTCGTTGCAAACCAATAATTTCTGACTGTTTTAATATAGGACACCGACTTCTGGTATAAAGCAAATCGTGATAATAAATTTCGCAACTGTGGCCCCTTTTAAGGGCCACCGGGGCATCGCTATAAATACCATCATCCGATTACAAGTAAAACGTCCCCGACAATTTAAACGTTATGTCGTGTGATAAATCTTTTATTGGCAACTCGGTGGTCCAAAATTAAGATCACAGGGATCCGAGCGAAAACCAGTTTTCGTTTTTTCCTCCTGAACAAAAATGCCAAAAGATCTCAATTTTTGTGTTCAGAATCCGTAGCAAACTGAAGTCAGAAGTTGTACCTTGTGTCGACATTGTGGCTCTTAGTAAGCGCCACAGGGGACGAGAAGAATGTACTTTCATCCTCTTCTCAAGAACGAAATAATCTTTAAAGCTGAAATGTTGCGTACAGACTTTCTTAAAGACATTTTTTACCCAAAACTCTTGAGACCCTTAGACCCTTAATAAGGTTCCCATACTCCATACTGAAACCAAATTTCCGTCTTGTCTTTGTCAGGTTATTCCTTGTGTACAGACACTTTGGAAAATTAGATGTATGGTTTTTATTTATGGTGACATTACAAAAGGTGCCGCTGTTCCCTGTAAAATATCGATGAGCTACAGAGCAAATGATTCTACTTTTTTTTAAATCGCTCGGCGAATAAGTGGAAGTCCTCAGTCAACCATTTCTTTCAAAATGCCTGGTTACTGACATTGTCTTATATTTCAGAACATAACCTTTCTTGAAGCAATGCCCTGTCCGATGACTGAGGGTTTTAAAGTCACATTCGAGGGGAGACCGATTCTTAATCGACGGTGAAGTTTGTATGCCATTGAAATATCACACAACATATACATAAGCTGAGCGGCATTCTAGAAGTTGTCAGTATGAGGAAGACATATACATCTTATAAATTCATACATTTCAATCAAACGCTCTTCCCACAGATAAATAGCAAATCTAAAATAAACCCATAATACAATATCAAAGTAACTCATTTCCCTGTTGGAACGATCAGACTACCGCCCTCGCCATCAATCATATACCGTATCACCAATGCGACATTGGTGGTCAATGTTGTCAGAAAGCGTGAGGCATTCACTATATATATCATATATTATTCAGCTTACCACCACTTGACTCAATAGTCAATACCTTATCGTGGTGTGGTGGTTTGCGTGCCTCAGCGACCCACAGAGCTATGCCAGCTGGAGCTAACATGCTCCTGGTAGGGGCACCCAAGCTGGACAGGTCGACGGGTAGAAGCCAGACCAAATTTGAGTTCTTCCAAAACCTGCTTTCTATCTCTCACTATGCCTTTCTTTCCGTCTTTCTCCCTCATCCTCTCGATCCCTTTCTCCCTGGTCTGTCCACTCTCTTTTGGATGCTTGTCATCCACGTGTTTAATAATTGAAATATTGTTGAAGGCACGTTAAACCCCAACTCACTCACTTATTCAGCTTACATTAAAAAGTTTCACAAAGAAAAAAACAGCGAGAGACAGCCATGGCGTGTATTTTTTAACGATTTGTAAAGTAATTATATGGCGCTGATATGGAGTAAACTTCAAGTACGGTGTTCAGTAGAATATACAGCTGCATACCAAAAGTTTGTTCAGATACCACTGTATTGTAGTGAAAATATCATGTAATTTTGGTTTCGTTTTGACGTCAATAAAATCATTTCAGCAAAACTGACAAAGGATCACCTATTGTCCATTTGTAAAATAGCCATTCTTTAATTCATTTTGGAGTCGTCTTGTCTCTCATGCTATAATTCTAATTTTGCCATGATGAAATAGACAGAGGGGGTCATATTCTAAAAATTCTGATATCCTGAAATTTCGATTAAAATATTCCAGTTCCAATCTCTGAGAAAAAAATCAGCACCCCCACATTGAGTGAATGCATGGGAACAAACAAAAGCTTAAAGATGTTGATCACTTCAGAAGGATTTTGAAAATGAAAATGAGTGCTTTTGGAATTTTGACCCCTGGTCACTTTAATGACCTGCCAAAACTGCTGTGGTTAACTGTTGGGGATTATTTAAAGTTTATGTTAAAGTTCAATGGATCTTCACTTTTGTATTGAAAATTAAACATTATCAGTTTCTTTTTCGTAATGCTCTGATGCTTCAAAGACATCTCAAGTTACATGATATTTGCATTAAGGTACGCAGGCATGTGATCAAACTTCGATATGCAGCTGTACTCCAGTCTTTCAACATCCAGCCAAATTTCAAAATGCAAAACTTCCAATCACCTAAGAGCTTTCATATTGCTCTCTTTATTGAATCTGACATACATGGAGATTATTTCATCTACTGATGCGCGACTCGACATGAAAACACATGCAGACATAGAAAGGCACCAGCACGTTGTTTTAAAGATTTATTTCTTCATATTTCCCCAAAGACATAAGATCATAACACATGTATAATCTTCAGCGGGTAAAACCATCATACCAATCATCGGTAGTCGTAGAGTAAATAATGAAGTATCAAACAAAAACAACTTGCGGCCATTCTTGTGTAAACACCTTTTAGGTATGGGAATGGATTCACATAACTTAACCGATAATGGTACGTTCGTTAAAATATGCTCCTTTTGATAATTTAAACAGTCTTTGTTGGAACATTCTTTTTCGTTTTTGTGAGATCACTTTATTTGTATAGAAAAACCTCGCTACTTTCCCTTTAAGGTTTTGGACATTTCGACTTGATGATCTAAAATAAATTGAATTGCAAAAAGAAGTTTACAATGTCTTATACTGCCCCTCAACACAACTTCCCAAACATGGCAGAACTCGCCCCTCTTCGTTTCGTTTTAATGAGATTCTTTAAAAAACATGCTAATAAGATCAATAAAATTTTGCTGTCAGGGTTTCTATGTCCCTCATGACCACCAACGTTATCATCCAAGCTGATGTAAGACTCGACTACTTTGGCATCCAAGATAAGTTTCTCCTTAACAAGAAGATGAATGGGGTGTGGCAAAGTGATGTAGAAGTCCCTCTGATGTTTGATGTGGACGAAACTTTCTTATGTGAGATAGCCCGCCGGAATGGAACATATGAGGTAAAGTTGTAGTTGTATTTTGTGATTATATTTTACATTCTAACCGTCTCTTTACGCTCCCCATTACACATGTAATCTGTAACTATCTCAATAATTCAGTTTCTGATTCTTTCCTCATGTCATTCACAATGTGACGAATTTTAAAAATAGCTTGGATTCAATGCAATTTGATTGTAAGGGTCTAAATGGAAAAAAATCACCATATTGCCGTAAAATTTTCTATTTTGAATAATGTACTGCTCAAACAGCATAGCAAATGTTTATTGTCTGTGGGATTTCCTTGTTCGTTTGATTTATTTATTATATCCTACCACACTAGTTATTTATGACCATTATCAGCTATGTGTTTATTTGTTTGAGTAGCATACATGTATATATAAGATACCCACGGCATTAAAACAATGGAGAACAATGGGACCGTCGATGTGCTTTATTTGACGATAAACCATGCGCGAGGTTAATGACGTCATTTCAAGTAACGTTACAAATTTCAAGTAACGTTACAAATGACGTCATATTGGCCAAGTCCATTGCTCAAACTTGAGATGGCTATTGTCCATCTGTCGATTCGAAACCAAAAGAAGGAGAGGTTTGGGTTTGCAGAAAAAGAAAAGCACGGATTAGAGACGTAACGTATCCCCTGGGGACATTTTCAAATTCATATTGATCGTTCAATAAATTTGATTCTATTTATATTGGAGCGCCCACCCCTATCATGATAATGGTCTCGTCCGAATATGTTCTACGGCGGGAGGCATCATTGTTTTAAAAATGTTTTTGTTAAATATACCATAATCTTTCAACTGTTTACATATATAAAGCAAGTTATATTATTGTTAAGGGTATCTCATATAAGAAATAGAAAACGCGTTGTTGTGCATCTATCGTTGAATAAAACATAGCAGGGAGCATAAAACACGAAGGGAGCATGTTTTATTCAACGATAGATGCACACCAACTCGTCTTCTATTTCTTAAATATACATCGATCAGTCCAAGCTTGCCCGTGTAAGTTTCACTCAATTACCGCCCCTACTATTTCTAAAGAGCGTTAGTGTGTTAGTGAATTATAGAAACTGATTTGAAAGGTTCTCATTAAACGCTAATCCCATGATTCCTTAACTCTAAGTAAATGATTCTAAGATGCCTAGCGGTTAGAACAATCGAAAAAAAAGTACTTTATGAGACAATAAAGGTATATGACGTAACAATTGAATGACGTTATATCCGCTCTTCCCCGCTGCCCCCTCGTGATCACGCGTCCATGGTAACCTTTCATCTCGATTCTTCGAACAACATAGCTTATCCCCCTATCAAGGTCTAACGACATAATCGTATGAATGTTTCTATTAATAGAGACAAGTTTCGAATCATCTATTTCTATTTACCGTAAAGAAGAATGGACAGAAAATGCTTGTCTACCGTCGAGTGACCGCGTTGTTTCACGTCAGGTCACGGCGCCCCGTGGGACTGTGACGTTGGTTCACGTCAACCGTCTCTACCAGGTTCAATGTGATATAGTCAACCTAATAATTAAGTAATTCTAGGTGTACAGCCCCAACAGTCTGCTTATATAAGAGACTAAAGCATCACCTTCAACGTTTATGACAGCAGCAAAAAAATAGATGTCCGGATCCAGTCCGCCATCACGCTTCCAAAACAAACAATACCCATAATTCTTTGTGGAATGTTAACCACGTGATAAGCCCTGCATAATCGCGCGACACGAGTTTGTAAAAGTAAAGGTTTTTTAAAAAAACAAGAGGTGTGAATTTGTTTGTTTAAGTTTTTAAAGAAAACAAATAAGGAGAAAATATAATTCAAAATTGAAGAAATGAAAAAGTTTAAGTGCAAAACTGCAGTAATCAAAGCTTTAACCAACTAAATGTCGTTTAAACTAGGGGTTGAGTTCTATACTTGGAATAGCGAACAGTTAGCCCTGTTCATGGATTATTAATGTGAGCAATGTAAACACTATTTTTTATTTCGAGATGATTAAAATCAGAGTGTTCCCGTATAGATTATTTTAGCATCTTAGAAAAGAAATAAAGTTCGCTCTACCGTCCTCGTGCTTTAACTATAATAGTTCAGGGCAAAACTATACTTTATTACAAAACACATTGGGGTAGAGCGAACTTTATTTCTTAAATAAAGGATTCTAAACGACCTTCAATTTAGTACTTTATTATTATTAATTTTTTTTCTTCTTATTTTAACATTTTTTTATTTGGTATTTCACTTTTTGTGTGTACTTTTTGATTATTGGTGATTTAGTATAAAACGAGCGAAAGTTTTACATAAAGGCCCTTTAATTGTTTTTCTCTAACAGTTATACATCAATGGGACGTATACTGGACACTCAGAAGACGGAGCTCCTAACTTACATCCTGACACAATTGAAGTAACGGACGATGTTGAGATGGACAAAATCACGTTTTCACACGCATGAGTGAAGAAAATAATCTACTGATGAATGAAAATACTTCAAATTCAAGTATCAAACATAAACCACTGTGTAATCAACTTATTGATACCCTCTTTATTCATGTTTGGCGTTACTCAAATTGTATGATGAATACATGTGTAATATGGCTCTTCTTACTTGACTATCATGATTAAATATGACTTTCAAAATCTTAACCGAAGTGCATTTAATTTTTGTGTGTGGATTCCATATGTTTTGATCTTTATGTTGTGAACTACTTCCCATAGGAACGATGGGTGAGGTGAGGTGAGTTGGTGTTTAACGCCGCTTTCAAGATTATTTCACTTATATCGCGGCTGCTAGTATTATTGCAGGGAGAAAGCCCGCAATACCATTGTGGCTATGGATTGCGGTGAAACCTGCGAGAATCGGCTGGAACTAGCGAACCATGGGTGGTACTACGCTGAATTTCAGTGTAGCATTGCACCCAAACCTGACTGCGTGTAGAACAGTTCTCTACTGCAGACAAAGTTGCCGAGCCCCTGGCGGGATTCGAACCACGGACCTCCTGATCCGAAGCCGAACGCGCTATCCCGCCCCCAGGAACGATGGGACAGCCAAAGGAAACAAACTTTGTCATGTGCAGGTCCCGTTTAGGATTTAGAGATAATCAAAGAGAACTATCACAAATCTTGAAAGATGTCCAAAGATATTTAAACTATAATGAAATTAAATAACCTTCGCACATACGAAGGACGCCCTTTGTGTTTACGAAGTTCAAATCAATGGTACCACGTAACAATGGTTAATTTCTGAAGCTCCAATCTTTACGACCATGTTAATTTCGGTCTCGCATTGGCGACAAGTCTCCAAACAAGGCGGAGACTGAAATGTTTTTTAATTCAAGGAATTATGATATCAGGTTTCTAAGTATAAAGAGGTGGCATGCAAGCTTAATACATAATCATTAACGCGTTTTATGAAAATTGATTATATCAATTGAACTTTTTTTAACCAGACTATTTTTCTATTGTTATCAGTCAGAAAAGCACTTTAGTTCTATAGCTGATATTGTACCGAAACCACTGGCACCGATTGTGCACTTGACAGATACCAGCTGGTCGTTCGAACCAAAACGTCACTTCCTCTTTTGGACTACCGGATATTTTCACTGAGACGTCATCGGGCACCCACTTGTCAAGTTCTCCTAGGATGACAATCACTGTACTTCAATTTACAATATTATTATACCCCCGCCTTACAGCGTAAGCGGGGGTATATAGCGTTCATTCTGTCCGTCCGTCTGTCCGTCTGTCTGTCCGTCCGTCTGTCCGTCCGTCACAAATCTTTGTCCGGAGCATATCTCCTAAACTATACATGCTAGCTTCACCAAACTTCATACACTTATCAACCATGATCCCTAGATGTGCCTTTTAAGGGTTAGACCAACAAATGATTTTTATTTTTTGCGGTTTCCATGGAAACATGACTAAAACAGTGACTCTATGACCAAGTCCTTTGTCCGGAGCATATCTCCTAAACTATACATGCTAGCTTCACCAAACTTCATACACTTATCAACCATGATCCCTAGATGTGCCTTTTGAGGGTTAGACCAACAAATGATTTTTATTTTTTGCGGTTTCCATGGAAACATGACTAAAACAGTGACTCTATGACCAAGTCCTTTGCCCGGAGCGTATCTCCTAAACTATACATGCTAGCTTCACCAAACTTCATACACTTATCAACCATGATCCCTAGATGTGCCTTTTGAGGGTTAGACCAACAAATGATTTTTATTTTTTGCGGTTTCCATGGAAACATGACTAAAACAGTGACTCTATGACCAAGTCCTTTGTCCGGAGCATATCTCCTAAACTATACATGCTAGCTTCACCAAACTTCATACACTTATCAACCATGATCCCTAGATGTGCCTTTTGAGGGTTAGACCAACAAATGATTTTTATTTTTTGCGGTTTCCATGGAAACATGACTAAAACAGTGACTCTATGACCAAGTCCTTTGTCCGGAGCATATCTCCTAAACTATACATGCTAGCTTCACCAAACTTCATACACTTATCAACCATGATCCCTAGATGTGCCTTTTGAGGGTTAGACCAACAAATGATTTTTATTTTTTGCAGTTTCCATGGAAACATGACTAAAACAGTGACTATGACCAAGTCCTTTGTCCGGAGCATATCTCCTAAACTATACATGCTAGCTTCACCAAACTTCATACACTTATCAACCATGATCCCTAGATGTGCCTTTTGAGGGTTAGACTAACAAATGATTTTTATTTTTTGCGGTTTCCATGGAAACATGACTAAAACAGTGACTATGACCAAGTCCTTTGTCCGGAGCATATCTCCTAAACTATACATGCTAGCTTCAACAAACTTCATACACTTATCAACCATGATCCCTAGATGTGCCTTTTGAGGGTTAGACCACCAAATGATTTTTATTTTTTGAGGTTTCCATGGAAACATGACTAAAACAGTGACTCTATGACCAAGTCCTTTGTCCTGAGCATTTATCCTAAACTATACATGCTGTCTTCATCAAACTTCATACACTTATAAAACATGATCCCTAGATGTGATTTTGAGGGTTAGACCAACAAATGATTTTTATTTTTTGCGGTTTCCATGGAAACATGACTTAAACAGTGACAAAGTCCTTTGTACGGAGTATATCTTCATAACTATACACGCTATCTTTACCAAACTTCATACACTTATCAACCATGATCCATGGATGTGCCTTTTGAGGGTTAGACCAACAAATGATTTTTATTTTTTTTGCGCTTTCCATGGAAACATGACTAAAACAGTGAATTTATGACTAAGTCCTTTGTCCGGAGTATATCTTCTAAACCGTACATGCTATCATCACCAAACTTCATACACTTATCCATATTGGTGCGTCTCTTGAGGGTAAGACCAAAAAATTATTTTTATTTTTTGCGTTTTACATGGAAACGCTACTAAAACAATGACTATCTGACTAAGTGCTTTTTCCTGAGCATATCTTCTAAACTATACATGCTAGCTTCAACAAACTTTATACACTTATCAACCATGATCCCTAAGTGAGCTTTTTGAGGGTAAGACCAACAAAGAAAGCCAGACTATAGTTTGAAGCGGGGGTATGTGAGCTGTGCTCACTTCTTTGTTTGTTGATAATATCAAAAGAAATATTGAATTTGCAAAATTTGGTATTTAGAATAACGTTACTGATACTCACTTCTTTTTCGATGCTATTAAATTACGGCGATACTGTTGATGTTCATTCAATACGAACTTATGTTTTTCCTTTATACTGCTTTACAGATAATCGTTCTTACAGTTCAAGTCCAAAGGTTACTTCTGAGAAGGACATACCAGTCTTACACATTGATATAATACTGGTAGTTTGGAAACAAGGAAATCAGTCACATAATGATATGGTTTTTTTTCTTCGTTTGCAAGTTCAGTTATTACATATTGCGAAGCATAATAAACGGATAATTATTGTTATAGATATCATTCGCTTCATCCGATTACCAAAATCTTTTCCGAGGGAATTCACTTACTTTGTTCCCATGGCAACTGACGGGGAGGTGTAGTATAGACAATATTGCACTGTCGTACATCCGGTCAGTGATAGAGGAGCGCCATCTGTGAAGATGCTTATCTCGCTCTTGTCGTGGTGGAAGAACACTCGACTTACAGGAAACTGATGAACACTAAACAGTAAACAGAATTGGAGTTATAAATCATAATTGACATACAGATTGAAAAGTTAACGTTTTCCCGTATTTACGTTATTTCACATGCTTCCTTTTTAGCTTTCTTTCTCCAAACGTAATATATTCTTATCTTTGTCGTCTTTGCGATACATTACTCACGTCTCCAAAACCCGCATCCGAGGGTCGGATGTTGTAACCTGCCAACAGGTCCGCTGCCAGGATAATGCACACACGCGTTGATGAAAACATAAGGCATGAAGCCCTAATTCCGTATATGATTTAAAGTTTTTATATACATGACTTGTTGCGAACGTTATTATCAGAAATGCTAGTTATTATAATTATTGTAAACACAATCTTGAGAAAGATAGACATTGGTCGTATACTACACATATATATATGTACTTGTACATGTATATGTAATAAGACTTTCATTTAAGCTGCGATATTAAACATATTTTTAACCTATTCATGTAGTGACATTTTTTTACGTATATATGTCACCTTCATTATTAAGGTGAATTCCATTTTCATTGCACAAGATGAGATTTATTACGTTTTGTCAAGCTGATCATTTATTTCCTCTGACGTTTTATTCAATAGCCAATTCTTATACAAAGACCACTTTTAGGTTTAAAATATCGAGTGCGACCAGTGACGTTGTGCAAATGAGTCTATCTGCCTTGACATGTTTTGGCAGTTTTGCACTGTGCGACTCTGTGGCTCTTGCGGGATTCGAACGTGCTCTATAAGGGCTTTCCTTTCCACAACGGTCTGAATGCACCCTCCTTGCTCAACATTCAAAATTCATTGATGTTTATATTTACCAGAAGTGTGATTTAAAGATGATTTAGGATAATTTTGAGTTATTTTCTCTTAAAAATCGACCAAAAAATGAAATAATTTATAATTCAATAATGATTGCAACTGCTTATCTACCTAATCCCCACACAAAATAACGTACGGAGCATTTTTCCAGAGAGGTTAGCTGCTTGAGAAAGATTTATGTCCTTTTCAGAACAGTGTTACTTCACAGCAATGCAAAAAAATGAACAACACCATCGAATCGAATTAACACATTTGCAAATCGTATGTTAAATAGAGAATACTTAACGACGTCCGGTTTAGTAACACTTTTATGAAACAATTAAATAGTTTTGTCTTCAACGAACGAAAGCGAGTTATTGCCGATACCATTCATGAGTTTCATAAAAATGTAATTAAACGGGACGTCATTTTGTATTTTATGTATATTACTCGCAGATTTATATCATGAAAATCGCCGAAATAATAAATGCTGCCGCACCGCTTACTTTGTGACGTCATAATTAAAGATTTTAATCATGACGTCATGTGACGTCAATCTGCACACGATGTTATGACACAATGTATAATAACATTTTAGATTTATCAAATGGCGGTATTTTCAAGAAGTAAATGCTGTTTACGGCTTTTGCTATAAGCAAAATACCTAACTTTGTATCTCTTCTTATAACGTTTACTTTCATTTCGGTAAATCTTCTGGGTTTTTTTAAAAACTCTACGTCTGATTATGGGGAGGACTAAACATTTGAAGAATATTATTGCTACTTTGAAATTGAAATTTTAATATCTCTTTGATCTGCCAAATTGTGAAATTTTGACTTTTGTTGTTTTTATATTGTGTTTTCATGTAGAGCAATAGGCATTAAAAGGATCAAGCATTTTTGGAGCTCAGTTGGAGTTGAACTGCGTCGACTGCATATAATAATCTAAATATTTTAATGACATCTTCCATTCCCAAAAATCTAAAGTTTTAAGCTTCACACACGTCGGTATCATTAAAAAGCAAATACAGTGGGTGCACGATACTGTCCTTGGCGTACACCGGATCCACAAGGGAAGAGGCCAGCCATTTTTTTTTCATATTTTGTACAACACGGAAACATTCACCTGGGATTTTTCCCAGAGATTTTGTCAGAATCCAACACATCAGGTATTATCAAAGATTTTTTAAAATCGTGCTTTCAGAATTTTTTAAATGTTAAATAAATTTAACATGTGGTCACCTGTGGAGTGATCTTAACTAAACCCGTCTGAGCCTCTTCTGAAATATTTGGTCGTAAAGCTTTACATAAATATCATTACACAACGCGGGGTGTTATTTCCCTGGTTCTGTGGAGTTGTTTTCCTGTGTAACTTCCCATCAGATGCATGTGCGGAAGTCGTTATCTCCTAATTCCCTAGGGATATAATATGCATGAGCAAATAATCAGGTGAATGTCTATATTTACTCATATACCCCTAGTAACTGTCTTCACTCACTAATGTCTCCCAAGTGAATGTCTATATTTAATTATATCTCCCTAGTTTCTGTCTTCATTCACTCACATCACTCTTGTTACTGTCATCATTCAATGATATCTCCCAAGTGAATCTATATTTAATCATAGCATATTTCCCCAGTTACTATCTTCATTCACTATTATCTCCCCAGTTACTGTCTTCCTTCATTCATGTCTCGCAAGTTTCTGTCTTCATTCACACATCCCTCCCCAGATTCTGTCTCCATTCACTCATATCTCCCCAGTTTCTGTCTTCATTCACTCATATCTCCCCAGTTACTGTCTTCATTCACTCATATCTCCCCAGTTACTGTCTCAATTCACCCATGTATCCCCAGTAACTGTCGCCAATCATTCATATCCCCCCAGTTACTGTCTTCATTCACTCATATCTCCCCAGATTCTGTCTTCATTCACTCATATCTCCCCAGTTACTGTCTCAATTTACCCATGTCTCCCCAGTAACTGTCGCCAATCATTCATATCCCCCCAGTCACTGTCTTCATTCACTGATATTTCCCCAGTTACTGTTTTCTTTTACTGATATCTCCCCAGGTACTGTTTTCTTTCACCTCTAAATCATTAGAAAATAAGTTGTAAGTCTTCAAAGATATTTTACTATTATGATGTTTACAATGACGATTTTAGACCTGAAAACAAATTTTATCACAACCTTATAGCAGCATATAGTATGAAAATTATCCCTCTATATAATAAACTATAATATTTTAATTGAAATGGCGGGTTTCGTTTCTGTATTTCTTTGATTCGGTGGACAGACAAAAGTTGTGGTCCATTTTAAATAACCATGGTCTCAGTCCGAAAATTAAGAAACTTATCCAGTCTATGTATGAAAATATAAAGGCTTGCGTTAAAAATAATGCTCACTTTTCAGATTCTTTTGAAATACAACTTGGGGTTCGATAAGGTTGTATACTTAGTCCATTTCTATTTTCATTTTTCATTAATGAATTAGCAATTCAAATTGAAAGCAATTGTGAGTACGGAATACAGTTACACCCAGATTTGGTACAGATTTTTCTTTTGCTTTTTGCAGACGATATCGTGCTGTTCTCAAGCACCGTAGCAGGTTTACAAAGACTAATTAATGAACTTGAAACTTATTGTGATAATTTCAAGTTGACAGTAAATAGAAACAAACCCAAAGTCGTAGTTTTTAAGAAAGGAGGAATTTTATCCAAAAAGGAGAAATGGTGGTACAAAAATAAAGAATTGGACTGCAAAACTTCATATAAATATTTGGGTTTGATTTTTTAGTAATTCATTATCTTGGTCCATGCATGTTAGTAATGCTTGTTTACAAGCACAAAAGGTGATGATCGGCATATTTAAACAACTTAGTATTCTTGGAAATATAAATATAAAATCCTATTTTAAAATATTTGATGCGAAAATTAAGCCGATTTTAACATATGGAGCTGAAATCTGGGGTTTGAATTATTACAACGAAATTGAAAGAGTCCATCTGAGAGCATGTAAAAAGTTTTTAGGTGTTAAATTGAGTACGACGAATACAATGGTGTATGGAGAATGTGGTAGATACCCTTTGCAACTATTTACAAATATCAAAGCAATAAAGTATTGGTTAAAGTTACTAAATATGCCTACATGTCGTCTACCTAAAAAGTGTTACAATTTATGATGTTATATGATAAGAATGGTCATACGAATTGGGTCACTTCAGTTAGAAACTTCCTGTTTTCAAAGGGGTTTGGTTTCGTATGGTTAGACCAACATGTAGACTCGAATGATAGATTTATCTTTCAACTAACAAGAAGACTAAAAGATACTTATTTACAAGAATGGCTTGAAAAGATATCACTTTCCAGTAAATGCCTTTATTATAGAATGTTTAAATGTACCTTGGAGTCAGAGATCTATCTCTCATGTGTAAATGTAAAAAAGTTTCGTATAGCTTTAAGTAGACTTAGATGTTCTTCACATGACTTATTCATCGAGAGTGGAAGATACAAATCAATTCAAAATGAAAATAGAATTTGCAAACTCTGTAATCTTATCGAAATAGAAGATGAATATCATTTTGTTTTAATTTGCCCTCTCTACAATTTTCTAAGGAAGTTATACATAAAAAGTTATTTTCTTGTCCATCCAAACCTTTTCAAGTTCGTTGAATTGTTGAATAACACAAATCATACAGTGCTGCAAAATCTGTCCATGTTTGTTTACTATGCAATGTTATTTAGATCAGAATTTATCAAGAAACATGATGTAAATTACACTTAATTGTTGTCAATTTAAGGTTTAGTTTCCAAGCGTGTACATTTTAATACATGCAAGTATTGTACTACAGGCCTGTGGCCTTTCAGTACCGGAAATAAATTGACCACAACCCGAAAACTCTCCAAAAAAAATCCTTACCTTGATATCTCTCTTCAAAGTCCAATTTTATTAAGCCTTATTATTGCGCAAGTAAGGGAGGCATACTCTTTTAAACGCGTCATCGTGAATACACAAGGGTTTTTTCATAAAATCATGATGTTAACGCACTTGATTTACATTGTATTCAATAGTAATCAATTAATAGTCATCATTGCTTGTTGGAATGGAGAATATGTATTTTTCAAAGAATATAAGCTTTGGCTGATGATAAATGAATGGAAGAGTTTCTTTTCGGATTTACCGATTTGAAACCATGAGAGCCCGGGCATCCCTCTCTCAGAGTTAATAATCTTTCCAAAATGAAAAAACAAAAACAAAAACAAACCAACAAAATATGTTTCTAAGGCAATAGTGGTATGTCATTCTTCCATAAAAGCAATTCGATCCTTCCAGTATCTTTTAAAAGAATTTTTTATATTTAAAAGTTATGAACATATGTATTAACAATAATCATATTGGCAAGTTAGGCTTAGTCTACATAATTGATAACCCTATAGAATTTGACTGACTGTTTGTATGTCTACTAAATAATGCATGTTTCTTGAAATACCCTGGTTGGGTCTCGTTCATATGCAAGTCTACGACTGAAGCAAGATGTGGTAAAACAGAAGTAAAAGTACGACTGCTTTGACCAAAAAATGCAATGAAGTGTTTAGAGTGCGCCAGTTCTTCGAAATGAGAATGTTACCTGGATACCAACTTACAGTATGTCTGTATTAAGGATTTTATTTCGATATTCCACCTGGATTCAATTTCAACACCATCATTTTGCTGTTATGAGATTGTGTTTATTTTTCAAAATACGACATGAATAACGAATTTCTGATTAAATATTTGATCACGTTAGTGATCCTTTACATATCCGAAGTGTCGAGCGGGTGTGTAGATCTTGACTCGGTCACACAGGACGGGAAGAGGATGATCTCCAACGTGTTCAAGATGGTGGAAAGTGTCTCCCTCTACACGTGTGTGTCTCACTGTCTGACAGTCTCCACGTGCAAGTCCGTGTCCTACCAGAGAGAGACTCGCACCTGTCATCTCGCCTCTCAGGACAGTGCAGGAGATCCCGGGGATGTTCACACCGACCCAGAGTTCTTCCTCACTGACATATCTCTGTGGCCCGGGGTGAGTGTTGATACTTGTTGTCTTCATACTTAAATATTAAATATATTTATACACACACCGACCCAGAGTTCTTCCTCACTGACATCTCTCTGTGGCCCGGGGTGAGTGTTGATACTTGTTGTCTTCATACTTAAATATTAAATATATTTATACACACACCGACCCAGAGTTCTTCCTCACTGACATCTCTCTGTGGCCCAGGGTGAGTGTTGATACTTGTTGTCTTCATACTTAAATATTAAATATATTTATACACACACCGACCCGGAGTTCTTCCTCACTGACATCTCTCTGTGGCCCGGGGTGAGTGTTGATACTTGTTGTCTTCATACTAAAATATTAAATATATTTATACACACACCGACCCGGAGTTCTTCCTCACTGACATCTCTCTGTGGCCCAGGGTGAGTGTTGATACTTGTTGTCTTCATACTTAAATATTAAATATATTTATACACACACCGACCCGGAGTTCTTCCTCACTGACATCTCTCTGTGGCCCAGGGTGAGTGTTGATACTTGTTGTCTTCATACTTAAATATTAAATATATTTATACACACACCGACCCAGAGTTCTTCCTCCCTGACATCTCTCTGTGGCCCAGGGTGAGTGTTGATACTTGTTGTCTTCATACTTAAATATTAAATATATTTATACACACACCGACCCGGAGTTCTTCCTCACTGACATCTCTCTGTGGCCCAGGGTGAGTGTTGATACTTGTTGTCTTCATACTTAAATATTAAATATATTTATACACATACTGACCCAGAGTTCTTCCTCCCTGACATCTCTCTGTGGCCCGGGGTGAGTGTTGATACTTGTTGTCTTCATACTTAAATATTAAATATATTTATACACACACCGACCCGGAGTTCTTCCTCACTGACATATCTCTGTGGCCCGGGGTGAGTGTTGATACTTGTTGTCTTCATACTTAAATATTAAATATATTTATACACACACCGACCCAGAGTTCTTCCTCACTGACATATCTCTGTGGCCCGGGGTGAGTGTTGATACTTGTTGTCTTCATACTTAAATATTAAATATATTTATACACGCACCGACCCAGAGTTCTTCCTCAGTGACAACTCTCTGTGGCCCAGGGTGAGTGTTGATACTTGTTGTCTTCATACTTAAATATTAAATATATTTATACACGCACCGACCCAGAGTTCTTCCTCACTGACATCTCTCTGTGGCCCAGGGTGAGTGTTGATACTTGTTGTCTTCATACCTAAATATTAAATATATTTATACACGCACCGACCCAGAGTTCTTCCTCACTGACATCTCTCTGTGGCCCAGGGTGAGTGTTGATACTTGTTGTCTTCATACTTAAATATTAAATATATTTATACACGCACCGACCCAGAGTTCTTCCTCACTGACATCTCTCTGTGGCCCGGGGTGAGTGTTGATACTTGTTGTCTTCATACTTAAATATTAAATATATTTATACACATACTGACCCAGAGTTCTTCCTCACTGACATATCTCTGTGGCCCGGGGTGAGTGTTGATACTTGTTGTCTTCATACTTAAATATTAAATATATTTATACACACACCGACCCGGAGTTCTTCCTCACTGACATATCTCTGTGGCCCGGGGTGAGTGTTGATACTTGTTGTCTTCATACTTAAATATTAAATATATTTATACACACACTGACCCAGAGTTCTTCCTCACTGACATATCTCTGTGGCCCGGGGTGAGTGTTGATACTTGTTGTCTTCATACTTAAATATTAAATATATTTATACACACACCGACCCAGAGTTCTTCCTCACTGACATATCTCTGTGGCCCGGGGTGAGTGTTGATACTTGGTGTCTTCATACT
This sequence comes from Phorcus lineatus, assembly GCA_921293015.1. NCBI lineage: Eukaryota > Metazoa > Mollusca > Gastropoda > Trochida > Trochidae > Phorcus > Phorcus lineatus. The sequence continues at coordinate 38,026,168 of OV121097.1, forward strand.
TAAATATTAAATATATTTATACACATACTGACCCAGAGTTCTTCCTCCCTGACATCTCTCTGTGGCCCAGGGTGAGTGTTGATACTTGTTGTCTTCATACTTAAATATTAAATATATTTATACACACACCGACCCGGAGTTCTTCCTCACTGACATCTCTCTGTGGCCCAGGGTGAGTGTTGATACTTGTTGTCTTCATACTTAAATATTAAATATATTTATACACACACCGACCCAGAGTTCTTCCTCACTGACATCTCTCTGTGGCCCGGGGTGAGTGTTGATACTTGTTGTCTTCATACTTAAATATTAAATATATTTATACACACACACCGACCCGGAGTTCTTCCTCACTGACATCTCTCTGTGGCCCAGGGTGAGTGTTGATACTTGGTGTCTTCATACTTAAATATTAAATATATTTATACACACACCGACCCGGAGTTCTTCCTCACTGACATCTCTCTGTGGCCCAGGGTGAGTGTTGATACTTGTTGTCTTCATACTTAAATATTAAATATATTTATACACACACCGACCCGGAGTTCTTCCTCACTGACATCTCTCTGTGGCCCAGGGTGAGTGTTGATACTTGTTGTCTTCATACTTAAATATTAAATATATTTATACACACACCGACCCAGAGTTCTTCCTCCCTGACATCTCTCTGTGGCCCAGGGTGAGTGTTGATACTTGTTGTCTTCATACTTAAATATTAAATATATTTATACACACACCGACCCGGAGTTCTTCCTCACTGACATCTCTCTGTGGCCCAGGGTGAGTGTTGATACTTGTTGTCTTCATACTTAAATATTAAATATATTTATACACATACTGACCCAGAGTTCTTCCTCCCTGACATCTCTCTGTGGCCCGGGGTGAGTGTTGATACTTGTTGTCTTCATACTTAAATATTAAATATATTTATACACACACCGACCCGGAGTTCTTCCTCACTGACATATCTCTGTGGCCCGGGGTGAGTGTTGATACTTGTTGTCTTCATACTTAAATATTAAATATATTTATACACACACCGACCCAGAGTTCTTCCTCACTGACATATCTCTGTGGCCCGGGGTGAGTGTTGATACTTGTTGTCTTCATACTTAAATATTAAATATATTTATACACATACTGACCCAGAGTTCTTCCTCCCTGACATCTCTCTGTGGCCCAGGGTGAGTGTTGATACTTGTTGTCTTCATACTTAAATATTAAATATATTATACACGCACCGACCCAGAGTTCTTCCTCACTGACATCTCTCTGTGGCCCAGGGTGAGTGTTGATACTTGTTGTCTTCATACCTAAATATTAAATATATTTATACACGCACCGACCCAGAGTTCTTCCTCACTGACATCTCTCTGTTGCCCAGGGTGAGTGTTGATACTTGTTGTCTTCATACTTAAATATTAAATATATTTATACACGCACCGACCCAGAGTTCTTCCTCACTGACATATCTCTGTGGCCCGGGGTGAGTGTTGATACTTGTTGTCTTCATACTTAAATATTAAATATATTTATACACATACTGACCCAGAGTTCTTCCTCACTGACATATCTCTGTGGCCCGGGGTGAGTGTTGATACTTGTTGTCTTCATACTTAAATATTAAATATATTTATACACACACCGACCCGGAGTTCTTCCTCACTGACATATCTCTGTGGCCCGGGGTGAGTGTTGATACTTGTTGTCTTCATACTTAAATATTAAATATATTTATACACACACTGACCCAGAGTTCTTCCTCACTGACATATCTCTGTGGCCCGGGGTGAGTGTTGATACTTGTTGTCTTCATACTTAAATATTAAATATATTTATACACACACCGACCCAGAGTTCTTCCTCACTGACATATCTCTGTGGCCCGGGGTGAGTGTTGATACTTGGTGTCTTCATACTTAAATATTAATATATATTTATACACACACCGACCCGGAGTTCTTCCTCACTGACATCTCTCTGTGGCCCAGGGTGAGTGTTGATACTTGTTGTCTTCATACTTAAATATTAAATATATTTATACACACACCGACCCGGAGTTCTTCCTCACTGACATCTCTCTGTGGCCCAGGGTGAGTGTTGATACTTGTTGTCTTCATACTTAAATATTAAATATATTTATACACACACCGACCCAGAGTTCTTCCTCCCTGACATCTCTCTGTGGCCCAGGGTGAGTGTTGATACTTGTTGTCTTCATACTTAAATATTAAATATATTTATACACACACCGACCCGGAGTTCTTCCTCACTGACATCTCTCTGTGGCCCAGGGTGAGTGTTGATACTTGTTGTCTTCATACTTAAATATTAAATATATTTATACACATACTGACCCAGAGTTCTTCCTCCCTGACATCTCTCTGTGGCCCGGGGTGAGTGTTGATACTTGTTGTCTTCATACTTAAATATTAAATATATTTATACACACACCGACCCGGAGTTCTTCCTCACTGACATATCTCTGTGGCCCGGGGTGAGTGTTGATACTTGTTGTCTTCATACTTAAATATTAAATATATTTATACACACACCGACCCAGAGTTCTTCCTCACTGACATATCTCTGTGGCCCGGGGTGAGTGTTGATACTTGTTGTCTTCATACTTAAATATTAAATATATTTATACACATACTGACCCAGAGTTCTTCCTCCCTGACATCTCTCTGTGGCCCAGGGTGAGTGTTGATACTTGTTGTCTTCATACTTAAATATTAAATATATTATACACGCACCGACCCAGAGTTCTTCCTCACTGACATCTCTCTGTGGCCCAGGGTGAGTGTTGATACTTGTTGTCTTCATACCTAAATATTAAATATATTTATACACGCACCGACCCAGAGTTCTTCCTCACTGACATCTCTCTGTGGCCCAGGGTGAGTGTTGATACTTGTTGTCTTCATACTTAAATATTAAATATATTTATACACGCACCGACCCAGAGTTCTTCCTCACTGACATCTCTCTGTGGCCCAGGGTGAGTGTTGATACTTGTTGTCTTCATACCTAAATATTAAATATATTTATACACGCACCGACCCAGAGTTCTTCCTCACTGACATCTCTCTGTGGCCCAGGGTGAGTGTTGATACTTGTTGTCTTCATACTTAAATATTAAATATATTTATACACGCACCGACCCAGAGTTCTTCCTCACTGACATATCTCTGTGGCCCGGGGTGAGTGTTGATACTTGTTGTCTTCATACTTAAATATTAAATATATTTATACACATACTGACCCAGAGTTCTTCCTCACTGACATATCTCTGTGGCCCGGGGTGAGTGTTGATACTTGTTGTCTCCATACTTAAATATTAAATATATTTATACACACACCGACCCGGAGTTCTTCCTCACTGACATATCTCTGTGGCCCGGGGTGAGTGTTGATACTTGTTGTCTTCATACTTAAATATTAAATATATTTATACACACACTGACCCAGAGTTCTTCCTCACTGACATATCTCTGTGGCCCGGGGTGAGTGTTGATACTTGTTGTCTTCATACTTAAATATTAAATATATTTATACACACACCGACCCAGAGTTCTTCCTCACTGACATATCTCTGTGGCCCGGGGTGAGTGTTGATACTTGGTGTCTTCATACTTAAATATTAAATATATTAAACACACACCGACCCAGAGTTCTTCCTCCCTGACATCTCTCTGTGGCCCGGGGTGAGTGTTGATACTTGTTGTCTTCATACTTAAATATTAAATATATTATACACGCACCGACCCAGAGTTCTTCCTCACTGACATCTCTCTGTGGCCCAGGGTGAGTGTTGATACTTGTTGTCTTCATACTTAAATATTAAATATATTTATACACATACTGACCCAGAGTTCTTCCTCACTGACATCTCTCTGTGGCCCAGGGTGAGTGTTGATACTTGTTGTCTCCATACTTAAATATTAAATATATTTATACACACACCGACCCAGAGTTCTTCCTCACTGACATCTCTCTGTGGCCCGGGGTGAGTGTTGATACTTGTTGTCTTCATACTTAAATATTACATATATTTATACGCATACTGACCCAGAGTTCTTCCTCACTGACATCTCTCTGTGGCCCAGGGTGAGTGTTGATACTTGTTGTCTTCATACTTAAATATTAAATATATTTATACACACACCGACCCGGAGTTCTTCCTCACTGACATCTCTCTGTGGCCCGGGGTGAGTGTTGATATTTGTTGTCTTCATACTTAAATATTAAATATATTTATACACACACCGACCCAGAGTTCTTCCTCACTGACATATCTCTGTGGCCCGGGGTGAGTGTTGATACTTGTTGTCTTCATACTTAAATATTAAATATATTTATACACGCACCGACCCAGAGTTCTTCCTCACTGACATCTCTCTGTGGCCCAGGGTGAGTGTTGATACTTGTTGTCTTCATACTTTAATATTACATATATTTATACACACACTGACCCAGAGTTTTTCCTCACTGACATCTCTCTGTGGCCCAGGGTGAGTGTTGATACTTGTTGTCTCCATACTTAAATATTTAATATATTTATACACGCACCGACCCAGAGTTCTTCCTCACTGACATCTCTCTGTGGCCCAGGGTGAGTGTTGATACTTGTTGTCTTCATACTTTAATATTACATATATTTATACACGCACCGACCCAGAGTTCTTCCTCCCTGACATCTCTCTGTGGCCCAGGGTGAGTGTTGATACTTGTTGTCTTCATACTTAAATATTACATATATTTATACACGCACCGACCCAGAGTTCTTCCTCACTGACATCTCTCTGTGGCCCAGGGTGAGTGTTGATACTTGTTGTCTTCATACCTAAATATTAAATATATTTATACACGCACCGACCCGGAGTTCTTCCTCACTGACATCTCTCTGTGGCCCGGGGTGAGTGTTGATACTTGTTGTCTTCATACTTAAATATTAAATATATTTATACACACACCGACCCGGAGTTCTTCCTCACTGACATCTCTCTGTGGCCCAGGGTGAGTGTTGATACTTGTTGTCTTCATACCTAAATATTAAATATATTTATACACGCACCGACCCAGAGTTCTTCCTCACTGACATCTCTCTGTAGCCCGGGGTGAGTGTAGAATCTTGTTGTCTTCATACTTAAATATTACATATAGTGTTGTTATAGTGTTTTAGTGTTGTACACTCCGACCCAGAGCTCTTCCGCAGTGACATCTCTCAGTGACCAATTGCGAGTGAAGATGTCATGTAGATAATGAAACCTAATGTCATGTTTATTGGAATTGCAATGTAACCCTTAGCTTTTGAATAAATCTGGAAAATTGGGTTACCAGAAACATAATGACAATTGAAATAACACAAATCTTGGTTTGGTTTAGGATCTTTATTGATAATCCATATTTATACATATCATACTATCTGCCAAAAATGATATTTATTACTGTACTCTAAAGAAAATAAGACCGAAATTATAAATTATCTAAAGGTATTGAAAAACATTGACATTGTTGAAAAGTACATGTACATTACCAAAAAGAATAATAAAATGGGTACATCTGTAAACAAATGGCTTCCATTAATCCAAATACGCAATGATAATTAGGCCAAGAAATAGCATTTTCTAGAAAACAGCTAGAGTACCAAAGCTAGAGATACTGAAGGTTAGATATCAACTGATCTGTAATTGTTTGATTGCCAACTGATCGACATGAATTTACGAATGCATTGTTACCTTAGGTATCTATGGGAACAAATAGAAATCTTAAAAAAGAGGATGCGGAGTTCCACAAGAATTGCATAATGAAGCTGGAACATCGCTAGTCCAAATGTTGAATGTTGAAAATTTAAATGCGACTATGACACCTTGACCGATGGCATTCTATGAACCCGTTTTAACGTCGTATATAGCGCACGACGCTAATGGCTGAAATATTGCTCAAGCGGCGTTAAATATCAACTCACTCACTCACTCGTATATAGCGATATTCTCTCCAACCAAGCGTTTTTATCTAACTGACTGAACTATATAAGTAGCAATGACTTATACAGAGAGCTACTGCGGTATCCCATGGACATTTTCCGGTTGGTCAGGGTAAATATGAGAACTTGGTTGTTTTAACATAAATGTGGACTGGCCCAATGACTTATCCCACATCGCAAGAAACCTAAATTTGGTAGTTATATGTAATTGATTAATTAACAAAAGTTAATTTGATCAGTCAAATCATATAATATAACTAATTAAGCTCCCATATAAAACAATGCAACACTTTGCCAAAGGAGAATTGAACCTTTTTGTCTTGCAGAGTATGGCCGGGACATGTGAAGGTAAAGCGTGTGCAATTGGAACTAGGTGCGTTGTTGACAGATTTCACAACTCAAGTTGTGTTTCAGGTATATACTACTTATACATATACTGTATCACTTTTTTACCCTTATTGAGCTAAAACCTTTAATTCAACCCTACCTTTCACCCTATTAAATATTAAACCTAACCTTGTCCCTAATCTTAACCATAAACCTAACCCTTACCTTGGCCCTAACCTAAACCATAGACCGAATCTCAACCCTGGCCTCAACGTAAACCTAATCTTACTGTAATCCTGTCCCTAACCAAAACAATAAACCTCATCTTAACCCTGTACCTAACCTAAACCAAAAACCCTACCCCTGCATGCTTTGTCACTAACCTAAAACATACACGTTATCTTATCCCTGTCCTTAACCTAAACCTTACCGCAATCTTGTCCCTAACCTGAACCTTTAACCTAACAATAACCCTGTCCCAAACCGAAAACATAAACCTAATTTTAACCCTGCCCTTAACCAAAACAATAAGCATGGCCGTAGCTTCATCACTAACCTAAATCATAAACCTGATTTTAACCCCGTACCTAACCAAAATTATAAACCTAATCTTAACACTGTCCTTAAGCTACCATAAATTAAACATTATCTTGTCCCTAACCAAAACTATAAACCTAACCATAACCATGTTCCTAATCCCAACTATATCCCTAACTGTAACTCTGTCCCTAACCTTTACTCTGTGTTGTACATTTTACTTCTCTCATTTAAAAATTTGCATTTACTTGAAATGAAAAATAAAGAGCCCCTTGAACTTGCTACATGTTGAATCACTTCTAAAAGACCAATTCAATCAGCCCTGGCCCTCGGAGGTTTAATCCAGTTCAAAAGAACAATGTTACAAACTTTTGAAAGAAAAGCCAAGTTTTGGAAATTATCTCCTCTGGTCTAAATATATTTCTACACCAGGTTTATGTTATTGTGTTGATGTGAAAATATGTCTGTCTCTGCTGTCGTGATTGATTTGTATATAAAAGTCATATTATTCTTTGCTCTTGTACCACCGTTGATGGCGATATAAGTTTAAATAAAGAAACATGAAGCCTGAGTGCTTTACAGAATACCGAAATTCCTACCATTTCAAAGTTTGATTAATAAAAACAAATGCGTGAATAATCATGTGTGAAACTCGCTTTCGCTCGCTTTGTACAAAATATATATTCGTTTCTTTAATATGATATAAAAAGTCATTTAGTACCCTCTATCTTTCATCCCTAAACTGAGCAACTCATTACCCAAATCAAATTCGAACTCTATCCTTGACTCAAACGGCAGCTCTAGTCAGTTATCATAAATCATATATGATCAGGGGAACTTTTTTTAGCTATTTTAGAAGTGCTTCCTGCAAAGCACTTGGTTCCAGCAGGACGTTAAAAATGATCCAAAGGGAAATAAGAGGAATTTTGTTGCCATGGCCGAAATTTGTAACTTGGAAACTTTGTGATTTGATATAATACTGCTTAAATTGGCTCAAAATAAAACAATGGCCCAATATGATCGGTTGAAATATGTATTAATGCAACAAAACATTCGTAGATGAACACACGGGATGTGGTCCTGTCCCTGATCTGGACCATGCTACCAAGTCTTCTACAGGACGATACGAGGGTGCTGTCACTCAATACACCTGTCTATCTGATTTCCTCTTCTGTGGAACAAGCTCAACTCATACGTGCTCCTCGCTTGGAAACTGGGAAGGACTCAGTGGAGCTTGTAACAGAGCAGTCTGGTATAATCCTGTAAGTGAACTAATTCATCCGCTAGAGTATCACCAAGACAGTGATTATTTTTAACTACGAGTTAGAGGTTTACCAACTGTTGACATTAGACTCAGTGGAGTTTGTAACAGATCAGTCTGATATAATCCTGTAAGTGAACTAATTCATTATCTTAATTATCAACAAGATAGTGACTTTTTACCATGAGTTTTGAGTTCCACTAACAGCAAAAGGTTTCAACAAAGATGTCTAGAGATCTATAGAAATCCTTCTTTGCTACAATCGCTGACATTCAACCTCCTACCAGTTAAGATATCAAACTATAGTGAGACTTACAAACTGACTCCAAATTATCTTCACTACACAATTTCAAAGTTTTACTTAGTATATCCATAAGTTCCAAGATTATTGTCTTCCTATTATTTTGATAAAGATGATTTAACACACAACCCTCTGCAGTGTAGCCATAGACTCTACTATCAGACCACAGCTGGCCGGCGATCAGCTTTAGATTCGCTGTTTTATTTTTTCTACGTTCTTTCTTGAACATAGATATGTTTCATGTGCATTAAATACTTAGATGCTTAACATTTGATTTATATATATTTTACGATTTATACATGGTAGAAAACCCGGGTAAGGTTTTGAGGCCATATTAGTAGACTAGATTAGTAGGATATAAATTAATCATAACACGGATAATGATATGTTTACTGTAAAAGAAAGCTTGTAAATTTGTAAATTATTGAAAATGTTCTCTTCAATGATTCACTGATTTTTTTATTCAACTGAACAAAGACACAATTATGTCTATCTAAAAGTTAAAATGTTAAAAGGCAAAGCACAAGTAAATTGAAGTACAAAAGAAAGTACACTACCAAAGGTTTTCGTGTTTGACAAAATATAATTTTTGAATGTTTTATCCTAATGTAACGAATGGAAACACTGAAAACATTTCACCAAAGCGCAACTGAGGCATATCAGTTTACGGAAAAGTATTTTTTTTAGCAATCACAGTTTTTTCATTAGCACATGAATTGGACATGATAAGAGTATAAAACGGTGAATTCGATCAATTACACAAATGCCACGTTTAATAGCAGCAGAGCGGGGAAGAGTAATCGGAATTTCACAAGTGGGGGTTTCGAACAGCCGGATTGCAAGGACATAACAGTCATTCGACTCCTCAAAACTGGCCAGACATCTGACCGTCATAGAAACAGAAGACCGACAATGACAACTCCCTTAGAAGACCGATATCTGCGCACACTACATCTACGCCACAGATTCGTCACCATGACGTCCTCGGCATCGACGGCGTTAGGGCACCACATCAGTAGGAATACCGTAATGAGACATCTTTCAGCCCAGCCCAGTGTTACAGCCTGTGGTGGCCCCTTGCATGCAGATGAAGCAGCAAAAGATGATTTTTCAACAGGATAATGCAAGACCACATACCGCCAGGATCACCATGAACTTCCTAAACCCACAATACATCTAGGTTTTGCTTTAGTCATCACTCTCCCCTGACTTAACACCGATGGAACATATATGGGACCATTTTGGCAGACGACTCAGACGTCGACCAACAGCAACCAGTCGCCACACAATAGCTGAAACAGGCACAACACGAACAGTGGCAGCGTATCCCGAATGACGTCATCCGACGTCTTACCTTACCATGAGAAGACAGGTCTATGCTTGTATTGACGGAAACTGGGGTCACACCAGATAGTAACTCCACTATTCGTGAAAATCAATGAAATACAACGTAATGTCTCCTGATCTGTCCATGTAAATTTCAAAATATACCCCTAGTTGACACAAACAGATAAGAGAAGTTATGTGTTGAACAAAATACTCCAACATGTCCAACTATTTATATTAAACATTTCATATTGTCCTGTTTTCGTTACCAAATTCCTGGGGTGTGTACTTACTAATGTACATCAGTTTACTCAAGGAAATGAAATGCCCTGGATAGAACAGCAGCTTCATTGCAAACCTGTTTGTGCGGGTAGACTCGTGACTCCCTGGTGTCATTTGCAAGTTGAACAACCGTAGGGTTTAAACGCACTAGTGCACACCAATATTTCTTTAACACAACGAATGCACAGATTCTGCATATCTCTCGATATTATTCAAGATCCTCACTCAAGTAATCTACCTCGTAAGTTATTTAACAAATATTTACGTATTCAGGTAGTAAAGTTGATTTTTAAAGACCGGAAGTATTTAATGTTACGTTACAATAAATCCGCATGAACTACGATATCGGAAATATTAAGATTTTGCTTATAACCAAAAAAGCGGAAACGGCAGCCGCTTTGGTCAATCCAATAGCAATGCTAATGCTGTGTTATTAAATCGGTTTACTTACAACATTGCTTTCATAAAATATAATTCATTATTTGTTCTCAGTTCAGAGTTTAGGTAAATTCAACAGCTGCACCTGATAATAGTTCAGCCGCTTTCAACTGTCTATGATTTATCCATTTTGTGCACAGATAACCTTAAATTTGCTATATGTACAAGCCGACAGCGGCTGTCTAATTTTTTTCATTGTTGATTGCAGGTCAATTGTAAAGAATTTTAAGTATTTCATTGCATCGATAGAAAGCTTAAGTGAATGCATAAGTCCTCTTAAACCTTAATAGAGGCAATTTAAACCGTAAAAGCGTGCAATAGTGCCTTTAAGGTTTAGATGACCATTGACGTGGGTGGTAAGAATCTGTTGGTTTGTCATCTAACAGGACCTATTGAACGTTAAACAGCAGAATGATGTTTCAGAATTCCTCGCAAAATCATTTTCTGCCATATTTTCGCAAAAAAAGATAACCTTTGTGTGCTCCTTAATCATTGATTGGTCAAGTTTGTTTGTTCAGTTCAAGTACAGTTTCAAATTTTTGTGTGTTCAGGTTGGGCAATTAACATTGAGCCCCATTCTTTTCCATCCAAATTATATTTTGATTGGTTTTCTAGAATCACCAAGGAAAAGTGCAGTAATAGGTTTGTTCGGCTTTGTACATCTTTTTCGGTTTCAATGGGGTGCTATTTGCAAGTTCGCCTTTTAGTTTCTCCATGGATTTGTCATTTTTCGTTTGAAATTTCATGCTCAAGGCTTTTGCCTGTAATATCATGGACAATGCCTTCCGCGGCTGATATTTCGAGTAATTCCATCAGAAAATGTATCACTTATTATGTGCAATTGTCATAAATGACAACTTCAGCAATATTATATGAATATTGTCCTCCATTTATTATCTTCACATCAGCCGTTTATGTTCGTAACAATTAGGAATTTTCTCAAGTTAAGTGCATTTATGTCTCAAAGTTTTAGAATCAATATACGTGCATTTCAAACTTTATCTGGTTAACAGAACGGTAGATATCGATAGATACAATGTGAATTTCCGAAGCAGAAATACGATAAAAACATATCAATTTTGACCTTAAATTTCAACAAATCAAAAGTTTCCTATTAAAACAAACTGACAGTTGATGAAATCTTTGCATATGCATGGCATGTTATTAGATCTGTTTTGAGCCTGTATATATCAATATTTGTACATTAATATGCGTCATTTAAGAAAACAAATACCTACTCTCAGACTGGCGCGTGTCGTTGCTCTTGTTCTGAAGGAACCGTTACTACAAATAGTATCAGGACTTCCTGTGAGGGATGAGTGAAATATGCTTACCTATAGTGTTTTTTTTCATCTTCGTTTAGGAACATCTGGCTCAATAAAATTAGTTTACAAGTCCCTTTGCCTATGAACATTGTACTGGGGATATTGTGGTTCTCAGGTCCCTGATATCTGTCACAAGGGCCAAAAACTTGCTTGTTTAAATTTTCGTGGCAAACCAAAAGCCACTGACCGTTGAAACATTGGATACTGACTTCTTGTTTAATCCAAATGGTGATCATTAAATGTAGATTTTGTAACCATTTTAAGGGCAACCGGGGCAACGCCATAAATACCGACTTACATAATCTATTTACAAGTAAACTGTCCATGAAAACTCTGATGTTGATCTTATATATGGTATTTATGTAGTCCCTATTTAGGGTCTCAGCAATCGGAGCGAAAAATTATTTTTATTTTCTTCTCTTGAACAAAAAAGGCAACAAATTGAATTTATATCTACCTTGATGACTTTGTGGCTCGCAGTTACATGTACAGTCTCACAGGATCACAGGAAACGAGAAGAAAATGTACTTCCATCCCTTTCCAAAGAAGGAAATACATTCAAAAGCTGAGATATGGGGTACAGATTTTCCTACAGACACGTTATAACTCAAAGCTCTTAAGACCCATAGGTCCTTATTAAGGTTCACATAAGCCACACCCTAAAAGACATTTCCGTCTTGTTTTTCCAGGTAAGGTTGTTCCTAGAATTTTTAGCTAATGAATTTTATGCTTATTTTTTTCTGACATTACAAATGGTGCCTCTGTTCCTTTTTATGTAATATATCGATGAAACCCGATGAGCTACAGAGCAAATGATGCTACTTTTTTAAAATCGCTCGGCGAATAGGTGAACTTCACAGTTCACCATTGAGAGTTCACCATTTCTTTCAAAATGTCTGTTATTTTCTTACATTTCAGAACATAACCTTTGTTGAAGGAATGCCATGTCCGATGACAGAGGGGTTTAAAGTCAGATTCGAGGGGAGACCGATTCTTCACCGACGGTAACGTTTGTGTGCCAGTGAACTAACACACAAGAGATAAACCTTAAAAATTCATAATTCCATTAAAAGCTCATCCCCCAGACAAATAGCACATCTAAAATAAACCCTATAATACAATTGAAAAAAATTCATTACTCTATTTGAACGATAGGACTTTCGACCTTGCCTGAAATAGTTAAGCATCATCAATGCGACATTGGCGGTACAATGTTGTCAGAAAGCGTGAGGCATTCATCTATAATTAACTTTAATCAGCTAACTAAAAAAAAATCCCAAAGAATTAACTTAACAGCATGCGACAGCAATTAAATGTACATGGTAATTTTCACTGTTTTTGGAGTAAGATATGGCGCTGATATCGAGTAAACTTCAGGTATGGTGTTCACTAGAATATACTACAGTCATTCAACATACAATAAACATTTCAATATGTCAAACTTCAAATCAACTAAGGAGCTTGCATATTGCTCCTCATATAATATATATATAAAAAAAATGACACATGGCCAACATTGCCCCAACATGTTTCACTGATCTCTTTTTCTTTTTCTTTTTCAAATATTGTGTGTATATATATATATATATATATATATATATATATATATATATATATATATGATATACGCGACTCGGCATGTAAACTTATGCAGACATTGAGGGGCAACAGCACGTTGTTTTGAAGATTCATTTCATCAAATTTTCCCTACAGACATTAATTTGTGCCCAATGTACAATCTTCATAGGGTAAAATCATCTCATTAATCGAACTGATCATCCGAATTCGAAGAGGAAATAATCAAGTATCAAACAAAAAACAGCTAGTTGCCATTTTTGTGTGAGCACCTTCACTAAAGGGAATGCATTCACAGAATTTCAGCAGCAACGCGTTATCTAGAGATATGTTTTCTCAAATTTTCCCCAAGGACATATGTATTATCTTCAATGGGTCATTTATCGACTGCGTCATCCATAGTCGTAGTGGAAATAATCATCTATTGAACGGAAAACACCGGTTGCCATTTTGTGTGAAAAGGGGACTGGATTCACTTAACATTGCCAATCATTGTACGCTCGATTAAAACTGCTTCTTTTGATAAACAATCTTTGTTGGGAACATTTCATTTCGTTGATTTTTTTCCGATCATTTTATTTATTAAAAAAATCCTCGAGGGATTGGACATTTCGGTTTGATTATCTAAAATTAATTGGATTGGAAAAAGAAATTTATTCAATCTTGCACTACCCCTCAACGTTTTTTTCTGGCATGGCAGAACTCGCATTATTTTCGTTTCCATGAGATCAGCCGATTTTAAATTCGTGTTACTGTCACTGATTAATTAGGTCAATCAAATTTTGCTGTCAGGGTTGTGATGACCATCCAGACCACCAACTTTGTCATCCAAGCTGATGCAAGATTCGACTACTTTGGCATCCAAGATACATTTCTCCTTAACAAGCAGGTGAATGGGGTGTGGAAAACTGATTTAGAAGTCCCTATGATGTTTGATGTGGGCGAAACTTTCATATGTGAACTGGTCCGCCAGAATGGAGCATATGAGGTAAAATTTATTTGTATTCTGTGATTCCTTTACATATCTTAAGGGTCTCTTTACGCTCTCCATTACATATTGTTATATTATCTTATCTCAATATTGGTATTTTTGTTTATTTCCTCACAGCATTCACCTTGGGACGAAATTTGAAAACGTTTGAGTTCAATGCACTCTAATTTTATAGGTCAAATTGTAAAAATCACCATTTTCCTTTAAAATAGTTTAGTTTTATGAATATACTGCTCAAATAAGAAACGCGAAAAAAGTTTTTATGTTTGGGCTTTCCTTGTTCGTTTGACGTTGTTCTTTAACACTGAATGTTTATGACCATTTTCAGCTGTGGGTTTCTTTCTTTGAGTAGCATTGATCGATCAGTTCTTGCTGGCCTGTATATGTTTAACTCCACTACCCTTTAACTATTTCTTAAGAGCGTGAGTGTCTGATGAATTATAGAAAATGGTTTTAAAGGTTCTCATTGTTAGTCTCATGGTTTCTGAACTCTCAGTAAGTGAATAAATAGAGGATACTCACTGACCTTCCATTTAATTGTATCTAATTAAAGGAGTTTATGACTAGGTGTAAAACGAGCGAGAGCGAGTTTCCTACATCATTCTCAATTTTGACAGAGAAACGACTAGTATTAAACGGTCGCATGTTTAGTATACTCTTTATTACTCGGCCACACAAATAAAAAAATTGCCGACAGAGTGCCGAAACTAAGATTTCGGCGACTTGGCTGCCATATAGTGATATATTCGCTTATATTTTCACGTCACAACTACTTACTTATGGTGACGTCAGATATGCAGCGGTATTACACTATGCTGTTAATCATAACACTGCAGTATTTTACAATAAATATATAGATCGAGTCTATATTTAAACTGATCAAAGCTTTGACAAAGTACGACAGAGGGTTAGTTCAGTACTTCGATTGCAGCACTTTTTTTTATACATTCGTTATATTTGATAATTCATGTTTATTGATAAAATGTTTTGAACAATTGCTAACATTGAAAAAGCTTCAAAAAGAAATAACATTACAGCAAGCGACAATGCTAAATGGTTCAAGATAGAAACGAATTGGTCAAATGGATACATTCTTTGTGAAGAGGCAGAGATTACAATGGTGTTAAAAATACACAACGACATGATCTCAATCGGAAGATACATCTTTCATCTACATCATTTTACATGTATATGGCCAATAGTAAAAATATTTCGAGTCGATGCAATTATGTTCAAATACAAACACTCGTAGAACGACCATTGAATTATGATGTCATTACGTGTATTTACCTTTCCTTCGGGCTCAGGTCAAAACGAATAACGTTTCTTCTTTCTTCAATTGACATTGTAATGTTTAATTTATACATCTTAAATCGTGAAAGGAGATAAATAAAAGTATGTTGAGTGAAAGAGGTGGCCAAAACTGATACAGAAACAAAGAATAGTTTTCTTAATGATTTGATATCAGACGTTTTCTACCTTCATCATATGACATTAATAATATCCTCGGTAGGTCAAAGAATGAGACCTCAGAACCAAATTAGTTGATGTGGGTTGGACTCATGTAAATAAACACTACTCGCTCTGTAAAGAATATAAAGCTTTAAGAGTTACTTCTCAGCGCTACACACTTATATGGAGGCAACGTATAGACGTGCAATATGATTGGTCAAGTAATTTGCGACTAGCCACTTTTTGACGTGTAATATGATTGGTCTAGTAATTTGCGATTGGTCGAGATTGGCCACATTTTGACGCGCATTGTGATTGGTCAAGTAATATGCGACAAGCAACTTTTTGACGCACATTATGATTGGTCAAGTAATATGCGACTAGCAACTTTTTGACGCGCATTATGATTGGTCAAATAATATGCGACTACCCACTTTTTGACGCGCATTGAGATTGGTCAAGTAAAATATGCGACTAGCAACTTCTCGACGCGCATTATGATTGGTCTAGTAATATGCAGTTAGTCTCTTTTCGACATAAGGTCAAGTTAATTTGACTTTGAATTAAATCATTAATGGGTTTCACCGTTTTGATTTGGAATTTGTCGTCGTTTCAACCAACCTGCCGCTGATTTGGTTTGTCGTCGTGTTAACAGTAGCTCTATACTGTATATACCCCTCGTCATCTTTGTTTTCAGTATCCGAGCCGACTACAACCACAATTCTTTTTCGAAAATGATAAACTCGAATAGATTTGGGAATCACCTTAACCAATTAGTTAGATTTTCGGCTTATTTGGGGTCGAAAAGGATGGGGGAAATGTGTATATATCTTACGAGAAAGTGTTTTAGTAGTATTCTTTAATTCATATCAGCATACACTGTGGCCCTTTAAGAAGCATGCTATTTTGATTGACATTCATTTTACAATTGCCTTACATAAATGCCCTTTAATTGTTTTTGTCTAACAGTTATACATCAACAGGACGTATACTGGACACTCAGAAGACGGAACTCCTAACTTACATCCTGACACAATTGAAGTATCGTACGATGTTCAGATGGACAAAATCACGTTTTCACACGCATGAGTGAAGAATATATTCTCCTGGTAAATGAAATTACTTCAAATTCAAGTATCAAGCAAAAACCACTGTGTAATCGCCTTATTGATATCTTTTTTTTTCAAATTGGGCGTTACTCAAATTGTATGATAAATACATTTGTAATGGCTCTTCATAGTTGTGATTAAATACGATATTCAGATCTGAATTGAAGTGTATTTTTGTTTTATTCCATGTTTTTATCTGTATGTAGTGAGTACGAGTGACCTATAACCCTTAGGAACAATGGGACAACCATATGTAACACCCAATAATGTTTATGATGTGCAGGTACCTTTAAGGGCTTTAGAGACAATCAAAGCGAACTATCACAAATCTTGATGACTAAAGACATTTAAATTGATAAAAGAAAATATTCTTTGCACATACACAAGATGTCCGTTGTGTTTACGAAGTTCAAGTAAATGGTACAACGTCACAATGGTTAATGTCTGAAGTTACCATGTTAACGACGATGTTGATTTCAGTTTCGCAGTGGCGACAGGTCTCCAAACGAACTTGAGGCTAAAAACTGTTTTAGAATTTTTCGAGGAATTATGATATCTGATTTCAAGGTACAAAGAGGAAGAATACAAACATAATACAAAATCATTAACGCGTTTAATGAAACTTTTATTACAAACGATATCAAATGATAACTATTTTATAAGACATCTATTGTTATCAGTCAGAAGCACACTTTAGTTCTCTTGCTGATATTGAACCGAAACCACTGGCACCGATTGTGCACTTGACAGATACTAGCTGGTCGTTTATATCGAACCAAAACGTCACTTCCTCTTTTGGACTGCCGGATATTTCCACTGTGACGTCATCATTCATCACTATGGAAACAACTCTTTGTGGCGACATGGGCACCCACTTGTCAAGTTCTCCTAGGATGACAATCACTGTACTGCAATTTACAATATTATTGATAACATCTAATGAGATATAGAATTTGTACTTGTAATATTTGTTTTTTTAAAAACCTCATGCTTTCTTCCTACTCGATGATATGAAATCACGGGGATACTTCTAATTTTCATTTAATGCAATTTTTAAGGTTTTTATTCTAAATACGGTTCGATAGATAGTCGTTCTTACACTTCGAATTCAATTCCAAAAGTTTGTTCTGAGAAGCCGGGCATACCAGTTTCATACGTTTATATACTACTGCAAGGTTGGACACAAGGAAATCAGTTACATAACATTACGTTTTTTTCTTCGTTTGCAAGTTCAGTTATTACTTATTGTAAAGCATTATGAACGGAGAATAACTGTTATAATATCTTCTGTTTCATCCGATTACCCAAGTCTTTTCCTAAGGAGTTCACTTACTTTGTTCCCATGGCAACTGACGGGGAGGTGTAGTATAGACAATATTGCACTGTCGTACATCTGGTCAGAGAGAGAGGAGCGCCATCTGTGAAGATGCTAATAGTGCTCTTGTCGTGGTGGGAGAACACTCGACTTACAGGAAACTGTCACGAACAGTGAAGCGTCGACATAATTGGAGTTATAAATCATAATGGACATACAGGTTTAAAACTTAACGAGTTACCATGTTATGAAAAAAACTACCATTGAATGGATATCATTTAACATGTTTCTTATTTAGCTTCCTTTCTCCAAAGATAGAACGCTATATTGTACTGTCGGAAACATTAACATAAATATAATTAGATTAATACGACCATTAATTGTATCCGTAAATCAATAGGGACGTGTATTACTGATGGTAATGTAAATGCACGTTTTTGCATTAAAATATCCTCTATATATATTTTACATATTTGTAGAATATTCTTATCTTTGTCGTCTTTGCGTTACATTACTCACCTCTCCAAAGCCCGCATCCGAGGGTCGGATGTTGTAACCTGCCAATAGGTCCGCTGCCAGGATGATGCCGAACTTCCAGATCCCGCCAAAGTCTGAATACGTGGTGTAAACTTCACCAGAAGGACCGTTAAAATTGCTGCCAAATGCTAGCTGAACACAGAAGAACGTTTTGGCGGGAAACTTCATCACTGGCTAATACATTAGCAATGTTGGAACAACTTTGAGGGACGTTGGAGCTTCTATATAATTATATTGCGAGAATCAGTTCGCCCTTCTATACATTGTTACAGATTTTGGCAACTTTCATCGCGATTATGATGTGACATTTGTTGCATTTGCTTTATCACTTCAAGAATGGTACTTTTATACATGGCAAATGGATCGGAAGTGGATTATCATGGCCAAAACTTCGTCATGTGAAAAAGATTCGTATAGAAAAAAACAAAGATATGCATAATCAAAAAAGACAAATCCTCATACTCGCCGAATCTGGTTGTCAATAGCTGTGAGAGGCCTTGAAGGTTTCAGTATGGTTCCGTTGGCGTTTACACATCTGGATGGAAACAGAAAGCAAGGAGCCCAAATTCCGTATATGATTTAAAGTTTTTATGTACGTACAGATGCTTGTTGCTCACCCCATTTCAGAAATGCAAGTTATAATAATTATTGTTAAAAACACAAGCTTGGGAAACATCCTTGATCATAAACTACATCTATATGTGTACATACATATATGTATTTAAAGGCATTTAAGCTCCGATATAAAACATATTTTAAACGTATTCATGTGTCGACATTCTTTTTACCTACATTTATATGTCATCCTCATGAGATTTACGGCGTAATTGTTAGACAAAAATATCATAGATTTGCATTGCTACTGTAAACTTTGCAGGATTGTGGATTCAGTTATATGCTATATGGCTGCGCGATAATTTTCAACACAGAAGTTAAAATCACAGTTTTAACAGTGATTCAACAAAGTTGTTTTACAAAACTATACATTTTGAAAAGGAACATTCTCGATAAATATTATTCTTATATGAATATACCTTCATTACTACGTATATGAATATAAACCGAATATGATTGCAAAAATCGTGATATTGATTATTTCTGTATGCCTCTAGTGCTGAACATGAATTTAAGAAATGGAATTTTTTCAATTCTTATAAAGAAGTACCTCATAAGTATAGTTGAATTAAAGCCACCGATCATGTCCCCTGGCCCAACAGGTCCGGTGCTCAGTGTCGAGACGAGGGCGTTTAATTCCGTGTTCGGTTCATGGGTGCCGCCTGTATATGATATGAAATTGAGAATAATTGGCTCAATTTGTGTCTGTTCTTCACACCATGAGCCACTCTAACGCCAACATATAAACGGGAATTTTTATGAACGTTTAGCATTCATTAGTCTAATTGCTTGTTATTGTCAGTTTTGTGATCGAAACCTCACAGGAGGCCATCTAAGACAAATTTGTTTACACACTATTATTAAAAGGCTTAAGATCCTGTTTGAAAAGTGAGAACAATATGTGCGTATACTGACCGATATATTTATTGCCAGGCTGGTAGGTGGTTGACCAGAAGGTGTCCTTATAGGGCCGGATGCCGACAGCGTGAGCGAAGATTGACGAGATACCGATCCGCCATTGCTCTAGACCCGGATGATAGTCCATACTGACTCTGGCCTAGATAGTGAAGGATGAAATAACCCCTGAGGGTGAATCTAACATTTCCATCTGATCTGTGGCATTAAACTTAGCGAACTCCATCTTCCCTTGTATACACATCTTGCAACAGTCTCAATCAAGGGTTTTTTAAGGCTTATACTGCATTTTAGCGAACTGCTCTGAACTTAAAGGGGCACAGAGTATGTTGTTGGAGACAAATATGTCAAACTTCATAAATGGTGTTGTTTGATCGAGAACTAGAGGTTGTTGCAGAAAATCCGAAACCTAATACTCATCACTTCAGTATAGTGACAATAAACTGGTAAAAGTCCTGAATTGTGATCGAAAACCGGACAGTGGCGTGCGTCAGTGACTCAAGCGTAAAATTGGAAACTTATTCATAGCAAACCCAAAGAAAAACATAGGTTGATAGTGTTATGTAGGTCAGTTAACTAATAAACACGTTAATTGGACACAGGATTTCGAATTTTCTAACATTTCTATGACCGTTTTTCGATCATCATTGATAACAAAAACACATAATTATTTTGGCATTTTAGAGATAAATATGCGAGTATAGGGAGGCAGTTTTAATTCAACCCTGGTCATATGGAATTTGGCTTTTACTAAAGCCACATTAAAAACCATGAAACATACTCTGTGTCACTATAATTATATAAAGAAAATTATCTTGGCGATTCCGAGCATTGTGGCCGATAGGCTGCCCTTAAACGCTGAAGTTGAGTTCAATGCCGCAAGACTTATCGTGAGTGAGTGAGCCAGTGATCGAGACGAGGGCAGGTATGCCTTGAAGGTTAATTCTAACAGACATGTTTAGAATTCGCTGGTTGATAGATTCAATGATGATGCACTTCTTTCCTGAAACTACGGTTTAAAAACACATAGTCCCGGGTTTAAGAAATCTCAGATTTCATTTGTATTATCAATCAAAAAACGTAGGGTAAAAGAATTCATACGATATACATATATTTATATTTTGCGGCAATTTTTAGATAACGATCGTTGCAAAATTAAAAGAAATATGGCCCACTTACAAAAGATTTAACTTGCTCTGATGTGAATAAAGTTTCTAATATCTAAAATCTTGGAATGCGTTTTTACCAATTACTTTCAACCTACCAGTAAATTATAGATTTAGTAATAGATTCACGTGTGAGTGGTTGGTAGCTTTCATTGTTATATATCCATGCGTTACAAATACACCGTAAACCTTTAAGTGAAATTTCACCACTGCCACTACATAGGGGACCAATACAGAGGTTGCTTTTGTACTGTGACATAAAATATTAAAACTTTAAAATGGCAAATGTGTCATATGCTCAACATCATCCGTGACAAACGGTGCGAAATATCTTCTTACACCCTTGGGTTCATGGGTCATATTAAACATGTATGTTTTCTCTCTTGATCAACTAATAACAAAGGCCAGCATTCAAACTAAGGAAAGTTGCTAATTGATATTTAACGTAATTTTCATTATTCAAACGTGTTTACCATAGAAATACCGCTATAGGGACTCCCGGTTTACACTCGGGAAACCCTCAAATACCTACATATTTATCTTTCTTTCTATCTATCTTGCTGTAAATGTATTACATAAATGAATTTTATAAGAATCTTAACTTTAAGTTTTATATAAACAATGTGTGTCCATTTTATCACAAAGTGTTTATTCAATCACTCTTCTATTCTTGATGTATATTGTTCTAATATGTATATATGTGTCTCAACTAATTCTACAACTAACTATGATGCCATTATCAGTGAAATAGAAGATGAGATGACAATGACAGGTTCAGATGACCCACAGAATATCAATCTTCCATTTACCAATGATGAAATCTCTAAATGCCTTCAAGACCTCAGAAATAACAAGTCGCCAGGGCCCAATGGAATTGTGAATGAATTAGTCAAATCCACTAAGAATTATATTACTCCAGTGCTGACTAAATTATTTAATAATATTTTATCAACAGGAGTATTCCCTGAAGAATGGGGAAAAAGTATCATATGTCCTATTCACAAAACAGGAAACTTGAACATTACTGATAATTATAGAGGTATTTCCCTTATTGACTCATTTTGTAAAATTTTGACAAGCCTTTTGGATAAAAGATTACAATATTGGTGTGACAACAATGATATAATTAATGAATGCCAAGCTGGTTTCAGGCCTGGATACTCAACCATTGATCACATTTTCAGCCTGCAAGCAATAGCACAGAAGTATCTCACTAAAACAAAGGGTAGATTTTACTGTATCTTCGTTGACTTTTCAAAGGCGTTTGATAGAGTGGACCATGATGTCCTATTGAAAAGTTTGAGGAAAGTGGGCCTCAAAGGGAACTTTATAAAACTTCTCACATCAATGTATTCAAATCTCTCAGCATGTGTTAGATCATCAACTGGTTTGTCTGAATATTTCAAATGTAACATTGGAACCCGTCAGGGATGTGTTTTGAGCCCAAAATTGTTTATAATTTACTTAAATGAACTCATATGCCAACTGGAGCAGAAAGGAGGAGAAGGAATATTTATAACAACAGATTTTCCAAAGATATATGCCCTGTTGTATGCAGATGATGTGTCTTCAATAGCTGACAGTGTTTTACAACTACAGAAGAAAATAAATGTGATAGAACAATTCTGTGATTCTACAGGGATGAAGGTTAATCTAAATAAAACAAAAGTGATGGTATTCAGGAGAGGGGGAACTTTAAGGAATAATGAAAGATGGACGTATAAGGGTAATAAACTTGAAGTTGTTAACTTTTATAGATATCTTGGGATAGTATTTACCCCAAAACTTTCATGGAGTAAAACATTCAGCTGTCTGACTGCACAAGCTAAGAAAGCTATATTTAACATCATGTCTTTCCAAAAGAAATTTGGAAAATTGTGTTATGAAGATATTTTTAAGGTGTTTGATAGTATAATCGTTCCAATATTATGTTACGGATCTGAGATATGGGGGACTTCATATAACAAGCTGATTGAAAGTGTACAGGCATCATTTTGTAAAAGATTTCTCAGACTGACTAAAAATACTCCAAACAACATGGCACTAGGGGAGTGTGGCAGGCTCCCCCTTCAATATAACTATATGACAAGAGCAATTAAGTACTGGACAAGATTAATTCACCTTGGAAACAACAGACTACCTCATCAAGCATATAATATGCTAAAATCTCTTGATGAAGTGGAAAGAAATACATGGGCTACCTCTGTAAAAAATATCTTGTTCCGCCTTGGGTTTGGAGGGGTTTGGATACAACAAAATATTGGTGACATCAATCTATTCCTAAACAACTTTAAGCTTAGACTCTCTGACAATCTTTACCAAGACTGGCACGCCTCACTGGACTCTTCCTCAAAATGTGAATATTATCATCAGTATAAGTCTCTACTCAATGTTGAATCATACATAAGTAATGACATTCCGCAATATTTAAAATATTTCATATCAAAGTTTAGATGTAATAATTTTAGAATGAAAGTTGAAATTGGAAGACACAGTAATATACCCCATGAAGAAAGATACTGTGATTATTGTTTAAAGAATGATTTAAAAACTGTAGAAAATGAATATCATGTGCTTTTGAAATGTGAAAAATACTCTCTACTCAGGAAAAAATATCTTCCAGCTCGATTCACGGACTATCCAACAGTTAACAAATTCACTGACTTGATGAAGACTACCGATAAAGAAACAATTTACAAACTTGGACTATATTTATCTAAAGTGTACAATTTTAAAGCGTCTATAGAAACTTAAATTAATGCATGCAGGATAACAATATTTGCATTTTCCTTGTATTATGGGCCTATGGCCTCATTACCGAATAAATTTGTCTGTCTGTCTGTCTGTCTGTCTATATGTGTCTCATACGTAATTGCAATCGTTATTATATCAAATGTAACTACTTGTGGAATTGTTGCATGACACAAAAATAAAAATTTCTTCTTCTATCGCATACCATCTTGCTTTTTGCAAATAGGTGAAAAGACTATTTAAAGTTTTAATCGTTTGTACAACAAAATAAAGATACAATTAAAACTGAACTAACTTGATAATTAAATTTTGTAATCCATGTTATTGTCTATGCTCGTTTATCAATGAATAAACACGTCAATGTCGACCACAGATTGTGCAAAAGGTTGTTTTGTGTCACCTGGCATGGGTGACGGAGAATATCTTGAAAACCTGAACAAAGGAATTTATTATCTTGGATGACCCTACAGGATATACATATTACATGTGTGACGTCGGGGGTTTCGCAATCTCATTGAAATCAGGTCGAAACTCGAGCGAGGTACGAGCGATTAGTTTCGATCTGGGTTTAATGAGATTACGGAATTTTTGGACCCCAGTTTATCTTTTGGAAGTCTTTGTTTCATCTGAGTTACAAAATATATCTGGACATATCTGGAGTAATCTCCCGTCTCACCTGTGTGACGGAGGGTATCTCGAGAGCCTGCAGAATATGTCTTGAGTTTGACATGCAGTACTGGAGCGTAATGCCAGTCTTCTCGGCAGCTCGTCCCATCTGCTTGAGCCACGTCTCTCCTAGCGTGACGTTGGTCTGTAGAGCTTCGACAATGGCGAACTCGTGGTTGAGCCAGTCCTTCGGGTATAGTAAAAATCACTTTTTCGTATTGTATACCTAACGTATCTTGGCTAGTCTTTCCGTTTTGTTTCATCTAAATGATAAGTGGTAGATAAACATGTTACATATGCAAAGTGCCACTCATGGTTGGCCAGTTCCAACCAATGCTTACTTTTACCACAATGCATAGCCATAATGGTGTTGCGGGCTTTCGCCCTGCAATAATACTAACAGCCGAGATATAATTGAAATACTCTGTAAAGCGGCGTTAAAGCCTAACTCACCTCAACTCATATTTTCATAAAGATTACGCATTAAATTCTGTATTTACTCTTATATTAATTGCGCATGCAAAGGGCATTGTAACTTAATCACCATTATTTCGATATTTTGGATTTACGAATACAAGGCTTTGAATGGAACTTTTATCAAAACAAACCTGTTCATAAGTGACAAGTCCCCAGCTCTTGCCTGCAGTGAACAGATCGTCCCAGAAGTGCTGTTGAGCAGAAGAAACCGGTAACATGATCCTTCACATAATTAATTGCAAGAAAACATAAATGTAACATTTAAACATAAATGTAGTCTACCTTTCTATCCAGTATAGATTAGTAAGCATAATCAAATGTTGAAACATGTTCATTTGAGCTCATGAACAAATACAATTGATGTAGTATTAAAAGTAAGTTTTTCTCCCTGTTTTAAAAATTAACAGTTGTAATGTTAATTATACTTATAAATTATAGCAATTTCTTCTATAGTAATGATCTATATCAAAGGAGAGTCATGCTCAATCTGAGGGATTCGTTTCCTTTTCTTGACGTTCGTTAGAATAGAGCATCGCTTATACTGGCACTGCCAGGTGCCGAGAGCAAAAAACAAATTCCCGAAACTAAATCGTAAAGAGGTTAATACATTTTTGAATAATTATTGTTAAAAAGACAGAAGTACCACAAGGTACGAAGTATCGGGTTTTGTATTACTTGGTCATCTGGAACTGCTGTCCTGTCCTTAATGATGAAGTTGTATTTCCCTCCGTTCTGTCTGGCATACGTAGTGTCACCGGCCCTATAACATAAATACTGTCTTAAAATAGCTTATAAGATCATTTGAAATGATTTATCATAATGTAAGTATTCTTATGAATAAAACTAAATGAGGTATCTATATCTATGAAGTTAATCTTAGATCTTTGAACGGCATGAATAAGTGATATACATAAGGAAGATAACATTTTCTGAATAACAACTTCTTTATTGTGAAATTCACAAAAGATAATCTTAGTTAAATTTGATGCGGACATATTGTAGAAATTCATTAACAGTGTGAACGATCACATGTTAGCAATGAAGGTATATATTGAAAATAAAGACGAAATGAGTCTGTAAAACAAAATAACTACGTTGAAGTTTCAAGGCTTCCCATAGCAAACCAGTTAGGTGATCCTTATTTATAACCAAGCTGTAATGTTACAGACACGGAGTTACGAATAATCGTGGTAAATATTACTGTGTGATTGGTCATAATTGTTACATATCAATATCATACCATATGCAATAAGATTTTGACCGAGTCACCTCATAACTCACCAGAATTTGTTATGGGCAGATACAGGGTATCCGGTTTGGTTGAAAACCCACCTTGAAGATAAAACGTATGGCATTTCAATTACGTTTACCAGATTTTATAAATAAATTGATTATGAGAACAAATCTGCTAATCATATAAAACAGTGTGTTGCCAATCATAACGATCAATTAGTGTTACATGTTACTTTGATGGTGGGGCTTGGTATTTCAAAATGGTCACTGCATGCAAGAATTAAACAAAGAAAATACTGTTACTAACTGCATGCCGTGTGGGAATACATCCGGTCTGCCTTCCCAAGTCTTCACCCCGTCGTTGTCGCCCTTATAGTACCACCAGGAGTCGTACTGAAGGTATCTAGGAACATACAGAGGGTACCTGGTATGGGTGGTATGCAAGCTTGTCATACGAAACACTTTCCGATGATATATAAACTGGAGTCGTACTGTAAGTACCTAGATACAACAAACACAAGGTATAAGGTATATCAAGGGTAGAATTCAAGCTTATCATAAGAAACACCTGCTGATCATATATAAACAGGAGTCGTACTGAAGGTACATAGGTACAACAAGCACAAGGTATAAAGTACATTTAGGGTGGAATGCAAGCTTGTTATACGAAACACTTCCGGATATAAAAAAACTAAGAGTCCTACTGACACAAACGTACGAGATATGTGCTAATGAAAACTCACTCGCAATACCACCGCTCTTTGAAAAACGTTGCCACAAACAGGAATGTTCAGCGACACTCATGTTGTTATGTCCATGGTATCATAAGAATAAATCACATACATTACAGCCAGGAATCGCATTGAGGGTATCACAACAAAGACATACGATATGTGAGATAATAATGGGCGCGATTTAATAGGAAACATTCAAATATTACTTGGTTTGTGGGGTTGAGGTGTATAGACACAAACATTATACTTCACTTATATTAGCATGGTGAGTTACACATCAAGGTTTAATATATCCTCACATTACTTCAAGACAAAAAGTAGTTTGATGGAGAGACGGAACACCGTCAGTTTGCAATGAACAGGATGATGAAAGGACCCGCACCTAAATGGAACTCCTGTAGAAGGGATGTGTTTGCTGATGTCCAGGATCGTGTTCTCGTAGTTGCTGCCGTTTTCCGTGTTGTAGTAGTAATACGCACCTGAAAAATGAAACCAATTGTTGTCATCTCAATAGACTAAAACCCAAATGAAGGATTCACTTGATTAATCGTAATTGAGTAGATACCTCAGTGGCCGATAATGTACACTGTCTGGTTACTCAATGCTTCTGGTTCGTGCCGTTGCTCTCGTGTTATTTCGAATCCTGCAAAGGACCCCATTAATGGCAGGATATTAGAAGTAAATTGCGATGGCAAATTCTATTAAATTTATGGACTTTATTAACAAAATTATTTCAGAATATGTATCATCCCCAGTATACCGTTGTCTGTCCAGTATCCTAAAGAGTTGATGGTAAGGTCATTTTTCACGAATCTGTCATCACGACCGTAGTATTCCTGCAAGAACTGTCCCCATCCTTCGAATGCCTAAAAGGAACAAATATAATCTTAACTCCGCAATACATTGAAATTGGATATTCATTTTGTGCCAGCGCCAGTTAAAGCGTTGTTCTAATTTGATCATATTGTCATTATCATTATTTTGGTTATGATGTATCTGGTGATGAGCATGGAGGTAGATGATGAAAACTCACCTTATTTATTCCTTTGTCACCACAATAAATAATCGTCATCATTTCAAAGTCTTTAGGGACGTGATCCACGGTACCCAGAATGCCCCAGTGAGCAGCGCCCTCTACATTCAGTATGGACTTGTGCCACATTGAGGCTATCATGAATCTGCTGGCAGGGGAGATAACAAATGTCGTGGCTGTCTCGTTTTGGTCAAATATAGCCATAGGACCGTCCAGAGTTCCTTGGTTGAAGTCCGTTAACGTCTTACCCCATCTGAAACAGTAGAGGACGACTGTCACGTACTGTCCTGCAATCAGGAGGGTTAAACAAAAACCTTTTAAAAGGGTCATTCCATGTCGATTCGACCAAAGCCTCCCAGTTGATGTCACCGATTTTTTTCGTTTTCACACCAAACAGAGTACATATACAGGACATTACAAAAAACAATACAAAATATTTTCAGTTTGCATTGGTTTTGCCGTAAGGGGACTAAATTTGTGACACACAACGCAATTCTCGCCAATACACCACTTTCATAAAACTGTTCACAAAAATTTATTTTGTTTACTTCTGTAAGTTATTTTTTTGTCAATGTGTTGTAGATATAATACTGTAGCGGCGTACACATATGGTTTTCAGACATTTAAGAAATAACCTGAAGTTTGCATATTACATATTGGGTCAAATTTCAAGCAATTTCAGAAAATGGCCCCTTTTCCTTAAGATATATCAACAAGATGTGAGGGCTTGAGTGATATTAACGTGTATGAAGGTTGAAAGTAATAATCAGACAGCCCATTCCATAATTCCTATACTCTTTCATCCATCCGTATTTAGTTTGAGTGAATTTAAATATACCCACCCTCAGCAAAACACTGACGTTTTACTATATTCAATTGTCTCTGTGCAAAAAGGCGCACCTCACACAGTCATGAATTTTTTACAGTTAATGTTAAAAGATATAGCCCGTTAAAAATCAAATAGGGATTTTAAGGGTGCTTCATTTTGTATTCTTCCTTCGTTGTAGGATGCAAACAATACAATTTAATCTTTCTTTCCGTCTTTTCCGTTTGCTTTCCATTCCTTCACCCTCCTTTGGATGATAACATTCGCGTGCTTAAAAAATGAAATATTCTCAAAGCAGTTAAACCCCAACTCACTCACCTTTTAACGAGACAATAGGCAAACAATTTCTGCGAAGGAAGGTACGTTCGAGTGAATGTTTCTGTCAACTACATATTTCAAAATACATTGCTTCTGTCATGTTAGGTGATCATCAATTTCCTGACTGACAAGTAGAAAATGTACCCAAACGTAACCTGCTTCGCGGAAAACAAAATTGCACAAATGAAAGACATACGAGACACTGTGGTGTGGTTCTTTTCTAGTACTCTGACACGGATCGGGAGAATAACATACCTTTCTTTTATCACTTCCTATTCACTTCAGTCGCTTGTTGCCAGTGTCTCGTTGTTTTGTTAACTTGTTAGTTTGACAGGTTATTTAATAATTGACAATTGATTAAACGGATGCTGGGTATCAATCTTTAGTTCATTGATTACGAAGTTTATTTTTAAGCCGGGATGGTTGTGATCATTTAGTTGCAATGGATACTAATCAATATTAACAAATCACTTTGATTATCACTATAATTTCTTTGTATCACATTTCTGTGTTTCAAAATATGGCGTTGGAGAGATGTTCATTTGGTTACTTAACCAAAACAGATTGTCATAAAACCATACATACTTCCTCATTCCTTTCATCACCATACATACTTCCTGGAGAAGTATTCTCTTTACCAAACATCCTGTGTGGACCCATTCGAAAAGCATTTGAACACCGTTCGCAAAAAGGGTCTGAAAGTTGTTTTGCCTGATAAAGCAACGGCCATTAATGATCTTGCTTCTAAGAGGGTTAAACCTGGCCAGAAGTTGTGTCCCTCGTGTTATATCGAACTTGGTCGAAAACAATCAGAGGTTTTCGATCTTGAGCCAAACTACGAAGTTGAGCAGAATGTTACAGAGCTCAGTGAGCAACTGGAACCCTTCAATCCTGGATTGACTGCTGAAGGATTGACCCCTTTTCATCCACAGACAATCAGTAAAAGAGATCGTGAGACATATCTCAAACGGAAAGTTGCCCAAGTAGAATCAGCAGTTGTCACCAAAGTTGCAAAAACATTTGATATGAACCCATCAGAACTCTATCCATCTTCAACCAAATGTCCAAAATGCAGAGATTTCAATGAACTGATAACAGAAATGAAAACAAAACTTAAATCATCATCACGATCTGTCAAAATGCAAATTCTAACAATGCTTCCTTCATGTTGGACAATAGAACAAACTATGAATGAATTTGGTACAACCAGATATATGGTTAAGCAAAGCAGAGCTCTCAGGAAACAATGTGGATTTATGGCAAGTCCAAGATCCTACATTGGCCACCCTCTTCCTCAAGACGTGTTATCGAGAGTTCAACAGTATTTTGAAAATGACAACATTTCTCGAATGTGTCCAGGTATGAAGGAGTTTGTTAGTGTTCGCATTAATGGTGAAAAGGTTCACAAACAGAAAAGATTACTCTTAGGAAATCTTAAAGAACTCCATGTTTTTTTTAAAGAAGAGACGACCAATCTCTACAAAATTTCATTTTCAAAGTTTTGTGAACTGAGACCGAAATGGTGTATTTCTTCTGGAGCTCCTGGTACACATTCAGTGTGTGTATGTCAGATACATCAAAATGTCAAACTGATGCTTGCTGCATTGCCAGGGTTGAATTTAAATATTCAGGAACTTCTACAGAAGGTTGTATGCAACACCCAGGCACAAGAATGCATGTTGTACCGTTGTGATAACTGTCCTGGTATTAATGCACTGAAAAGTGTTATCCAGTCACATCTCGAGGAAAGAGGTCTAGATGAAGAGGATGAAATCTTCCATAAAGTTTGGGTACATACCGATAGAACGAACCTAATTACAACATCCTCAAGTCCTCAAGATTTCCTTGATGTCCTCTTACGAAAGATTGATGATTTGACAGTTCATCATTTCACTGCAAAATCTCAGTCAGCCTTCATGGCGAGGCTCAAAGATCAATTGGATGACGATACTGCAATAATTCTTCTGGACTTTGCGGAAAATTATTCTTTTGTTGTACAAGACGCAGTCCAGGATTTCCACTGGGACAATTCCCAAGCAACTGTTCACCCAGTAGTCGTATACCACAGACAAAATGACGAACTGAAGCATTTGAGTGTAGCAGTCATCAGTGACCATTTGAAGCATGACTATGTCCACGTGTTTCTGAAACATGTCTTACATCATGTGAAAACTTGCCTTCCGGGGATCAGAAAGATCATGTACTTCAGTGATGGAGCAGCATGTCAATATAAAAATTACAAAAACTTTGTCAATCTCTGTTTTCATGAAGCAGATTTCGGACTCAAAGCAGAGTGGCATTTTTTTGCAACAAGCCATGGCAAAAATGCTTGTGACGGAATAGGAGGGACAATTAAAAGACTTGCAGCAAAAGCAAGTCTTCAAGCACCTCTCCAAAACCAAATTACAACGCCACAGCAGCTGTTTGATTGGGCAGTGATTTCCATTCCTGCTACAAAAATATTGTTCGTTTCAAAGGAAGAGATTGAGTTAGAAACTGAAAACCAAGACTAGCGCTTTTCATCATGCTCAACAGTTCCAGGGACAAGAAGCCACCATGCGTTCATTCCGATAGGTGCAACAGAACTGGCCATTAAACGTGTGTCACAGAGCACTGAATCGACACTAGTAACGTTTAGAAAGAAAGAAGTAAGGAAAACTAAGATAACACCAGGAACTTACGTTGCTCTCGTGATCGATCATGATTGGACAATTGGAAATGTCATATCCGTAGATGAAGACAACGAGGACATGATCATTGATGTTCTGATTCCAAGTAGAATCGAGCCCCAAACGTTCAAACCTCCAAGACGAAAGGCAAAGGTGACACTGCCTTTTGATCATGTCATCTCCAAAGTTGACGTTGACATCAGCCTGAGATACTTCAAGCTTTCTCCCGAGAGCCACAAGTCAATTGCTTCGAAGCATTTCGGAAGTAATTAATTTGCTTCAGGACATTTTATATGGTTAGTTGATATCCAATTGGATTTTAAATCAAGTAAGTTATCACTTCACAACAACATTCAAAATTTCTCAAACATGGACAAGGCAACCAATGTGAAGCGTCCGTAAAATGATCTGAGGGTTGCTTTATTTAATCACCTACAGAAGATGAACAGAAAATTTTACCTCTGCCAAATTTTGATATTTTATAAAATAGACAATAATCTACAAATGTGCCAAAAATGAAGCCTCTAGCTGGTGCGCCTTTTTCTACAGGCAGCTTTAAAATAGGGGCATTTTTTACATTTTTCTAAACAGTATGTACATAAAGTAAGCCATTGTGACAAGACAACAACACAAATTGTCACTAATTTCTAGCATCCACCTTTTCATACCCCGGGGAGACTAATCATAGAAGGAACGTTGCATCACAAACCTTACATTTCGAAAATAAAGAAAGAGAAAATGACCAAAACAACAGAAATTCTAAATTTTGCAAAGAAATTTGAGGTTTTTTGTCTTGTCATTATACCATATAAATACAGGTTTCTTCAATAAAATATTATATTATTGGATCAGTCATTCTAATGTCAATTTGACACAGAAATTGTAAATCTCAAAGTCAAAATCTGTAATTGTAAGAGACAACGAAATATACTAGGGGTTTATCTCAAAACCATCACATTTGATAGACCCCTATGTCCTAAAACACAATGCCAATCACAAATTATTTTGAGTATAAGCAAAATTCCTACTTTCCCCTTCAATGAAGATAGAGTACCATCTATTAAAACTAAAAATTCTAAAATCCATGACATCAACTGGGGGAATCCTCAGATTTTGGTCGATTTGAAATGGAATTACCCTTAATAATTGTAATGCAATACTGCAATACTGTTTTTGACTACCATTGTAAACGTTTGTGCCGCGCAGAAAATCGATTTGGATTTGTAAAATCGATTACATCTGATCATTTTCATATTCTGTCATCAGGTGTTCGTAAACAACGGACAGTCTGTCTTTGGTAGATGCAATTTAAGATTTTGATAACAAAGTAAGGGTCTAGTTAGAGGGATTTTGAGGAAAGCATAGCAAAACATTACGTTCCAAACTTCTTCTCCGTGTTGCCAACCATCATACCCCCATAGGACATGAAACCAAGTCCGATGTTTGATCTGTCTAGAACGGCGAGGCTTGGGAACCCCGATATAGTCTCATCCTTGAGTCCTGCTCTAGCGTTGTAGACGTCGTCCAGGTATTTCTAAAATGGAATAGTATTTTACACACCTCAATATTTTGCAATCAAACATTTTGTAAACAACCCTCTTTCATCACTTTCTTTTTTTTGTAACTGATCAAATATTTGAATGGCATTTAAAAGTGGTATCCATGTGAAAAGCAGTTTTGTGTGTACAAAACCTTCTTCATTTTTTCGAATACCAAATGTGTTTGGGTATTTGTTTACTTCTTTCTAAGACGACCGGTGTCATCTGATGAAGGAGTAAGCATTTTCTCAGACACGTTATATATTCACAATGAAGAAGTTGTTATCCTCAAAATCATAATATGTGGTCAATGATGTCTCTGAATCTTGTAATATGTTTAAAACAAATACCTTTTTTCTATATTATATAGTCACCCTTTAAACAATGCGCAGTCAGTATTTTAATTCTAATCACAAAGTTTAGCGCAATGCAATTTATTGACAATTTAACGTTAGAAGATATTGTACCTGTTTACACAAGACGAGAGGTCGACTTCCATCCACGTAGTAGATCAGACTAGTTTCCATCTGATGACTTCCGGCTTGAAACCGGAAGTTGATGGACTCCCATTTGCCCATCCGATCTGACCCGGAAGTGGTCGATGTGTTGATGAGTTTGAGAGTTCCCTCCTCCACCGAGTACATCTGTCCGTCGGCCCTGAAGAAGGTGCTCTCGCTCCACAGCCAGGGCACTCCGTTAATGTTGAAGTTGTAGTCATTGTCTTCAGTTATAGTCAGAGACAGATCGGGCGATTTTGAAATTTGAACGGTTCTGGAGGCTATGCAGGAAGTTAAAGAAAAATATATTCATGAAGGAAAGAATGACGATCCAATCGTAATTACTTTTTACAACGAGGGGCGTCTGAATGACTTTCTATTTCACTACCATTACTCATAAAGTAGATCGTTGACAGTAACATCTATAGTGGTTGAAGATAAACTCCGTGAATTGTTGATGACACATATATTGTATGCCAAACTTACAATGGCGTTATTTGACCGAGTAACGACTATTTCTGAAAATCCATTTTGAAGCTAGTGGCAATAATAGGGTTTGAAACTATGATAATGATCAAAAACCGGACATAAATGCGCGACATTTAAGCAAACGTATTTTTGGTAATTATCTAAAGCAGCTAGGTGGACAGATTGGAATTGATGGCGTTTCATAGATTTTATAACTAGCATCCATGTAAAGTGAACCTGCGTATTTGTAGAAGTATTTTTTCATCCGGAAAATATCGACAATTTGGATGAATATGTGAGGTGTTTTGATTGCTATCACAACATATTGCATCCATGTCCTTATCACAGCAAAAGTATATTTCATGAGAATCACCGTGTCTTTAATGATGCGTCATAGCTACAATCAGGGATAATCCGATTTTTCAGTTTATTCGACCAGTTTAGATGATTATGAACGGAGACATTTGAAAAGATATCAACCTATTTCAATTTCTTGGTGTTACTGAAGGTTCATATCTGTGATTATTTCTATCATGTTTAGACTTAATTGTAATCGCTTAGTAGGTTGGAGTTCTTTCCACATCCCATCATACCCAAAAGTGGGTTCCCTGCTTCGTGTGATGACTAACAGAAATGTGTTGAAGTTCCTCATTTCTAAATCTTCAGCTATGATCAAAGTGAAGAACGAGACATACAAAACCTTCTATAGTAGTGCAGCTTTACTCATGGAGAAGTCCTTAAATATCAAAAACGTTCCTGTATAATTTTCAGAACAATTATAGTTAAATAGTTCTTTTATAGAAATATATTTCATCATGTGATATTTTCCACTTCGATTTATTCTACATACCTAAATATTGAAATTTTAAGTCACTTTGAAATACTCTAACTGAGATTTTATTAGATATTTTACTAACGATTCAATTGATTTTTATGCACATGATGACTGTTTCTTGTTTGATCTTCTTTACTAACGAATAAATAGAACCCCCGAAACAAAATCAATTAATCCAATTATGAAAGATTTTGCAATCACCTTTATCATTATCTAAAAAAGTGGTAGAAATATGTATAAACAAGTTGAGCATGTCTTACCAAAAATACCCTACTCTTTATTTACCTTACGGCAACAACACCGTAAACCCTCTCTATGTACATTCACATGACAAGTTAGGCGGTTAGTGGAATGAGACATTAGGTTAATGATAGGTTACTTAAAAGAGGGCTTGAATGGGTGCTCTTAAGCATTGAAGTTAGGGCGTGTGCATGGGAAAAATGTTTTTAAGATATATATATATATATTTTTTGGGTTTTGATTTTTTTTAAAAACGATACATTTTTAGAAAGTTGTATCCCTTTCTTTCATCTATACTTGCCTCTTAAAGCCTTATAGGCTTGTATACTGTTAATAAATAAATAATCTCTCTCTCTCTCTCTCTCTCTCTCTCTCTCTCTCTCTCTCTCTCTCTCTCTCTCTCTCTCTCTCTCTCTCTCTCTCTCTCTCTCTCTCTCTCTCTCTCAGGCTCACAAATGTGGTGTTGACAACGCGTTTTTATACATATCAGGGTGTCCTGTCACCCGTCGAAGCAGCCTTGGCGACAAGGACAAGCTTAAGTGCGGGAAATGCGGCAAGGCCTATCTTGGGAAGTCATTAGGGCTAGCGTGAGTCGTTTAACAACCTTTAAGATCGAATTATTTCAACTTACCTGATATGCAGTAGACGCACGCCGTCAGTATAATCAAGCTATATGGTAACATTGTCTAGTGTGCAGCTACTATATACTTGCTTATTTACTGATAATGGAGTTACTGTTCATATCGCCAGGTCGAGGATTACTTGACGTTATCAATTCATAGATATAGTATCTAGAAGTGTCAACTGATATCAATCATACGTTAAACAAGACTATCCCAAATACGACTGTCTTCTGTTCGTACGTTAAACAGACTATCCCATATACGACAGTCTTCTGTTCGTACGTTAAACAGACTATCCCATATACGACAGTCTTCTGTTCGTACGTTAAAGAGACTATCCCATATACGACTGTCTTCTGTTCGTACGTTAAACAAGACTATCCCAAATACGACTGTCTTCTGTTCGTACGTTAAACAGACTATCCCAAATACGACTGTCTTCTGTTCGTACGTTAAACAGACTATCCCATATACGACTGTCTTCTGTTCGTACGTTAAACAAGACTATCCCAAATACGACTGTCTTCTGATCGTACGTTAAACAGACTATCCCATATACGACTGTCTTCTGATCGTACGTTAAACAGACTATCCAAAATACGACTGTCTTCTGATCGTACGTTAAACAGACTATCCCATATACGACTGTCTTCTGTTCGTACGTTAAACAAGACTATCCCAAATACGACTGTCTTCTGATCGTACGTTAAACAGACTATCCCATATACGACTGTCTTCTGTTCGTACGTTAAACAGACTATCCCATATACGACAGTCTTCTGTTCGTACGTTAAACAAGACTATCCCAAATACGACTGTCTTCTGTTCGTACGTTAAACAGACTATCCCATATACGACTGTCTTCTGTTCGTAGGTTAAACAAGACTATCCCAAATACGACTGTCTTCTGATCGTACGTTAAACAGACTATCCCATATACGACTGTCTTCTGATCGTACGTTAAACAGACTATCCAAAATACGACTGTCTTCTGTTCGTACGTTAAACAGACTATCCCATATACGACAGTCTTCTGATCGTACGTTAAACAGACTATCCAAAGTACGACTGTCTTCTGTTCGTACGTTAAACAGACTATCCCAAATACGACTGTCTTCTGTTCGTACGTTAAACAAGACTATCCAAAATACGACTGTCTTCTGTTCGTACGTTAAACAGACTATCCCAAATACGACTGTCTTCTGTTCGTACGTTAAACAGACTATCCCAAATACGACTGTCTTCTGTTCTTACGTTAAACAAGACTATCCCAAATACGACTGTCTTCTGTTCGTACGTTAAACAGACTATCCCAAATACGACTGTCTTCTGTTCGTACGTTAAACAAGACTATCCAAAATACGACTGTCTTCTGATCGTACGTTAAACAGACTATCCCATATACGACTGTCTTCTGATCGTACGTTAAACAGACTATCCCATATACGACTGTCTTCTGATCGTACGTTAAACAGACTATCCCATATACGACTGTCTTCTGTTCGTACGTTAAACAGACTATCCAAAATACGACTGTCTTCTGTTCGTACGTTAAACAGACTATCCCATATACGACTGTCTTCTGATCGTACGTTAAACAGACTATCCAAAATACGACTGTCTTCTGATCGTACGTTAAACAGACTATCCCATATACGACTGTCTTCTGTTCATACGTTAAACAGACTATCCCAAATACGACTGTCTTCTGTTCGTACGTTAAACAGACTATCCCATATACGACTGTCTTCTGTTCGTACGTTAAACAGACTATCCCATATACGACAGTCTTCTGTTCGTACGTTAAACAGACTATCCCATATACGACTGTCTTCTGTTCGTACGTTAAACAGACTATCCCAAATACGACTGTCTTCTGATCGTACGTTAAACAAGACTATCCAAAATACGACTGTCTTCTGATCGTACGTTAAACAGACTATCCCATATACGACTGTCTTCTGATCGTACGTTAAACAGACTATCCCATATACGACAGTCTTCTGTTCGTACGTTAAACAGACTATCCAAAATACGACTGTCTTCTGATCGTACGTTAAACAGACTATCCCATATACGACTGTCTTCTGATCGTACGTTAAACAGACTATCCAAAATACGACTGTCTTCTGATCGTACGTTAAACAGACTATCCCATATACGACAGTCTTCTGATCGTACGTTAAACAGACTATCCCATATACGACTGTCTTCTGATCGTACGTTAAACAAGACTATCCAAAATACGACTATCTTCTGATCGTACGTTAAACAGACTATCCCATATACGACAGTCTTCTGATCGTACGTTAAACAGACTATCCCAAAATACGACTATCTTCTGATCGTACGTTAAACAGACTATCCCATTTACGACAGTCTTCTGATCGTACGTTAAACAGACTATCCCAAATACGACTGTCTTCTGATCGTACGTTAAACAGACTATCCCATATACGACAGTCTTCTGATCGTACGTTAAACAAGACTATCCAAAATACGACTGTCTTCTGTTCGTACGTTAAACAGACTATCCCATTTACAACAGTCTTCTGATCGTACGTTAAACAGACTATCCCATATACGACAGTCTTCTGATCGTACGTTAAACAGACTATCCCATATACGACTGTCTTCTGATCGTACGTTAAACAGACTATCCAAAATACGACTGTCTTCTGATCGTACGTTAAACAGACTATCCCATATACGACAGTCTTCTGATCGTACGTTAAACAGACTATCCAAAATACGACTGTCTTCTGATCGTACGTTAAACAGACTATCCCATATACGACAGTCTTCTGATCGTACGTTAAACAGACTATCCCATATACGACTGTCTTCTGATCGTACGTTAAACAGACTATCCCATATACGACTGTCTTCTGATCGTACGTTAAACAGACTATCCCATATACGACAGTCTTCTGATCGTACGTTAAACAGACTATCCCATATACGACAGTCTTCTGATCGTACGTTAAACAGACTATCCCATATACGACTGTCTTCTGATCGTACGTTAAACAGACTATCCAAAATACGACTGTCTTCTGATCGTACGTTAAACAGACTATCCCATATACGACAGTCTTCTGATCGTACGTTAAACAGACTATCCCATATACGACTGTCTTCTGTTCGTACGTTAAACAAGACTATCCCAAATACGACTGTCTTCTGTTCGTACGTTAAACAGACTATCCCATATACGACAGTCTTCTGATCGTACGTTAAACAGACTATCCCATATACGACAGTCTTCTGATCGTACGTTAAACAGACTATCCCATATACGACAGTCTTCTGATCGTACGTTAAACAGACTATCCCATATACGACTGTCTTCTGATCGTACGTTAAACAGACTATCCAAAATACGACTGTCTTCTGATCGTACGTTAAACAGACTATCCCATATACGACAGTCTTCTGATCGTACGTTAAACAGACTATCCCATATACGACTGTCTTCTGATCGTACGTTAAACAGACTATCCCATATACGACTGTCTTCTGATCGTACGTTAAACAGACTATCCAAAATACGACTGTCTTCTGATCGTACGTTAAACAGACTATCCCATATACGACAGTCTTCTGATCGTACGTTAAACAGACTATCCCATATACGACAGTCTTCTGATCGTACGTTAAACAGACTATCCAAAATACGACTGTCTTCTGATCGTACGTTAAACAGACTATCCCATATACGACTGTCTTTTGTTCGTACGTTAAACAGACTATCCCATATACGACAGTCTTCTGATCGTACGTTAAACAGACTATCCCATATACGACAGTCTTCTGATCGTACGTTAAACAGACTATCCCATATACGACAGTCTTCTGATCGTACGTTAAACAGACTATCCCAAATACGACTGTCTTCTGATCATACGTTAAAGAGGACCATATTTTGATCATACGTAAAAGAGGATTATCCAAAATACGACTGTCTTCTGGTCGTACGTAAAATAAGAATATCCCAAATATGACTATTTTCTGATCAAACGTTAAAGAGGACCATATTTTTATTAACGTAAAGGAGGACTTTCCTAAATATGACTTTTTTATATCACACTTAAAAGAGGACATTTTCTAAATAAGACTACCTTTTTATCATACGTAAAAGAGGATTATCCCAAATACGACTGTCTTCTGATCGTACGTAAAATATGTCTATCCCAAATATGACTATTTTCTGGTCAAACGTTAAAGAGGACCATATTTTGATCTTTCCTTATAATAAGGCTATACTTTGATCATACGTAAAAGAGAAGTACCTTCTGATCGTATGTACAACAAGATTATCATATTAAGAACTTCTTCATGGTCGCAACAAGCTTACATGAATTCTTACTATGTTGATAGAATTCTCATTATACATGATTATAATGATAATTACTTATTATTAGCTTTTCACGCGCACATATCCAACTGCGACACAGTAACTCAAAGCGCTATATATCATTACATTAATGGAATTGTACTTTCTTAATTTGTTCTTAAGAATGTATAAATGTGTTATACAATTAAAATCTTCATAAAGAAATAATTTTTATTTTGACTTGTTAATTCGTCATATGATAAGTTTGATGAGTCAGCTTTGAGTTTGCCGTATAGGGGAGTGTTTGGCTGGTTTTGTAAGAAAACAATCGAGAAATGCATGCAAATAAGATATTGAATAAATAGTTATCTGTAAAAGTGGAAATTCTTCTACTTTTCAGGTATAGTCCTACATGTATACGGGATTCGAACCTATACCCCAAGAATCACTAATTACCCTTAGCACTAACCTTACGAACAGCTCACCAGATCGCCCACCAGCTATTGGTTCGATCAGTCCTGTTATTGTCATTTTCTTTCTTTTTTTGTTTTTCGATTATTTTCCATGATCTGAAAATTATACCCTGTTTAAAAATTCACTAGGGAAAGAAATACTTTTTGACAAGTTTGTTTGAATATCAGAGTTCAAAATGTAGCTTAAGATATAAACACCCCAATCTTTATATTGACACCTACAGTAAATAAAGAGAGGAGTTATATTGAATAAAACACAGGCGAAACGTAGTTCAATATGTACATTAGCTCATCTTTCCTTAAGTTCATTTCATCCCGTTATTCAATCTGTTAGTTTGCAACTAATTTAAAGAACCCTTGTTAATAATGTTTACACACTTGAGAAACTGCACTGACTACACCTTCTATTCACACCAAGCAAACAGCTTACTTGTCGATGCAGGTAGAGTAAAAAATGTTTTGTACATTCACCCTTATCATGACACTAAATA
The DNA here is from genome assembly GCA_921293015.1 of Phorcus lineatus. Lineage (NCBI taxonomy): Eukaryota > Metazoa > Mollusca > Gastropoda > Trochida > Trochidae > Phorcus > Phorcus lineatus. The sequence continues at coordinate 38,067,837 of OV121097.1, forward strand.
CATATTTGTTGGCTTGAATACCCACGACGGACAAATTCTGACTTATTTTAGAACAAAAAATGCAATTCTCATAAGACTATCGACTTCCGTAACAGCAGCCTCCTCAGCTGACACAGAAATCTGGGAAAGGTTATTTCTTAAAATTTGCCCAAATAAACATAAGGTTATGCATAATTATTTATCTCAACCCGATCATCCGTAGTCGTTATGGAAACAGTCAAGCAAAACCACTGGCGGCCATTTTTGTGTGAACACCTTTTGATGATTTGAGGCTTGGAAATGTATTTGCATAGCTCAACCGACCATGCTACATTCGTTTTAAAGCTGATTTTTTTTAATCAAACAACATTATCTCGAAATCGAAAGTATTCATTTTCGTGTTCGTGAGATCACGTTAGTCATAAAAAACCCCAGCGTGCTATGCATGTGGAATATCAGGTTTTCAAGGGAGCCGATACAAGTCAGGTCTCATTTTCAGAAAATTTGTTTGGACCGTTAACCTTGTATCTATAGAAGGATCTCGTGAGTAAAGGTCATCTCCAAGGAATTTTATGGATTATAGGATATAATCCTGTTTCCCAGAAAAGTATAAAAATCTTTATCGAAACATCGCTATCATTATAATAAAGAAGTTGATAATCCATAAAATCTTTGTGTTCCTGATATTGCAAACTTTTAGAATATCACTCAAACAGTTAATTTGTAGAAATACGTCCATTTAGATGCACCAATCGTAAAGGAACAACCTTTGAAGGAAAGGAACATTTCTGTTCCCGAAATAAATTCTAAATTTGTGAAAATATTCGAGTGTTGGAAATATGCATTAACCCAACAATAAAATCATTGAAAAACGTTTTCATTCAGTTGTCTAGAAAAGGCTATAACCGGTGTTTTTTTCAATAATGTATCCTGCCCCGTCGTATTTATGTTTCATCCTTCCTTCGTCCGCCCCTTTCTTTCTCCTCCATTTTTCCTTTTACAGCGCCCTTCTCCTTTCTACTCCCCCCAACCCCGTTTGCCCCTATCATTCATTCCTTTCTATCATTCATTCCTACCCCACCCTCTCTCCATCTCCTTATTTTACCCCCCTTTCTTTCATCCCCTCGACCTTTCTATACCCCTCCCTCTATTTCTTGCATTCAAAACTGCTACAATTAACTCTTAGGTGAAGGTAAATACTCTCTTGTAAGTATGTAACAATTTAGTAGTATATAAGAGCTTACGGACACAGCGGGTGGTGAGAGGGTACAGGTAGGTGACAGACGAGGAGGATGTCGGGTGCTTCAGTCATGTTGGTCTTCCCCTTGCTTCTCACTGCCCTCGTGCAGACTGGTCAAGGTTAGATTCGCTTATACTTTGTTTTATTTCCTAATTTAAAACATAAGCTCACTCATTTGCTCGTAAAGTGTGTGTAAAATGTTAATACATTTTGAATATCAACTTATTAATTTACGAAAATGTTCCATTCTGTTCGCTCACGCAATTTTTATTTTAATCATGTAACCCTAAACCATTGGTTAATGAGAAGTATGTAAGTAGAGTAATGTTGTTGTTAGTTTATTTAAATGGTTAACAAAATAGTCCGGTAATAATAAATATATAAAAAATCCCTGCCGTCGAGTTCCCGAAGCTGGAACCCGCAGTATGAAAAATATCAAGTGCCACATCATTTTATCTGTTAATTGAAGTAATAATTGATATTTTGGACATTCTTGGATTTTTTTAATTACAATTACATGATTGAAAGACATCGAGTGAATTACGTAAATACTTGTTTAGATACTGCATTTAGATATAAGTTTCTGTCAAGTGTTTGCAAATGAATACTTTGACAGTTTAGAAATTAAACTGGGGACATTTCCAATACTTCAAAAGACTACCCCAAACATAAGCATAGTTTAAAAAATCATTTAAACTTTTAAAAGAGTTGAACCAAAGATATGCTGACTAAGGTTATATATTGTCTGTAACGGAGTGTATTTCCACAAACTTGGTCGAGCATAAAATGTCATGTAAAACCGATGATGTGCAAAAATGTATTTCAAAGCTGACTATATGAACAATGAAAGTTCAATTCATAAATGTGTTTTCACATTTATGAATTGACATAAAATCATCAGTTGTCTAAATTATTTATATCAATTTACCAATTAACACAGACTATTCCTCTTACATTGAAATTTATTTTTATCACATTTCCATTAAATATTCGTATGTGACTAACTAAAATCATACCTTGCAACCGTAGACTTTCAAAAGAAAAAAGAAGATGGTATAATGTTAGTAAAGAAAAAAGAACATCATGTTCATATTTACATATGTTGTAAAGTTTTTTATCGGCGATGACAATCACTTCATTTTATATTGTCAATTTCTAAACAGTTTAAGGAATACCGTTATTCCAAACTGATAATGTAATACCTCGTCCTGAGATAGTTGTTTTCAATTATGTCTTGTAAGAATAAAACTTTTTAATAGACAATATGTAACTAATTTATGTTAACAGCTATACAGCTGCTTATCAAAAGTTTGTTCACTTACTACTGTATCTTAGTTCAAAGTTGGGTTTGGTTTCAAGGTCAATAAAACAATTTCAGCAGAACTGTCAAAGGATCTCCAATTGTAAATGTGTTAAATACATGAAATAGCCATGGTTTAACTTATTGTGGGATTTTCAAGTCTGTCGTGCTGAAAATCGAGTTTGGTATAATTAAAAAGACAGAAGGAGTCACATTTTCAAAATTCCGATTTCTTAAAATTTCGTTTAAAATATTCCATTTCGACTATCTGATAAAAAAAATAACCCCAGCAACATCAAATTTACTTGATGCAAACGAACAAACATGACTTGTTTTTAAAGCTGTTGATCACTTATATAGGATTTTGTAACGTTTTCGAAATTCTGACCCCTGGTCACTTCGGTGACCTGTCAAAAACTAGTACTGCTAACTGTTGGATATGGCATGTACGCTTGCGTTAAGGGGCATTGAAAACGTATTGAAAATTCAAAATTATCCGTTTCTGTTTCGCAATGCTGCGATGCTTTAAACACATGCCAAAGTACATGATATTTGCACTGCAATACGTAGGTATTTGAACAAACCTTTGGTATGCAGCTGTATACGTTTATCCCCACATCAAACTTTTGTATTTGAATTATTTCTCGATGCCCATTATTATGATCTCCGAGAAAATGGACCATTCCATCAGGCTAGCGAATACAAGTTTGATGAACAATGAATTTATATATAAGTGATTGGATCGGAGAAGTGAGCCCGGGGTGTAGGTTTTTGGACAACAACAATTGAAACCTCTTCAAAAGCAACAACTTATAGTGTTTTTAAAAATCCATCTCTCAATTTTAAACACTACCTAAATTCCCTGCACTACAATAACTTGTTGGAATTCCGAACTTCTAATCATTATCTCCCAATTGAAGCAGGTAGATGGCGTCGAATCCCTGTAACTGACAGGTTATGTACTCTGTGTGATTTAGACGATATTAGTGATGAATTTCAATTTTATTTTTATGCCCGAAATTAGAACTAGAAAGAAAAAAGTATATTCACAAATATTTTTATATCAAACTAAATATGCACAAAATGAAAACACTGTTTAATACCAAAAAGCTAGGAACTCTAAGAAAATTGTCATTATTTTGTAAAATCATCATGTCGCATTTTAAGAGATAAGATACTTAACCTTAGAATGGCATGTCAGCCTTTTATTGTATTGCAAGGTACCTTGTATCATTGTATATATAACAATGTACCTCTTATGCTGCAGTTTGCAGCCTGAGTGTAATAAAAAAAGTTCATTTCAGGAGACTATCGTATGCAAATGATTGCAGAGGCCCATATAAACGGGCTATGATAAGTAGTAAATTGATCAGAAACAGCATGAAAGACAAGAAAGCATAACAAAATTTAAGAGTTATTAATTTTTGTAGACTAAAAAATATTGTTTGATATAATAGGCAACAAGTTCTTTATTTTGAAGTCGCGCTCTCAGAACAAAGAAGTTGTTACCAGGGAAGTAGCTCAGTTGGTAGGGCGTCCTCTCATCACTACAAAGGTCTTGGGTTCGATTCACTTCCGTCATACCAATATTCGTTAAAAAGGGTATAGAGTATGTTGTTGGAGTCAAATATGTCAAACCTACAAAAATGGTGTAAATGTATCGAAAACTACTGGATGTATCTGAAATTACAACTTTAAAGCTGATCAGTTCAGTCTTTGTAAGAATGAACAGGTTAAAGTCGTGATTTGTGATCGAAGACCGGACAGTGACGCGTGCCAATTACTCAAACGTAATATGGGAAACTTATTTACAGCTGACTCATAAATAAATATGGCGTGGAAGAGTTAAGTTTATCACATAACTGGTATACAAGCAGCTGTGGCGTAGAATTAGGACCTCGTTGCATTTATATGGTCTTTTTAATTATTATTGAAAACACGTACATATGATAATTTTGACATTTGATGAAAATGCAAGTTTCACGATACGATGTTTCTCTCTTGCTTGACGCTCCGAAACATTCGGTCTATCCGGCATTCATTCAATCTTTACATTCTTCGAACAATTAATGATTTACAATGCAGATGTTATTCGTTATCAGATTTACGAATAATAACTTATTAGGTGCTTACATCATTCTATCATAGAAAATCGCTTAATTTTGCGCTGCACTATAGTTGCCTGGTGCTAAGAGATTGAAACAAACTTTCTAATATGTGTGTAAATTGCACAAAGTAGTTTTATCTTATCCTTTTATCATTTTCACTTGTGCTTACATAAGTTAAGTTGGTCAATCACGTGTAAATACTCAAATTCTTGTCGAGAGTTGATTTATCAAGTATTCGCCAACTTCCAGTTCTTCATGCATATGATACTTATCATTTTACACTTGATAGATTTATTAACATCAAATATCAGTCATTGAGGGAGTTGAATTAGTTGCAATGAATATCATGCAAATTTGATATGTTCATAATCGTCTTTCATAAACCGTTACAGTTTCGGAGTCTAATTAACATACTGAAGTATACAAACACTGTGACACCGTGACCCGGTTGTTTGAACACAGGGGCTAATCTGTGTACACCTTGCCTCGTGTTCTATTGAGTATCCCTCAAATATTTATACTTACAAGAGAGTTCAATGTAAGTCTACTTCTCCATACAATAATTACATGCACCTTATCAGGGAAATAAATGGAAACGTGGTCACGGACGCTTGACGCATATTTGCTTTAACCTCATGCTGGTATTCCGTTTGTCAGATTTGGAGTTGTGTTGAACTTGAGGATGAATAAAAAGTAGCTTAGATAAAGGCAGAATAGAAATTAAAGAAGTAGAAGGTAAATGAAGTAACCTAGGGTCAATAGGGAAAGAGGAAGTAGACGGTGGGAGAGCGTTGACACCCTTGTTGTCACACACTGCTTGTGAAGGGATTCAATGATACATTGCAATTTGTAGAATAAATAAACGAAACCTGATCCTTGGATATTTCCCAAAAAATTGCACTTTCAGATGATATTAATAGAAGGTAATTATGATGTATGAGAGTATTTGGCCTATTCAAGCGTTTTATATGACGTACATGTATATGCATAAGGCCTGTGTATATTTTCAATGAATTCAGAGGGGTAAATAAATCAGAAGAGACGCCACGATGACTAGTATCTATGTTAAACTGTGATCTCTACAAAAATGTTGTAAAACTATGCCAAACAAAAAATGATATATGCACATTTAAAAATTATGAAATATTATCTATAACTTTTTCCTAAACACACTAATTAATTTCAACATTGAAATTAGGATATTCCTCATATAGTTTGTCCTGTAGGCCTACATATCATGTAGTAAATACTGTCAATTCAATTAGAGACTGATAAAAGATGACTGAGAGGATATGATAGCTGAAATAAAAAAATGAAAAAAATATGAAAAATGTGCATTTGTTACGATTTAGAGCTCATTAACGACGACTCAAATGCTTTCATAAAATTTCTATTGACTCGGTTGACTTTAAGAACCCTTATGCCATACATACAATTTTCAGATTGTGATTGTAGATATCACGTGAGAAATCAATTCTGCTTTTACAAAAAAAGTATATATATATATGAAAAGTTGAATTGGTTCAAACGCAAGGTCACATATAGATTAAATATAACATACTTCACATAGTCGTTTGCAGAATCATTTTAATCCGATACTAGTATTTCATCAATAGTATTGACTCATCCCTGATATATATATATACATATATATATATATATATATATATATATATATATATATATATATATATATATATATATATATATATATATATATATTATATATAATAATAATAAATAATAATATAAATTAAAAATTAAATCGATACCTACTTGCCAGAAGGGGCTATCTCTCAAATTGGGCAAAATTTAGATTATCATACCAAAAGGTAGTAAAACATTCACTTTATATGTTCTAAATTTATTTAAGTAATGTCTTGCTTTTTAAAAAAATATTTAATAATTTTCAAATTGCAATTTCTTATCCGATGTCTACCAGAAGGGGCTATCTTCAATGATGTTACTGCCAGAAGGGGCTATCTGCTAAAAAGTTATATATAGCCCCTTCTGGCATACCACCAACCATTGTTTACAGGAAGTGCAAGGGCTATCTCGAGAGGTTATCTCTTGGTGTCACATTAATTTTCAACTATCTTTACTTAAGCCTGGGGTTTCAGAATATTCTCAGTTTAACCATCACATTCACGCAAGTCGAACGCATTTTTGTGAGGAATATTGGGAGTTTGAGAAATATTTTACATCAACATAGTAAGGTAAGTGCATTATTTTCACAATCAGTGTTCATTAATGTTAATGTAGAATAGTGAATATATTTTCTTCTGATACTTGAATTATTATGTTTTTAAGTTAAAAATGTTTTGTTATTCCAATAATATGTTACTTTGATATGTGTGAAAAGATGCAATATGTAATGTCATTAATTGATCAAAATTGTAAACAGCGTTGGTTGATATTTCATGATAATAATAGGTGTGAACAGGTAATAAGATTATGTATTCTTTTTATAGAAAATGAACAATACAGATGAAGAATGGAGTGACTGGTCTGAAACTGTTATTGATGAGATTTTGCAATGTGGAAATGACATTCAAGGACATGAGTTATCTGTCTTAGAGTCTGATATTGATATTTCGAAGACATATTCCCAGTTTCTGACAGTGATACAGCATTATCATTTGAAGATGGCTATCTGAATGAGAAGAGTTTCTTTGAAAGTGATGATGAACCGTTGGTTAGACTATTAAAACATGACAAAGCCGTACATGTAAACATCACAGGCGATTCAAAAGTCAGCGACTGTGATGAAGATCCATTTATACTCGTGAGAGAAAACTTCAATGATAGCGATGATGTACCACTTCAAAACCTCAAGAAGAGGCTCTCCCGTAGTCCTTCCATACCAGATGACTCGGACATGGATTCACTTTACAGACCCTCAGATTATCACTCCTCAAGTAGTGACAACGTTTCTACCTGGAACACATTTGTACAAAAGAGGAAACATAATCAACTGAGCAAAACGAGGAAGAGGATGGCTCGATATCCTGGACAGGTGAAAGGTCTTAGAAAATCTGCACCGAAGAAACCCAGAAATGGTCAAGAATATCAAAGGAACATGGAAGAGGCAAAACTTCGAAGTAGAATGGATTCGAAGTTGCGCTAACGCCTTGAACAGCTTCATTCTCAGCGTCTTCAAAATCTACTCACAGCAAACAGGTTACAACTTGTTCCTGTGTCTTGATATGGTAATTGCTTCATGGCGTCTGTTGCCCTACAGACTGAATCAGATGCTGTTACTCTGAGGCAAAGAATGTGTGACTATATTTCAGAAAGGAAAGAAACATATTTACCCTTTGTCAACACTGCAACTAAAGAGCAAGATAATGCTGAGGATGTGTTTGATTCACTTGTACAACAGCTAAGAAATGCAGGATGCTGGTTAAATGACACGGCAGATGTATTGCCGCTTGCTGTAGCCAACATGTTCAACAGACCAGTGAAGATATTCACTAGTAAAATAGGAATGCCTATTGTCAACGTAAACCCAATGGATCAATCAACACCAGAGTCAAGACAACCAATATGTCTTGCTTATTTAGCAACTCCTGGCTTTGAACATTATGATGCCATTGAAAATGTTAGACCATCAGGAACAAATCCTCAAATTGGTTCACCGTTGAAAACCTCAACACCTAAAGTGAAAAAGAACAATTTGCAATACACACCAAGAAAGTCTGCCATGTATTCAAGCCCAAACCTTAAACAATCAACAAGGAAAAGGAAGGCAGAACTAAAATGCTGGAAGAAGAATATCAGAAAAGATAATAGAAACAGTGGACAGGAGTATATCGACAGTAGGGGTAAGCAAAGGGCCAAACGATGTCCACAGTCTGTTTATTGTGATAAATGCAAGTTCACTTGTACAGCACTGATTTCTGAAGAGGAAAGGCATGAACTTTGTAGTAACTATTGGGCAATGGGTTCATATACACAGCAGCGTCAGTATATCGTGGGCTCAGGGACACAGTGTGAAGGTAAAGGAGCATCGGACATAAAGAGAAGGTCAGTTTCAAGGCAATTTAGCTTCAACATTGACGGTAGACGTATAAGAGTTTGCAAGACCTTCTTTCTGAAGACACTGAATATCGGAAAAAAAGTTGTGTACACTTCTTTAGACAGGAGTGAAAAAGGATCACTTGTGCTTGGTGATCAGCGGGGTAGACATACACCTCACAACAAGACCAGCACAACTGATGAAGAACAAGTGAGACAACACATTGAATCCTTTCCCGTCATGGAAAGTCACTACACAAGAAAAGGTACACGCCGTCGCTATTTGCACCAGGACCTGAGTATTACAAAAATGCATGAACTTTATGAAGAAAGTCGTAAAGCAAGGGATATCTCACCAGTCAGTTCCAAAACGTATAGAAGAATATTCTGTGAAGAATACAACTTGTCATTCTTTATCCCTAAGAAAGATCAATGCAACATATGCACTGTGTACAATCAAAGGAAAGAAAGTGGAACATTAGATTCCAACTGCATAGACAACTTCAAATTGCATCAAGAAAAGAAAGTAAGAGCGAGGTTGGAAAAAGACAATGATAAGAAGAAAGCAAAAGAAGCACCTAACTACTCTTGCGCTTGCTTTGACCTTGAGGCTATTCTTTCAACACCATGCTCATTAGTCAGCCAAATATACTACAAAAGAAAGCTCAATCGCTACAATTTCACAATTTATGAACTTGATACTAAACAAGCGTCTTGTTATCTCTGGAACGAAAGTGAGGGTAATCGGGGTGCCAATGAAATAGCAACCTGTCTTCTGTTGCACCTAAAGTCTCTATCGCCAACAATTAATCATGTTTGCTTTTATTCTGATTGCTGTGCTGGTCAGAATCGCAACCAATATGTTGCGGCAGCACTTCTACATGCTGTAGAAGCGACTGACATCAACGTAATTGATCACAAGTTTCTTGAAAGTGGTCACACACAAATGGAGTGTTACTCAGTCCATGCTAGCATTGAACGTGCAAAGAAAAAAACATCCATCTTTGTTCCTCATCAGTGGGATACAGTAATTTCGATGGCAAGAAAACAAAAACCATACTTAACCATTCCATTAAAGCATTGGGCAGTATCAGATTTCAAAACCTTTACAAAGGACAATTTTGGACAATTTCAGAAGGATACATGTGGCAACAAAGTCCAGTGGAGACACATAAGGTGGTTGCAGTTTAGAAAGGGTGAAAAGGAAGTAATTCACTTTAAGACCAGCTTTGACGAGGAAACCTTCCGTTGCATTGACGTGAACAAGCGCAAACTCCGAGGTGGGCAATCTTCATTGAAACACTGCTATTCCTCAAATATTCCAATATCAAATGCCAAGAAATCTGATTTGGTTTCTCTGTGTCAATCACTTGTGATTCCTGAAGAATTTTATCAGTATTATAGAGACCTCCCTGCTGGAACATCAGCCAAGGACTGCAGCTGGGTATCTGAAAGCTCAACTGATACTGAAGAGGACATTTAATTTAAGTGTTTTTGTGAAAAGTAACATCATTTTCCACAATAGAAGAATTGCATGTTGTATTTGGAAGTTTTCAGAATTAATAATATATAATAATCTCTTGTCAATACATTACAATTAAATACATAGCCCCTTCTGGCGGAAGAAAATGTTATGAAATGATTTCCTGCCATAAGGGGCTATCTCACTAATTACCATAAATATGCCAATCAAAAGGTCATGGGTCATCAAGTTTAGCATGCCAAGATTCCTTGTAGCCATATATACTTATGAATAAAAGTATATGAATATGAAATATCTTTCTGATTTATGGTGTGGAAATGAAACCTTTAAACGCGTTTTTCTCAGTTTCATCTTTTCACGAGATAGCCCCTTCTGGCAGGCATCTATCTATCTATCTATCTATCTCTATATATATATATATATATATATATATATATATATATATATATATATATATTAAGTATAAATATAACTAACTTTTGGCATCTTGACACATAAAGCTACCTCAGCACATGAAGCCAAATCCACTATACGTAAGCACACTATCGACATGCATTCAAATCAGCATTTTATAAACATCATCCTCAAGGTTTGTTTTTTTATCATATTGACTTGTTAATAATTGATACCCGATTCAAGAAGTTAGGTTTCGAAGTATTAATAGCTCAATGAAACATCTCCAACACTTTATGTATGTTTTGGGGGTGTAGAACAATCAATCGGTAAAGAGTCCATGGTCGGAGGGTTTGATAATCCGAACATACCTATGTGCTTGTCGTAATCATGTTTCAATAACCAGTCTGATTAAAATCGATCGTGTTCCGAGGAATAAAAGTTTCAAAATATTGACTCTATCGAGATTCGAAATCTATCTGTCTAGGCTATCCTCTCCACATCGGTCTGTAGGCAGCCTCACTGCTCGCACGTGCTGACACCAGTTTAGCGCAGACAAAACCTAGTCATTAGCGAACCAATCACATCATTGCGTTTAAAATAAGGATAATGGCGAATGGTAAATGGGAGTTACTTGCCCCTAGCTAGTGATACCGAATGCTTTTGCAGCACGCGTTGTGATTGGTTAGCTGAGTTTACGTAAGAACGTGCACTACAGTAGGCTGCGGTCAGACCGATTTGGAGAGGATAGCCTAGACAGATAGAGTTCGAATCTCGAAAGAGTCAATGTTTTGAAACTTTTATTCCTCGGAACACGGTCGATTTTAATCAGACTGTTTCAATACCTATTTCAGCACTGAACGCTATTGTCAAGTTCCCGGACCAGGCCCCTATATCGACAAACCCATGTACGCTGCCCGACACAATCAAAGTGGACGTCATTATATCATTTCCCATTCGTAGTACATTACAACTTAATTTGCGCAGTTCAGGAGCGAGTCAAAAGATCAAAGTTCGCTTCCTGCGACGTGGTCCTAATGGACAACCAATCATTACGAAGGAATCCTTGGGTGACCTTGTAAGAATGATTACTTTTCTGTATACCTGATTCAGTATATTCGTCATTATATTTATGATATAGATTTGGAAAACGACCCATAGTAATGTTAAATAAGCAGAATTAAAAGGAATATGTGAAAACTCTTTCTTCAAGAAACATGACTATCAATAGTAATTTGAAAGAATAAATCACTCATGACGTGAAGTTTTAAAGCATCGTTAACTTATAATTGAACATCGTGTTTACGCTTTCTGAAGATAACAGTTGAATTTGCTCAGTCGCAAACTTTTAATGCAGAGTGTCTGCCAAATAACTAAGACTTGGATTTTAGAAGCTCTCTGGACACTCTGATTGTCGTTGATATCATTCATTAGCATTGGTTTACGACTGTCTTAGCACTAAGAGAGCTTCGAAAATCTAGGCCCAAGTCTTCAGACTACGCTTACCGTAACATCATATCATTTATTAGTTATTTATTAATTTATTATTTATTTAGTAATTATTACCTTTATCATTTTATGCGATGTAAAGAATTTAAAAAAAGCATATCATTATATTTGAGTAAATAAACTAAGAAAATTCTTCATGATAGCACCCTCAGATAAAAATCTTCATGAACGAAAAAATCATATATCAACATTAATTACAACTATTCACGAGCATCAATGAATCTGTAGGGTACGTTTATGTACGTAAAGAATATATAGCAACGATTTACGTTTTATTCCATTTAAAATACTCGTTGGTTCCCCATCCTCAGGAAGACGCTATGTACCAGGATGTGAGCCACCAGGCCGCCTTCGACGTCATCTGCAACAAGAGAAACACCATCAGTCCTTTCATTCTTGTAGGTTTTATCCTGCTAACACATACATTTTCTATAGAGTTTCCGATTTGAAAAACATTTCTAATTCCAATATCTGGGATATTTCAGGTCAAAAGAAAAAAATGCCTTTCAAGAGACTTCCTTGAAATTTGAAGATACTTATGTTACATATTTCAAGATGTAAAGGTTGAAAAATTAAGATATCGGGTTAAGATATTAATCGTCTGCTGATATTATTGTTTCACGATACACGTAGATTAGTTGGCATGTTGCACGTAAATCTAACTCAAGATAACGAAAAGTAATGAAAGTTTGATTGACATGAGAGCTATTTGATACAGTAACTATATGTCTGCTTTCAGAGATACCAAACCATGTTTTGTGCCCGTAAACGAACTCATGAGAGATTTCGCCGACCATCAAGGAGGTTAATAAAGGCTAATGATATTGAACGTGAAAACTTTTGAAAACATATCATATATTAGAATAGAAAAACGTGTTTGAAAATTCGTCATAGATAGATTATAAGTTAGTTACAACATTGCATCGCAGATCAATGAGTACCTAACGAACCTTTTACCTTTACCGCAGTACGGTACCCTGGTACTCCCAGACGGGCGTCTGTATAAGATGGTGCAGGGTTACCTCCCCTTCTACACCCTCACAGAACAGCAGGCGGATGAAGACGAGGCGCTCGGGTACACCAACGGTAGGTGTTTTTTGGTATTGTAATTCAAGAAGGGGCTGCAAGAACATCACGGCGCTAGTACATGAGGCGTAGAACATACAACTGTAGACAACACGTATGTTTTTATAATTTTATAATCCAGGCTATGTAGTTTACTCTACAGACTTTCCTCAGGTTATGTTTACATATTGCTGTGAAATGAATAATTCTTTCGAATTGAGGGTTTGATAATGTTGAATTTTGCATTGTACTTACAACAATGTACTTTTAACTTTCAAAACATGACAACTCTGTTCTGAAGAATGGTACCAGAGACAAAAATGGATTCTTTTCAAGTCATTATTACCATGGCTGTCGAACTTTATCTTATAGTAGATTCACATTTTATGGAAAGTTAACAGGTTCTAGATGTTCTGTAATTGACTTCTCATCAGTTATCAAGGGAAATAATCACATTTATATAACGACGCAAATACCTTATCAAGGAAATAACATTGACCCCACACCCAATTGATGTTCGCTTATGCAACCTTTAATTCTGGAATTGCATCTTGAGCACCTGCTTTACTTCCGCCTTTCATCTAAGGTCAAGGTCATCTGCAAAAACCGTAATAAATGACACATGACCCATCCCAATGGTCATTTTTACACATAATCTTTTGCTTAAAGTCCTAAATCTTAGACTTTAGATGTTTCTGCAGGGACAACTAGTCCATGGAAAAATACAGTTGTTTTCAGTTTTGTCAAGTGAAAAAAGAGCGTTGTGCCTCGATCTTCACTAGTTCGCCGAGAAGCACCGAGTCAACGTGAGCGTGGGGCGCAATGACGTCCAAATCTATATCACCCATTTATTTCAAGGCGGATGGTAAACATAACATACCAAACCTGCTCAATTAACAATCGCATTCACTCCAGACTTTACCGGAAGCCCCCGACCGGTTGATCCCGCTGACCGCATCACTCGTCGAATCATACAGAGCGACGTCTACATCGACTGTGTGGCCCTCATCGAGTATACTGCTTATCAGATGTAAGTAGTTCTGAAAATATAAAAATTCTGGGTTTCAACGCTAAATTCACCACTCAGTTCGTAACGTTATAAATGAATTCGGTTTTTAAATGTTTTTTTTTCATCTCAGCATTATGATATCCAAGCATTTTGGCATTGTCATCAATTCTATGACGTCATAGCATCGTCTCATGTGTTCGCAGTGAGGCCAAATCATTAACTGAAGATTTAAATTCAATGCATCATGGCGATTTGTTTCTTGCGATATCTACAACGTTCATTGTATATGTCGCTATATATCTCACATAAGCGTTATCAGATGTGGATGGCAGTTTTAAATGATAAATCATATTTTATCCAACTGTCTCCAGCTGGTTCAGCCGCTCCATGGAGACAACTGATGTACTGAAAAGAGCAGACGCCATCAACCAAATTCGCGTTTACTTCGCTCAAGTCTTCAACACCGTGAGTCTTACATTGTCACATGTACCGATGAACTATCAATGACGTCTGATATTACTATTCTAGTTTCCTATTTTGTGATGAGTTTTGTGTGAGATTGAAAATCCATCGCTCTTTCCTATTCTCTTTGACATAAACGAGAATATTTTAATGATTAACATGTGTAATGCATTAACAATAATTTTACAGCGCCTCGTGTATAGGAACAACTGCTTCCGAAAAAGACCAAGTTTTATCACAATGATTCGTTCATTAATGCCAAAATACATGGGGTTTTTTTGTTTTTGTTTTATCAAATTCCACATTATATTTGGTTTATATTGTCTTTTATGTAATGTCAGTTTAGTTTAATTGTTATTATTTGTTCCGAACAGAACAATATAAATTTCTCTTTCGTCATATTTGACGTAGGAGATAAAGGACACAAGTGACAATGAACTGAGTACACAAAATGTGGTCTATCAATTTAGTTCATATCTTATCCCGAAATTATAAAAATGGTATACGTGTCACCAGGTGGACGTGCGGTTCAAAACAGCGTCTGACAAGATCAACATCAGGCTTGTGGGATACGTCATAGAGGTTAGTACGTTTCTTCTCTGCCATGTGATAGTGTGTTACCTTTATGACATCAATGTCGATGTGCTCATTTTTACGTAATGAAAGTGAGTGAGTACCGTTCTACGTCATGAAGGTCAATGGTATCTTATCTGTGTCATGGCGTCGTTATGGTCGAAGCTACCTTAAAGAGATTAGCGTGTTCCCCTCTACGAAATAGTTGTCCTCCTGTTCCCTTCTAAATTATAAACGTGGGAATGATCCATTAAACGGCCATATAAGTAAGTGTGGTCCCTTCTACGTAAGAGATGTCAGTTTGTTCCCTTCTACGTCAGATGTCAGTTTGTTTTCTTCTACGCCATAGAGGTCAGTTTGTTCCCTTCTACGTGATAGAGGTCAATGTGTTCCCTTCTACGTCAGAAATGTCATTTTGTTCCCTTCTACGTGATAGAGGTCAGAGTGTTCCCTTCTACGTCATAGAGGTCAGTGTGTTCTCTGCTTTGACATAGAGGTCAGTTTGTTCCCTTCTACGTCATAGAGGTCAGTGTGTTCTCTGCTTTAACATAGAGGTCAGTTTGTTCGATTCTATGTCATAGAAGTCAGTTTGTTCCCTTCTACGTCATAGAGGTCAGTGTATTTCCTTCTGCGTATTACAGGCCAGTGTCCCATCATACGTCATATAGATTGTTATGTCCCCGCTTTTTAAAAGATACCAATGGGTCCCTCTCTTTGCTATTTCGGTCCCAGTTTTGGTACCGCGTTTTCTGTAAGGAGGTCGGGCATCCAATTTATTGTTTTCCATTTTACGTCATAGAAGTGATTCTTTCCCCCGCAACGTCATTGAGGTCAATATGTTCATATCTACGTCATTGAGGTATATTTGTACGCCTCTTGGTTAAAGAAGGTCAGTGTGTGGCGTTTACGTCATGAATAACGATGTGTTCCATTCCGAGTTTACAAGAGGAAAGTAGCATCCCTCTCTTTGTCATATAGGTCGTTTTGTTCCCTGCTGCGTCATTGAAGGCAGTGTGTCAAATTTTACGTCATACAGGTCAGCCTTTGTCCTTCTACTTTAGACCATAGTAGTCAACGTGTCAACTCGACAATAAATGGTCATTGTGTTCCCCTTCTTTGCAAAAGGGGCCAGTGTGTTCCCTCCAATTAAAAGAGGATCATAGGGTCAATGTATTCCAATGTACGTCATAGAGGTCAATGTATCTAATGTTTATTCTAAAGAACAGTATGTTCCACTCTACGTTTTTAAAATTAAGAAACGAACCTTGAGATATCCAAACCTATTTTCAGGACGAATCTCAAACCTGGTTCAACGATATCCGGGCCAAGGAGACGGACCCGACCATCATCAACGCTAAAGAGATCCTTCTGGGACAGCAAACCCTAGAGCAGACCACGACTGGGTTCCCGGTCAGCGATCACCTCGTCTCCTTCACTGCGTACGTTCTCTTAAAGGGGCGGTTCCATCAGGGTTATGTTTGTATAATAGAAATTTGAGGGACGTTGATGTTATTTAATAAGACATTACAACATGGTTTCAATTCGGTTGACACTTGGTGCGAACGATAAAAACACTGGTTCCATTTTAAAAGTTACCATAAGGATGTTTTTAAAATTTGCATAAACAACACAAGGTATTCTTAAAACAATGTCTACCTTTTGAACAGCAGGGGTGTATGTTAATTCTGTATTTATGTCGGCACCACAGTGTAACACTCTATATGCATGAATGCATTTTAAAGAAAAGTCACTAGCGTAGGGCTTATCCTAGGGCCTTCTAGGACAGTAAACCCTGGAAGAAAACGCCTGTGGGCTAAGCGATCGCGACCACATCGTCTCTCTTCAAGGATGGTTCCATCAGGATTTATTTTTGTGGAATCGAAATTAAAGGAGGCATTGTTGTTTAAAAACTTATGATATTAATACATTTTAGTTTGGTTGAAAAATGGTTACCATATAATTTCAACCGGTTAATTAAAAAATGAAGAAAAGAGGAATATCATTCATCAGACAGTCAGAAATGTTTATTCAGTATTTGTGGCTAGTAATCTATTTATTGCTCAGTTGAGGTTTTAAGGTATTAGTCACGTGACTTTAAAGTGACACAGAGTATGTTTAATGATTTTTCATGTTGCTTCAATAAGAGCCAAAATACCATATGCATATGTCCCGTGTTAAGTCCAAAACGCCTCCCCAAACTTGCATAACTATCTGTAAAATGCTACAATGTTAACATTTTCTTGTTTTCATTGGTAATTGGAAAACGGTCATATAGATGTAAAACAGTGTAAATTCTGAGTTTATTTTACGCGTGTATTAGTTAAATGATCCACTTAATGCTACCAACCCATGTTTATCGTTGTTTCTGCTGTTAATAAGTTTCCAAAATTACGTTTGAGTCATTGTCCGGTTTTCGATCATAAATCATAACATAAACCGGTTTATTGTCCCTGTACTGAACTGATAGTCATCAACTGGATGCTGATTTTCAGAAACCACCACTACTCCTTCATAAAATAACATCAATTATAAACTTTGAAATATTTGACTATTTGGCTATATTGAATATTTGGCCCTTTAAGTTGAATTGTATCTGTCATGTACAAAGGACTCTCTGATAAGAAGCTGAATCACATGTTATTTTGACTGCAGAGAAGACATGTACTCAACTACAAGCACTGGAGGGAAAAGCACAAGCACTGTGGGTAAGCACGTTTTAAAATTTATTTCACGAAAAAGGGTTACCATTAAATAAGGGTTATTTCTATCCTTAGTCTCTTATGATTTTAAATTGTCATTGAATAATGACAAACTTTCCTCTTTCGCTTTGATCTACTTTCGGTTTTACGTTGGAACTCATATCCTTTACAAACATTACAGAAATTGAATGTTATAGGCTGAAATTTTCTTATAAGAAGGTTTGATTGTTTTAAATATCTAAAAAAGAAAATTTTCTTCACAAATTAATTTTGCATCATTATTTGTTTAGAAGCATGCATAATCTTTTAAAATGGTGAAAATAAAATAAATCTACCTTCGTTAACAAATCTCTCTTTTTTGCTTTGATTAAGCATTTATTGTTGTCGGTTCTTTCCATGCAGGTTTAGCGTGGGTGGGTGTTCTGTGTGAAGACAGACGGTTGAGTTACTCCACCGCCGAAGTACGGGGCCAGTTTACTTCCCTGGTCAAAACAACCGCTCACGAGATTGCTCACTCGTAAGTCTTCTTTCTATTTTATGGGGGGGGGGGGGGGGGGGGTCAAGTTTCCCATTTGTTAAGTTTAGGGTTTCTCCCTTAAGCGGAATTTAAGGGTGTTCCAACATGTTGTGTGAGGAGTAAATGTGTCATCTTTTACTTTACTAAACGGGTGTCAAATTAAGTATAACAAGAGCGAGAGCGAGGTTCACAAGTTTCGTCATAGGACACACTTCCGAGTATAATAATTTCTTTATTACCGATTTTATTCTACTATCAGAAATCGGCTTGCTTTCTTTCCGAAGGCCCACTAGAAATGACGTCACGAACGAGTCTCGTCGCGTAGAAACAATAGTTGCCAAATAAAAGAATAAAAGTGATATATATATATATTTATATGTACATATGCCCTCATATTGAAAATATGTCGATGCATATGGCCTGCCCTACGGGTAATAAATACTGATACTTAGCCTGTTGGGATCCTGCACAAAAAACCCGATACTTGTAGGTCACTGTGAACTGAGGCCTCCGAGACAATGACTCTTTGTGCTTTTTCCACAGAGAAATGATGTGGCAACGATCACTCTTAGGCCATTTTAACACTTAATTATGCCCTTGAATACTACAGTGGGCAAATATCCTTACTTTTTAAATGATTTCACCCGATTTTATCTCTTCTATGTTAGATATATACACTTGAGTGATTTCGAATAAAGCACTGCGTACTGCGTTGAAACAAGGTGTACTAAGGGTAGAGTTACGTAGAGGCCAGATGATGATGAGGGGAATCGAGAAAAGGATGGACGGTGAGACACGGTTAAAGGCGGAGGTTAAGGGAAGTGAGTAGATGGCGGGATGAAGGACGAAGGTTGGGGGATTGAAAAAAGGTTGGAAGGTGATAAGTGATGTTTGATTAGGCGTTGTGACGGATGGCATATTGTGGAAGTATCCGGAGCATCGAAGAAGGGTATCTTCCCCGGCATGACTTTGAATTGCACCAGTCTCTATCTAATTTAAACCTTTTCGTGCTGCCAAACATTTAAAATTCGTGTTTTGAGTGCAGCTCCCTCTTCGGGGAAAGGTTTTAATTCTTATATAACTTCTCAATTGGCTATCGCAATCCACCGCAGCAGCCTGGCGTAAGAATGGTTTAGGCTCAGGAAGTCGACCTTCTACCTCAAATTCATGGTTGAGTGAAGAAAAAAGGTCGACGTCCTGTGTTTTTCGATATTTCAACAATTTAAGATGGATTATAAAGACAAAAAACGGGTCGACATGTAGTTAGAATGGGATAATCCGGATTATACGGTTGAGAGCACACCTAATGAGAAAACGTGCCAACTAGATAGTGATTTACACAGAGCACATGAAATATGACGTCGGCGAAATCACCAAGAGGTGGAAGCAGACGTTAAACTCCAATCCAACAACAACAACACATGAAATATGAAATATAAAATAAGAGTTACGATAGACTTCATGATGCATAGATTTTATTTGAGTAACCTTACACACAACCAATTCATTTTACCTCATGTGATATGGTAAAGCACTATGGTAAATTATGCATAGACCATATACATTTTATGGTATATACAGTGTTCATTGGCATAATCGACATTTATGAGAGATGCAAAAGATGGGATGCTGCATCAGCAAATTGTCTATTGTGAAGCTTGTGCCTCAGTTCCTGAGGGCGACGTTCCAGGTCACGGTACTTATTTTTTTCATTGGTTGTCGTTTACCCCCAGCATACTGCACCAAGACCATGGCAACAATATCATTCACTGTAGACGCTCTTGAATTGCAACCATTTACTGTACATTTCCATGAAATCCAGGAATCTCGTTTCCTTTTGTTGACTCTATACTTGAATCCACCGACACATAGATAACGTCCACCACGAGATGTTGGAAAAAACTTATGTTCAAGTTGTGCATTAGCCATATCGAAGTTGAATGAATACTGTCATGTTTCTTCTCAATATATACTTCCCTATTTAGTTAAATGTGTTCACATTATTTTCATAACTGTATTTGATTAGTTTACTAATTACCCGTGTTCACTTAATAACTGATGTTCAGTTAATTTAAGTGAATATGAACCGTGTTCACTTCATAAATGATGTTCAGTTAATTTCAGTGAATATGAACTCAGTGACCGATCCCCAATCATATACCAATGTTGTAACAACATCTCTTAGGAGATTATCCGCCTGCTAAAACAACGCTCAAACTTCAAAGCTTTCCGCAGGTCGACCTCCTGAGATTTTGAAAATTCAGAAGGTCGACTTCCTGAGCCGACACCGTAAGAATAGCGCATGCGATGGACAGATGGGATGGGGAGGAATGGATGTAGAGTAGAGGTGGAGTTAGAGTGAAGGATTTGGGAGAATGGGGGATGAAGTTTGATGAAGAGTCAGAGACGGTGGTAGAAAGAGGGTCGAGCACTGAGGCTGCTTTGTTTGTGAAAGGTTGAGGGATGAAGTATTGAGGGTTTAAGGATGAAATCTAAAGGTGAGATTACAGAGAAGTGTTGAAGAGATGATTGATGGAGAGTGAAGATAGGATGTCCAGCATGTAATGTTTACTTACCAAACTCCCAAACGCTTTCTTTCAGGTTGAGTGTACAGCACGACGGCAAGGTAGACCCAAACGTTGGCAATGACTGCAGCAGTGCAGACAACTACATTATGGCCTCCCCTCCAAAAACATATTCAGACACGAACCCCTACCACTTCTCAACTTGCTCCCAAGCCTACATGGAGACACATATCAACTCACTTCTCACCTCAGGGTAAGTTGACTTCAAAGCTTTGTAAAAGCTCACTGTTGTCTAATGAATACTTTCCTCTTCAACTGATCTCGACTCGGGTCAAGAACAGTTAGTTAGGACTGGCTACTATTCTTTCTCCACTTCTTCAGATCTACTTCTTCCCTATTGTACCAATTCCTTGTCGCAAGAACGTATAATATATCTTTCCATTTCACGAGTGATCATGTCATAATCAAAAACTCACATTTTTCTTTTGTTTCCCTTTTAAATACTTTGGCCTTCTTCCCATGTTGATCCGATTTTCATGAAATCTGATATGGCTGATTCACAATATTCTGCGACACACACCTACTATTACAATCTAACTATATTCAGATGGATCGTAACAATCGAACAATTTGCGTTTCAAATTGAGTATTGCTCTGCAATGGTCTTTTCTTGTGACCTTGAACATCAGCCAATCAGTAAGGAAGCTAGGAAATCGTCGGTACGATACCATATGATGACACTTGTTAAATGAATATGAACGGGATTGGCGGTTATTACATTAAATCTACACAATGAAGTCTACGTTGTTTACTTTGATACTAAAAACGTTGTCCTCCTTAAAGCTCAAACACCGAGAAGAGTTGTCTTCTGGATAGCCTGCCTGCTGTAGACATGGATGATGTCATTAACGTACCACTTCCGGGTCAGCTTGAGGGACTAGACAAGCAGTGTGAGAACATGGTGGGAGACGGTTCCTATCACAGCAGGGTCAGTGTCAGCCGTAGAACTTCAGCTATACAACCTTGTTTCCCTCAGTTTCATTGTGAGATGTGAAACAGTAGCTATAAAATCCAGTTTCTCTCAGTTTCATCGTGTTTATAAAATGCCGAAAGGATATCAAAGAGTCTATTCTGTGGAAGCAATTCCAGCTACCTATGGGATTGAATGGCTATCTGTATCAACACTTCATGTTGTGTGCATAGCAAGTGCTGGTAGTGTAGCCAAAAGATTTGAGGGTTCTTCGTCATCAGTTAAACTAATAAGATAATTGTAAGGCCAGAGAAAGCGGAATTAAAAGTATTTACTTAAAGTAAAAAGTTGACAAAGAGGTAAAACCAATGTCAAATAAAATTGTTTGCTGCTGTCATCAAATCAATCTGTTGAAGCGATTTTAACATCAGACCTTTTTGAAAACAAGTTGTTTCAAACAGTGTGTGAGACGTGCTCGTTCTCCCCAAACCTGTTCCTATAAAAGGTCAGCATATGTTTGCAACACATTTGGACCTAAGAAATGCACTAACGTACGAATGAATATATCCAAAATTAACATTTCTATATATTCTATTGTTTTAATCAAACGGCGTTTATTTACAATTCTAGATGGTGCCTCCATGTGTCCATGTTCTTCTAAGACTAGTGTAAAACTGATTACACATTAGAACGTTAACATTAACGAAATTCAAAAATAATTTTCATGTGCTTTTATTCTGCCTCTTTCAGGGATTCTTGGATGCAAGTGAAATCTGTTTGACAATGCACTGCCGCATTCCAGGGTCAACTTCTAGTAGGATTTATCCAGCCGCAAGAGGTACAACATGTGGAAATAAAAAGGTGATTCGGGGATATGTCAAACATGGAAAAAGCTGTAGAGTATATAAGTAATGAGGGAGTTATTGTTTAACGCCGCTTGGGCAATATTTCAGTCATTATCAGCGATAGAGTGTTTGAGCAGGAGAGAGAGGGAGAGAGAGAGAGAGAGAGAGAGAGAGAGAGAGAGAGAGAGAGAGAGAGAGAGAGAGAGAGAGAGAGAGAGAGAGAGAGAGAGAGAGAGAGAGAGAGAGAGAGAGAGAGACACACACAGCGAGAGAGAGAGAGAGAGAGAGGGACAGAGACAGACTGAGACAGAGAGAGAGAGAGAGACAGACAGAAAGAGCTAGAGACAGATACAGGGACAGAGAGACAAACAGTAAGATGAAATAGACCTATTAAATAACGGCCTTGTAATAACATTCAATGATGATAAATGTGTTAGCGTAACCACTTAGTCGACAATTTAACAAGGTTTTGGATTACTATCCGAACATATATTCTCTTAAACGATCCATACTGACATTGTTTCTTAATGTCTGCGACTGTGTGTTTAAATTGAAAATTCAAGAAATCGTATTTCATTTACCGAGTCATTTTAAACCGTACGAGGTTGAATGTTTGGTATACATGTCTCCGTTACACACACTGTATGGGTACCAATGTCAAACCGAAATAACCAATCTACACTGCTAGAGTGCAAAAATTATGAAATTCAGATTACATGTGACTGTAAAGTCCTTAATTGTTAAAGAAAGATCAAACTATCAACTTATTTTCATTTTCACGCAAGATATGTGACACGTTAAGCTTATTTAGTAACCAATATACCATGTAGCTTGCGTAAAGTTCAAGTCGTTTCGAAATAATTGCATTTTCATCACTTAAATGCCAAAATTAGTATATTTACTTTTTTTTCAATAATTATCGGCAAAAGTCAATATAAATGTTACGAGGTTGAAATTCTACGTCCCATTTGCATACTAATAGTAGTATACATTTGTATACTACCTATGTGATATGCACAACACTACCATACCATATTTGTCGTTGTGTCTGCTGTAGATATAAGTTTCCGAAATTACGTTTAAGTCATTGACGCGCGTCACTGTCCAGTTTTCGACCACAATTCAGAACTTTAAGCTGCTTTTTTCTCACTATACTGAGCTGATAAGCATTAAAATGGTAATTTTCAGATACAACAAGTAGTTCTCGATATAATAACACCAATTTTTAAAGTAAGACCTATTTGACCAAAACAACATACTCTGTGCCCCTTTAACGGTATATATTGAACCAGTTGTCTTATGAATTCACGATTTGAATGTTTCTATTTCAGTGGTGTATAGATGGACAATGTGTGTTTTCTGAAGACGCCCCAGCCACCGATGGTAATAAACACTCAAGTATCTTCCTTATTTCTGCACTGAAGGGTTTTATCAGAAGTATCATCTGATAACCAGACATCTCTACTCGGCTATGTGGCTATGTAAAGAATGCAAAAACAATAAGAGCAATCATTATGCCCAAATGCTACCGCCGGATTCATTCAAATAGATTTCAGGTTGATCATAATTCAGCTGTGTCGTCCCTTAAACGCTTAACTCTTTTAAGAGTTTTAAAAAACCACATTTATTGTTGACTGCAGCGGATATGATAGACATTTAAGAGGTCATTATATAACGTAAATATCCATCTAATAGAGAAAGGACATTATCCTGGTATGTCACCTACCTATAAACTAAAACTCAAAAAGAAAACTGTTACTATTTTGTAACTTTTCAATGAAAATGATTTTAAAAACTTAAAAACTGGAATCTGATGTTGATAAAACCAGTTTTACACTCTAGTAATTAAAAATGAGTTTATCATATGTTTATTTTAATGTGCCAAAGCCAATTTAGTCTTTCAACCAATAACATACTTAACTTTAGTACTGCACATCGTGCTTCAACGTGTCCAAAAGCGCAGTATCTGATCGAAATCTGAAATGTTTGATTACGTCGCATGACGGCTGCTCCATTACCAAAGTAAAAGTGACGCATGTTGATCTGTTGAAACGTGAGGTTATGACACGTGTTTTGTGAAGCGTCCACATCAGTCAGTGGCAAAGATTAGATTGTTAGGAATCACTCTAAAATCGGAAACCAGTCCATATTGTTGGAAATATATGAAAGATATAATTTATCCAATGAGTAGTGAGTCAGCTCTGACTCCACCTGGACAGAGTTTTTATGCGCATATCGCCATGCAACAAACAACAAACAATAGTGCGGACTAGGCTAGTCGGGTATATCAGAGCACAGCTAACCTAAATAATGTTATAGTCAAATTTAACATTCACGCGAGCCTAATTATTACAGAACGCAATGGGAATTTGTGCAGAACAATTCCGTGTCAAAATAGGAATGTTTGCACCTGTCCAGTGGTGGATTCTAAGCTGGTTACGACAAAAAGGCAATTTCATCTCGGGTCCCACGTAAACGTTCTGACCAATGCATTATGTCAGGTAGAACGTCACTATGAGAAACGTTAACGTTGTCAGACCGTTGTGGAGCGGATAGCCTAGACAGATAGAGTTGGAATCTCGGTAGAGTCAATATTTTGAAACTTTTATTCCTCGGAACACAGTCGATTTTAATAAGACTGGGCCTTCTCGCATCTAGGAACCAATGATTTCTTGTATAAAGGGCTTGTCTAATAACTGACAGTAAATCATTAATAATTACTACATGTTATCAGGGGCAATGCAAAAAAATGACGATATGGCGGGGCGGCTATCGCTAAATGTTTTTAGTGTGAGCAGGTTTTAGGATTGTTGTGAAAGATCTTTGAAGCAGTTATTTTACCTCTATATATCTTGTTATTTTGACCAGTAAGAAAGGACACATGATTTTCAAGTTTGCGCATTTCACGACAACATGTTTAAATATTCAGATTACAATAACTTCGACTCTTTGTATGCAAAATGTAATGTCGATATTCATATTTTAATTGAGACAATAACAACTTTTTTATCTTTAATGTTTCGTGTTATACCGTTTTCACTACAGGTGTTTAGCATATACTTAATGTATATGTATTATATTTTGAATAGACAGACATATATTTTATTCCGTAAGGGCGAAAATTACACGTAAATCAATTTATTAAAGAACGCTTTATAATGAAGTTTCGATTACACTCCTTTTTTTCTTGTTTAAAGTTTTAGATATGATAAACATCTTTGCAAGACTGATACGAAATTAATCATAGAAATCATTTCAAAATAAGCAATGCCTTTCATTATGAAACATCGTTCAATTTCTACTGCTTACTCAAAATTGCAAAACCGAAATATGATTTTTAGTAATCTGTATTAAGGAATATCAACATTTATCAAGTAGCTTTAATATCTAATTACGATTAAAGTTGCTTTTTTAGAAAACAAGCATTTATCATTGTTATCATTTGTGAGTGGAAGTGTTCGGAAAAAATCACATTAATCTCTGCCTGAACGATTAGATAAGTTTTTATGGTTACAAGTTCTTGGAATTTCCTAATAAATCCGAAAGAAAAGTTGAAAGAATGATTTTAATGAATATCCATCTTCAATGTCTATTGATGCCAAGACATACAACAAAGTGCCAGGTGGCAGCTTCGATCTTGTTTCAATGAGATTGATTAATGACACCCATTTCATCTCTAGACTTGTGTGTAAGGGGGGACGAGCCCGGGGCGTGTCCTGAAACTTTGTCAGCATCATCCTGTCAACAAGACTACTGGTTAAAACGTTGCTGTGCGACCTGCAACACAGGTAACTGTTTGACGACCTTTGATACGTAATCACCATTGCCTACACAGACACTGCGTTTAAGAACTAAGTGGCATAATAATTGAATATAAATAAGAATGACATTTTTCTAATAAAACCAATGATTCGCTAGTTCTAGCTGATGCTAGCAGGTTTCACCGCATTTTCCCTATTCATTATCTGTGAGATATGACTTCACAGATTGTAACATTTTAACCAAAAATTGATGATTTATCAATTCTTAATGTAGATAAAAGTGAAATTTTGCACTTGCTTTTTTGCTCAAGTGAAGTGTGGTGGCATTTTTTTAATTGAATTCCCCCATTCATTATCTTTGAAATCTGACTTTGCAGATTGTCAAATTGTAATAAAAAATTCATACTTCATCAATTCCTAAAAAAGTAAAAAATTATATATTGCCCTTGTTTTATTGCTCAAGTGAAGTGTGGTGGCCTGACGTGTAACACCGGCTACGTGGACAGCTCGACATGTCAGTGTGTGTGTCCTGCCACCCATGTCGGAACCAACTGTGGTACGTCCTCACACTTCTTTTATTCACCATTCCCGAAGAGCTAAAACTTTATATGAGAACATTTAGAAAACGAAACTTCTTGGTTCGCAATGCATCGCCACTCTCTTTGCCCACGAAGTAAATTGATTATCATTTGTATTAGTAATTTATTTCGCAAACTAATCAGAACCTTTGTTCACGGATATGGAATTCTTTGGATTTCACAATGTTTGATATATATTAGAGACCAAATATTTCATTAAAAAAACGCCGATAAAATAATAAAAGCATATGACTCATATAGTCACTAATACATCCCTAATAACTTGATACTCATGTGTCCCCGGTGAATGGAGGAACTTATTATCCGTCTTTTCTTCTTCAACCTGTTGAACCACTTTTTCTGCATCCTACTCCCCAGAAACCCCAGTCACTTGTGCCAGTTGTCAGAATGGAGGAACTCTCAACTCGGACACTTGTCAGTGCACTTGCCTTGCTGGATGGACGGGCAATAACTGTGGTGAGATATTTACCTCATTGTTTACAAAGTGCTCTTGACAATCATTCATGGAAACGTACGAATTGAAAAAAACAATTCTCCATCCTTTTCCTCAGAAACTAAAGTCACTTGTGCCAGTTGCCAGAATGGAGGAACTCTTAACTCGAACACTTGTCAGTGTAGTTGCCTTGCTGGTTGGACGGGCAATAACTGTGGTGAGATGTTTACCTCATTGTTTTAAAAACCTGCTTGACAATTACTCATTAAACGTACGAATTGAAAAAATATTTTCCATCCTTTTCCTCAGAAACCAAAGTCACTTGTGCCAGTTGCCAGAATGGAGGAACTCTTAACTCGAACACTTGTCAGTGCACTTGCCTTGCTGGATGGACGGGCAATAACTGTGGTGAGATGTTTACCTCATTGTTTTAAAAACCTGCTTGACAATTACTCATTAAACATACGAATTGAAAAATAAGTCTGCGCCCTTTTCCCCAGAAACCAAAGTCACTTGTGCCAGTTGCCAGAATGGAGGAACTCTTAACTCGAACACTTGTCAGTGCACTTGCCTTGCTGGATGGACGGGCAATAACTGTGGTGAGATATATGTTTTTCATTTTAAAGATCTCTCTTTAAGATCTATTCTGCTAAGATATGAGCTATCTTTCTTTTTCTGCGTTCTTTTCCCCAGAAACTCCAGTCACTTGTGCCAGTTGCCAGAATGGAGGAACTCTTAACTCGAACACTTGTCAGTGTAGTTGCCTTGCTGGATGGACGGGCAATAACTGTGGTGAGATATAAATTTTTCATTTTGAAAATCTCTCTTTAAGATTCATTCTGCTAAGATATGAGCTATCTTTCTTTTTCTGCGTTCTTTTCCCCAGAAACCAAAGTCACTTGTGCCAGTTGCCAGAATGGAGGAACTCTTAACTCGAACACTTGTCAGTGCAGTTGCCTTGCTGGATGGACGGGCAATAACTGTGGTAAGTCATTTACTTAACTGTTTTAAAAAAACCGCTTGACGATAACTCGTGTAAACGTCTGAATTGTGAAAACAATTGTGCGTCCTTTTCCCCAGAAACCAAAGTCACTTGTGCCAGTTGCCAGAATGGAGGAACTCTTAACTCGAACACTTGTCAGTGCAGCTGCCTTGCTGGATGGACGGGCAATAACTGTGGTAAGTCATTTACTTAACTGTTTTAAAAAAACCGCTTGACGATAACTCGTGTAAACGTCTGAATTGTGAAAACAATTGTGCGTCCTTTTCCCCAGAAACCCCAGTCACTTGTGCCAGTTGCCAGAATGGAGGAACTCTTAACTCGAACACTTGTCAGTGCAGTTGCCTTGCTGGATGGACGGGCAATAACTGTGGTAAGTCATTTACTTAACTGTTTTAAAAAAACCGCTTGACAATAACTCGTGTAAACGTCTGAATTGTGAAAACAATTGTGCGTCCTTTTCCCCAGAAACCCCAGTCACTTGTGCCAGTTGCCAGAATGGAGGAACTCTTAACTCGAACACTTGTCAGTGCACTTGCCTTGCTGGATGGACGGGCAATAACTGTGGTGAGATATAAATTTTTCATTTTGAAAATCTCTCTTTAAGATTCATTCTGCTAAGATATGAGCTATCTTTCTTTTTCTGCGTTCTTTTCCCCAGAAACCAAAGTCACTTGTGCCAGTTGCCAGAATGTAGGAACTCTTAACTCGAACACTTGTCAGTGCAGTTGCCTTGCTGGATGGACGGGCAATAACTGTGGTAAGTTATTTACTTAACTGTTTAAAAAAAAACGCTTGACGATAACTCGTGTAAACGTCTGAATTGTGAAAACAATTGTGCGTCCTTTTCCCCAGAAACTCCAGTCACTTGTGCCAGTTGCCAGAATGAAGGAACTCTTAACTCGAACACTTGTCAGTGCAGTTGCCTTGCTGGATGGACGGGCAATAACTGTGGTAAGTTATTTACTTAACTGTTTTAAAAAAAACCGCTTGACAATAACTCGTGTAAACGTCTGAATTGTGAAAACAATTGTGCGTCCTTTTCCCCAGAAACTCCAATCACTTGTGCCAGTTGCCAGAATGGAGGAACTCTTAACTCGAACACTTGTCAGTGCACTTGCCTTGCTGGATGGACGGGCAATAACTGTGGCGAGATATTAGTTCTTCATTAAGAAAATCTCTCTTTACGATTCATTCTGCTAAGATATGAGCTATGTTTCTTTTTATTCGTCACTTTCCCCAGAAACCAAAGTCACTTGTGCCAGTTGCCAGAATGGAGGAACTCTTAACTCGAACACTTGTCAGTGCAGTTGCCTTGCTGGATGGACGGGCAATAACTGTGGTAAGTTATTTACTTAACTGTTTAAAAAAAACCGCTTGACGATAACTCGTGTAAACGTCTGAATTGTGAAAACAATTGTGCGTCCTTTTCCCCAGAATCTCCAGTCACTTGTGCCAGTTGCCAGAATGGAGGAACTCTTAACTCGAACACTTGTCAGTGTAGTTGCCTTGCTGGATGGACGGGCAATAACTGTGGTGAGATATTAGTTTTTCATTTAGAAAATCTCTCTTTACGATTCATTCTGCTAAGATATGAGCTATGTTTCTTTTTCTTCGTCCTTTTCCCCAGAAACCAAAGTCACTTGTGCCAGTTGCCAGAATGGAGGGACTCTTAACTCGAACACTTGTCAGTGCAGTTGCCTTGCTAGATGGACGGGCAATAACTGTGGTGAGATATAAGTTTTATTATTTTCAAAACCCTTTACGCAAAGGATCGTACAATTGTATAGGTTTGCTTGTGATATGATCATTGTATAAGGTTCTTGGTCTATAAAAGCCTGATGTTAGAGCCTTTGGGAGTTTTATCTTTTTGAGACGCGATCTACAAGGAGCTAATGCCATGCCTCTTTTTTGGAATGCATAATTGTACCTGGCCTATAATATATCTCTCCCTTCTGTATATGTAGTGTAAATGTGGTCCCGTCACAAAACGATTTAAAAGTTGTTACTGTAATTTTTTTTCCCCAAGAAATGCTTACTTATTATAATTTTCGAAAAATTATGAATTTGCATACACACAAAGAAACAAACTTTCATTAAGCAGATGTATAATAATGATTTTCGACCAAAAGGAAGTGATGGAAATTTGTTCACTGTGAAATATCAAAAGGTGAGTTTAACGTCAGTATACAGCTGCACTCCAAAAGTTTGTTCACATATCTGAATATACTAGTACAAATATCATGTAATTTGAGACATACGTGTATATGCAGATCCATTCTTCTTTTAGGTAAATGTTTATCATACGCCACAACTACCCTTAACCGTTTTGGCAGGTCATTGAAGTGACCTGGGGTCCAAAATTCGAAAACTGTTCATTAGCAAAACGTCATTTTGATTATGTTGTTTTCAATCTCAGAAAGTCGATATGGAACATTTTATTTGACATTTAACGAAATCGAAATTAAAAAATGTGACCCATTCTTTCTATATCCGTATGCCAAAATTCGAATTTTTGCTCGAGAGACCAGACGATCCGAAAAAGAATTCAAGAATGGCTACTTCACACATTGAACAGTAGTGGATCCCTTGCCAGTTTTGCTGAAGTTATTCTATTGACGTTGAAACAAAAAACCCAAATTACATGATATTTGCACTACGATTAAGAGGTAACTGAACAAACTTTCGGTATGCAGCTGTAGGGGGTAACTCTGCGGCTGAATATAACCTGATTTTTATATTTTGATGAGATATTTTTTGGAGAAAAAAGGTATTTCTTAAATATTTTTAACGACGAAAAATAAATGAATAAACATTAAAATTTACCTATTGATAGGTTGTATAAATGACTGTAGACACTTTATTTGTATTTCTACAACAGAGACGGAGATTCCTTGTGGCAGCTGCCTCAACGGCGGGACAGCTAACACAGGAGACTGCAGCTGCAGCTGTCCTGGTAACTTCGTCGGTAACAACTGCGGTATGTTTCTCTTAGTTATGTCTGTTTCATGAAAAACCCAACAGGTGCGAGATGAAAAAAAAAAAAAAAAAAAAAAAAAAAAGGCGTGAGATAGCGCAGTACTAGTGTTTAGCGTGTTCGGCTTCAGATCAAGAGGTTCGTCGTTTGAACCCCACCAGAGGTTCGGCAACTTTGTCCTTATCAGAGAAGTTTCGACATGCAGTTAAGGTTTAGGAGAAATGCCATACTGAATTTCAGGGCAGCACAAACAAAGGTTCGCTAGTTCCAGCCAATGCTCGCAGGTTTCACCGAAATGCCTAGCTACAATAGTGATGCTGGCGCTCTCCCTGCAATTATACTAGGAGCTAAGGGTTTCACGACGCATTCACACAAGAACTGAAGGTCTAACATTATATTAACCTCATAATGAAGAACATCCAAGGATCTTACACCACATTTAGTGGATTATAAAAGACTCTCCCGCGGATGATAAAACAATATCCAATGGTCTTACACCATATTTACTTGATAATAAAACATTATCCAAAGGGTCTTACACATTTTCATCGATGATATCAATCAATCAATCATTTATTCAGTAGAAAGGCCTGCGGCCCACGTACAGAATTATACATAGTACATATATTATCGATGATAAAACACTATCAAAGGGTCTTCCACCACATTTACTTGATGATAAAACACTGTTGAGTGGTCTAACACCATTTGTACTAAATGCTTAAAGAATACATGAGCATCTCAATCTACCATAGCATTTACTGTATGGTTAATTTATTGTGAAAATATTCATCAGACCCTTTCTCCTGAATGATAAAATTGGCTCTTGCAACATCCAAAATAATAAGTTGTGAATTGTTACTTCTTTTAGAGATCTGCTCTTCCAACTGTCCAAGCGGCCAGAAGCTGCAACAAGGCGACAGCGTGTGTGTATGTGTGCCCGCATCAGGTAGTCCTAATCTTCTCTTTTCTTTTTTCCCCAGAATTTTATTTATAAGCCCATATAACGACCTCACGATGTTAGTGTCTTGCTGTCATATGATTGGCTTCAAAATGTCATGTGATCGGTGTGTATCTAAAAAAAAGAAGGTTATACAATACATGTTGATGAAGAGAACTTTCTCTCTTTGTTACCTCTTTCGAGAAGAAGTCTGTGTTGAAACGTCGCAAATCAGAAAGAAGATGTCATCCACTCATTTCTCGTCATTTTCGTCATTAAAACTCCAAATGAGGATTTGAAATATGAACGTTACGCATTACTTCAGAAAAAGCAATTCAAGATGATAAGCAAGAAATGCGACAAAACTATTTCAGTTATTATAGGAATGGTCATGTTGAAAAGTAACATTTTCAG
The DNA here is from genome assembly GCA_921293015.1 of Phorcus lineatus. Lineage (NCBI taxonomy): Eukaryota > Metazoa > Mollusca > Gastropoda > Trochida > Trochidae > Phorcus > Phorcus lineatus. The sequence continues at coordinate 38,100,655 of OV121097.1, forward strand.
AGCCACTTTCGGAAGCAGCAAACTGTTGATTATAAAATGATCGAAGATATCTAATCATTTTAAAAATTACAGTTGTAAAGAACATCAGGTCGTAAAGGGCATTTAAGATTGATGTAAAGGGCATTTAAGATTGATGTAAAGGGCATTTAAGATTGATGTAAAGGGCATTTAAGATTGATGTACATAAGAAAGACAGAATTTTATGGATAAAACCTTTTTGAATGAAAATTCATGATTCTCATCATGATAAAGATGTAGACTTACAAATGAATATAAACAGTTCTGATCCCGAAAAATTGTCTTTCTCTGAAAATATTCAACATCTGTCCATTGAATCCGTGTTAAAAGTTCAACCTTTGAAATTCTTGTGGTTTTAAGGTTTGGTCATATTTCTTCCATTTATTTCAGTTGACTGCACCAGTCCTGATCCAGTGTGGTGTCAAATCTATCAAATCCGCCACCTCTGTCTTCTCAACATCGTCTTCATGACTGAATGTCCTAACACCTGTCGGACCTGTGGTAAGTATCCATGACCCAGCAACAGTGACTTAAACTCATGCCCAACGTGCAGGATATCGACTATAACGCTGGCCCTTACAATTCCTGAAACCTATACCATATAGGACCTTCGGTAAATAACCACGGACACAAGACCTTTTTTTAAAAATATCATCTAACATATCTATAAAGCAGGATACGGTCAATAACCCAACCTTGACCGTAAGATATTGGATCTCCACGCACCGTTTACCGTGTAGGACATGAGTTAAGTGGCCCTGACCCTTAATAACCTGATACTTTCATGTACCATGTAACTTATATCTAGCCTGTAGAGACAATGGTAAATGAACTTGGCCTTCAATAACTGTGAACTTTTCAGGGCTTTGTGTACGTTAATGACCTCGATTCTTTTAAAAAGTCAAAAGATAAATGCCTTTAGAGGGACATGTTTGTGTACTCGTCATTCCTTTCTCTTGCATAAAAACTTAACATAGCAGTCGTTGACTGCATGTATCTCCACGATAACGTCATTTGAGATCAATTTCCTAGATAGTTTGCTTGCCATTCTTTTCATTCTAGTTTGCTCACTTGAAATCATTTCTTTCAATTCTATTTCAGTGATTCAGGCACCGAATCCACTGCCGCCTCTCAGAGGGTACTCCTAGAAGCGGTCTGAGACACGCGACTTACCTCTCACAGATTTGTTGTAGCAATGAATAAATATGAACTTAAGTAAATAAGTTATCGGGTCTTTGTCATGCATAAAGCATTAACTCGCATGAAAGCAAGATTTTCTGGATAACATCTTCTTTGTCGTAAAAACAAAGCCTTTTTTGGACGTCAGCGAAAAAAAACATGCAATGAAAAGTAAAACCGAACTTGTTTTCTCTAACTTATTTACCGTCATGTGTACTGATGAATTAAATTGTATAAATGTTAATTTTACTGAGTGACGTGCGGTTAGATTTTAGATTTTTGCATCAGATTTTTGGGGTAAATCATATGTATTCTATTCTTCATTTCTTAAAGTATACTGCTCAATTTATGGAATGAGATAATATTCTGACTACAATGATATTGATAAATTTGTTAAAATAAATTATTTTAAAAATAACCTTCATTAAAAATGACTTTGATGGAAAAATATTCATGTTGAAATATGAATTTGATGAAAAAATAAGTTTGAAGAAACATTGATTGTTGAATATTTTCCGAGGGATGATAGGGAAGAGTTTCGGACCCTGGGTTAATTGGATCCCTAATATCTATCATCGATTGAATTGCTAAATGAAGACAAGGTGAGGTTTATTGTGGTGGATGGACTTTATTCTTCAAATCGAACAAAAAATACCCTATGCATTCACTATTTTTATCCAGAGATAATAAATTGGAATATGAAAACAATATCTCAACCATTGGCTTCTGTTTTACATCCACTTGTATGAACTTATTGACTTCCCCTTGTATATGAAGGTTAACAACAAACCCTATTAATTCTGTGTCTCTATTAGATTATCTGCACGCAGAGATCGGTTTTCGATCAAAGTCGCAATTTTGTATCTTAACACTTTACTTAAGTAAAATTATAAGCATTGAAATAGTATATTTCTGACACAGTCAGACCTATCGACGAAATGGCGCCAGTAATATGTTTGGCATATGTTACACACAAAATGTCCTTATTTTAGGATCTGATATTAAATTTTATAGTTCATTACATTACAATCGTCAGTCACGGGACGTGTTAATAGAGGATAATAATAATATTCTTTATTCCTCCATTGGAGAGTTACAAACACATGGACAGGCGGAAAATGTACATCAATAAAGAGGAATATTTAAAAAGAGTATATATTTAATCCATTTTGTCAGCCTTTATCTGGAATTGACTTGTTAAATCACTTTAAGATCAAGTTAAATTGTGTGTTTTTACAAAGTCTGTAGAGTCCATGGACAATCAGAGAGGAGTAAATTGTGCTGTCTATATCATCCAGGGGGACACAGGGAGTGCATGAGAGAAGGCTGCATACAACATCCTCGTCAGATTGGTTTAGTAGAGTCACTCCCAGCTCAACACTAGATATTTCAATCCACAATCTGTCGTGTTCACTGCATTTGGCTGTGCAGTGACATATGGTAGGAGTCAACAGGTCATTGAACTGATTGGAGCACAGTTCACATATCCCTTTTGCGCCTCCTGGACGACACAATGCGCAGAGCTTAACAACAAATTTACATTGTTGTTTGAGATAAGGGAACTGGCGAGCAATGAACCAGGCTTTGTGAGGTGTTATAACTGGGTGAATCTTCAGAAAGTGATTAATACAGTTCATTACATTACAACATTCAGTCACGGGACGTGTTAATAGAGGATACTGAACGCCATTCCATTTAATACTATTTCATTAAACGAGTTAATGATTAGGTATAGAACGAGCGAAAGCGAGTTTGATACTAAATCATTCATGGGTTTAATAAAATTAGTATTAAATGTAAGTTTTGTATTCTGTTTATAACGGGGTAGTAAGACGTTCTGAGATGAACAAAAACATTTAGCGAAAACGAAAATAAATGTGACCAATTGCAAACAATATTTATTTCAATAAACGTGGCACTTCTCAAATGTTCGTGCATTGTTCTATTCGAATCTCAAAATGATAAAAATGTGTTCAATGGCCGACAGCAGTTTTCGCCTGATCGTCGATTATTACTTCGATGACTAACAATAATCGGGTTCAATTTTGAGATGCCTGTCACTCTGAAGAGACATTTGTCAAAAATTGGTATTCGTTTAGGAAAATTTATGAAATAATTCTTTTTAAAACTTACTACTGCGCCTATACTGTCCCTTTGAAATTACTTATTTTCATCCGAACATTTTAGAAAAGTTCATGGAAGTCATAAAACTAAGAATTAAAATCCTTTAAGGATCCCATATATATTTCTTAATTTCCTCCTACAAACAAAACTCTTCAAACCTCTCTAATCAAAAGTAAATTGTTTTATCAAATGGAAATGGATGCGTACATATAATGCTTATTGTGTGTGAAATCCGGATAATTGTATTGAACGAAAGTCATTCGTTTATATATTGTTCTGTATTTGTTCTGAATAGTATGTACCATTACCACAGTCAGTATGAAATAGTTACTGACGTAAACGATTCTGTACAACCCTTTTGCTAATTTTAATGCACCTATTTGCATTGCTCGAAGACGAATATATTGATCGGTCTAGAACAAGAGCACGTCACATGCATTTTATGAATGGATAATGTACCTTGATCTGTTAGTACACAGCATCTCATTAGCAATTTAGATATCGCTTTTCCATTTGGAAGGTCTCCTTTATCGAACAACTTATATTTACCAAGGAATTCCCTGCAGGCAGTGTTCATGGTGAGCAAGCATAAGAGGCTATATAGCTAAGACCGACAAGGGAAGAAATTTGAATAAAATAAAAGTTTGATGTAAGGCCCATGCATCATTCGCCCGTCGAAACAGCATAACAGTAAGTTGTTAGGAGAGACGAAGTTAGTTATTTTGACATGAAGATAAAAGAAATGAGCTTAGGGATACAAAAACGAATATGATTGGATTTGTTTGTTTCTAAAGTTGAAAGGAAATTCTCAGTGCCAAAATGCAATCTCAAGTCAGCGGGCGAGCGATCTTTCAGATACAGTGCTCCTTCAGTGTGGAACGCTCTCCCCACAGAACTCAGAAACACTCCTACTCTTAAATCTTTCAAAACTGCCCTAAAAACATTCTTTTTTAAGCAGGCCTTCCCCTAGATTACATTTCCAATAGTTGTAAACAAAAAAGCGCAATGAGTCCCAAGGGAGATTTGCGCTATATAAATATGATCCATTATTATTATTATGTTATTTTTAAATGATTATAGTATAACCCAGCTGAAACATTTTACTGAGGGTAACATTTTGGTTGATAAGAGCCACACTGGGTGAAATAAAACAAAACTAGAAGTGAAGCCATTCCTCGTCGCTACGAGTGTGAACATCCTTGCTACGACATCACAAGCCATTGATGATTAGAAGATCCATAGATAATATGTAAACGTGTGAATATTCTATCCGTACACATACTTTTTATTATTTAAACTTACTCAAAGTACAGTACCTTTTTTCCTTATGCTTCCTCAAAACGAGATGGTTGATTGGATGCTGATAGGTTGGGCTCTTCAACTTGTGTTGATGTGTTGTCAGTCCTCCACGAACACGCAGATCTGAGCGACATCAGTAAACATATTACACAATGAACCATGAGAACAGATTACTGAGCAGTGATAGAGCAGGATAGAGCTCGGCGCGGTTCATCTACTACGGTTATCGGAATTGGATAAGAAAGGGATTTAGCCCTATCATAGGATACAGGTCCTTCGGTACTCTTTTTTTCTATACATTTAACTCGAAAACTAGTAAATATCTTGTAACTTATTGATCATTTAATAAGGGATCTTTTTTTCTATACATTTAACTCGAAAACTAGTAAATATCTTGTAACTTATTGATCATTTAATAAGGGATATTAAAAGGATAATGCTTTTCCTTCATATAGTATTAGGGATGTTGATATAGGAATTCCATCATTTGATAGGAGGTACAAGTATATTTATGACTGTATGAAGAGAACGATGGTAATGTAGAAAAGCCAAACATATGCTTCCAATGTGCATGGAATAATTCATGAAAGGAAACAGCGCGAAAGACGGAACTGGTATCAGTAGTCACAGTTGGTCGATGTATTCTTTGAGACCATACAGTGAATGAGTTTGCACAGGATAAAGTCGGATTAGTGAAGGAGAAGGCGATGAGGATGAAGATGGAGTTTCCCTTCTTTATCAACAACTTGTTCTGTGTTCTTGTGTATCTATATGGGATGTCGAGCGGGTGTGTAGATCTTAACTCGGTCACACAGGACGGGAAGAGGATAATCTCCAACGTGTTCAAGATGGTGGACAGTGTCTCCCTCTACACGTGTGTGTCTCACTGTCTGACAGTCTCCACGTGCAAGTCCGTGTCCTACCAGAGAGAGACTCGCACCTGTCACCTCGCCTCTCAGGACAGTGCAGGAGACCCCGGGGATGTTCACACCGACCCAGAGTTCTTCCTCACGGACATATCTCTGTGGCCCAGGGTGAGTGTTTATACATGTACTTATTGTCTTCAAACATATATATATAACATATAGTGATAAATACACCTACCTATAGTTTTTTGTCAATGACATATCTCTGCATTCCCGGTAAGCCACACTCTAACCCACCTCCCACCCCACAGAGGTTCTACCGCTGATCACTCGACTCATATTTCTCGATTCGTTCAAATCCCTTACACTATGCCTCATAAATAATGGTATATGGAGAATAAAATTTTCGTTTTGAGAGGACATTAAGGATGTAAAGGCAACATTAGGTGATTTTGATAAAAACATTTCAGGAATGTACTTTGTTCTGAGAACGGAGTAGGATGGACATACGAGAATAAAATGTATTTCATTTTCAACTGCTGATTTACATAAAGGACAAAATCTTCTATTCTTTTCGATATACATTTTCTCCCTTCATTTATCAACCAATGTCTAAATCTGATGAAAATATTTCTTAAGTCTTTGGAATATAGAATTGACAAATATTTTTCTGGTGGAAGTAAACTTTTGAAAGTCCTGTAACAATCATACCGTGAGCTATCATTAAGCGTAGAAAAAAGAGTAGGCGTAAGACTTCCCTTTATGTAATTTGTGAATAGAAATACTGAATAGTAATTCTTTCATAAACTTTTATTCAGCATACACATGTGCCGTAAAATCATTAGTGTTGATTCAATTGCAACATATCTCATATGTCATATCTCAAAATTTATTATTTATTACACGTATTCCTTTTGAATGAAAATAAAGTCCACCCTCGCAAATGTGCTAAGGCCTAAACCATACCAGCAATTTAAATCTATGATATTTATCAAATTTATCATTCATTATCTTTTATTTGTCTGTTAAAGTATGTCAGATAAGCACGATCCTTTCAGACAATAAAGAGTAAACGAAAAACATAATTATACTCTCATTGGTACAGAAACTTCGTAATGACCTTCGCAAAACGGCGAAAACTGGAAAAGTTTGAGAAAAACTTAATCTTAGCCCAATGGTGTCAACTTAACCAGTTTTGCGCTTCAAAAATTCAAATGTAATATTAAAGACCACTAGTACTGTCTCTTGAGATTAGGATCAACGGCCTTTAACGAAACCCATCTTCATCCTTTTCTCCAGCTGAAAAGTCGTGGATAAAAAAACTGACTGTCCTTTCAGGTTCTTCCTATAAAAGAATGTTTATTTAGCTCATTGTAATGTTTTAAAAAGATATGATGAGCTACAGAGCCAATAGCTCTATTCAAATTGTGTACAGTCAGTCTGTCAATGAAGAGCAAAGTATCAACGAAGTGAATGTAAATCCATTAGCACAGTGATATAAGTGCTACAGCATCCGCTGATCAAATCCATTAAGATAACAAACACACCGACGAGGTCCTAATAAAGTTCTTTTTTAGCAGGCGACTCATGTGCTTCCTATTCAAAAGAAGCTTTCACAGTATTGGTAAATAATATCCTATCATCTTTTTTTCGTTTTCATCAAACTTTTTTGATCATCATTTGTTGGTTGTCATTAATGTATTTTTATCAGACAAAAACACAGAGATGTACACACAAGAACATTTCAGAACCACATCAAGTATTGTCCTCAACAAAAGCGTGGTCTATTACATTCTATCTATTTCTATGCTCCGTGGGAACAATTAAAAACCAGTGTACATTATGAAATGTAAATATCAGTTTCCGCCCTGAAGTAATTCACTATATAAAGATATAGCGCCCTTTGTTTAATGAAATTGGGTTAGCGAGAACTGTTTTCTATCTAAAAGTGCATACATCAAACATGTTGTGAATTGTATTTCTAAAAGACTTTCTTCGTGAGCTCTTGGCAGTGAATGGAGGGGTTACTTCCGTTTAAACGGTCACCCGTAACAATTAAAGTGTTACAGGTTTATCAAACAAGGGTCACAGATACGAATAACTCTGAGACTAAAAATGGTACCGGATATGGAAATAACTTAACACAGAGTACGTTTCATAATTTTTTGTATGTGGCTTTAATAGAGTCAAAGTACCATTGTCCTGAGATAAGTTCTCATCGTCTTTCTAAAGATTCATTTTTAACTCCAAACTGTCAAAATTACGGTATTTTCTTGTTATCAATGATAATCGAAAACTGCCACATAAAACTTGAGAAGTCGAAATTTTGCTTCCATTCATATTTTTATATCAGGCCCCTTTTGTCTTGATTTCTGCTGTTAATAAGATTCCAAAATTAATTTCCAATCATTGGCGCGCGCCCTTGTCCGGTTTTCGATCATAAATTACGAAATTAACCTGTTTATCGTCACTTTGGTGAACTGATAAGCACTAAGATTCTTATTTTCAGAAACTATTTTCCAATATTTCTCTATTGAATAACACTATTTATGAAGTTTGACATATTTGACTCCATCAAAATACTCTGTGGCCCTTTAAAGGGTATCTTAAAATGTTTAGTTACATCATGTGACCTTTCATTGTTTATTATGGTGAGCAGGCATGACGTCAACTTCATTATCATTCTGTGACACGTCAGATTATCGGTTTTGATTGGATTAAACGAGGAAATAGCACCAGTTATCATTCAACGTTTCCTTGAACATTACTCAACTATTTAATTACATCAAATATCGATTAAAATAGCACGTCGATCAATATGCTTCATAACGATGAGTTTTACCTTAGGCAGTTTCTTTCAGACCTTAACAGAGAGTTGTGATATTTGAAAATTAAATTTGTGATACCTTAGTCAAGAATATTTACTTGCGATAAATCCCCACGGAACCTGTTTCAGAGATTGGCAGGACCGTGCACAGGCATCACGTGTACAGCTAGAAGCAAGTGTGTCGTTGACAGACTCAACAATCCAAGTTGTGTAAAGGGTCTGTATTCTCCTCCAAATTATCTTTGCAACTGACCTTAAAGGCACTAGTGCACGCTTTTACGGTTTAAATTGGCTATTTTAAGGTTTACGATGACTTATGCATTCACTTATACTTTCTATCGATGCAATGAAATACTAAACATTCTTTACAATTTACCTGCAATCAACAATGAAAACGTTAACACAACTGCTGTCGGCTTGGACATATAAAAATCTATGGTTAGCTGTGCACAAAACGGATAAATTATTGACACTTGGAAACGGCTGAACTAGTAGACCACTAGATTGACTATAGCGGCTGCCGTTTCCTCTTTTCAGGTTATAAGCAAAATTTTAATATTTTCGAGATCGTAGTTCATGCGGATTTAATGTAACGTAACATTAAATACTTCCGGCCTTTAAAATTCAACTTTATTACCTGAATACGCAATTATTTGTTAAATAACTTACGAGGTAGATTACTTGAGTGAGGGTCGTGACTAATATCGAGAGATATGCAGTATCTGTGCATTCGTTGTGTATATTGGCGTGCACTAGTGCGTTTAATGTTTTTCAAATTGTAGGGTCACATCGGTACTAGAATTATTGATTCGAAGGTGTAAACCACTACAGCATTTCTAGTCTCACGTTTTAGATAAAGGCAAATTAGCTGACTGTCAGCTGTTACGGTGAGCTTCCCTCGCAAGATAGAACTTGCGGAAGAACAAATGACTAGTTGATTTAGACCTTGCAGCATTTCACCATCTTTTCAGTGTATGCTTCTTGCACCATTTTCCAATTTTTCTGATTTTCAGAGTTGATTAAAGTAAGAAATATCCTACGCTTGGCGATGATGGTTTTACTTTAATCAACGAGTGTTGATATAAAGTACCAGGCAAAAAAAAGGTTTCACTAATTTTTCAAGTCTATAAAATAAAAACGAACGCAGATATATAGTAATTCTGACGATTGGTTTATAAACAGAAATCGTTTTCCAATATTCTCTTTTAAGAGCATCCAAATATGCCCTAATACACAAGGAAAGAGACAGGGGGTCAATACTAAAAATTACACAAATGTGAAGTGCAAGTGCAAAGAAAGTGTGACCATCCTTGGCATCAATGCTAGCAAGTACACGCTTCCTCATTGAAGTTGTCAGGCGTCGGATGACGTCAGAAGGGATCCTGTTCCATATGTTTAACAGAGCTTGCTCAGGTTCCTGCTGGTTGTTTATGGGTGGCACAATCTGTGGCGGCCATGGTGATCCTAAAGGTGTTCTATGGTATTCATATCTGGTGAGTTTGCTGGACACGGCAAAACGGTGACGTTGGCGTTCTCGGGGTAGTCTCCAACAATTCGGACAGTATGAGGCCTTGCGTTTAATTTTTGCAACATAAATCTTTTTGGCTGTTGTTGGATGAAAGGAACGACGATACCTCTCAGTACCTCATCAATGTATCGCTGGCGTCGTCATTTCACCACGAAGCCCTCCCCACATGATGCCGCCGCCTCCGAACGGCTCAACCTCTCTAATGCAGTTTGGCGCGAGACGCCCGCCCCTTCGTCGTTAAACTCGAACCCTGCCATCGTTCCTGAATAGTCAAACCTGCTCTCGTCTGTAAACAGCACCCTCTCCAAGTCACGTCGATGCCACCGGCGTACAGTGCGTGTCCATCGTACTCTGCGTTGACGGTGATACGGGTCAAAGCCCTTCCACGGATGAGGCGGTAGGCTCGTATACCAGCCAAACAAAGTCGACGAAGGGTTGTTCTTTTGCTGATGACATGACCGAGTGCCGTCGCCACTGTTGATGTCGCAGTTACTAATAGGTTTCGGAGGTGAATCTGCCTGATGTAGCGCTCTTCGGCCGCAGTTTTTGCCCTCGGTCTTCCCGATCTTGGTCTATCCTGTGTCTGGCCTGTATGCTGGTAGCGTATTAACAGCCTTCTGATGGTAGTTTGGCTGCAGTTTGAGGTTCTTGCCATTTGACGCTAGGAAGCCCCTATAGTGGACATACCGATCGCATTTGGTGTTCTTTGTGTTACTGAATGTCTGCTCTTTTCAACAAGGGTATTTATGCAACAATGCTTCACGTGCACAAATTTTGCCTCCAAAACACAACGTGTTTATGAATGCACATTTCCAGTGTCTGCGTTCGATGCTGCGATGCGTTCTTGTAGAGGAGACGATGCAGTAATTCTATCATTTTCTGCTTAATGTTTTTATGAAAAAAAAAAAAGTGAAATTTTTCTTTTGCTTAGGAGTTTATATAATATTAGAAGACGCGAGTCTGGGATTTTTTTAATCATCCAAATCATTCTTCAACAATATTCAGTAATAAAATGAATCTCTGACCATAAAACTGTCAAAATGGTGAGATCATAGCAATGTGACGCCATGATCATTGTGACGTCATAGCATTGTTCTCAGTGTTCATGATGATGCCAAAGCATTGTGAGGTCAATAACTGATGATGTAAAATCATTATGAAGATTTCATTGTTATGAATTACGATATCTACAATCTAGATATCGTTTGTAGATACCCCTTGATCTAACGAGATCTACTATGAAAGCCACCTTTGGATGATAAACGTTAACTGCTTGACAAGATGTTTACTCTTGACCTTTCACACTGACCAATCAATGAGAGTGGTAAATATAGAGGATACTAAACGACCTTCAATTTAATACTATTTTTATTAAACGAGTTATTATATGATTGAGTAATAAACGAGCGAAAGCGAGTTTGATACCAAATCATTAACGAGTTTAATAAAAAAAAATACTTACACCACGGTAAGAAACTGTTATACTTTATTTGAATGTGGCAATCATAGTGGTGAGTTTATAACTTGTTTAACCCCTAAACTGAACCTTTTAGCTTAAAAATGTTTTCAAAACCATACTCAAATAGTCAGGCCGCACCTTCTATCGCCCATAAAAAGTCGGCAACAATATCGAAACAATTCAGGCCAGCAGTGCAAGACGTTTTTCCTGATACTGAGGGTTTCGTTTCGATTGCCGAAATAATCTGTACTTTTGCAGTTATTATGACCCAAAATAAAACAAGGACACGTCTATTTAGAATCAAAATTGTACAGGCTATATCACTGTGACAGATTTGCCATGTGACTCTATCTACACTTGGAGTGCACATAGACTGGTTTGCTTTGCTTCCCTTGACCCATTTCTTTCTCAGAAACTCAAGTGCATATCACTCAAAATTGTTAACTGATTACGTTAACTGTTAAAATACACTTTAAGGTTATAGAGTGCAGTCTTACAACAAAATGTTTTGGCCATAGATGCTCACGCTGGATGTGGTCCTGCCCCTGATCTGGCCAATGCTACTAAGTCTTCTACAGGACAATACGAGGGCGCTGTCACTCAATACACCTGTCTGTCTGATTTCCTCTTCTGTGGAACAAGCTCAACTCACACGTGCTCCTCGCTTGGAAACTGGGAAGGACTCAGTGGAGCTTGTAACAGAGCAGTCTGGTATAATCCTGTAAGTCTACTATTTCATCCGCTAGAGTATCACCAAGACCGTGATTCTTTTTAACTGCGAGTTAGAGGTTTACCAGCTGTTGACATTAGACTCAGTGGAGTTTGTAACAGAGCAGTCTGGTACAATCCTTTAAGTTTCCAAAACCTCATCCAATCCATGCCCTGTTACAGTAACCCTGACTATTCCAAGCCGTAAGCTGCTAAATAACTCTAGCCCTTTTCCTCGACCCCCCACTCCCTATCTCTCTCCCCTTCCCAAATACCCCTTCATCGCATCGAAACCGCCTTCACCGCCAAAGTATTACCAGTCCATAACCACTACCAAACCTTTCGGTTTTACCGCCTCGATAATTTTTATTATTGCAAGTCCTTTCGTTCTCCGATCTTCAAACCACAGCATTCGATCTCGCCCTTGTCTTTGCCTTCGCCAAAGTGCTGAGTTAACCTCTCTGATAAAAGCCCTCGCGAAAACCACTTTCGGGCCCTCGGCAATGCCCTTTCTCTGAACTTTGTGAGGGTTGAGTAGCATATCATCGTGTTTCAACGATTTAATTTCTTTTTCAGGCAATTCCATTCTCTGAACTGACACCTTGTCCAATGACTAAAGATTACAAACTGGTTGTGGAGGCAACCCCCACCGCAAAAACAAGGTATACTGCTGGTGTAAACTAGATAATCTTACGTAAAACTAGATAAAAAAAAAAACTGAATGATCTTGATAGAGAAACGAGGGGGGAGGGGCATATTTCGACTACATCGGGAGGTCATGGTTTAAGTATCTAGGAAGGTCATTGGTCAACTTTCTGGAGTCATTATCCTACCCTGTAGGCAGGTCATGATTAAACGTTCGTGGGAGGTCATGATTCAACGTTCGTTGGAGGTCAAATCTCTCTGAAGGTCATAATCGATGTAGGTAATGTTGTAGGGAGGTCATGATTCAACTCCTTAGCGAGGTCAAGGTTCAACGTTCAAGGGAGTCATGATTCCACATTAAAGGGAGGTCATAGTTCGACAATCTAGGGAGGTCATGATTCTTCTTTCTATGGAGATCATGGTTCGACTATCTAAAATGCTCACGGTTCGACAATCCAAGATACTCACGGTTTACGGTTTGACCCTAGTTATTGTTAGAGATTGATCATCTATGGTGGTAGCCGCTTGATTAACTATGGTGGTCATGACTTTCTTTCCAAGTGTACCCAATGCATGTCCATATAAAGGTGCGACTTTCTGAAGTGGTCAAGCCGCGATTACCTAGGCTGATCACTCAGAATGACCATTTGAGGATCTGTCATATTCTGGTGAATTTTGATAAAGCTGTATTTGAAATTTGACTTTTAAGTGGTGTAAATAGAGATATGTCGTTACGTGAATAGCATCTTAACTGTAACCAGTATGGTTTGTTAATGTCTACAGGATGAAAATAGCACTGCGGACTGTTGCAAATTTACAGCTACAACTTGACATGCGGTTTAAATACCTGTCTGTCACAAACACAACCTTCCTGAACACCAACTTCAACGGGGCCTGGAATGGCACGCAGGGCGTAAACTGGCCTTTTGTCATCGGCGTGAAGTTCAGAGCAGAAATCCTTCGACAAAACGGAACATACAAGGTAATATGATTTCAACCATATTTCGGATTTACCGACCGCTGCTAGTGTCAACGGGTTTATCTGAGTTTAAAAGGATATTAAAGAGCCACTCCGTGAGTTGACGGAGTCACATATGCCAAATTTAATCAATGGTGTCATTTGATCACGAAGTATCGACTGTTACCAAAAAGATTCATTTTAAAGCTAATTGGTTTTGTCCAGTGAAAATACGAAGATAGAAAGTCGCAATTATGATCGAAAACCGGACAGTGGCGCGCGTCAAACAGCCAAACGTAATTTTTTAGACTTATCTAAAGCTGTCCTCTCCACAACAGCCCCTGATAGAGTAAGTTCGAATCCCGTTCGAGTCAATATCTTAAAACTTTTATTCCTCAGAACAAGGTCGATTTTAATCAGATTTCATGCTTATGTGTAAAATCTATGACACAATACACTCCAAAAACGATACTCACCTCAAAATAATTTAAGAGAAATACTGAAAGGGCTAACTACTGATGGACCAGCCAGTCCGTCATTTTGACCTTGCAATATCTTGTTCTTGGTTGTCAACTTTCAGATTGTACGTTACAGTTACTACAATACTTCCAAATTTGCATAAAAAATATCGGGTTAATTTATCAATTGGGTTGAGGTAAGATCTGTTCATTCTGAAAATTGTAATTATGTTTCAACCTATGCTAGTCTTTCAAAACTGAAATTCATAAAATTGTAAATAGCGTGACTCATGGTGTGTAATACGTTTTGTTTGTTTGTAAGCTCTGTTCTATCTGGTACAACATTTGAAAAATGTTACAAATTTAACTATAGTTCATTCAAATATTGCAGCCCCGACATGTTCAGAAAATGAAGTATTGAAATTCAAAACTTGTAATTCAAATGCTGCATTTGGTCTAGTGACCTGAGAACGATAATGAACGGAAGATTTTCTAAATGGTTTCCACGAATAACGAGGTCGTGATGAGATGCACCGCTGAGTATCCCTACACATATTTTTCTTGATTAAAACGTTTGTGTTGTATATCCCTAGGCGTCGGCTGTGATTTAAGTATACTTATTTCTCATTCAAACTGATCAAATACCTCAAATATGGCTACATGTTAGGGGGTGACAGCGAATCAGAAGCGAGAATGATAATCAACCAATATAACGTTAACTCTTCTACTCTCAGTATATTTTCTTTTAAAGTTAACATATTGTGTATTGTAAAGGTGTATTTCCACGAAACTAATATTATTGGAGAAGGTAATTCTTCAATTACAAGTTTAATTCAAACCTATTTCAAAACTACTTTTCATATTTCCTAAAAATGTATAGACTATGTGTATTACAGCGTTTCTATGAATACCCTTTCTTGCCATAGTTTCCTATTTCTCAGGTAGTATGAAGACGCTGTATTTCTGAGGGAAGCCAATATTATTCTCTTTTTAATTTATCTTATTTCCCCTATTTCCTTAGTTATAAATATATGCTATATGTTACCCGAAGCTTCAAATATTTCTCTTCTTTTCATTCTTCTATTTTTAATTTCTCTTACTTCTAATTTTAATTTCTTATATTACTGCTCTCTTCTGACTTTTCCCCCAGGTGAATATAGATGATGTATTTCACGGGGTAGCCTATCTTCTCTTCTTATTTTTTCTCAGGTGCATGTAGACGGTGTCTTTCAAGGGGAAGCATATGAATCCATTTTTTTCTTAGTTTCCCTTTTTCCTCAAGCATTTTAGACGGTGTGTTTCACTTAGCAGTTCATTTTAACATCTCTTCTTAATTTCTTCTCATGTGCTTGTAGACGATATGTTTCCAGAAGTGGCCCATTTGAATCCTCAATTCTGAAATTATTCTCTGGTGTCTGTAGACGATTGGTTTCCAGAAGTAGCCCATTTGAATCTTCAATTCTGCATTTCTTCTCTTGTGTATGTAATCAGTGTATTTAAAAAAGTAGCCAATTCTAATCTTCTCTCCTGAATTTTTTCTCTTGTGTATGTAGACAATGTGTAGACAGAAGTAGCCCATTTTAATCTCTCTCCTGAATTTCTTCTCTGGCATACGTAGACGATTTGTTTAAAAACGTGGCCCATTTTAATCTTCTCTTCTGAATTTCTTCCCTGGTGTATGTAGACCTTGTGTTTCAAGAAGTAGCCCATTTTAATCTTCCCTTCTCTGGCGTATGTAGACGGTGTGTTTCAATAAGTAGACCATTTTAATCTTCTCTTCTGAAGTTCTTCTTTGGTATGTGTAGACGATGTGTTTCAAGAAAAAAGCCCATTTTAATCTACTCTTCTAAATTTCTTTTCTGGTGTATGAAGACGGTGTTTATCAAAAGGAGTACATTTTAATCTTCTCTTCTGAATTTCTTCTCAAGTTTATGTAGACGATGTGTTTCAAGAAGTAGCCCATTTTAATTTTCTCTCCTGAATTTCTTCTCTTGCATATGTGTTTCAAGATGTAGAACCATGTTAATCTTCTCTTCTTTTTCTCTTTTCTCAGGTATACATAGACGGGGCTTTTCATGGGACAGTCGGCGACATTACCCTGGACGAGAACCCGGACACAATCAAAATAGGTAACGAGATACAGGTACACAGTGTGGTCTTTAGCAGGGTCTAGTGTTGGGTATGGAGACCCATTAATGGATTAGCAATCAGCCAGAAGCAAAGAGACAACTTAACGGATCATTGAAACATGATCCCTAACATTCAACAGGCTCAACATATGAACTGAGATGAGAAAACGGACGACACTGTTTGCAAACTTGTCTCAAATTATATATCTATTTGCATACTAAAATCAATTGATTTATATATATATCATCTTGATTTTCTTTAAACCGACTCAACGTCATTCACCTGATGAGACCTTATGGTCAAAATTACTTGTGAATATATCATCTTGATTTTCATCAACAAATGTTTATATATATATAAACATTTGTTGATGAATATATATGGTTATATATGGTTAATTTGTGTCTGATTTTATGCATTGATGGTTTGTTTTGATCAAAGAGGCTAATTGTTTTATATTGAATCCATTTACTACGAAATATACATATCTACTCATATATACTCATAATTCTTCGCTTACAAAGATGGTACTTCATTCTGGCATTTGTTTTATGTACATGTATATAATATTTGAGATTTTCACGTATGAATGTTGTAGTACCACTATCTGATATCTAATGCATTCATCGTTGTACCTTTATTATATATAATGAATAACTGTTACAGCGTGCCTATAAGGACGTGTCCTCTTTTACTTATATGTATATAATATTAACGTCTGTGCGTCCATCTGTACAAGTTAACGGTTGACGGCTCTTCCCTGAAACCGTTTAAGAAGATATAAAGCAATTTGGTGTGTGTCTTCAGGGTATCAATACCTTGACGAAGTACGAATATGAGAACCCCGCAATTATTTTTTCTGAAGTTCTTGCACTTGTTCCGTTTTCTTTGACGCTCCTCGAGCCATCTTCAAATGGACAATTTTTCTTAGAAACCGCGTATAAGACAACAAAAATGCTATGTGACGCTTCGGGTTGTCAATACCTTGATGCCGTTTGAAAACACTCTTCCCCCGCATGGCTTAAATTGTACCAATCTCATCACTAGCTAATGTAAACCTTGCTGCCAACCAGTCAAATCCGTGTTTTGAGTGCAGCGCCCTCTTCGGCGAAAGGTTGCAAATATCATGCTTTCTCGTTGGACTGTCGTGATCCGACGCAGCCTAGGCGACAAAAATACTTTAAATGCGGCAAGGTCTATCTTAGCGAGTCATTGGGACTGGCGTAAGGAAAGGTCATGCGTAGGAAGATACTGACCTTAATTCCTCGTGTAAGAAATGGTTGTGTGACAATGAGAACCGAGTTGGAATGTAATGTTGATGACTATGTCTTTTTTAAACTTGATATGGTATATGGCAATTTACAATATATGTTTTCACGTTCAACAGCCATTTTTTTACTTGACTGAATAAAACCGAAAGCGGATATTGAGAATGTTTCACTAACGTTTAGTTTCAAGTGATCAAAATATGTTTGAGTTTCATAACTGTTGCTTTTAGCAAAACTTATACCTTTCTATAAAAGGAACTCTGTTAAATTCCCGAGGGCTTATTCTCTAGAAGGAAAAAGCTTAGCGATATACTGGTACTATTGTCTCACGATGACAAATAATGACGATAGAGTTTACAGCTTGGTCATCTACAGTTCCTTTAGTTCTATTTTTTCAATATCAATATTTAATCAAAATAATCAAACAATGTGACAACACCGTGTGTATTTGAATAAAGAAATCGACTTAAAGTCATGAAAGACGCCCGACTTCTTTGAACATGCGATATCAGTGTAAAATGTTTTTCAGAAAAATTGTAAAAACTTCTAAGAACTTGCTAATCCGTGCGAAACAGATGCAGGTCTGGTGTTTGTTTAGACCAAATGCTTATCATGTATTCTATTATCATATAAGCAAGTATTTATCAATTTAATGACTTCCGTAAAATAGATAAAGTAATAGCATGTTGATCGACAAAAGCTTATGCATACTCTCCGGCTCTCTGTTTAATATCATTTACGTAATCTCGTCCTTCTAAATCACTCACAGTTCAATAGCAACCTTTGTGAACTCGCGATGGATAACCACCGCGGATAGTTTTGCCGTGCTTTAAAATGAAGCATGAAATTGTATACCTTTTGTTGAAATCAATATCCACTTTGTTCAGAAGCCTCGCCTTTGTGCCGGATAATTTTGTTGGGAGATTCCGTTGGCTGGTTTAGTTGAAAAAAACCAACAATTTATATCATTTGTTAATAAAAATCCCCATGAATGAACTATCAATTGGATGAATGAATATCAGAGAGAGAGAGAGAATCAGAGAGAGAGAGAGAATCAGAGAGAGAGAGAGAGAGAGAGAGAGAGAGAGAGAGAGAGAGAGAGAGAGAGAGAGAGAGAGAGAGAGAGAGAGAGAGAGAATCAGAGAGTGAGAGAGAGAGAGAATCAGAGAGAGAGAGAGAGAATCACAGAGACAATCGGAGAGAAAGATAGAATCAGAGAGAGAGAGGGAGAGAAAGAAGGCACTTTAATGATCTTTTCGTTTCATTTTATCAGGGAGACACCTTATAGGAGAGTCTTTATGACGCTTAAATAACTTAAACAGCGAGGATGCTCATGAAGATTATATACGCTCTACACGAATAACATGTCCTGTCTTCGAAGTCGTCCGCAACCTATTCACCCATTTCTGAATATCCTGCGAAAACGAAGTAAAGATTTTATGAACGCTTCTTCAGTGCATGGTTCCAAAAGCTGGACCCACAAACACATTAACTAAAATTGAAACTGTAAACTTATTTTTTTAACACATTTAAAAACTAAAACGTGAAAACGTCAAAAAGGTTTGTTTGAGTGTTGACCCCTAAATGACGACCTATGTCAATTCAGTGTATTCATGAAAAACGATTACATAAATAAACAACAAAATACCATGTTAGGATGTATTGTTTTTATCAACTTTAAAGAAAGGCGAATGAAAGAAAATGAATATTAAAAAGAGCCATGAAAGACTAGATGAGCACGGTTAGCATATTTGTGAATCTGAGGAAACATTATCATTATGTATATTATATTTATATTATCTTAATGTGTTATCTTATGTTTTGGGCTGTCGAAATATTCGTGACGTTAATATATCTATGTATAAATTTCAGGACAGACTGAAATATATTTACTCTGAATAAAATCGATACTTTTGTCTGTTTTAATTATAACTTCTTTTTCTACGTACAACAATCACAAGGAATCATGGGATAATATTTTGTGTAAGAAATATACCGACGGGTGGATTGAATACAAGATTGATTGTTCAGATGTCAATCTCTATTCCCTATCAATCTCACTATACAACCTCCTCAGCAAGGTAAAAGTCGCATCAGTATGTACCACTGAATTAACAAATGTAAAGCCTTACTGCATTGCTTAAAATTCTTGGTGTTCATATAGCACCCTAATCGACGACCAGAAGTAAAGTTAGAGCCAATTCTAAATGACTATAAAGTACAGGTAGGGGAAGCTGAAGAGCTTGCACAACAGGCGACACGATGCAGTAAGGCTTCAACCTTTTAGTGATTCAGTCTATCACAAGCTGTGACTTACTGGGGCAGGAGCGACTAATATTACGGTGAACTTTTTTTCCTTTTTTTTATTATCCTTTTTTTTGTTCCCATGATAACATCGAAATACATTCAACAGTATACATGAGTATCAAAACTTGTCAAAGGTAAACATTTATATCAAACAAGTATAAAATATCAATTAGCTACTAGAGGTTGAATGAGTTAAAACCATTTTTTATGAAGTTTTCAGAATCATTGTTTTTCTTTGAAATGAATTCTTCTACCGAGAATATTTGTCTTAGTATCTTTGTATTGTTACTGAATTTTGGAATTAAACTTTTAATGTTACATATATGGATGTATTTTTTAGCAGAGATAATGATTTGGTTTAATAAGACATCTCTATGAAATGTACCAAACCAAATCAGGTATTTGGTAAACTTAACCTTGTGTGAAAAGGAATTATTGATCCAAATTTCTAAATCACCCCAAAATTTGGTTGTTTTAAGTGCTCTCAGAATGATCACCACAGAAGCTCCAAAAATTTTATCAATCAAATTCATTCTCAATAATATTACGGTGAACTTAGGATGTTCCATCTTGAAGACGCGAACCTGGGTGGAGAGCTTTTACTTCTGGGAGCACTTGTTGTCCCACGGCTCCTCTCCCTTTAATCAGCTTCTTTTACAAACATCACCCTTTAAAATTTTCCTATCTATACTAAATTTAAATTTGAAAATTCAGAACTCTATTTCAGATCACCAACTCACACGTGGATCGATCTCACGGAATCCTTGATCTTGCTAAATTAGGGAACTAAATCTTTGTCTGAATCCTTCCTATGCTCAATCTTTGTTAGGGGTCAGGGGGTCTAACCCAAAACACCCCCTCACCAATTCCGAACCTTACTGCATATAGAACAGTTCTCTGGTAAAAGAAATTTGCCGAGCCCCTGCCGGGATTCGAATCCCGGGCCTCGAACGCACTAACCTCTGCGCAATCTGATTAAGGTGAAGGCATATATCCCCATTTTAGCAATAAAGAGGTGGGTTTTTTTTTATCAATATCTAAGCTCACTTTCTCAATTTGAAATCTCACAATTTTTATTGAGTGTAGGATAAAAGCTTATTTTATTCAAGATCGAACCCACAAATCGAATTGAAAGATTAACGAGTTTGACTGTTTTGTAAGTACTTGGTAAATAGGGAACAAGGAAGAGAAACTGTATTCACATTTGAAATATGCGAGATGAAATATTTAAATTCATCACTCCAATTTTCCAGCGACAGTATTTTGCTCGGTCTGGTAATTTCCACACAAATACATGCAGGGTACCTGAACACCCGACAGACAGCAGGAACAGGTTAGATCTGGGTATGTCTCGAATATGTGGTTAAGCACTAATAAACACAAACAATTTATGTAAAAATTATGTAAAAATTGAAAAGATGTTATGGTTGTTGTATGAATAGCTTGTCTTCCTTGTGTTATGGTTGTGTTTGTTTCGGGTGCCTAGACAGTGCAACAGTAGCCTTGATGATGTGGCCACAGTGATACTCGTAATGGTGAGTAATTGTTTTAATCTTCTAGATCCTCCATATTTGTATCTTCTCGATATTGTTTTTATAAGATGATTGATATCAAAGACATCATTATTGCAAGACATTACTAATGTTAGCAATACTTTGATAAATATGTTTTTTTCCCCTATTATCCTTATTTAGTTGAGCATGGTGGTGTAGTTGTTAGTAAGATTGCCTATCAACCCAAAGGCCCAGGTTCGAATTCAAGGAGGAGTGGGGAAAGAGGATTACGTCTAGTTGTAGATCATGTCTATTGGCAAAGAATCTCATATAGCACTCAGTCGACAAGCCGGTTAAATAGGTTAAATAGGTACCTGAAAACCGGTTGAATGCACCTAAATTACTGCTTTGGTTTTTTAAAAACAAATCCTTCAAGACAACTAGAAGGTATCTAATACGTATTCTTAATGTTATCTCAACATTGTTTTATAATAATACTCTTATTACGGCGTTATGATTATAAAATTGTCATTGTTAAAGCAGTATATCAAGCATGTATTATGACTATATTTCTCATGTTATTGTTTAAGATACTATAAGTCACAGATAAAATGTCTCGTAATTACCGAAATATTTACATCCGGACAGTAAAACCAAAATATTTCTTTAAAAAAAACAACAGTGATCCTGTACCTGTCGTCAATTTATAAGCTGAAGTAAGAGAATAAACGTGATGTCACAACATTGTTCGAGTTGTTTGGCTGTAAACAAAGTTAACCTTTAATTTACTAGAAACAATAGTGAAGTTCGTTGAAAGGTTAAGATATGACTGCACATTCATGCTCTTTTCAAATACTTCAAACTCAAGTCCATATGCTTTATAATATTTTAGCAATAACGTTTGACTAACCGACACGCACACTAACCGCGACTTAATAACTCTCCTCAGTGAACCGGTTTTCTTTGAAATTTACTTTTCAGCAAAAGTAATTAAGTTTTACTGTGACACCATCAACATCTCTCTAACTATTCATAAACCATATAAACACGAAAGAACGTATGTGGACAATGCAGTCTGATAGTTGCTTTTAAGATATATACACATTTGAAAGGGGTTATACAGAGAAGGTTTGTAAATTGCTACGTCATACTGCTTCTTACACGATCTGACAACAGCCAGTATAATCGCAAGTTCTGTCGTAAGTTCGGTAAGCCAATCAGAAGACTCCGGTTAAGGTTTTCGGTATCAGAAGCAAGGGGTATGTACATCCTGTGAACCATTCATTCTACATAATCGCCGCAATCGTGCCTTTAAAGGCGATGATGTGATTGGTAAGGTTAAGCTTATTTGTTTCTGATCTAAACTGGTAACAGAAACTGCGCCTATAAGAGCTATGGTCAGATATTGCGGAGAGGAAGATACCGAACGATTTGTCCCGGGATATTTAAAACTTTTATTTCTCGGGATACGGTCAATTTAATCAGAGAGTAATACATCCTTAAACGCACTAGTGCACGCCAATATTTCGTAAACACAACGAAAGCACAGATACTGCATATCTCTCGATATAACTCACTATCCTCACTCAAGTAATCTACCTCGTAAGTTATTTAACAAATATTTACGTATTCAGGTAGTAAAGTGGATTTTTAAAGGCCGGAAGTATTTAATGTTACGTTACATTAAATCCGCATGAACTACGATATCGGAAATATTAAGATTTTGCTCAAAACCAGAAAAGCGGAAACAGCAGCCGCTATGGTCAATCTTATAACAATGCTAATACAGTGTTATTATATCGGTTAATTTACAACATTGCTCTCATAAAACATATTTCATGATTTGTTCTCAGTTCAGAGTATAGGTAAATTCAATAGCTGCACACAGTACTAGTTCAGCCGTTTCCAAGTGTCAATAATTTATCCGTTTTGTGCACAGCTAACCATAGATTGTTATATGTCCAAGCCGACAGCGGCTGTATTAACGTTTTCATTATTGACTGCAGGTAAATTGTAAAGAATGTTTCGTATTTCATTGCATCGATAGAAAGTTTAAGTGAATGCATAAGTCCTCGTAAACCTTAAAAAAAAGCCAATTTAAACTGTAAAAGCGTGCACTAGTGCCTTTAAGTAAGGAGGGTTACAAACGACTTTCGAAATCTAAATGCCCCTTGAAGACATTTTTATGAAGTGAATGAATATATCAAGCGTGATCTTATCAACCTCATCTCTTCACTTAATGGCGTAGACGGGTCTTTGTTAACTTTGGTTGTTTGTGATGAAACTGGAGACAGGTTTTTTTCTCTATAATCACACAAATGTCAGAGGTTATCGGATGACAATGAATTTTGAAGCCGAAACTATAAGACTTTGTTCGACCTTCGCATGTAAGAAGCATACCACTTCAAGGTTCTTACCACTGAAGATAAATAACACGCGCAGAACAGACGAGAGGACGTAAATATGTTATTGTACGTATAAGTTTGTATTAAATCAATAACTACACAGATAAACTCTCTGATAATGGAGTATCAACTAAACTCATTGTAATGTTATAGATGCCTGTGAAATTCTTGTGTTTACTGTTAATTCATTTCTTATTAATAAAAATTCAAAATAATGTGTTAGACATGTTTATGTAGATATATAAACTTTAAAGTGTCAATTATTTTTATTTTTATTGAAATTTTATCACTTAGATCTTTATTAAAAATGAGAATAAATCTTCAACGTTCACAAATTAAACAAAAGCATAATCGCACAATCCTTCAAAATGCGCATCTGTGAAACATGTGAAAAAATATGTATTCTGTTTTCCTGATATACAAAGTTGTTTCCACTGAATCCAATGATTTGGCGGAAAAGGAACTATTATATATTAAAAAACTAAACCCAAAGTTTAATTCAAAACTTTTATATTTCGTAACATGGTATTTGATAAAATTGAGTTTGCTCCAATTCCGTGTTCCTGTCCTGTGTTAACTGGAATGTTCTTCCTGGTTGGTATACCAGAGTTACTAGGCATCAAAGAGCCACTCCGTGATTTTCATAACATATTATTTACCTTTGGTACGAAGCTATATGTCACTTAAGGTGATATAAAACCAAAAAATCTTAACTTTTCATGTCAAAAAGACATATACATGACAAATACTGGTTGTCCATGAAAAACTAAAAACAGCCTTATAAATGCACAGAGGGGTAGATATTAATTAGTAGATATCACGGCCAATATACATGGATAATAGTTATATAACCTAACAAACACTATCAACTCCTAACTGCCCTCCTGGCTGTTTAGATAAGTCTCCAAAATTACGTTTGACTATTTGACGTGCGCCACTGTCCGGTTTTCGATCATAATTGCGACGTTATACCTTCAAATTGTCACTGTAAAAAAAACAATAGGCTCTAAAATGTGTCTATTTGGTAACAGTCGATACTTCGCGATCAAATGCCACCACTGATTAAGTTTTTTGCATGTATGACTCCAACAACTCACGGAGTGGCTCTTTAAGAATAAGGTACAGTGGGTGGCTGTAGTTGTGTTTTTAGAGCCTTTCACTCGTAGAGTATCGTGTATTGTGTGATGGTGTCATTAGATCTTACTCTTCCTGGTTGTGATGGAGTGAGCTTGTTTATTCAATCTGAGTTATTTTGGGGGAGTGACGGAAACGTCCCAAAACTTTGACAGCCATATCTTAGACAGCTTTAAACTACAACATTTATGGTTGAGTGCGCGGCTAATCCTTCGATTGTTACTTATATCTGACAATGGACCAGTCCATGAGAATCAGAACATTATCATAGAATTTATATCAAAATTTACCATCTACTCAAGTGTCTAAGATTTGGCTGTCTAAGATATGGCTGTCTAAGTTTTGGGGACATAATCGGAGTGACACTACATTTGTCTCCGCGAAGGCTTTAGTATATTGGCATTTTGTAAAGTTGATTATACCCGTGGTGAGGGTTAATACTTTTAACTTTCATAAAACTTAAACACTTTTTGTTTGTTTACTTTTTTCAGCGAATTTTGTGAAAATTAAAATATGCATGTTTTCTTACTTATTCACTTCTAGACATGTACGTATAAAAAATATGACTGAAAAATATATGTTCTTTTTATCATAGTGACCAAACATTGATTCGAACCCGAAGACTTCAAAGCCTTGAGGATGGACTCGACACACAGACTGTTCGCCCTTTTCTTGACTGTTGTCAGTGTCTGCAAAGGTAATTACTGTAAAATCATTTATTTTCGCGGGGTGATATTTTCGCGCAAACATAAAAAATGACTGATTCGCTTGATTCAATTTTCGCGCATATCGACTAAGCAATAGCAAAAATTTTGTGAGCAAAACTACATGCACCGTGCAGCAAAGATTACAGTGAAACTAGTAGTAATTAACTTCAAAAAGTCAATGATCAAAATTGTTTTTATTTATTGTCATTAAACGTCTTCAAGTTTTGAAGTAGTAACGATACCTGTCAAGTTTTCCCGGAAGTAAACATTCGGAACGCTTCAGTTTGACCTTTCACTCCAAACAATAGTGTTTTAATGATGTGACTTCTCGAGATGAAGTACATGCTTTTTAAAATGCGCATAGAGAAGTGATATCTCCACATTTACATTTTCATTCATATACGGCTTTTGCTACGTATTTAAATATTTTATCGTACATTCTACCAACATATAAGTTAATGGTTCAAGGAAAGTAATCGACGCAAAATGAATTTCAAGGACACTAAAAGCTCAAACAAATGATGGCATCTATTCAAAAGTGTTATCCTTTTTAACTACTTTGAGAAAGATAGCAATAAAGGAAACTGTGCAATTCAATTGCACCAAAAAAGAAATGCTATCAACAGAAAATCGAAGAAAATGTATAAAGCTCCGACTTGGCGTGCTTTGAGACAGTCTATGTGCTTCTATTCTATTGAATTATAAAGGGTCGTTATGTGCGTGTTTATTTCTATGTGTATATTAATGACAAATATTGAATTATGTACATGTATCTGTAAAATAAATGATCATCTTGAAATATTCAATTATGTTACATAATGGTAAAGCACTTATCTGAAACAGACTATAAGTTAATCCCCTATAGCTCACGGATGGTGAAATTTGCCAACTGGAAAAGTGGGAACAACCAGCTTCTACATCCAATAGTTATCTCTCATTCTCCACCGATGTAGACCAGCGGAACATCTTTCTTTCCTCAAACTCATACTACACTTCAGTAGTCGCCATTTTGGAAGGAATCACGAATAGATAATCCACGCTGTCGAGAAGTTGGGTTCAGACACAATCTCAGATAAATCCTTTCACCCGTTCTTCCTTATGTAACCTATCACGACTTCTATGGAAATATGGTCCGGTCAGAACCGCAGCGAGATGCGAGTGTTAGATTCGAACTACTTTCAATGGTATTTGAGATAGATGGATGTTGCCTAGGAGGAATTGAAACATCATTCTATCAAGAGTAAGAGAAGAATACATACATGAAGCATACAACTGTCAATCATGTTTTAACTTCGAGCAAGAAATCTTCAAAGTCTCTCGTATGAAGAATGATATGCGGAAAAAAAAATCTTAATAACGCGTTAATGTCAATGGAAAAAATCGAGTGTCGTTTATAATAATGTTATATTTAGAGCGCGCTCTCTGCAACAGTACAAGTTTTTCAACCTTTTTGGTCCGAGTACTTTCTACATTTGGCAGTAAAGCTGTATTTTTCATTTCGTAACCCGTTGACATATTCCAAAGGCAGAATTCCGTAGAAAACATGCCCATTTCATAGTGAACAAATGTAAATAAATGGCCTCTTTTCATTCATAAAATGTGATTCCAAACATATCAACTTTGTATTTTAATCACCGACTGGCATATAGTTCTGATAATTCTTATGTGATGAAAAATAATATGAAAGAATTGAAATAAATGTTTTCAGGTGAGAAGAATTAAATACAGTGATGATGATTACAGTTTCACCATAACGAACACATGTGTCTTTTCAGGTGAAGAGTACATTGTTGCCATGGTGAAAGATGCCGGAAGCCACTACGTAATTGGAGGAATATCGGCCGATAATGGTGGCTGGTTCGAAGTTGACTCGAATCCCCGACATCATCTGCGAGCCAACACTTATGGGGAAAACACCATCATCCCTGTTGTAAGCAGGGGAAAAACCAACGTTTCGCGGGTATCCACAAGTGATAACGTAACCATTCACGCCTCGTCACGTTATTCGCAGTTTTCTCCCCTTCCGACCTCGACCTTGGGAACGAAGTACATTGTTTCTTCTTGCGGGCATTCTCCGTTTCTTTCGTCAGCGATTGTCGTTGCTGCAGCCGACATGCAAACAAACGTTAATATTACTTTTAAAAATATCGTTCCTTTTATTAACTATCATATGGAGATCGGTAAGAGTTATAATCGTATCACGCTGGAGCCATATGAGGCGCTGATCATTTCACATCATTTTGACTTGACCGGAACTATTGTCGTCTCCTCACAGAACGTGGCCGTGTTCACTGGTACCATGAACAACAACTACATGGTCGCCTACACGCAGCTCATCCCAGTGAGGAGCTTCGGAAGTGAGTTTATCGCTGCTGTTGATAGTTACTCAAACTATGTTTTACAAGTAGTAAGTGGGGAAAGGGAGGTAACTCTCACCTTCAACAGCGGATTAAGGAAAGTCTTGAACGACCATGGAGCGTTCCGAATATATGTTGCAAGCAATGGTCAATACTACTTCAACAGTTCCAAACCGGTCATGGCGACGTTGTGCAGAAACAGTGGCAGGAAAAGCGGCTTCTTCGTTATTCCTCCCCTTTACGCATATTCTAGCGGGATCCTACCAACAGTTGACGACCAACTGCAAAAGATAATTGTGCAGGATACCGGAAGTGACGTCATCGTTAGGGGAACGGGACACGTAGAGTACCCAATAAGCTGGCAGAGAGTTCCTGGCACAGGGTATAAGATCGGCACGTGCAGAACAAGTGTCCCAGTTACCTTCGTGAGGTCGAGCTCCAGGTTCGTCGTCCTTTCCTTCGTGGGTAAGAAGATGTACAGCGGAGGCGCCAACTATAGTGAGACGCCAACGACAGGTACGTGGACAGATTTCCATTATATGATCTCAAGGTGTTCACTGCAATTATCAATTCCGAAAGAATAAATCAGTCTCAACGTTTCTTTTCTTTTTAAAATAATTTATAATCATAAGTTTGTCAAATTATTATTCATGTAATCATTAATAAACTAAGTCATATATATGGGGTTGTGGACTCTAGGTTTGGTTCAATTCAAAATTTAAAAGGCTATTAAGATAATGGACATATTTTTCAGTTGGGTCCGTCACTACGAAACCTACCCCTTTCACAACACAATCATCTTCAACCACAACTACCACTACCCCCGCTGACACTACAACAGTTACTTCGACTACAACAACTACCACAACTACAACTACAACCACAACAACCACGAGTACAAAACCCACTACCACAGCTACAACTTCAACTATCAAAACCACTTTTATTACTACTTCAAAGTTACCAACAACAACGTCGACCACAACGATACCCACAACGATGTCCACAACATCGACTACCGCTACAGAAACTACGACGACTCAACCTACATCGACAACCGCTACAGAAACTACGACTATTCAGCCTATATCGACCACAAGCATGTCAACATTAACTACAATGACGACGACAAAAAAGCAGACCACGAGCGCCTCATCCGCAGCAAGTCCAAGGACTTCCAGAAGTGACGCTCACGTCGAACACTATACAAATACCGTGTCAACGGGGACAACAACTGAAAAATCACTATCACCCGCCAACACGGTGGCAGGGCCGGATGACCCGACTGCTGCTCTACAGAAGAAAGGTTGCGAAAGCATTTACTTTTGAATAATCTCCCCGAAACAAATTCAAAATTTTCACTGTAATAGACTAGCCTTTTGAAACAATCGCTAATGATAAAGAAAAATCACTGGCTAATACAACTCTTGCTGCTGACCCGTCAAAATTGTGTTTTGAGTTCAGTGTTTTTCAGGTGAGAGGTTTCAGTTCACAACACTTCTCATTGGACTATCGAGATCCGTCGCAGCAGCCTGGACGGCACAGATGAAATGCTACAAGTCTTAATTTAACCAGTCATTTTATCCCTTGCGTACGAAGATAACCTAAACATCAAAATAAGATTTCGCCTACTCATTTTTTCCCTCATTATTATGTGTTCAAGTTAAAAAGTTCAAGAGAACACACGAGCATGGTGAATGAAAGAGCCATGTCCGGCAGCTTCTACTTGTTATTACACATATAGTTTGTTATTGCAATTCAAACACCTAGTTGCTTTCTTCTTTTAAAGCATTCTAAATTGCATTGGCGGTAATTTTACTATTTCCGTTGAGTAATTCTGATTAGCTGGGAATGCTTTATATACTACTCAAAAGAAGTTAAGGATCAACCAATTATTTTGTTTGACATTTTATTAGACTCAGGGAACATGTAAATCGAACCTTTTAAGCACAATTTTGGTCAGAATGAGTTTAATATGGCGCAATGTTGAGTCTGTTATGCAAAGCCTATGCACTTTTTTTTAACAACTATTGTGAGGATCTGATGAAAATTCGCCATTTTTAGCATAATGAGGTCCAACAAAACTGTCTCAAATTCGATAACTTTGTTAATAACGAGTTAAACCACCACGTGCTCGTAAGCAGTCGACACAACGACGAGGCATGCTGTCGATCAGACGTCGAAAAATCACCGGGGGAGTGGCCTGCCACTCTGCCTGAAGGAATTGCACCAATTCTTAAAGATTATGAGGTTGCCTATGATTGTCTCTCACACGTCTGCCCAACTCATCCCATGCATGCTCCACTGGTGCCAAATCAGGAGAGTATGCAGGCCAATCCATTCGTTCAATACCATTTTGGCTGATAAAATCATTAACACCTCGTGCTCTATGCTGTCTAGCATTGTCAGAACCTGCTCCAATTTGACGAAGACTTTGGATAACAAAAGGCTGTAAAATTTCGTCTCTGTACCTGATACCCGTCAAATTTACTTGAACGACGAAAATAGGAGATGTGATGTACCGAAATTCCAGCTCATGTCATTACCGTACCACCTCCAAAGAGATGGAGTTGTCTGACGTTAACATCAGCATATCTTTCTCCTTGCCGCCTATAGGCGCGAAGTCTGCCATCATTGAACTGTAATGCAAATCGGGACTCATCAGTGAAGAGTACCCGGCAAATTGTCGCCGTCTCCAGTCTCTATGACGTGTGCACCAGTCACGACGTGCTGCCCTATGACGTTGAAGACGAGGTGGTCGAACCGTTTGTCGTAGAGATCGAATATTGTGGGCTCGCAGACGATTTCTTATGATCTGGTCCGATACCTGAATACCACTTGCCTTTCGCAGTTCATCTCTCAGACATCTCGCTGTAACAACGCGCTGACGTAAGGCCATTTGAATGACATGCCAGTCTTGACGTTGCGACGTTGATCTTGGCCTACCAGACCATGTGCAATTCTAAATGGAATTGGTTGCCTGGAATCGCTGCCATAGTCTCCCATTACACTCTGGCTACAACCGATTCCCTGTGCCACATTCCTCTGTGTAAAACCCTGTTGAAGCCACGCAATGGCTCTTCCTCTGTCAAGTTCACTCAGCTGACGTCTGACCATGTTGAAATATCAACTGAGAGCAGCATGGTCATGGAAGGTTTTTTTTATACCCAAACTGTTCATGGAAAATGCATAGGGCACGTGCAAGGACATAATCAACTCAAAAAAGTCGTACCCTACTGCGTTTGATCGATGCAAACACCTTTGAGGAGCCTTGTGTTTAGCTTTAGTTTATGGTTTCTAATATGCATAGACAATTACCTGGTAGAAAAAAATGTTTGACCCTTAACATCTTTTGAGTAGTATATTTTGCAAGCGTTGTAATTCATCACACGTAGTTTTTCTCGTGTATTATGATAACTTTATTCCCTTAATTAGCCATTTTTTACTTTGTTATTTTTGTCAAGCGGTAATCAGAGCATTTCACTTTATATGTCTTCAGAAGAGACGAAAACAGCGCTGATCGCCAGCGGGGCGAGTGGAGGCATTCTGCTTCTAATACTCATAGTGGCCGGAATGGCGTGTTACATGTAAGTGTCTTGACAGGAAGTACTAACCAGGGGCTAGGAACCATCCAGCCTCGCATGTCATTTGTGTCTAACCTTTATTTACGCATCCCTTATATAGGACATGCCTTTTATGACATTAGATTTGTACGTTAGTTGACTTACCAGCTTATGCAGTACCAAATCCGGGACTACTAAATACTGGCAATTTATGGTAACTGATGGCTGTTTTACCAATACCAACGTATCCTCTTTTTAAGATTGTGTTTTCATTAATCTGTTGATCGATGGATTCAATGGTTGGCCGAAACTGCGGGGATGCTTGTACTGTGCATTTACCTTAATTGGTTGGTTCAGATAAAAATTCTATCGTGTAATATTTTAATTCAGGATTTCAGCATGAAAATAGTCATGTTTTCTTATCTTGACATTGTGATTTTGCAGGAAAAAGCGACGAGTTTCTCTTAGAAAGTCTTCAGAGAGAACTTCTTCGACTGCCCACCTCCATCCTGCTCCGCTCCATGGGAACCTGACTTTTAGCCATTCGCTTCCGTCGCTTGCCTTCGATAATCAGGTCTACAACCATCTTCATTCACTACGTGGTCAGAACCTAACTTATAGTCACCCCCATCTCAATTCATCAATTGGACAGAGGCACAATGTCCAAACACGATATGCTCCTGACGACCAACAACGTGAGCGGAGCGTCTCCAAGCGCTACCTTGCTAACGGGACATCTGGACAGAGGGATCTGACTGACGATACCATGACAGTCTCGGATCATTTGGACCAACTACCAGAGTACTCAACATTGGAACTCGCCTTTCCCAAGCATCAGGCGGACCCAATTATTGCAGGCAGCGTGACAGGAAGTGTGCCTTCGAGATCTGGGCATGTTCCCTTGAGGACTGGACGTAAACACTCGGGATCTAAAATTGAGAACTCCAAATCTGAACCCGACAACACGAGATCACGACGTGACAAATCGAGGAATAATCGAGAAGACTATGGATCGAACCACTCAGGATCGTCGAGACATGGTCGAAGCCAAAGTGAAGAGGTCGTTTATGATTATGATGATGGTAATACGGGCAGCACGTGGACACCATATCCTGCACCCAATTACAATTCCCGCTACTTCTACTAGGTACACTTACGGTATAAAGCCCTAGCCTCTACCATGCTACTCCACCATGCTACTTTCAGACGTGACCTCTTCTACAAATGGATCAGATTTCAATATTCTTTCAAAATACCCAAGAAATGAACATTTGCAAACACATTCCTTTTACATTATATAAAAAATCGTTTTATTTATCCGACTATATTTGAGCATATCTCCGTGGTGGACGTGATAACAGACTACACGCCCAGTTTGAAACAACGAAGCTGATTGCACAACTAATTTTGATGGCAACCAATCAGGTGTCTGTGTTGCCGAGAAACCGCTCCAAGTGTAAAAGGTGTAACACTGTTGGCAGAGAAGAACTATTTAGAAACATACGTGAACAAATAAAGAGATCCAACGGATGACGTCTTAGACTAGTAATTTTGAAGACGATCCCTTCTTTATGTGGATGTTGGAAAGAGATTGACATTGGTGAGAGTTATCCCCCTTTAAGTTCCCCTCAAACTTTAGAGGAAGATAAACTTGAACTTATGGTTTATACCACGATCTATGTATATAGTTTTGTATATTAAACGGAAAAGGATCGTGAAAATTACAAATATTAATATTATGCAAGATTTTTGTTCTTTTAGTGTTTAATGTTTATTTTCTGAATGATCAATGTTATTATATAATTATCCTGGAAGATATACGATAAAAACTTATATTTTACAAGCAAGAACGATTTTCAACAGTTTTATTGGGGACAATGTACTCAAAAAGACACAGAGTATGTTTCAAAATTGTGTTTGTTGTTAAAGTAATAAACAATGTACCATGTGTCCTTCGTAAAATTCAAATTATGTCGAATATATATATATATACATCACTTAAAATGCCGAAATTATTATATATACTTGTTTTCAAAAATAATCCACAAATGGCAATATATATATATATATATATATATATATATATATATATATATGGCCTGAAGAGGCTCGTTGAGCTGAAAGCGCTAGCCATTAAAATGGATTGTTTTTACTTCTGACTTCATATTTTTCAATATATATATCTCAGGAGGTTAAAATTGTAGGACCCATTTGCTTGGTTACTACTAATGTGATTTGCTTGACGCTACCAAAGCATATTTGTGTCTGCGGTAGATAAGTTTCCGAAATTACGTTTAAGTTACTGTCCGGTCTTCGATCACAAAGCACAAGTCAAAGCTTTTTATTCTCACTACACTGAACTGTTAAGATTTAAAATGGTATTTTCAGATGCAACCAGTAGATCTCGAAATAAGAAAAACATTTTTAAAGATTGACATATTTGAAAACATAATTATTGTATGCCCCTTATAATATTTGCATATGGAAAGTAGACCGCAAAAGTGTCATGAATCTGTTGCAACCTAGTTCTTTATCCATTATACAATGGACTAAAAGAGTAAAATAGGTTGTCTATGAAGAACAGAACAGAGGTCTATCCTATTATGACATCACCGTTCTAATTGAAAAATTAAAACTACATGATAACTTAATAAGAATGGCGACATAGAGGAAAGGTTTATAAAAACCATATGTACGGAAAGTTTTAATTTTTTTCTTAAAATTGAGATGAATTTATTCATTTTAACTATGGAAGGGGATGTGTACCAAAAATGATATCATGTAAATTCGTAATTCGCAAGTTGTAACATGTCGTTCTCAACCATGCAATTCTCGAAAAGACAAGTCCAAGTATGCAAACCTAACATTTCAATCCTGTAAAACTCAACTTGTTGTTCTCAACTTTACAAAGTTCAAATGTAATTCAAGAAATGTTAAAGTCGATACTTATTATTTTTATTTCAAATAAGAGGGATATACACATTTAGCAATGCTACAAGTTACGTTTTACAAATGGTAAATAAAAAATGAAGAGTTGTAAAATCAGCCTTACGAAATAGACTTTTGCATTTCGAGTTTTACATGAGTTGCACGGTTATGATTGTAATGTTCCGAAATACATCGGTACACGATTTCGCATTGACCATATTTGGAAGTTTAACGAAGACTGCCGATGATTTACGAGGATGATCGGTATTTGACAACAACGAGACCTCCCTGACCCTAGCTCCATGCAACGTTGTGTAAGCTTTCTGGATCGCGTTGAGTTGAGTCCATCGCAATGCGCGGAGCTTGGACTTGTGACTTTCACCTTAAAATTATCAAAGTTCTTATAAACTCGCGTAGGGTGTTTTCGAGCACCTACAAGGCAAACAGCAACAATTGAAAAAGAACAGATGTCATTTGCAACTAATTCTTTTCTGACCATTATCAATTTTTTTTCTTCTTGAATACATCATTTTATAAAATATACCGGTGTTTATTGCAAGAAAATTTCCGAACTTCGAAAAAGTCCATTTGATCGCGATTTTTGTGACGTCACCTCTTTTCGAGCCCCTCTGATTTTGTAACAAAGTCAACGCATATTAACTTTTCGGGGGCCGATTTCAATAGTTAAAAATACTTAATCAATTTCGTAGCATAACATATTTTTACAAAACTGAAAAGTTAAATTGTTTTCAAAGCACATGTTTAGTAATTGTTGTGACAATGGAATATGAGCGTTTCCCGATGCCTTGTTAAAGCATAGTTACTGTGTAGACAATCTTTCAGCACCATACTTAGTTAATTAATTTTAAATCATTATTTATTTTATGACATCCCCTAATTATGATTTATCACTAGAAGAATAAAGGTTTACATTTACTTAACTGATGTGAAGTTTGATTTAAAAACCTTTGGATAAAATTACAATAGTCGTGTTTTGTTGCTGTCTTGATTTCTCTGAATCGAGAAATCTAAGTTGTAGTTTTACATATGGAAATGTATAATCTTGTATTTAAAAAATTCTTAGAATTTTTACATCTTGATGATTACAAAGTTATTTTGATTTAAATTTTTAATGATATCTGAATTTGCAAGAGCTTAAAATTTGGCAAATATGTATTGAACAATGTCCCGACGTTCGGTCTCGTAATTTGGTGAGTTTTTGAAACCCTACCTTAATAAAAAAAATGAGATTTTTATAGTGAATCATTTTGATTCAGTACGTTGTGCAGAATTTAGTGTCCAGTTAAGTCTAACCCAGAATTAAAGTTCATAATATTCTTTTATGAGATAAACCTCGTGTATAACCCCTTCAAAAACAGTAGAAAAATATATCTAGATCT
Source organism: Phorcus lineatus (assembly GCA_921293015.1). NCBI lineage: Eukaryota > Metazoa > Mollusca > Gastropoda > Trochida > Trochidae > Phorcus > Phorcus lineatus. Next base: position 38,136,416 of record OV121097.1, read on the forward strand.
ATATTGACCAAGAATTTTGATAAAAGATGAAGGTAACAGGCCCAAACTCCGCGCATTACGATGGACTCAGCTAAACGCTATCCAGAAAGCTTGCACAGCGTTGCATGGAGCTAGGGTCAGGGAGGTCTCGTTGTTGTCAAATACCGATCATCCTCGTAAATCATCGGCAGTCTTCGTTAAACTTCCAAATATGGTCAATGCGAAATCGTGTACCGATGTATTTCGGAACATTACAATCATAACCGTGCAACTCATGTAAAACTCGAAATGCAAAAGTCTATTTCGTAAGGCTGATTTTACAACTCTTCATTTTTTATTTACCATTTGTAAAACGTAACTTGTAGCATTGCTAAATGTGTATATCCCTCTTATTTGAAATAAAAATAATAAGTTTCGACTTTAACATTTCTTGAATTACATTTGAATTTTGTAAAGTTGAGAACAGAAAGTTAAGTTTTACAGGATTGAAATGTTAGGTTTGCATACTTGGACTTGTCTTTTCGAGAATTGCATGGTTGAGAACGACATGTTACAACTTGCGAATTACGAGTTTACATGATTTCATTTTTGGCACACATCCCCTTCCATATTTAACCAAGTGTCTCTGAACGACTTGGACTGCCAAACATACCTTAACCACTATCCATCTTGTAGAATGTTAACATTAACATTATACTTAGTGTTAACAAATAGTTATACATAGTACATGTATTATCATGACTAAAGCTTCAAAGACGTAGCCTCGTCAAACCATTACATTCTGATTACTTCGTATGTACATAATTACTTCGTATGTACATAATTACTTCGTATGTACATAATTACTCCTTATGTCCGTAATTACTCCGTATTTACATAGTAAAATTGTAGATGATAACATCATTATTAATAATTTTTAATACAACTGAACATTATAAACTCTTAACGAATTAATTCATAACCTTCATCGGCAAGTCATTTGAAAGGTCGGTTTATTCGGACCGCTGCATCTTATTTCTTTGAGAGGCATTAAGCAGCTTTCAAGATGAATGACGAAGAACTACATGGATTTTCAACTTCTTTTATACAAGACTGCGTTTTTATTTATTTTCTAGAAAGAATTGACCATAATACGTTTCTTTAGGGTTTACAAAGGATAAATCAACAATCCAATCAGTTTTTTCAGTGTCGTGTGTGCTTGAGGCTCATTTACACGTAACTAACTCGATAATCCTCGCTTTTGACACTTTATCTTCAGTCGCTTTTACATTTTTGTTCCTCAGTGGTTTATTCAGGTGTAATGACAGCGAACTTTCTCTGAATAGTGTAAACCAGATGTGTCATATGTTCAAATGAGCCATGGCCATGAGAATGTTCTGTCCATTCTGAACCATAATATAAGAGCACATTCAATGCCCATGGTCCATAGCAAAAAATGAATGGTATATAATGACAGTCACTGTATGAAAACGATTTCGCATACACATCCTTCAGAAACAGTTTTTACTTCTAGGTAAAATGACACCATTGATAAAATAAAGCATATTACTCGAACCACGAGGCGTTTTCCTTAAAACGAAGTGTGCAAAATGTTCAGTAAAATAAGCTTTGAAAATTTTGAGAAAAGTTAAGTTCCCGGTTTTGCTTGTCAGTCAAGCAGATTGCACCTTTCCCCACGTGTATTTAAGTAACGCCAGTTGCAATCACTCGCTAATTCAAAATTAGCCTGTCGTTGGGCCTGGCGCAAATAACTATATTGGGGGAATTATCGAAAACCATAGCTTTGAAGGTTTCTAAAATTGAACAAATCCCGGTCGAAAGAAATCATTCTCTCAAGCTTCTCGAGCTATCAGTTTCCACGTAACCTTTGATACAGTTGAGCGATATTTCGATTTTCTTTCGAATTAGAAACCCACAACGCTGATAAGAAGGTTGTCCCGAAAGTTTCCCGCCTGAATATGAAAACATGCCTGAAACGCAACGATACTGTGCGTGCATGAAGAACCCTCATTGACGTGTAAATGGCATGAAAATCACGAGATGCATACTATTCTATTGCATATAATGACTGTCATTCAAAGGTACTCTCACATCTTTTACTGAAATGGAGAAAGTGAATGTAGGGCTGTTATCAAATATCTGAGTTTAAAGAAATACACTCCAAACAGGGGCGTAGGAACAGGGGGGGCTTTGGGGAGCTTAGCCCCCCCACTTTTTTTAAGCCCCAACCCTCCCCCCCCCCCCCCCCCCCCCTTTCTAAAACTACTCTGAGCGTAGAACTAAAACATCCAATCATCCTAATTGACGATAAGATGGGGTAAGCAGTAAGTTTCCTTTTTTTTGGTTACAAAATTTCAATCCAAGCCCCCCCACTTTCAAATTCGCTCCTACGCCCCTGCCAAAGGATATTCATGGGGATATGTTACAAACATAAGGTCACTCTGCCCCTTCACCATTAAACATTGGTGAGCTGAATTTAAACGGGTAGAGTAAGCACTAAAGACAAGCCCCGTCCTGGTCATCCATTTGATGTCACAACAGGTGAAAACATTGAGGCTGTTCTTGACACAATAATGCAAGACAGGCGAGTGACTATCAGATACTTAGCTGATACTCACCACATCAGTTAAACATCAGTTGAACGAATTATACATGAATAAGGTATCAGCAAGCTGGGTACCCAGAATGTTATCTTAGGACCAAAAGCGAAAATGTGTCATGGTCAGTAAGCAACTTCTTTATGAGTATCGCACAGACCAAGAATCATTTTTCGCTCATGTCATTACTCAAGATGAAACCTGGGTACATTATTTGGATCCTGTGACAAAAAGCCAAAGCATGCAATGGAAACACAGCACATCACCCACTCCTAAAAAGTTCAAATCTTGTTCCTTCAGTTGGAAGGTCATGGCATCCGTTTTGCTGGGACTCTCAGGGTGTAATAATGATTGATTGATGTCGAAAAATAAGTCATAAAAATTTGAATGTGTCTTTGATTTTGATGGTCAGGCCGCAAATATTTGGGACACCCCTCTTAATTGGCATCACGGATGTCATCTTTATTTTACATATAATACGGAGTTAAAGTTTCGAATGAATTCTTTTGAGGAATATGTGTTCATCTCACTTGTGAAGAAACCCCTGTCTTCTCAACGGAAATGCTCATTTTGGACATGTTAGTATACAAATTAACTTGCCAACAGACAATAAAGATACCATAATTCTAGCCCAGGAAATTTAAAGACATTTGGTACAAATATGTCCTACGAAGATCCAGTTTTGAAAACTTAAAGAGCCTGTACATCTTTTGTTCCAAACACAAAACCTCTTCTAAATAAATATGCAAAAAATAATTGAGGTCAGGTGATTTAGGGATCATCAAAGCTTTCAAAAGTATTTCACTTATATTGCTATTATTTTTACAGGGAACACCAGCAACACCATTGTGGCAATGGATTACGGTGAAACCTGCGCGCATTGGCTGGAACTAGCGAACCATTGGTGGTACTGCACTGAAATACAGTGTAGCATTGCACCCAAACCTTACTGCCTGTTGAACAGTTCTCTACTGCAGACAAAGTTACTGAGCCCCTGGCGGGATTCAAACCAAGGACCTCTTGATCCGAAACCGAACGCGCTAACCACTGTGCTGTCTCGCCCCTACTGACCTTCAATCAACATAATTATGCATCACTGTACATAACACACTGGTTACTGGGGGTCTGGCCAAGGTCACTTGTTCTCAGCAATGAGTACACTCAAACTGTGGCTACATCATTTCTAACCAGCTAATTTTTATAGTAACATTTGGCTGATTGATGGAGATCCAGACTTGAAAGAAAAGTCAAATCAGGTTTTTTTTTGTGGAAACGAAATTCATGGGGACATTCCTGTTTATACAAGTATGTTATCACTACATGATTGTAACATTACTCAGTTGAAACATTGTACTGAGGATAACATTTTGGTCAATTTAGATTTTACAACTAGATAAATGAGAGCGCACATGTGGTAAAATAAAAGAAAGAATGAGAAGTGAAGCCATTCATTGGCGCAACGAGGGTGAAAAACCTTTCAACGGCATTACTGATTACAAGGCATTATTGATTAGCCTTATCATCAATCATTTGTTAATTTTTGGGTATTCGAACCATACAGATACATTATTTATATAATGTTGTTAAATAAGTATTAGTACAGTATCAATTTTTTATGTCATTGTCCCTCAAAGTAACATGATGGACCTTAGCCGGTAGGTAAGCCTTTTTCAGCATTGCCTCCCTTGCATCCTCATTACCACATCAACATTACTGAAGTGAACCTTTTATAACAGTCTTAAATAGGGCATTATACCCTGTCATAACTATATCATTAAGCATAGGACAAAATATTTACACATCTTATTCTGTATCCAACAAATGAGATAATCGAGATTCCTTGCATTAATGGTTTGTTAGAAGAATGAACTGATCTGAGAAATGAACTGAAAAGATTTTAGGGCTGATGCCCTGCTTATAAACCTTTTATGGCATTTTCTCATTACGACTTAGGTTTCTTGAAAATTGATGAAGACCTTCCTTTGCGGATGACCAAGGGTTTTCCACATGAAAAACATGATAACACCACCAAAGCACTCTGGGAGGAAGGGGTGTTCACTTACTCAAAGAGTACTGTTAAAGCAAATGAGCCTGCATAAAAACTTCCTTTTTAAAAGCTGTTGTCTTCATTTTCCTTTACTTTGAATTTCTATTTGCCCCTCATCAGATGCTGTTATCTTTGAGATTTGTTCACCCTTTGCAGCAAGAATTTCTTCGATATTCCTGAAATAAGAAAAATAAAAGTGATATGCCAAATTTGTTTGTCAAACTTGAAAAATAATTGGCATTGGTCTTTATTAGGTATGAAAATGATGTGTACACATGTTTTCCCCAGTTACTCTTAGAAGGGCGCAGTGCCATGCCCTTTTGAACATGCGCCCTGTCTTTTCCTGGCCTTTCCTGCTAGCCAAATCTCAATATTTGCTTTAAACACCATCATATGTTAAATTGAACAGAGAACAAGTTCTATGGATTTACAATTTCTTTATTGCAGGATTGCGACGTTTCGGTGTAGATACAACCAGGTGATATAAGACCAAAATCACTTGCTTGATAACGGTGCTAGTATCTACACCAAAACGTTGCAATCTTGCAATAAAGAAGTTGTTAATCCATATAACTTGTTCTCTATTCATCTCACCAACTTCTAAATGCCTCTTAAAGACATGTGGTAATTTGAATGATATTTTTACTTGATATACTGTTCCTAATGTATGAAGAGCTCATGATTACTATGATATCAAGAAACATTGCATTTGACAAAAAGAGATGTAAGTAAAAGAAGAAAATGTTTATAGAAACTAATGATCGATTCAGCCACAGTTGAATGACCCTCTTTTTTACAGAAAAAAGTAATGTTTTACATACTTAAAAATGAATTTGTATCTAAATGCCCATTTGAATGAAGTTGTGCGCTTCTCAAAATCAATTTGCCCTGCCCTTTTCCAAACTTGGGGAAATATTATAGATGTCACATGTGAATTTTAGCCAATCATGAAATTTTGTTCCCATTTATCTAAGCAATAGAAAATTGCAGTATGCATGGCAGCATTGGGCCATTGACTGTCATGAAATAAATAAATAACAAAATTACTTCCAGCAAATGTTTGTCATTCATATGCAATCTGAAATCTGGTGTTGTAGTCTATGATTATAACTTAAGCTGGCTATGAGAGATAAATTCTTTAATGTTATAAATATATAATGAAATTCAAAGTCAAATGTGCTGGTCCACTTGGGCTTTGCAAATAACTCCAGACTCTTCCTGAATGGCATTATATTTTGATTTTAGACAATTTATGACAGAAAACTATTGTCTGTTATTTTCAACTAATGGCTCAGTTTCAAGAGAAAAGTATCATTTATGAGATTATTATGACGAATTTGTTTCTATGAATATATGACAATAACATTTTGAAAAACAGTGTGGGGTTGTTGAGTCTGTCTCAGCCATTTACATTTTAATAAAATATTGGTTGACTCCCGATGTTTTCTGGAATCTTATTTTCAACGATAAACGTCAAGTGCTGATTAATTGGCAAGAAATTAAAGCTTATCTAAGATGTTTTTAGCCATGCGCAACAAAACAGACCTTGAAATGACTATAGGACCTTTTTGTGAGAAAGCGAGAAAAAGTAAATAGGCCTGATGCTTAAGAGCACAGATACAACCCCCATTATACATTGTTCTAGAGTATTTTCCATTAAAAAACCCAAAACATTCTCATTGTCCCGGTAGAATATTAGTGGGGTTTTTTTTGGTTATATATATACCTATGGCCGATGTCCTTGAACCATCCCAGATTATCAGCAATGAGGTGGTGATTTTTGCAACCTTTGCACTTCACAATAACAACACCTTCTGTGTAAGATTGTTTTGAAAATGTCTGATGATTTCTAGTAGTGCACACTTTACAGGTGTATGCAATCTGCATCTTCGCTTCGATCTGTCCGATAGGTCCCTTGTCACTGTTGTCATTGTCAACATGTTTGATTGTAGTAGAACTGAAGCGACGTGATCTAAGAACAGTTTTCTGCCAGTAAGTTTCATGTTTCAAGTTAATCACACATGAAGTTGAACCAATTCGACGAATGAGACGGCCGGAGTCTCCTTGTCTTGTCAACAGGCTTTGATAAGATCGTTGAAAAATGGTATTCGATCTTTGTTGTAGGAAAACTAAAGTGTTTAACAATCGTGTTTGAAATGAAAATGACATTCTAAGAGTGCGTTCGTCACCGTCACGCTGCCAACGATGACTGATCAGCCACGCTAACGTTCACGCGGTATAAAAACTGTCCTGTTATGAACTCACATGCAACTTCCGCCTAACAAAGCGCTGGACCCGGAAGTTGAACAGATGCTACTTTCAAAAAGAATAGAGGAAATTTATTTTTTATCTATATATATAATTCCTGCAATTTTTATTTTTCTTATCACAATATAAACCGATTTTCAATAGCTAATTTGTGAGTTTCAGAATTTAAATCTAAGGACTGTTTTTATGGATTATTAAGCAAGACGTTTTGTGTATTTGAGTGACATCAAATATAAGTTGTAATACAAGTATTAGTTAGAATTAAATATGGCGACGAATTTGCAGTATCGCCGAGTTTCGAGGTTGTTTATTTCGAAATTGATACATAACAGTGCAGCGTCTCGTAATTTGAACGATCCCATAAAGTATGTGAGGTGTCCCTGTGCTAGTGGGTTTCCAAGATATTACAGGACTTCACATCAACCCTATGGTAAAAACAAATCCGACCATTTTGTCAGTGCCTCATTTTCCGTGCCTGTTCTTATCTACGTTCATAAATATCATGTTCACTGTACAATTTAGCTGATGTATAGGCGTTTTTTTTAGTAATGAAAGAACTTTTCAGTGTCACTTCTAAAGACTCAGATTTTATTATTAACATGACTGTTATAAAACCTAAATATAATGACAGAATATTGTATCATATAAAAAATGAATTTAAGTTTTATTATATTTGACAGTTAGGCTAACAATGATTAGTTACACAGAGAATATACCTTTTTTTTCTGATATTTCATATCCACAGTTTCACAGTCGTCCTCAATTTGCATATGTAATGTTTATGACACTTTGGTAGCCAAGAAATGACATTACTTTTTTAATAGGATTTCATATCTATTCTAATTCTTTCATAAACTTTAGTGAATTGGGATACGAATTGGATGTACATCAAATATGAATGATATAGCCTATGATAACATTAAACCTCTTATTGGTATTTTGTGTCATTCTTTGGTATATTTCTTTTGTAAAGTTATCAACATCTTTATGGTTATTTCTTTTCACGAAACGGAGCATTCCATGAATATTACAAATTAAAAGACAAAACATTTATTCAAGGTATCTTTCTCTAGGAATAGCAATTTGGATTGGTCCCATCCAATGGGGCATTAGTTGGAGTTGTGCAGAGATTGCTTTACGAAAAATAATTCCATAATTTATGATTTTGCTCTTTTTATTAACAAAACAAGCAAGGGTGAATTGAAAGCAACTTAAAATACATTCATAAACATATCTATGCAGTTAGACATTCATAAAAAAAGTCTAAAGGTTTGTTTTCCAAGTGCAGAAGAGCATTGATGTTCAAGCAAGTAAAATTGACTTGCTGATTTAAATTATTTCACAGGTTAAACCTGATAGCTCGTTTACTTGGGCCTTATGTGATCTATACATGTAGAGTAGTGGAGCAATTGGACTCCATTTTAAAGATTGACTGCAGAAATAGAATGGAATATTGTTAGGTGTATTCTGATTTCTAATCAACCAATATTTCATGTTAATTAGTTAGTGAAAAGAATGAAGAACCAACATTTGAAGCAAAACCAGAGCATGATCACAATGAGACCCAGCTCCAGCAAGATGATCTGTATCCCGGACATATCCCCACCAGCCTCTTCCAGAAGTCTCTCCTTGCAGTTGGCTCGGCAGCCATGTGTATACTCAACCCGGCTAGAGATGGTATGTTTCTGCTTGTGTACAGATATGAAGATATAAATTTGATTTCTTCAGTATGTATTCTTGATTTATAAACACCATGTGCATATTGTTGGCCGCTGCCCCCGTCAAGTAATACTTCGTCAGTCTCAGTCAAAGCCTTGCTCCATTTTGTTAACTTTTCTGCTCCAGCTCTTCAGTATACTGCAGCTGAATAGACTAATAAGAAATCTCATGGAGGGTAATTCTTCTTGCCAAAGAGGATGTATCAGTAAAACCACAAATCTTTGCACAATGCAGCAAGGTTTAAATTAGCTAGTGATGGAGACTGGGGTCAGTCAGGCCCTTTTATTTGCAAGAAATCAAATCTTGTTGCCAAAATTGTTTGCAGAATTTGTTGAAATCTTCTTTGAAATTGCAATTTATTGTTAAAGGATTTATCCAGAACATTTGTGCTAATTAAATCTTGGGCATGTACATCTCAGGATCACAGTTTAGGATATGTGACAGGGTTTTGTAGGTGTCTGACCTTTTACACTGAAAAAGAACTATGCGATATTGAACAATTATTGACTTAAAGTGAGGTTGATCCAATGATTTATCGACCTTGGACACGTGATATTCACACAGGCAAAGTCTATAATTGTTTTATTATATGAATTAGGTGTTTAATTACCATTCTTCTACCATTTCCAGTAGACCGGGATTTTCAAAATCTATTTTTATCCACCAGAGGTGTTTGGATTGTTATATCAACCTCTCACGATCCACACAGGTTGACATCGCTTGACGTCATTGCTGTCATGTGACCAAGTAGGCCAATCAGAAAGACGGAAATAATCCATTCATATAATAATGTGTCATATTACAGACATGATCTGTGCACTTGGTGAAACAACTGGCCCGATAGCTCTGCGCTACATGAGGCAGAAGATGCTACAGGATCCATCTGGGAGACAGATTCTTGAGCAAGTACATTTTGTTGGTTTTGCTTTTAAAATTGAATGTTTTTGCGTGATGTTGTACTGTGTCATTTAACAATAGCGGCTTTCACACTTTTATCTGCTGGTCCACACTGAGAAGGGGGGCTTCAGTTGTCAACGCCAACGATGGCAACTTAAACAAATGTGGTTGATTTGAAGTTTTGTTTACCATTCACACATGAATACAAGGATATTTTCCTACTTTTTAAGAATAAATATGTCATAGGCATTTGCCAAGGAATCGTTAGATTACATGTTTTCATTAACCGTGTTATGAAATTACTTTGTTAAAACTTTATTATCTACTCAACAAAGTCGAAAATTATTCTTATGTATTGTATAGGCTGATGTCCTTCTTCTTGAAATAAAAGGATCTACCTTATTTGGGGGCTTATGAATACATCACCGCCTTGGTGAAAACATTTAAAGCGAGAAGGGAAACGTACTAACATAAAACTGTTAAGTGATTGACATATCAATTTATCTTATTTCGCTATTATTATTTTTGTATTAAGCACCAAAACTATTAAGGACAATTTCCTAGATCCAGCATCTCTCAAATTTTACCTGTTGGTAACTGGAATGATCGTGAAGGTTAAACTAGTGTTAGCATCAACATTGGTTTGGCTTGAAAGTGAATCCCCTTTAATCATTATAATTAAATGCCAGCTCTGGTTGTATACTTCCCAAGGTTATCATAATGATCAGTGGTATCTTTCATCACAACAGAGTTACAGTGTGTAGTGTCTATAGCATGCCATAAGCCATGGACACTTGTGACTTTTAGAATTCTGTGTTATGATCATTAAAGGGGGCGGGAAAGCGCAGTGGTTAGCGCGTTCGGCTTCGGATCAAGAGGTCCGTGGTTCGAAACCCACCGGGGGCTCGGCAACTTTGACTGCAGTAGAGAACTGTTTTACACGCAGTCAGGTTTGGGTGCAATGCTACACTAAGTTACAGCGCAGTACCACCCATGGTTCGCTAGTTCCAGCTGTTGCTCGCAGGTTTCACCGCACTGTAGAAATTTTTTTATAGTATGTTTATTTTTATGGTATGAAATAGGGTTGGAAAAAATATAAAACTGTCCCTTATTTAATTCACCGATCACATTAATCATGTCATATTACGATAAAAAATCTTACACTTTACTGATATTACTCACCTGATAAACATGAAATATATATGGATGAAATATCCACAACGTAACAAAAACTAATAAAAATAAACTTATTGATTATGTTGAAGCAAGTCTTTCCACACTCAAGGCACAAATGGATGGCTACATTTCTAAATATGTTTATATATTATCAGTCTCTTAGCATTTTTTCTGTAAAATAGTCAATTGTGGAGCAACCAAAATATCATTTGATGTAATATGTGAAAAGTGGAGTGTGTTATGATCGTTTATCATATGTCGATCAATGTTATGGCGTATTTTGCATAATGTCATGGAGGTAAAGTTACAGCACCCGGCCTGTAAATTCATACCCCATTTCATAAACCATATCAATACATTCCCGGGGAACTTTAGTTAAGAGTTACCTCCCTTTTTCTGGTTATCATTGTGTAGCCAGAGGGTAGTCTGAGTAATGCTTTTTCATCGATAAACATTATGTTGTTGACTCTTTTAATTAATTGTTCTTTATTTTAAGTATTAAACTAATAAATGTGCTTCTTGTTGGTTAACTTATACATGTCTCTGCTATGGAAGGGGATGTGTGCCAAAAATGAAATCCTGTAAACTCGTAATTCGCAAGTTGTAACATGTTGTTCTCAACCATGCAATTCTCGAAAAGACAAGTCCAAGTCTGCAAACCTAACATTTCATTCCTGTAAAACTCAACTTTCTGTTCTCAACTTTACAAAGTTTAAATGTAATTTTAGAAATGTTAAAGTCGAAACTCATTTTTGTATTTCAAATACGAGGGATATACACATTTAGCAATGCTACAAATTACGTTTTACAATTGGTGAATGAAAAATGAAGAGTTGTAAAATCACCCTTTGGAAACAGACTTTTGCATCTGGAGTTTTACATGAGTTGCATGGTTATGATTGCAATGTTCCGAAATACATCTGTACACGATTTCGCATTGACCATATTTGGAAGTTTAACGAAGTCTGCCGATGATTTCCGAAGATGGTCGGTATTTGACAACAACGAGACCTCCCTGATCGAAGCTCCATGCAACGCTGTGCAAGCTTTCCGGATAGTGTTGAGTTGAGTCCGCCTCAATGCGCGGAGCTTGGGCATGCCGTCACCTTTTGTAAAAGTTCTCAGTAACTCGCGTACGGTGTTTTTGGACCCTTAAGGCAAATAGCAACAATTGTAATAGAACAAATATCATTTGCAATTAATTCTTATCTGACCATTATCCCAAAAAATTTTCGTGAATACGTCATTCTCTAAAATATACCCGTGTTTATTGTAAGAAAATTTCCGAACTCTTTTCGAGCCCCTCAGATGTTGTGACGTAGTCAACGCATATTAACTTTTCGAGGGCCGATTTCAATAGTTCAAAATACTTAATCAATTTCGTAGCATAACAAATTTTTACAAAACTGAAAAGTATCATTTTTTCAAAGTACATGTTTATTGTTTAGTAATTGGTATAACAATGGAATATGAGCGTTTCCGACGCATTTGGAAAAGCATGATTACTTTGTAGACAATCTTTCAACACCATACTTTTGTGTCGTCTTGGCAATCAATTTTAAATGATTATTATTTTATGACATCACGTAATTATGATTTATCACTAGGAGAATAATGGTTTACATTAATTAACTGATGTGAAGTTTGATTTTATGCATGTACTCCTCAAGCCGCACTTGCGTAATAATACCTTCAGTTGATGAACACAGTTGGTAAGATTTGTAATTATACACAGGCCCGTAGCACCAATTTCGAGAGTGGGGGGGGGCTGAAATTAGGGATTTAAATTGCTATGTTTATTTAAGAAAAACTCCCGCTTACAACGTTTGAAATAAAGAGCAAAAAAGTTGTTTTTTACCCTACGGGCCTGAAACACACTGGATAAAATTCAAGATATACACTACGTGAATCGATAATTAACTATCAATTACGATACAATAGTTGTGTTTTTGTTGCTGTGCCACTTGTCTTGATGCGAGAAATCTAAGTTGTACACCCCTAAGTTATACGTATGGAAATGTATAATCTTGTATTTCAAATAATTGTTAGAATTTTAACATCTTGATGATAACAAAGGTATTTTGATTTAAATTGTATCTGATATCTGAATTTGCAAGAGCTTTTCGACTTAAAAATGGGCAAAATAGCCTATGTATCGAACAATGACCTGATGTTCTCTGGCGGCCTGCCAGACCAGGCAAAAATTGATAGACCGTTCGCTTATAAGAAGACCCTATAATAACTGTTGATCGGGCGGAGAGTTAAAAATAACATGTCACATGAAATGTCAGTCATTTGATTTTGACATGTTCTTCAATTAAATTTGTTCAAACTGTTAAAAAACGTCTGGTTTAGAACGTTCATAGCTTTAAAACATGACTTTAAACGGTATTAAATAAATGTTTCTTTTAACGAAATAATATTCATTGGTTAAACGACCGAATGAAAGACTAACAAAAGAAAAAAATATTCTTTTCAATGATTTTGGAACTTTTCCCTTACTTTACGTTGCGTAGTTATTTTTCCAACTATTAATTTGAAAGAATAACATGCCCGTGTTTTAAGGGTAACGTGGGTGTACAATATAGATATATTTTTTCTACCGCTATTTGTCTTTCCGAGACAAGTATGCCGTTGTTTCATTATTCTAAATCCAGTCTCGTAATTTGGTGAGTTTTTTTAAACCCAACCTAAATATCTAAAACGATATTTTTTATAGTGAATCATCTCGATGCAGTAAGTTGTGCAGAGATTTAGTGTCCAGTAAAGTCTAACCCAGAATTAAAGTTCATAATATTCTTTCGTGAGATAAACCTCGTGTTACCCTTACGAAAACAGTAGAAACAAATTATCTAGATCAATAATTGACTAAGAACTTTGACAAAAGGTGAAGGTCGCATGCCCAAGCTCCGCGCATTGTGGCGGACTCAGCTCAAGACTATCCGGAAAGCTTGCAAAGCGTTGCATGGAGCTTGGATCAGGGAGGTCTCGTTGTTGTCAAATACCGATCATCTTCGGAAATCATCGGCAGACTTCGTTAAACTTCCAAATATGGTCAATGCGAAATCGTGTACAGATGTATTTCGGAACATTGCAATCATAACCATGCAACTCATGTAAAACACCAGATGCAAAAGTCTGTTTCCAAAGGGTGATTTTACAACTCTTCATTTTTCATTCACCAATTGTAAAACGTAATTTGTAGCATTGCTAAATGTGTATATCCCTCGTATTTGAAATACAAAAATGAATATCGACTTAACATTTCTAGAATTACATTTGAACTTTGTAAAGTTGAGAACAGAAAGTTGAGTTTTACAGGAATGAAATGTTAGGTTTGCAGACTTGGACTTGTCTTTTCGAGAAGTGCATGGTTGAGAACAACATGTTACAACTTGCGAATTACGAGTTTACATGATTGCATTTTTGGCACACATCCCCTTCCATACTCTGCTACCATTTTTTCTTAAACCTAATTATTGAAAAAATTGTTCTGTAATAATTAATTTGCAAATAAAAACAACAGTCAATTTAAATTCTTTTTGTTGATGGTGAAAGAGGTATATGATATATGAGAATATGTTACAAATAGTAATTTTAAAAAACTCCATACCCCATATCAGCCCTTGAGCCATATTAACCCTCTGGCCTGCAGTCCTTAGGCTGACATGGGAGTCTCGGGCTGATATGAGGTATGATATGAAAATGACATGTTATAACCTCTGTGTATACACAGGAATGTTCACTGAAATTTTGTCTCCTTAGCAAACACCTTGATAGAACCCTCTCTTTAACATTTACTTTTTCAGGGAGCAGCCCTTGATCACCACGGAGACCATCTCTATTCCGTATCTTGAAAGTCTCCCTGACAACACTTTCGGCAAAGCCTACTGGCGGTTCTTAGATACAAATGTGAGTATACGTTTAACTTACTTTATCATCCAAAACTGTGTTCCACAGGAGATATCGCTTGTGGAAGATCAAGCGATATCTACTAGGAGGTATCGTTTTGATAGTAGATTTTGAACAATGCCCTATTACAGTCAAGTTCATGACATCACAATTGCTTTACATCATCAAGTAATAACAACACAATGCTATGATGTCATAAACACGATGACATCACAATGCTATGACATCACTCCAATGAGAGTTTTAGAGTAGTGCAGAGTTCAGAAATTCACATTTTTCACGGAATCTAAATGAAAATTGATTTTGGATGATAAATAGAATCTCACCCTTGTGTCTTCTGATATCAAATATATCAACACTCGTTGATAAAAGTAAAACATCCTCGGCAAGACTCGGATATTTGTAACTTTTATCACCTCGTGTTGATATATTTGATATCAGAAGACACTTGGGTGAGATTCTCTATGCCTACAAGCAGTTTCTTGCATGAATCTATATAAATTGTAAATGAATAAGGCAACCCCATATTTTTATAAGTAAAAGTGATGTTGTGGGGGAGTGTAGATTTGTGTAAATAGAAAATCTAATGGGCAGCTGTTCCCATTTTTAGTTGATGAGTGATTGGGGTCTTATCATTGCAAGACAATCTATTTTGATATGCAGTATGCCTTATAGTGAAAAAGTGAAAAAAATATCTACAGTATTAGTAGAAAGGCTATGCAGCCAACATTCAGTCCGATGAAAAATGACATACTACAATGCTATAGATTATGTCAGTTCATTGTTGACTCACACATTGTGGAGGCCAAAATTTTCTTTTTGGTCCTCCCTCCACTCTACAAGAATAAGGTGATAATCAAAAGTCATTCGGTTTAAACTAATGTATATGTAACATGAAGCTTGAAATGTAAGCATTGGGTATTTTTTGTTTTGTTTCATAATATTACCTTAATCTTATACTACCATATACATATTTGCTGATTTTCTGAATGCACAACATTGGATGTGAGATTTATTGTATGTAATGTGAAAACTTAGAAATAAAAAGATATAACAAAAGATAACAAGATAAATGATTGAAAATGTGTTTATTTCAATGAAAGAACAACAGACTCTATATCCATTCATATATATCACAATATACAAGAAATAATTGGTTAGCAAATGATATATTTTGCTATCCACGATAAATAAAGCTTAAGCATTTCTTGACATAGAGATAATATGATACACAAGTATCATGTAATGACGTCAATTAGATATAATTACCAGTTATCTTTGGGAGAATTTGTAGAATTGAGGGAGCAAGTGTTATTAGTTAATTTGGCTTTTTACACTTAAAATAGAAAACTGTACATGTTGAAAAGTAACCAAGAAATTGTTTCATAGTACCATTGAAAATATCTCATCATTTATACATAAAGATACTAAGGCTCACTTATGCAAGGCAAATTTAATTCATGCAAGAAAAAAGTTCATCACTCATGTCAATCTTTCCCTTGAGCTTTGAAAAAATGTTCAGAACCTTTGTGCTTATTCAATCCTTCAATATTGAAATTTCAAAACACCCTACCCCTCCCTTTTGTATTAAGACAAAGCTAACCACTTTGTTTCCCAAAAGCCCTGACATAGAACACATGAAATTTCCTAGGTAAAAATTAAATGGAAATAGCTCATGCCTACCTTCTTGAAATACATAATTAACATTAAAAGGCGATAAACACAAAGAATGTATCTATCATCAGTATTATTAGGTGACTTGATTTGTATGCAGGCTTGTCTTAAACGGCAATAAGCAACATCACCTAAACTGTAAAACGGGTTTAAAAATGAAAATTATTTCAAATGTAACAGGAAGGACTTGTCTATATCATCAAGAATAATCATTTAAATTTAGTTGCTCTTCAAAAGTGAGCATATGACCTTAAAGGGAAACAACAACCCTAGCCTTTCAGACCTAATTGACCAGCAGTTACGTAATTGCCATAGCCTGGAAAGAGGTCACATGACATGGACTGGGTGCCGGCTAAGCGAGGCGATTGTGACAGGGGAATCCCCTTTATGACATGCGAACGTTGATTGGCTGATTCATTTTCGTTCCTCTTTTTATAAACAATGCCGTGTGACACGATGCCTGAATTCTAAATTCCAAATTGATTTTAGTTTTTACCACTTTAGAACTTTTATTAACTTTATTTGGGTGTCTATGACCTATTCTAAATCTTATTCCCCCATTCATTGCAAATAACTAAGGCATAGGCCCCACGTCGGCGACATCACCCAATGGTGGAAGCAGACGTTAAACTTCAACCCAACAACAACATGATGCCTGCAGTCCAAAATGGCTAGCTTTTCTACTATCACATGTCACCGAAAGAACACTTGCAATCGGTCAACTAAAAGGGGAGCATGTCCTTGTCGTACAGCCGTATATTGCCTTTTGTCGATAATTATTGAAAATAAGAAGGCCTAAATATCATAATTTTGGTATTTAAGTGATGAAAATGCAATTATTTCGACATGACTTGAACTTTATGCAGGACACTTGGTATATGATTTATTTCCATAAAACATGTAATACACAACATTCACATATATATATATATATATACAAACAGGCAGCAAATTCTTCTCCTGAAACAAACATGAAAAGATTAAAATATCAAATATATTGGTGGAAATATATATTTGCAATTATTCTTACAAAACTCAAGTTCATATTAAGCATTGTCTACCTTTATACATGGTATATTGGTTACTAATTAAGCGACATAAACAATTTTGAAGCATACTCTGTGTCACTTTAAAATTGTCTCACTAGTTATGAATAAATATTTCAATTCTTTTATTTCAGTAAGGTGTCTTACGCCCACATACAATCATATACAAATAAAACAGAATTAGAGAGGAAGTGAATTGACAATGTTTATTCCAGCTCGTCAACTGAAAACATGGGAGTAGAGCGAGATTACAGTGACTGTTTAGACCAGACTTTCCAAGTACTATATAACTTCCTTGAAGCGTTATAAACAACGTTTGTGATTGATCTCTTATGTAATATCTTTATTATCATTTCCTGTTCCGATGACAGCTGTGCTTTATTGCTCTATGCCTGGCTGGCTGGTTGATAAATTAGATAACATCATTGTTGATTTAAGCTTTACCGTTCATGCATTGTATAATGTCTCAGAGACTACGTGGAATAAGATATATCTATAACAAAATGTAAATAATGCAGTTTTTATTATGTTCAAGATGAAGTAACTTTATTACATATTTTTCACTATCTTTTAAAGGGGGTCAACAACTTTAATTTTTAACTTCCAGTGTTTTATTAGCGAGGCCCCGCGAGAGTCGTAAAACTCAATCAGCGCGCTCTCTACTCAACGGTGTTTTTTCTGCGCTGCATCCTACGCGCGCGGTTTCATTACACGCGCAAATTACCCAACCGGATACGCGTGTGAGAATGTCGTTTTAAACAAATCGTTCTACAACTGAACTGCCATATGAGATATGAGATATGAGAAAAAATATATAAATCTTTGTAAAGTGAAATCTTTTTTAGTTTTAATTCCCTCACCTTTTACAAAATTAGATAAACAATTCTGGTGCTCTGGTATTATGCAGTTGTTTACATTTAACTTGTAAGCTTGGACACTACAAACTTCACAATATTACTGTCGATATTTTTAAAAGTTAGGTTTTGACTTGTGTGGATATTTTTTGAATTTTCGTCACTATTACTCAATTCCTAACTATTTGAAATTTCTTATCTATGGCAGATAGGGGTTTGAGGGTTGTTTTTTTATATTTGGCAGTAAATTGAACCTGGATTAAACAACTGTAAAATCAATGCACTTTTAATATTGATACAGTTCACATATAGTTATCCAACTTTTTAAGAGCATAATTGAACACCAAGTTGACATTTAACAAAGACACAATCATTTTTCAGAAATTTAAGACACGTTTGCCATAATTTTAAAATATCACTGATAGTTATAAAAAGGGAATACATGAAGGATATATACTGGTCACTAGTTATAAAGTTTAACTAAAAGGGTTACCTTGATGATAGGGTGTTTTAAACTGTTTTTTTGGGTCCGGTTTAGTATGTCTTACAACACTGTGTAAAAAATCCTTTTTTTTATAATCATCAGTGATATTTTCAAATTATTGCAAACGTGTCTTAAATTTCTGAAAAATGATTGTGTCTTTGTTAAATGTCACCTTGGTGTTCAATTATGCTTGTAAAAAGTTTGATAATTATATGAGAATTGTATCAATATTAAAAGTGCATTGCTTTTACAGTGTTTAATCAAGGTTCAATTTACTGCCAAATAAAAAATAAAAAAACCCTTAAACCCCTATCTGCCATAGATAAGAAATTTCAAATGGTTAGGAATTGAGTAATAGTGACGAAAATCCTAAAAATATCCACACAAGTCAAAACCTAACTTTAAAAAATATCGAAAGAATTATTGTGAAGTTTGTAGTGTCCAAGCTTACAAGTAAAATGTAAACAACTGCATAATACCGGAGTACCAGAATTTTTTATCTAATTTTGTAAATGGTGAGGGAAATCTAAAAAAAACTAAAACAAGATTTCACTTTACAAAGATTTATAATTTTTTCTCTCATATCTCATATGGCAGTTCAGTTGTAGAACGATTTGTTTAAAACGACATTCTCACACACGTATCCGGTTGGGTAATTCACGCAAGTAGGGACACCGCGCGAGTAGGGTGCAGCGCAGAAAAAACACCGCTGAGTAGAGGGCGCGCTGATTGAGATTTACGACTCTCGCGGGGCCTCGCTAATTAAACACTGGAAGTTAAAAATTAAGGTTGAAGACCCCCTTTAAGTTGATGCATTCGCGATGCATAAATCAAAATATATAATGTACATACCTGGTACCATTTTAATACAGAAATATGAACAAAGGTTAAATGTTGGGTTAGATGTCAATATTGGCAAATATATTCATTAAAAAACCCACATCCATACATACAAATGGTTTTATATATTGATCTCTTATAATCATAGAATTCGACATATAATTGAGTATGATTATATGTAAGTATGACTCGAAGACAGCAGATAAACTGTAAGCAAAAAGGAAACAATTCAAGTATCAAATAGCCTAGAGCCTTAACAATATATGAATATATTTTATAATATGAAAAATATATATTTATTTAAGGCATAATAAATTTGAGGTGATCATACCGCGGCACTTCTGCTAAATGGCATCTCGTAATTTGCTCAGCAGGTTGCAGTAATAAGCTCCGGTAATGGTCTGACCCTTAGCTGGGTAATCCGTTGAGTTGACTCCACAACAATCCCAAAAAACAGACACCATGACCTTTCCTGTAGACTTTTGCACCTTGGACTTTTTGGGAGGTGATGACATAGCATGCTTCCACTCTTCGGCTCATCTCTTTTGTCTCAGGATCATATTGATAGACCCAGCTATCATCAATGGTAACAAGACGTTTGAAGAAATCCTCTTTGTATTCTTCCAGAAGCTCCAATGCCTGCCGAGACATGTTCCTTCGATTCTGTTTTTGCAATGGAGTCAGTAAGCGAGGAACCCAGCGTGCTGACACTTTGGACATATGAAACTGGTTATGGAGTATGTTCCATGCACTGCCATAACTCAGACCTGTTTCATGCATTATCATTTGTAGAGTTACGCGGCGATCTTCTTGAACCAGCGTCTCAACCTTCTTGATGACATCCATATCATCAGTAGGTGAGTGGCGTCCACTTCTTGGCTTATCTGCGAGGGAAATGTGGCCTGTTTGGAAATTCCTTTTCCATCTCACAACAGTGTCATAGGATGGGCTGTCATTGTCATAAACAGATTTCATCTCATCATGAATTTGACGTGCAGTAAGCACTTCTGATGTAAAAACTTAATTACACTGCACGCCTCAATTTTCTCCATAATAGAGGGTACTGTGCTATTTGGTCAACAGACGTAAAACTGGCTGTCGAGAAAAAGACTATTGTTGACCCAGGAACTAGACAAGGATCACTTATGCTACAGTAACCATTTGGTCAGTATTCACCAGTACATTCTTTGTGATAATTAAAACTTTTTGATATCCCCTCGTAATTTTGTTTTTCTTTTCACTTATTTTGCAAGCATTTGCTATAACTGACTTTGCAAACAAGCCCCATGTTTTCAAACAGAGAACAAATGACAGTGAAAGATATAATCGAGTTCCTTGTCTGATCAGCCCGAGAGAAAAGGAGCTAATCAAAAGGGTCGTCTGTTTTGATGGCTTCGGTGATGTTTGACCAGAAGAGGTCCGTGTTACCAGTGGGTTCGAACTGGATGTACGAATACTGGGCCAGGAAGGAAGCCATATCACGCGTCATATTCTGACATGAAACTCTTCTGTACATCACCACCACTATCACATTCTTTCCCCTGGAAACTCCCTCGGTACGAGCCATGTGAAACTCATAATCACACCATTTACTCTTCAGAAAGTCCTCAGAAAGAATTATCAAAGTTTTCTTGCTATTCTGAATGGCATTTGTGACATTTGAAGCAATGACTGAACCAGGGATGAAATCACGGTGATGAATGCAGAGTTTCAAGTGTGCTTTGTCTTCCAGCTCTTCTATCATTTTGTCTTTCACGAAAGCTCGATCCTCATCAGCGTATGAAACAAACCCATCAAACATGTATTGAATTTCCTCATCATTTTGCAACTTGGTTTTCCTTCCTACATAATACATGTATCGTAATCTCCACCTATATCGGTATACTATCATTATTATGATTGTCAGAATTGTCAGCAAGAATAATGAAAATGAAATTATGAAATAAGCCATATACGACACACATCTTAACCTTAAAATGTCTATCAGGCTGTCTAGTTCTGATGATTTCATCAGTGTCCCATCGCTGAATTTACAATGACTTGATTCTAAACCTATGATCTTGGAACGGTATGTTCGCAACCACTGAAGAAATTGCAGATTAGTACATATGCAGGAAAAAACATTATTTGCAAGGTTTACTGTCACATTGTTTAGGTCATCTAAATCTTCCTGAATGTTTTTACCAAGATTTCCCAATGTGTTCAGGGAAAGGTCCAAATAGCTTAAGTTCTTCATATGTCTAAGGTTGTGATCAAAAGTGTCGATTTTGTTGTCAGACAGTAGCAAAGACTTCAGACTAATCAAATCAGCAAAAGCATTTTCCGATAAATACTCGATACTATTTGAGCTGATATCGAGATACTCTAATCTATAAAGTTGACTGAATGATGTACCCTGGATGTCTCTTGCAAAATTACTTCCGAGATAATTATGAGAAATATTTAAATACTTCAGAGGCAAAGACTCTACAGACCTATTAAACTTGGTTAGTATATTATGAGACAAATCCAGGTATTCTAATTTATGGAAAGTTTTAAAAGAACCTTCCAACCCTTCTAGCAGGTTGTCAGGGGCAATGAAAGCCTTCAATGACTTTTTTGTGTGCTGTATGTTGTATAATGTGCCTCTGAAATAAGACCTAGATATATCCACTACTTCTATGTTAGTGGGGAAAAGAACAGGATATGGAAATTTAGGTCCTTTCTTGTGCCAACCGTAAATGTCTTGTAAATATAGATTCTGTAAGGACTTCATTTCAAACAGTTCAAAAATATAGATTCCATAGGCAAATCTATTATCTCCTGCATATATGGTTTTAAGGTATTTCCAGCCACTTGATAAAACATTTTGCTCTAACTCTGTAATACCATTACCTTCAATATGTATTTCTACCAAAGGTGTATGTTTAAGATACATTAGATGTT
Source organism: Phorcus lineatus (assembly GCA_921293015.1). Lineage (NCBI taxonomy): Eukaryota > Metazoa > Mollusca > Gastropoda > Trochida > Trochidae > Phorcus > Phorcus lineatus. The sequence continues at coordinate 38,158,834 of OV121097.1, forward strand.
TTATCATTAGTTTGGAACATGAACCAAACATGGGATGCAAATGGTTCATTTTCAACAGTTTCAAAGGAGAGTTTTGTAAACCAAAAGTTGATTTCGAGAAGTTATTAAATCCCAGACCTCGGTTAAGTGAAAGGTCAAGGACACTGATATTTGGAAGAGATGTAAAGGTGCCGGGTTCAGTGTCCATTGTTAGACAGTTTGAAGCATTCAAGTATTTAAGATGAGGAACATTTCTGAAGGTTGAGTTCCTCAGAACAGGCAGAACACAAAACCCATCATTGTCAGAGAGGGAGAGGTTTGTTAAATGGACGAGATTTTTGAAACCAGGTCCAAAATCAGCTGCCAGTCCATCAAGATGAAGAACCTGCAATGATTGAAGTCTTCGGAAACTCTTATCTGGATAGGCTGCAGACACAGGAAGGTATTCAGCATTAGAGTTGTTATTGATTCTCAGAGAAATTAATTGTTTCAGAGGGGAAAACAAGCTCTGAGTGTAGGTCCTTTCACTAAGAGAGAGTTTGTTTGATGAAAGGTCAAGCTCTTTCAGTTTTCCAAGACCTGCAAATGTATGTTTGTTCAGGAACAATAGCTGATTGGTGGAGAGATCAAGCTTCCGTAACTCTTTGAGTTTCTGGAACATCTTCCCTGATGTTCTTGTTAATTTATTCCCATTTAGGAGTACAGAAGTTGCATTTTCTGGAAGTAACCTTGGAACATTCTTCAAATGCAAATTTGAGCATTTTACCAACGTGCCATGATAAACGCTATCAGGGAGACATTGGCAGGTTGTGCAGGCATCTGGAACTCCCACAGACAAAACAACGATGTTGAGGCTCACCACTACACTCAGGAGACACCACATTTTCCCAATCTGCAATGGAAATACATACAAGTTTGTAACATTGAAAACAATTGGTTATGAACATGACTCAAACACCGAGACTAAGATATGTTTGTCATGTTTATACTCTGTTATCACAGGGCAGTTGGCCAGTCATTCAAAATATCAGTCACAAATTATAAAAGTTTAAAACACAAGGCAACATAAATATTTTCCTTTAATAAATTGTTTTCATTAACTTTGAACTGGCAGAAGTTACCATTTCCTTTATATTTCATTGAAATGATAATCAAGACATGTGGAAATTAAGGTGTTATACCATGAATATTTAAAGCCAGAGTTGTTTTATATCTAGTGTGAATTCCAAACAAAATTTATAAGTGGTCTACGAAAGTTTTTTGTCTGTGGGTTATGAGAATGAAAATACTTTTAAGTGGCGTAAGCAAAAGAAAACAGGCTGGTTCAATTCATGAGGAATAGCCACAAATGAGACAAGAGCACATCATGTTGTTTGAGAAGCTTTTGACTTGACAATAGCTATTTACAAATACTTCTGATCTAGGATTTTGATACGATCTAGTTCATATCTATGGTTTCTGACCTACCATTATTCCTGTCCAAAACAAAAATCCCTCTATCGATCATCAATTTCATGTTATCTAACAGGATGCACTGGGATGTCTCATCTGATTGGATGACAGTACTGGACATAAGATATGAACAGTCTATTTCTCTCTCTGTCTGCCCATATTTCTTCTTCTTCCACTACCCACTTGAATTGGCCACTAACTCAGGGGTTAATATCTGTAGGCTTAGTGACTCTGTTGGCTTACAACACCCCTTGATATATATTTTCCTCTTTTCTTTAAAATGAAATAGCCTAGATAGCTGAAATACGGTACTTTTTATAAACTCTTTTGCCAATAGTGGTTGTAAAATGTAGATTTGATACTCTTTGTCCCTTAAAGCTCTCTTAGTGCTAATTTTGTCGTAAGCCAGTGTTGATGTATGGAACAACTATCTTAGAGATCTTTGAAAATCAAGGCCCCAGGCTCTTAATATACTGTATAAAATACTGTAATTGAAAATTTTATGACTGTCAAAACTTTGCTTGAAATCGCATAGGCAATGCGTTATTGTTAAAAAAAAAATCTTCAACCTTATCGATATATATTTTTACTTTATCCATTAACTTGCAACCCTACATGATGAAAATTAACAAATAACAAGGGCAAATCAATGTTTATAAATGTCATTCATCCCCACAATTTCAGCGAAAATGTACAACAATTCTTAAGAAGTCAGTAATGTGAAAAGTTATAGACGACAGATACAAATGGATGAAGAACAACTGCCTGTGCCTCAATTTTCCCCAAAAGACATTAGTTGAATGTATTATGTTAGAGGATCAAAACATCTGATAACTCAACCCAATCATCCATAGTTGTAGGGGAATATCCAGTGTCAAGCAAAAACAACCGTCGGCCATTTTTGTGAGAGAAATTTTAATCATTTGATGTAAGGAAATGGAATCTCATAGCATCTGTAACCGATCATGGTACAACATTTGTTTTACTTCTGGCTCTTTTGATTGAAAATTGTTGTCGTGCAATTGGGAACATCTATTTTTGTTCCTATGAGATAACTTCATTTATCTATAAAACATACACCTGCCCCTTAAGATCCATCTGTCCTCATGAACAAATAAAGTGAAAATGTAACAAACTACATGAGACACCATTAAAAAAGGTTCCTAGCTTATATTAATGAGATTTTTTGAAAATATGAAAAAATTCAAAAATTTTCTGATCATGAAAATGGTAGCCAAGGAATTATTTATATAGAAAGAACAAGCCTTTTCAAATAAGAATTTTACATTGTTCATTATTCATTATTCAGAATAATCTAAGATTTGTTGAATATTGTATACATAGGTTATCTTAACCAAAGGAAACTGTGCTTTAACTTAAATATCTAAAAACTCCAGGCGAGATAGATGAGTTGGTAAGCTGCTGGTAAGGACAATCCTGTTGGTCTTGCCGGACTCTGAGGGTGTGAGTTCAAATCCACGCAAGTGCCATCATGCAAAAAGTACAAGAATTTGTACTATTGCAGATAGTGAGATACCAAGTATAACAATGTTATAAAAATAAAGGAAAATTGAGATACCAAGTATAACAATGTTATAGAAATAAAGGAAAATTGAGATACCAAGTATAACAATGTTACAAAAATAAAGGAAAATTGAGATACCAAGTATAACAATGTTACAAAAATAAAGGAAAATTGAGATACCAAGTATAACAATGTTACAAAAGTAAAGGAAAATTGAGATACCAAATATAACAATGTTACAAAGATAAAGGAAAATTGAGATACCAAGTATAACAATGTTATAAAAATAAAGGAAAATTGAGATACCACGTATAACAATGTTATAAAAATAATAGGAAAATATTAACTAGAATATCTTACCTTTCGATTTAAGGACAGTGCTTCAAATTCTTCTGTCAACAGCAAGAAAATCAGGAACATAAATGTTACGCTGTAAATACAATCAAATTTAAAAACAGGAAGCAGCGTCAAGATATCAGTTATCTACTGCCATGGCAGTGTCTGAGTTCAGTGGTCATATCTTGTGTACATAATTGTCATTAAGGAAAAGTGTACTTTTAGTAGTTTCTCCTAAATTGAGGCTTACATGTTAACAGCCTCACATAGCAGTTTAATTTAAAATAAATAATAAATAAATGGGTACTTATTGTGCGCTATAGTCCATCCAAAGCATGCTCAAAGCGCTACAAATTTATTACCCTGAAGGAATTGTACTTTAGATGCAGCTACTTAGCACTTCACGCAACCATATAGGTCCATACATCCCGTATTCAGTTACCCAATTTTATAGCTGGGTGGACTGGATGTTAGAAAGCCTTCATGTACTTCTTTGTCATAAATGTAAGATTTTATACTACTTGTGTTAAAAAGTTTTGTGAAACTAAATTTCCAAACTGTTTAATCATATTTTCTCAATGATTTGTCATATATCGCATAATAATTCCGATGGTGAAAACGGACACCTATCAAGATCAAAATGTCTTGGAAAAATCAACATTGGGGATTGGGGTCTAATTGTATGTTGAAGTTTTCTGTCTATGTAAAGTTTTGACATATAAAAAGCTACAATGATACAAAGTTTAAAAATGTATTTGATTTTATTAAGATCAAAATATAAATTCATTCTAATCTCGATAGAGTTCATTGAATTAACAAAAATCACAAGACAGTTATACCTTTATGGCTTTAGCAAATTTGTCATTAAAATCCTCTCAACTTTAAAGAGTGACAACTCGCATTACACCAGCAAATATTAGATTGAATTTCAGAATGTCATTCCTTAGCGTCTCACAGAAAAAACTATTAGATTACAGAAATATATAGAGAGCGGTACTTCAAGATATTTTTTTGATGAATCACCTATTTTTTGAAATTATCCATTTAAATCCTGCCACTACGCATTCGACTTAAAATTAAATTTAGAGCTATTATAATTCTGTTATATGCCTCTGATTTCCAGTTTGTTTATCTGTACGTATATCAGTATAATAATTAAATATTCATAAGTTTTCATTAAACTTTTTCAGTCTCCTTTCATAAACATTTGACGAACAATGACACAGTATTTCAGGGTTTCTCCCCTGACGCTCGCCGACCCGTGAACTTCATCGACGACCCTGACCTGATGTACGTGATGTTGCGGTATCGCCAGCTCCACGACCTTATGCACACGCTGCTTGATATGCCTACCAACATGCTTGGGGAGGTGGTCGTCAAGTGGTTTGAAGCGGTGCAGACTGGCTTACCAATGTGCGTCATGGGTGCACTGGTGGGGCCTGTACGACTTGGTCCAAAGTATGTATAATTCTTGATTCAACCACAAGTGTGACGTTGTAAAGATGTGTGCTGCCATTGGGATCAGAGAAGCAACTCACTTAAACTTTCGATAGAGGGTAGCGCAATGAATAGGGAGGCTCATTTTGCCTGAAAAGGCTTCAGGTTTGAATGATTATTGGATGTAACCAAAAAAACTTAATGGACGGAATTAGCAGCAAGGCTTTTGATCATGGATCATTTGATGGTTCAACATAATCTTTTCTCATCAATGACTTGTGTCATTGTTATAGTAAGATCACACATCCTGCAAATGTCCATTTTAAAAAAAAATTTTGGGTTGAGTCTCTTGACTCAACTGGACTGCGAGGGTGTGGGTTCAAATCTTGCAAGGGACTCGCCCCATAAAGTACAAGATTTAGTACCATTGCAGATAGTGTAATCCCAAATATAACAATGGTACATTTGCTTACTATCTAAATAGCATGTATCTCGAATTCTTACATGACTTGCAAAAAACCAAATTGCTAATGTAACATACAGTATAAAAGTTGATGCATTGTTTGGAAAGTAACTTAAAGGTCAGTTATTTGTTTGAACTGTATATTTTTTTAAAATTGCATATGTATATAATTCGGAAATGACCTGCAAAATGACCTCATTACACTTGTCTGTTATTTAGTATAAACTTTGATGGTCAATTTCTAACATAACTAAAATGTCCATAATTTGTTTAAATTCTAAATTTCCAGACATCGTCAGAAGTATGCAAGTGTGTTCCTCCCGTGGGTGCTGCGTAGTGCAGCCAACTCCAAATTCCTGATGTCTGTGTACTTTGAGAAGAATTGGGAGAAGGATATTGACGAGTTCAGAGCCGAGTTGAATCTCGAGCCCGCGCCTGCTACTGTGAAGAAAACTGGGGCGGGGACATTATCATAACACTGGGAGTTCCTTTGTTGAAAACATGGCTCTGCTTTCTCTCATAAAATATAGGAAGTTTCATAGTGTATGTTTATAGATAGATTTGACTTTAGCGATGACAAAATAAGATAAAATCTGTCATAAGCTCTTTCAACTTCAGTGAAACCTAGGGTCAGTGCTCTCACTTAACAGGCTTCGAGTGTAGAGCATGTGCTTTATTGGACAGATGTGTGGACAAAATCTGTTATGATCTTTAGCTACTTTAATTAAAACTTTGGTCAGTGCTCTCATAATAGGTACATGTAGTTCTTGAGCATGTACTTTATTGATAGATGATGGACATAATTAGATAAAATCTGTCATCATCTCAATTCACTCTGATAAAATTGGATCTCAAGTACACAGAGAATTTGGAGAATGTGCTTTTTTGCACAGATGTATCATATGAAATCTATTTTACTCCTGAAAAATGCATGGAATGATTCAATATGACAAGATTTGTGTGAAAATCAGCGTCACAAAAAGGTTTCTCTCTGCAATAATAATTTGAATCTAAAAATAAACCAGCTATGGGCTTCTGCAGCTCTAAAAGCTTATAAATAATTCACCATATAGATAAAACAATCATAATTAATAAGCATAAAAATTACATGCTACAATGATAAAATGATAACCCAGTTGTGGTGTTATTCCATGTTGCCTACATATTTCATCCTTGTCACAATTTATGTAGTGAGTAGGTCAACAACCATAATGCTTGTGTAGAAACTGATACATCTAAACCGAGAAAACTCTTCAAAAGCGTTGTTTCTCCAACTTTTATAAGTAATATATGCTCTGCAAAAATCTCTGGATAACCCTCAATAAGATGGAGTTTTGCACTTCATTATATATATATTTTCAAAATATCACAGAAAGATTATGAAAAATTTTGGGTTTTCTAAGAAAAATTAATTTTTTCTTGTATCTTGATGGGTACTTTAAATCTCGTTCTCTTCTCAAAGAGGTAAATTAATTCATGTCCTCTGTTGAAATAATATATGTGAGCTGTGCTCCCTTGTTTTATTTTTTTTCTCATTGTGATAACTGTAGAAAAAAAAACTTTTAGTGATTTAAAAAATCTCAAAAATGTCAGTGAAGATATTAACTTAAGATGATTATTATCTACACCGTGAGTAGTATATCTGTAGAACATGTTTCAGATTTCCTGTTTTTGTTATCAAAACTCTGCAATAAATTGAAAAGAAATGCTTTGTTGTTTTTTAACTACTTAGTTTCATGTATACACTGACAAGAAACTAGAGAGTGTATTAACTCTCAAAAACATGTCTCAACCTTCCCCCAATTGTCAAAGTATTTTCAGAGTGATGCCCCGAGAAGATACCCTATTTTAAAAAGACAAAATCCAAGTTGTTGCCATCGAAAAAAAATATAGAAAGGTTTTTTATTACGCTATGGAGAGGCAGTCTAACAAATCTGTTGGTGATGGATCTGGTTGTTTCATATAAATTATGCTCTGGAAACAAACACTACTCTTAAGACGACTTCAAGGACCAAATTGTTGCCATGGAAACAGAAACAAGAGTCATCAGAAGCTGTCATATCCTACTTGTCCCCAATAATTAACATATAACTTTGAAATCATAAAATAAAAACTTTTGCTAAAATCATTGAGTAAAGATTCAGGAAGATATGACAAGCAGTTTTTGACTTCTGCTCCAGAAAAGAATCTATCCCTGTACAGTCTCATCCTACTTGTTTCCATGGAAACTGGAAAGAATGATTTCTGAAAATATCGTAAGGCATCACTTCGGGAAGTGGATAACATACATGCAAATTTTCAGAAAGATATGACGAGTGGTTATTGAGTTCTCTATGCAAATGAACCTATCCCTGAATAGAGTCTAAATTCAGCTCATTTCCATGGAAACGAAACAAAAATCAGGTTTTCAGAAACTTTAAAATATGAAATGGCATCACTTCAGTAGGTGGGTAATGCTGCGGTATTGCCAGAAAAAACGTATTGCGATATATAGCGATATTTGATGCCGTATTGTGATACGCGTATTGCAATATATTGCCAAAAGTGCAATTGGGTTTTGAGACTGTTAATTACTACCAAAATTTACAAATGATCACTTGAATCAGTCAATAGTTATTCTGTTATCATATTCATGGCACGGATTTAAATGAAAAATATTCAACAAATCAAAAAACAACAGATATGTTACATTTGTGTCAAAGTTTTTATTGTTTTCCAAATCTCAGCTTATAGTTGTTTCAATAGTAGGTAATAGCACTGAATCCTTGTCAATTCAAAATATTAACAAATAGTCAAATACTCGTTTACAAATACGAAAATACGCATTTCGGTCGCAAAATTTTTGTCCCACCGTAACATTTAACTTCTGCGTCACATCGATTACAAAATGCCACATTGCTAAATATTTCCCCATTTCCCAGCCTTTTTTTCAAGCTGAAATTTTTCCAAATTGCTGATTTTGCTTTACTGTTTGTTATTTTCGTGAAAGTAGCTTGCGTCGTATCTCGGTCGCAACAACGGAAAGAGAGAGGGGGGGGGGGGGGGGGGGGGGGAGGGGGGTATTAATGTGGGCACCGGCAGTACGTCCGTTCGTTACACATTGTGTCCGGCCCAACCATTTCAAATTCAAATTTCTCATGGGAATTCTTAGACTTGTATTGCTGTGTCATGAGTAACAATTTCGAATTTTTTGGTGTAAAAATTCGTTTTATTTTGTAAAAGATCATTAATTTTGAAAATATTTTGGTGAAATTTTGACATTTTTGGAAAAAAACGTGGTGACTGTTAGAAAACTGTTTCAAATCCAGTCCGACTCATAACTTCTAAACTAATCATCTGATATTGATCAAAGTTGGTTTGAGATGCTGAATAGATGAAGATGTGTCATTGTTCGCAATTTATGAAATATTTGAAAAATTTTGAAAAATTCATTTTCTCACTGTTTGTAGTTTTTACTCAGACTTTGTATTTTGGAAATCTGTTTCTTCTGCCGATCCTTCCTTCTTGCATCTCAATCCGACTGACCAGGCTGTATATCTTTATCTAGCAGTACGTTTAATTTGTAAGCCACTTGCTGCCCTAACATATCATATGTACCGACGGAGGTTGTGCCTCACTTAACTTTTAATGATCTTTCTCCATCCCTTGATTCCTATGTTTTATATTATATTTATCCATATTTTATTATATAATGATTTATATATGAGGTAATATGGTGTCTCATTGGCATTGTAAACCGGGTGCTATCTTTTTAAATGTAATGTTTTATATCATGTGAAATATTGTTTTACTATGCCATATGTGAAATGAATGTAAGCACGTGACACCGAAATAAACTATTCTTCTTCTTCTTCTAATTATACCTATTGCATTTTCACGCCTTGGACCCGCTAAGTGGAATATATGTCCTGTCATAATGGCATTCGACTTAGGCATACTTAGTTTATTGTCGCGACGTCCAATCATTATGAACAAATGAACTTGTAGAATATCAAAAGGCACCAGGGTTATGCACATGCAAAGTTTCAGAAAGATGGGAAGAGTCCTAATTCAACACAGTTCCATGGAAACTTAAATTTTTTTTTTCAAAATTCAGAAAATATCAAAATGCACCTGTGGGAAGGTGGGTAATAGTGATGAAAAGTTTCAGAGAAATCTGTGTAATGGTTTTGGTGTTCTGCTCTGGAAACAAAATGAATACAGGAGGAGGGACAGGTGGGATAAAAAAAACCAAAAAAACAGTCCAAACTGTTGCCATGGAAGCAGAAAATATACAATTGATAAAAGAGCTCAACTCCTAAAAAGGCACATCTACTTGATACAATGAGGCAGCATAAAAAATGTAGTGACGATTAGTGATGAAATATAGTCTCAGAGTTATGCTCCGGGAATGAAAACACGGACACAAACTCAACCGAAAACAATGTCTCCCTACCCTTTGGGGGTTTATTTAATTACCATCTCATTGAATCAAATTACAAGTCCTATATACTCTTCTACAAGTGACATGTTGGGTGAGGAAAAATGTTTAAGGGACACAGAGTATGTTATTTGAGTTAAATTTGTCAAATTTAATTAATGATGTAAGTTTTTCTCTTCTGAAAATCACAATGTTAGACCATATCAGTTCAGTATAGAGGCAATAAACATGTTTAAGTTGTAATTTGTAGTATAAAAAATTCCTGCAAACATCAGGGGAAAGATTTATGTGAGTGATGAACAAGTTGCCAGGCGTGCATTAATTAACCAGAAAAAGAAAAATGTTGAAATTCATCAGTGTCAAGTTTACATTTTTACTCGGTATATATTTGATCGGTAAAAATGTTTCCCCTTTCTATCACATCTTTCAAGGAACAATGAGATTTGGGTTTGGAAGTCCACACGTTCATCAATATGACATTCCTTACACTGAATTTTAAACTGACTATTTCGATTAGTAAATTGTTTAATAAATTCACACAGACAATTATCAAGGTGGTTCTAATATTTAAGTCAAAGGCTCATGAACTATTTTTCCTTACGTGATTACTTTTTATCATGAAATATCTTACTGATTTATGTAAAAATAAACAAGCGATTAGTTAATTACATGGCAATATACGATGGTTAATTTTAATTCAATCGAAGTTATCAAAGATTTCTAAACCTATAAATTTGATGATTTTTTCCGATACATTTTATTCAAATTAAGGCTTTTTCAGTTTCAGACCCGGCGTTCAACGGTAACGTAGTAACGCCGTTGACACGAAACGAGCAAGGCTTGATGCACCGTTTCCTGGAGTGTGTACACGCCCGGAGAGTTTCCAATCAAGCGTGACATGAAGCGTATCGCAACTTAGCTTGGAGTATAAACGGATTAGAGTTACTCCCCTTTCGAATAAGAGCCAATGAAATGAAGGCTTTTAAAACCACCTTGGGAGTGCATAGCAACGTCCTTAACACGGCGAACGGCTTGTTTATGACATTTGTACAGTGAAAGAAAGAAAACATGGATCAAACAAAACGACCTCTTTCCATTCCACCTCAATTCGCAACTTATGCAGAAGAACATGGGGTATTTGACATGTATAAGGTTGGTATTAATATATTTTAAATTAACTTTTCCCTTTTTGATAAAGATAATTGCTAATGAAAAGAAGACAAGAGAAAAATCGGCTAAACCAAGCGTAGAAAGGCTACATGCCATGTTTTTGCATTTAGACTTCTGAACATAACGACACGACTGAAGCACTGATACTGCTTGTAGTTAAGATAACATAAACTTTGGTTTATGTGAGATGCATAACGCACCTCTCCACAATGGTCTCGGATCACCTACAAGAGTCACATGTTCTGATGCCAGATCAGCTTACAGATTACAAAAATACATCATTGTCAGTAATTCATGCAGGGTCAAGTTCAAGTTATTCCTGTGAACAGTATGTTCAACATGATCGCAGCCATCCTTTTAACCTACCCAAATAATGCAAGTAAGACGTGTATACACATCAAAGGCAAGATTTAACTGCCATTGCAAGTTCATGCGCTGAAGGCACTTTATATACAGTGCTGTTGGGTAAAGCTACGCAGCTAAGAGATACATGTACAACCACTTCATCTTTTAACTTTAGAGCTTCACTGACAATATTAATGTAAAATATACATGTTGAAATGTGTTTGTCAGTGACACTACAAGTTTTCAAACGACTAGCCCCCTATTCCCATAGGTCGGCACATGTAGGCTAAAGTTAGCAAGTAGGGTTTTGTATACACCTAACAATTCCATTATTATGATTTTGATAGATTTTAAAACTTTTATTCTGAGGTTCAGGTATGGACAAACCGATAGTCGGATCAATATTTTTGTTTCTATTGACAATTATAATTATGTGAGAAGGCAAACTGATGACGCCATGTTTGCTAGGAATTTTGTCAGTTTTGTCAGTCAATTGTGTGACTAATCAACATTTGAGTCCTCTTTGTCTTTTAAAAATATTCATGATTTCTTCCAAATAATATGCAAAAATAAAGATGCAAAGAAATCAATCTATTACAAGCTAACACTCATCCTGATTTACTAGGTTAAGCTTTGTGCGAGTGCGTATCTTTACCCTCCGCATATTGTACCTGACACGGCTGTATAAGAGAAGCACACATCAGCGGGCCAATCTCCATTAGGAGACATTTTGGATGAAAATCTGTATCACTCCAAAACCTACCTAAATTTGATAAAGAAAGAGAGGTTAAGATGGTAAGGTATTACAAAACGTAACAGATAATGTGCCTATCTTGTGGAGAGGAAAACCCCTGATGAAATAAGTTCTTGTCAATAGAGTCAATATTCGAAACTTTAATTCCTTTAAACTTTACTTTATTAGCTCGATGACTACAATGCCACTCAAAGAGTTCATAACAATTTATGTTTTCAGAGACTGTTGGAGCAGCTGATAGTTCACCGACCAAAAGACCCTATTGCATTCCTCATAGAACATCTCAAGAGGGACAATAATGATGGTATTTTGGGTTTGTTTGTGTTAGTTTAAATAATCAAAATATTTTAAATGAAAATTGATGTTAAAGTAAGTAATTTTTTATGCCTTGATTTGCCGTCGGAAAGTTTTTAAGACTCTTTTGGTTTATGGCTGCCATTTATGCGAAATTATGGTATGTCTTAGACTGAAAAATATACATTATATCCTGCATGTCTAATTTCAATAGCAGTAGATAACTGAGTAGAAGTTACAATTGGTACATCTGTTACATGACCTTTTAAGGTTATGTCATGCTGACTTTGCACAATAGTAACGGTTTTCTCATTGATTGGGCTTAGGCTTAGGCTAGAATTCAAAGAATCATTCAATTCCATTAGTTATCAAGTGATGTAAATGGGTACCGCCATGTATAAAATACCTTTTATCACATAACATGTAGGAAATTATTACCTTTACAGGGATTGCAGCCATAATTTACAAATTATTGAATGATTCCTTGAATGTTAGACTAACCCCAGTGATCCATCCCAAGCAAAGAATGTTTTCATTGGTTGCATCTCATACATATTTACACCACCAAAATTTGATTTTTTATATTTGATAAAGAAAAAGTAAGCATAGCTAGATTTTAGTAGTTGGATCACTCATCCGTTGCCAATTGAGTGCAAAAATCACTGACCGGTATTGTAATGAAACAACTTTTGTGCAGTGCCACAGATCATCATTCTTGGCCCGCCGGCATCAGGGAAGAGGTCCATCTCCAAGTTGATATGCGGCAAACTGCGGACTGCACATCTCACCATGGAGAACTTGATACAAGAGGCTGACCTTGATGTACGAGACCAGGCTGAAGATTACATCAACAAGAATGAGGTGATCATAAACGCATGAAAGACTGATTTCTTCTTCTGTGCTACACTCTGTTCATCGTAAATTGATTTTGTTAAACTATTTCATAAACAGTCCCATTATTTTTATTTGGAAACGCTGTTACATCTGTAACTGAGAGCAATGTTGATGTAGAATTCTTTTTAAAGTTGTCTCATATTTTAAATGAAATTACATTTTCATAGAATTATTCTTGTTGATTTGCTTTAGAACAAAAGTCTTCAACTGAGAACTATGATGTCAAAGCATTGTTAATAACATGACATCATAGTCAAAAATGTGATATTTTGCAATGAGCATCGTTTGAAAATTATCAACCCAGGTAAGACTACCCTCAAAGATAATAATAGTTGGTTTCTTGTGAAAATTTTATGTTAAACCTATCTTTATTTGATTAAAATAGTAGTGTTTATGCGTAACAATTGCTGTTGCAGCCGGTGCCGGTGGAGATGTGGGTGAAGATCCTGGAGGAACGTATGAAGCTGTTTGATTGTGTGAAGAAAGGTTGGGTGATGGAGGGGTTCCCTCAAACTCGTGAACAGGCTCAAGCACTACAAGAGGTCGGGATCTACCCCAAACACTGCAGTACGTGGTCTTTGATTATTCTAGACAGACTGACAGGCTGTCAGACAGATTATTATTAATGTCTCGCCACTATAATAAGTTTTGTTAAATGCATATGAATAAAAACAAAATCATGTAAAAATATACGAGTACATACAGTGCCTCTCTTATATATATATATATAAGAATTATATGAAGAATACCCCATTTCTTTTTTCTAACGTGAAGAAATCAAATACAGCAGTACATGTACACTCTTTATTTCAAATGACATAATTATGTAGCCAATGTAATGCTGCTTAAAGTCGCTTTTCCAAATTCTAAAAGTCTTAATTTTTTTGCCAAGATTTTATTTAGAACTTAATGTTTTGTTCAATAATGATTGTATACTGGAGAAATAAAGTAAGGGATATTGAAATTTATATGATAGATACATTTTCAGTGCATCATTGAATAAACAGATCATGTGATTTTAAAATTTATGTATAACTCAAACTATTTTGTCCAGTGTATAAGAGTGACAACAGATTTCTATACAGTTTGTCAATGCTCTGTTTGTAGTTGTCCTGGAGGCCCCTGACACAGTCCTCATCGAGCGAGCAGCTGGGAAGAGAGTCGACCCAAAAACTGGAGGTAAAGTCATCGTACCATTAGACCAATTAACTTCTTTGAGTTGTATGTTGAAGTCCAGTCATGGACAATGCTCTAAGGACTTTTTGTTATTAGGGTTTGCCTTTCTATAGATTCCTGTATCATTGCTTTATAATGACACATGAATCTGTTTGAAATATTGTACCATAAGAAAGGAAAGATGAATGACGTCACCATAAGATTTGCAATGATTACAATTAATTTTAGGAGGTAATGTCATAATTGGTTCTTACAAATGTGCAGTAAGAGCTAGGTGAATGAATAAAAAAACAAAAGATAATTGCTGATACTCTAGATAACACATTATCACATGATATGTACATCAGTAAAGAACACTGTCGGATGTAATTAATAAATAAGTTAATATTAACATTTTGATAGATTACAATGATAGTAAATAACATTTCATCATGATCTACATAATATCCTCTCATTTCTCAAATCATGCACAACACAACAGTTGACTGAAGTATGAATGCAATAATCCGATGTAAAAGAGGATTCTGTCTTTTACATTTTGAGATACTAAATGTACCTAAGTAATATTTCCTCGTCATGATCATCTCTCTTTTGTTCCAGATGTGTACCACACCACGTTTGACTGGCCGAGTGCAAGTGATGTCCAGTCACGTCTTGAGCAGGTTCCTGGGCTGACTGAGGAAGCAATGGTCAGCAAACTGGTCATGTACCACCGACACATTGACGGGATTCTCCGCTGTTATGAGCAAACTGTCAAAACTATAAATGCAGATCAGCCCAAAGCAGATGTTTTTGCTCAATGTGAGTTGATCATTGAAGTTTCATACATGTTTTAAACACCATGATGGTGTTATTTTATTACTTTTATCATCAAGATCAAACATAACTTCCTGTGCAGTATTTTAGAGGAAAGAGCAACCTCCATGCTTTATAAATGGTGATAATGATGAATGAGGGATAACTACTTTGATTACAAAATAATCTGACGTGGGTACTTCAAGTGTCAAGTTCAGTTGCGGATCCAGGGGCTTTGAACAATCATGCACCTGTAACTTCCCCCGTAACTAATCCCGCTTTTAACAATGCTTGCATCCACCACTTAATTGTACAATGTTTTATTTTAGGTCTTTAATTTATCAATTTCTCAAATATCACTTCCTCTGTTCTTGCACACAGCGTTCACATTCCTGTCCAGTAATCCACGTACAAATGCTCCCCATACACCACGCATCATCCTCCTCGGCCCTACCGGCAGTGGAAAGGGCTATCAGGCAGCACTCCTCGCCAACAAGTACAACATCGTCAACGGTCAGTCAGTCACAACATAGATTTATAGATAAAAGACAAGTTTTAATTATGTTTTACTTCCTAAGCTGCCGACTATGATGTTGACATTTTTGCAATAGACGCCAGTGTCTTTTTAACTGCCATCTTGACAGGCAGTTGATGGTTGATTTCAGATGGTGCTGATTATATAACAGGCAATCTTGCCTTGCTTGTGCAATTTTGTACACATATACCATGAAATTTTGCAAGGCTTGGAAATTTTTTAGAAAGATTAGTTAATTGTTTAAGTCCTACCAGTCAGTAAGGACTTAAATGTATTTCGAAACTGGTTACTTACACTACCGACATACTACTATTTTAAAAGCCTCTGTTGTTTATTTGTACACAGATATGATTTGTAATGATAAAAAAGGCTGTTGATAATAACAGTTTTGTTTGGATCCCACTTTCAGTTTCTTGTGGTTCACTTATCAAACAAGCCATTGCTGATGAGACGAAAATAGGAGTTGCCGTAAAGTCTTATATCGAGAAAAATATCATGGGTGAGTATCATATAATTGTTAAACATGTAAGATACTGCAGTGTAATATTTATACTGTGGTATTAAACTAGTGTAATACCGCTGCATGTATGACATCACAATAGAGTGTAGTTACGTCACAATAATAGCACTGCCATCACAATGGCAACCATGTCACGGATACGTTAGTTTCGGTTCACTATCAGTAATCATGCCTGATTTTTGAGTGTGAGTAATAAACAGAATACTAAACTTCCTACTAAACTCGTTAATGATTTGGTATTTAACTCGCTTTCGCTCGTTTTATATGAAATCCTTAACTCGTTCAATATAAATAGTTTTTAAATGCAAGGTCGTTTAGTATCCTCTATGTAATGTGATTAAATTCATTGAGAACCCTTTTGAGAGTTTCTTAGCATTATAGCAAAAAATTCAAGTCATGATAAAAATTAATTCCAAAAATTAATTCGAGAGAAAAAATTATTTGAATATTTATCTGCAATATGGTTTGATTATCATGGTCTAGCTCTTTACTTTTGGTCAGCCTGTATCTATTACCACAAATTGGAGATTCCCCAGTTTCTCTTCTTGATCATATTGTGCTTTTTGTCCATATGTCAATCCTTAAACAATTACACTTTTGACATCTTCTCCAGACCCTTTGGCTCCATTGACCACAAATCTTGTGTACAGGTGCTGCAGCCAATGGGGATTATTTAAATAGTTCAGACATACATCGGGAAAAGATTATGCTTTGGAGTGAAGTCTATGTATAATTGAACATTTCTTTTGTCATAATCAATCTGCGTCTTTCCCAGTCCCAGACAACCTGGTGCTGAAGATCCTGGAGGATCGTCTGTCTCAGCTGGACTGTGTGACGCGGGGCTGGGTACTGCACGGGTACCCTCGCACCAGGGAACAGGCCGAGCAGCTCGCCAAGGCAGGCTTCAAACCTTACAGGTAACTCAACAAATGGCATGGTCATGTCAAGATTATGATCCTGTAGGGGCCAGTTAATCCTAACAGGTCACAGGCCTTGAGTACAATATACACATAGATTTATTTTTTAAGAGTACTTATTTATCTTAGTTCAAAGTAATAAAACAAAAACATTGGAAGATTTTCTTAATGTATTTTACAAGAATTGATACTAAAGAAAAGGTCTGTAAATATCATGATGTTCAAAGTAAAATTTCTTCATGGACTCCTAACTTCCTGAATTGAATTCCAAAAAGATTTGTTTTTCTTAACAAGTTATCACTTAATGATACATTTCAAAACATATTCCTAATTATTCCGTCAGTGAAAGAAGACTTCAAGTCAGTACCTTTTCAAGAGCATACATTATTTTTTCAGACAATTCTTCCTTGATGTGCCAAATGACTCGGTCATTGAGAGATTGACACTGCGAGCGACTGACCCCATCACAGGTGACCGCTACCACATGCTATACAACCCGCCACGCACACAGGAAGTGAAGGAGAGGCTCAAGCGCTACCCTCAAGACAGCGAGGACGAGGTTAGAAAGAGGCTGTCGCAATATCATGCGTACATTGAAGAGATCGCTGACTTCTATCTGGACGGACAGCACGTCAATGCAGATCAAGATCCCCACACAGTGTTCGAGTGTCTGGAGAGCATGATCGTCAACCCTCTCCCTAAACGCTTCACATGATCATGTCCTCTTCACATTCTACTTCACACAGTTTATATGTTTGGGTCCAAAAAATATGAATGTATTCTCAGGCAAATTATTTATTGCTGATGTCAAGACAGTCGTCCTCAAGCCAAAACACTTCATCTGATGAGCAGGACTGTATTCATTCAAATTTCTCAGATAGATATGATTGTTTTGTTTTATACTACGAATGCTTGACAGAATATATTCATGACATTCATACAACATAAAAATCTTTTTTTCTTTCTCAAAGCATATTTTCACTTTTTATTTGTACACAAAGGAAATGCCAAAATTTACTTAGCCAAGATGTTTTGCCTGAGAATAGTTCAAGCCTCTTAATGGAGCAAGAAAATGTTTGATATTTATGTTTGTATGTTATTTAATCATCTCATACTGTGATACTGTTGTACATTTGTTACTTGCACATGGCGCATCAGCCTAAATATATATTGACTTGTTATGTGTCATTTAGCAAAGTTACCCTTCTAGCCAAAGTAAACATTAAAAATCTTTTTTTCATGAGTGATTTTTCATGAACTTGAAACTGTTTTATCAGCCAAAATCTACATCGAATATTCTCACAAAAAGATCCTGTTAACATTGTCAAAAGAAGCCAAAATTATACTTTTATAATATGAATTTGAAATGTTATAAATGGAAACTTGTATTTGCCAATACCTATATCGAATTGAGAAAGCAATGTTTTAATAGTTTTATTCTTTGTAATGTTAAGAAGGATTGAAGTATTGGGATCATAAAATTCACAAATACAATAAAATCTATTGAAGACGAAGCTAAGACTCTGTTGTCTGTTGATGAGTTTCCAATCTCTAAGCCATCTTACAACACAAGCATCATTTGGTATTGTATAAATTTATTACAGTGGATACAGTTTAAACATGATACGATATATTTAAAAAAATTGTAAAGTAATATTAGCTGCCTTTTTACTTCCTGAATTTTCTTCATGTTCTAATGGTGAAGATTCAACCTGAGGCAGGTACTGTATTCCCTACTGTGCAATAGATGTTGATCAATTAAAAATGTTCACAAAAATTGTAAACAAATATCTTAAACATAAGGGTAGTTCATGGTCTTAACATTAACTTGAGTTTATGTGATTATGTTTTCTTCCATTTTCAACACATAAAGCTCTAAGTGATTGAAAAGTCTAGACTTTTGTTTCCAAAAATGATTGTCAAATCTGTTATTTGAATCCCCATGCTTAGTATTGGTAGGTTCTGCTGCCTAGTATGAGAATAACATGGAACAAGAGAAAACATCATGTAACTTCTTAAATTCCTTCATTATTTGATGTTAATTGGTCCATATCAACACTGCTTGAAATTGCTTGAAGACATACCTGAGTATAAGATGTACAATAGCGATAGTAAAACACTCATTGTAGAAGCACTGTGCTGTTCCTTGGATCAGAGATAACACCTCTCTGTACAAACACAGATCTTGAAGATGAGTGAATTCATCACATCAGTCACTTAGTGCTCTCAAAATCATTTTGAGTGTCATTTGCAATTAGTTTGGTATTGAGAGGTTTCATTGGTTCAATGCCACCTTGATCTCTTGAAGTTTGTTGTCCATAACAACTGTCTCTCATCAACAATCAGTTAGATGCAGTTGCATTTGACCTTTGACAATTGGTCAAATCAGGATTGACCATCAGCATATGTGAATTATCTTGATATGACTTTTCCAACATCCATTCAGTCAGACAAACTCTCAAGATCCGAATCGGACACATCCTCAAACTCCTCAGCCAACTTTATGATTTTCTGCCGGCCAGTGAACTCTCTCTTCACACCGCGGGGGAGGGACCGACATGACGCCAGGTTCACATAGGTCAGCTTCTGACAGGACAACAGAACCGACCTGCAACACAAGGATCAAGAGAGGTTTTGCAATTATAAAGCCTCTCACATGGCTTGTTTGCTTTGAAAGGCCTGAGCTCTATATTATCTACAACACAAGAGTATGTGTAAGTAGCTACAATTTTACACTGATGTCCTCCTCTGATCATTACTGGTGTTTTCGGTAGATTGTCTACTGATTATGGACATAGAATGGTTTTTTTATGTGAGAATGTCATAAGCAAATATTAATGCATGCCACAAACGAATATCTTTACACTTAAAAGGCTTATAAAATCTTGGCACTGAAACAACTCACAAGCGTATTTCAATGACAGAAGTCTAATTTGACTTAGCAATGACAATGGCATTTAAAAAACTTCTTTAAGCAGGAAAAATCTCTCTTTGAAAGAAACTTACTTGATAGGAGTGACCCCGACAGAAGTGCCAGCAACACTGAGATGTTCCAGAGGAGATGGATTCATACCCTCCGTGAGTGCCATCACGGCTCTGTCCAGATTCTCTGGGAAGTTATTCCAGGACAGGTCGAAGTGAGTCAAACTGTGCTGCCACTGGAATAGTAAACACCATATTGGTATGGAAATCACTCTTATACAGAATATCTTGTAAAGGGTACTTATAGTCCAGGAAGTGAGAAAGTATTACATACACGTTTATCAAGTCAAAGATTGAGAAAAGACAACCTATCCAGTAGTCAAAATATTACACTGATTCATTATGAATTGTCTCCCCTTGCCTTCATTTTTGGAATGATATTTACGTTATTTGTGAACTTTTTAAAGTGAAACTCAGACTGAAATGATGGTTTATGATAATTTGCTGTTGCTTAAAATTATTAGTTCACATGATTTAAACCAAAATATCCAAGCATTGGTGCAATCAACAGATAAAACAGCCTTTCCAAGGACTTTTAAATTGATGGTTGGTATATGGGTCTAATGCAATGCAGAAACAACATATGTACCGATACATACCTCTGAATATATCCAATATTTTAGACATTTTATTTCACAATAATTCACAAATCCCATGCGGAATGGCAGAAAATGTGACCGAACTAATGTGATTTTACTGAAATGTGAACTCGAAGTTAATTACACAAAGTGTTATGAGTCATAACCATTTACAGAATTACCTCTCTTTGTAAGGCAGTGCCAAGTTGAACAATATATTTAGTCAACAAAGCATGGAAAATTTAAGATTTGAAAAGTATCAACATATCAAAATGTGTACTGCATATATGTTTTTCTGTATTGTATCATTATGAAAATGAGGAGCGATACCAATCTTAACTGGGGCTGGGGGATGAATTCAATCATCAAAATTAAAAATGTAAACTTGAGTTGTAACATCAAACACAGCCATACCTAAAGACATCTGTTCCCAAGATACTTCAGACTTGTGCCATGAACCCACCTTTTTAACAACGGTCTCCAGATCCGGATACTTTGCAAGGGAACTCTGGGCTATGTGAAGTTGGAGCAGGTCGGAGGCAGGGCAGTGCAACAGACTGGCAGCGCTCAGGTTGGTACAGCCGCGCAGGTCCAGGAGTCGCAGATCAACTGAGCTCTTTAGTAATCTGTAGAAATGAGGCAGATGGGGATCAAATAGTCGTTCATTCATTGAATTGATTGCCTAACAGTTCCCTTTTTCATCTTCATAGCTACTCTTGAGAAAACACTGGTATGAATTACATTCATCTACCACGAAACAAACTGGATCCAGTGGAGGGGGTTCTCTGAACAATGGTACAAGCCGAGTGTGTAGACTTGATGTAAGTTCAATATGCCAATGACAAGGTCTCCAACACATGCTATTGGTATAAGAAGCAAGGGCAGGTAACTCTTTGGAACCATTCACTCATCATAACTGCAGTGATCTTTCTTTTGATGAAAGATTTGATGATGTGATTGGTCTGCTAATGACTAGGCCTTTTCTGCCCTTAATTTGTTACAGAGAATGCACCTATACCAAACATTATGAAACATTTATCCAGTTTATTCCTTGTAACACAGTGGATTTTATTCAAACTGGAGATTGATATTGAAGTGGAGCAAGTATAGAGATTGATTACCTGGACAGGAAGTCGTCATCAAAGCCGAGAGAAGAGTTCAACCCGGAGGTGCTGACTGCCAGACTGAGCTGCTCCAGGTGTGGGAACCCCGGTGACTCACTCTACAAAGAGACGTATATTCAAACCTTCACATACGAGAGAGGAAATATTATGAAAATTTGTTGCCAAAGTTTGTTCATTCTACCCTTTACTGTATCTTTAAGATTCACATATCACCCTGATTTCTTACACTGAATTTTACTCCTAATACCTCTCAATATCAAGCCAATGATTGACTAAGAATCTCGCAGGTAATTCTCTTCATACTACAAGTGGCTAGGGAAAACCAGCCAGTGGTGATAAAAGGGGAGTCCAAAGAACACAATCCTGTGTTTGTACGTTTGCATATTGAATAAAGTTACCCTGATGGAGCAGATTGATGGCTTTAACTCCATGACTACATTTGATGTTAAGTGTATATCCATTGGTCATTGCAGGAAAGATATTAAATGTAAAAGATATAAAGCCAGTCAAACCTTGATTCTCTGGGAGGCAGAAGTTGCTCGAAACTTGGAGTTTGTTAGTCGCAACACTCGTAACTTTGGGCAGGAGGCTTGAAACTTCTCGATATTGAGAGATACAAAGTCTCCAGTAAACACAGCATTGGAAACGTCCAACAGTTCAAGATTGGGACAGAATGTCTGGAATATCATGATTGATTATGAATAGGAATAATCAGCTGACGATTTAATCTTGAACTTAATGGATAATATGTCCAGACATGTGGTTCTATAACAGTGAATTTATTTAGGCTTTATGACTCAATATAAATGGACAATGCATCATCAAACATGCTGACATACATACAAATAAAGTTGAGACAGATTATTGGAGACTCATATTAAAGATTAACTTCTATGGTAGAATACTACCTGGTTGTTTGAAGGTAAGCACTCATATTTGTATTTCCTTCACAGTATGTCATTTTGTGGCTAATCATTTAACAATGATGTCTCCAGGTGTGGTTCAGAGGGTTTGAACACCCCTTATACTGAGTTTTTCTTGTCAAACTTTGATATTGCAGGCAAAACAAGGTGCTTGAAAGGGTTTATAAAGAAAAAGCTTTATCTATAATCAAGTATATGGAAAACATACCATGATGTTGCTCAGTACTGCGGGGAAGCTGCGGAGCGTGTTCCCACCTACACACAGATGTTTCAGCTTCTTGCCCACAACTGTCGTCAAGTGCTTCAGGCTTGACTGAGACACAGCATCGTTCTGAACACCAGGAAGGAAAGTTTATTTTCAAAGTCTTTGAAATCGCACCATTCACTAGACCTACATAACTTGCTAAATATTTCGACAATGCATTCTTCATAAAACTAGGATGATATTTCAAGGTTGTGTTAGTAAACTCACAAACTTCACAGATACTGATTAGTAAACTAGTTAAGTATAAGCTTATATCTAGTAAAGGTAGCTTTTATATGCATGGTGCTCCATTAAATGTGTGAAGTAATTATAATACACAAATTATGATATTGTATTATAATGTAACATAATAAGCAGATGTCAAATACAAAAATAAATATTAACCGAAAAATACTCTACTTACAGAAGAAAAGGAAAGATCAACTTCTTCAAGATTGCTACAATTGTCAACGAGGGCTGCCAACCCATCGGACGTAAGTTTTTTGCAGTAGGACAGGTTGATGCTTTTAAGGTGTGGACAGTTCATGGCCACTTCCTGAAGAAAATAGAACAAGAAATAATGTTTCATACACTTCAAGGAAGACAGAACTAAAAACAGAGATTGATACAATTGCTGGAGAATACAGAATTTCACCTTGTAGAATACAAAACTATAAGTTTAGATCAGTACACATCCTGGAGAATACAGAACTTGAGGTAGAGATTGATACACTTCCTGGAGAATATATAGCACATGTATGATTATAAACTGTTGCAACAAATTCTGCTAATTATTTTCAAACTTTTAAAGCACATTTCAATGTTGAAATGCTATTTCTCTAGAACTGTTGATATGTACATGTATAAAATCAATAGATTCTTCAGGAATGATTGATAAACACAGTAAGCCCACCTTGATGCAATCGCTTGTTAGATTTTTCCACGATGAGACAGATAGTGTATGACACTGACTCAGTCTGTACTTGGACAGCCACTTCACAGTTTCATCACGTGATCGTATCCAACCGTACGAAAGGTCAACCACCTCCCACAGTGAGGGGTGAGCTGACAACTCATTCCACATTTGACTCACCTTAGCAGCCCTAAAATACAATAAATAAAATACCTAGTGAAAAAACATTCCAGTTCACAGAGTTTTTTATTATCATTATTTCAAGGTTGAGAGTGGTTCAAAATGTCTATACCCTGATCAGTGCTCTCTTAGTGCACTAGTATCAAAATACTTATTTTCCAGCGTCACTTGGGCAGTATTACAGCCAATTGCAGCATTAGTATCAAAAGAAATGTCTTATTCTTTCCGTCCTGTGTATAATGTCAATCACATGATATACAGTTTGTAAAATAAGAAATTTTCTTGTTATTTGAAGACATCAATGAATTGTGAAGAGCAATAATTCAAACTACTTTCATGACTATAGTGTTCAACATAAAGACATGATAAGAACCTCACCGACACAAGAAAGGAAGGGCACCTTCCTTTTGAACGACAAACTGAAATATCTTCAGCCATATCTCGGTAGGAAGACGACCCTGAAAGTCACTCAGTCTAGCACTCTTGGCATCTCCATGGGCCAGAGAGGAGTCAGCTGCTCTTTTCATGGTGTTCTTCCCATTTTGAGTGAATTTGCTTTTCTTTACATTTCTTTGCCTGCAATTTCATAACATAACATTTATCACATTTCCCTCACATACGTTTCATTTTTATTTATAAAAAATTATTTAAGCAAAAATTGTATCAGAATAAAATGTTACTTTGTCTTTCTGTCAGAGGACGTTGGTTTCTCCTCGTCTGACGGCAAATAGTCTGAGTCCTCAGAGTCTGAGGACGGGCATTGGTCGCCTTCCCGTGGACTGAACGAGAAGAGCACTTGATGCCTCGGATCTTTGCGGTATCCCAGGATTCCTTTCCGATACTTCTTTGACATGTTTCAAGATTCTGTTTCTGTAAAATTATGAATTTGCCAGTCAGATGTAAACATGACATAATATGGTTTTGATTTTATCAATTGTTTTGATATGCATTTTTCTTTATAATTGAAGGTTACTGTTGACTTGCATTATGTAGTTAAGATACAAAACTTCTAGATTTATACAATTTCACCAAGACATAGTTAGCTATAATATTCCATCTATCACATCTCTTAACTCTTTAAAAATAAAATGGATTGTTTTTAAATCATTCAATCAATCCCTGATTTCCTGGCATATTGATATTATCAAGTGCTAAGTTGACTCACGTTTAGAGCAATGAATTACAAGGCATTCCCATCACCAGGTGAGGAGCTGTGCTGTTGTATGTGTGTATACTAAGCAGTTTTACTTTTCTGACTGCCAGGATTTGCTACTCTCAGTGCTTTTCTTAATAACTGGTCGCAACCGGATTAAACTGGTTTCTTTTTAATTTGCTTTTTCAGCACTTTTTTCATCTCATAATATCTTTCATATTGACTTGTTATTTCCTTTTTCAAGTATCTTTTCTTAATTTACCATTCTATTTATACAAATGACAATGCAAACGTATAGAAAAACATACAAATCACACATGAGGGATTTGTTTACAAGTTTCATATTCTGATGATGATAAAATGACTCTATATATAGATTGAGCTACTATTTGTTCTGGAGTGGACGTACTTTAAACATTAACAAGATTTATTAGGCTAAGATAGATTCCCTAACACTGGCTATTCATAGTGAAAGCTTTTTTTAAAATCGAGATGTCAATCTTATCAAATGTTTGATTTTATTTCAAGCCGATACTTCATGTCAAAATTAAGATGTTATAGATAAATATATTTCATGTATTCATTAAACAGCCGATAACGTAAGGTTAAATATTTCACATCGTTTTGCAATCAGGCGGGCGGGCAGATGTAAACTTCCGGGTTAACCCGTTTATCCGTATGATAAATAATCCCTTGACTGGATAAATGAATACAAAAAGTCAGTGTCAAGACGATTCGTCCTCATACGTGCTAGTTTCGCCAAAATAGCTATTTTGATGTTATAATGTTACAGTTGGTTCACGATTTTCAGTTTTGAAGAACGAGTTTCTAAGGGAATGTTGCGACGACTTCTTATCTTACCTTACAGTAAAATACTCGCTTTTGATTGGTCTTTAGCCGGGGTTCTCAAACTCTTGTAAACCTCCAGGCGGGATACAAATATTAGGTCTATTTGCCGAACAGTCTAGCATTTGCCGAACACCGTAATAATAGCAGTATATTCCACGCACGGTTGTAGAGGGTTCGCTGTAAGTACGTTATGGTAATAAACGCAGTGTTGAGTTTGCAAAAAAACATCGTCTGCTAGCATAGATGTCAACACTTTCGCGGGATACGAATTTTAAAATTCTCAATAAATAAAAAGAAAACATGTTCGGTAAGATACAAGGACACTTACGCGGGATACAAAATTTCATCTACCCCTCGGCGCGGTCTGACAACTTATAATGTGATCTCGTAGATAAAAAAAATTTCGTACACACGGGAATTTCGTAGACAGTGAACTCGTAAACAGTAATAAATTTGTATTTTTAAGTTAATAATTTGTATAATCATGTTTTGCTATAATTATGTTGTCGCCAGATTAGCCGCGCTAATGGTTTTATTTGTCTGTGACTTACGTCCTTCATCTTCCCGGATGTCTTCTCGTCTCTATGCTGGTATTGATTATGTTGTTGATGATAAATATAATCATACCTACCTTAAAGAGCCACTCCCCCAGCAGGCACAAGACGTCTTTTAGACGTCTAAATTAGGTCTAAATTGGCTTAGACGTCTATTAGACGTCTATTAGACGTCTATTAGACGTCTTCATTTAGACGTCTAAGCCTAGACGTTGAATAGACGTCTAAAAGACGTCTTAAGATAGACCTGCACTTTCATAGAATTTTATTATAAGGCTCTAATATTTCAGTTTGAAAGATGTTTCCTTTGCTTATTGAATATAAACAAACCTTTCTAAAATTAGGTATTAAACATTGAAAGATTTCGGTCACTTTACATGAATATTACAATATATTTTGTAGGTAAAGAAAATATTTGCATCAAATAATATATAACACTCAAATGTAATTAATATTTATCAAAAGTACAAATTTATAAGAAGAAAAATTATTAAATGTTCTGGGTGAAGAGATTCGAACTTCAATCCAGATCGAAATTGTAGTCAATGCAGTGCTCTGGGCCATGCAGAGTTGCGACCCTTACATCAGCTTTAATTAGGCGCCATTTTCAATCCATTGTTCTCAAAAGAGATGGGATTTCTCGATATCAACGCATCTGAAGTGGTGTTCCTTACGGATTTTTTCGTCCACAGTTTAGGTAAGACTATGTTTACTGTATATAGGATAGGCTAATTAGTTTTACCTTGTCAGTAATCAAGATTCTCATTCGTCGGTATCTTTCCTTTGTTTTCAATGGTCGTGCATCTGATGGTATGTACAGCCTCTTCCATAAATAACTTTCAGCTCGTAATTTTGTGATGCTACTTCAAAATATGTGTGTAGTGTGTTAGTATACATATTTGAAGGAAAATATAGCTTTCTCTATTTTTTTGATGAAACCAAATAATTTGAATGACCAAATTCTTTCCCTAGGTTTTCTGTTACCTGTTAATGATTATACACCCTTATTAAATGCAGAGAACCTGATTCAGTGTGGAACATTTTAATTTTCAGATAACTGTCATTTTAATTCACTGCAAAAGAAACCTTTTTAGATTCAACTATTATTATATAGTTTCTAGTTTAGTAATATATAAGTTTCATTTGGTGTCTGTGTATACGTTTATGTTTTTATTAAATCAATTTTTTCTGGACACGTAGCTTACCAAATAATTAACAGTGTTAACATATATTTTGATTTGCATCTGAACATATAGGTACAAATGTACAAATTCATAAATTGAGATAACAATTAATTGGTATTTTGTTACCCGAACTTTCATAGTGGAATATTAATTATCAAGACACCCTTATTAAATGCAGAGAACCTGATTCAGTGTGGAACATTTTAATTTTCAGATAACTGTCATTTTAATTCACTGCAATAGAAACCTTTTTATAATAGTTGACTTATGACGTAGATTCAACTATTATATAGTTTATTGTTAGTAATATGGTTTCATTTGGTGTCTGTATACATTTATATTGAATTTTTCAGGACACGTAGCTTACCAAATATTTAACAGTGTTAACATATATTTTGATTTGAATCTGAATATATAGGTACAAATGTTGACCATGATCATGAGTTGAGATAACAATTAAGGTTTCAATTTATTTTCAGATACTTTGACAAATCTGTTACAAGGACGCAGTCAAGGATACAATTCTCAAGAACGGCGGAATTCTTTTAAGATGCTCTTCGAGGTTGCAGGAAGAAAATGGCCTTGAATCAGGACATTCATACTTTAAGAATTAATCTTCAGCTTTGGACAGTGATATGAAGATTTGACAAATCTGATTCTAAGTAAAGTTAATTTTTCAAAACATATAAAAGCAAATATTTTTGTATTATTACAATATATACGTTGATTGCATTAAATAGATTTTTATATTGAATAAATATTTCATCTTATTTGAGCTTTTTTCTTGCTTATTTTCAAGGCACAATTGCTCATCACTTAGTTTGAAAATTTTGAATCTATTCATAAGAAAATGTAAACCTAAACATGAAATTAAGTAACCATATCAAATTCTAAAATGGTATCCATTATTAGTCATTATATTGTTTTAAATGTGAAATAATTGGGCTTAATTGTATCCATTTTCATCTAAAATATGTAATTGTGCCTTACAAAATACAGGTTTTTGTTTGAAGCTCTGAAACCTGATGAAGTTCCCACTACATAACATTATTATACTGGGGTATAACACAACCACTAAAGGACATGTGTTAAACTTTTTTCAGACTTCTGTTAAATATTTTGGGAGGTATTTACACTTCTAATAGAGGTTTAATGTAGGTCTAACAATCGTCTTAAAGACGTCTATTAAACGTCTAAAAGACGTCTACTAGACGTCTAATAAACGTCTAATAAATGTCTAAAAAACGTCTAATAAACGTCTAAAAGACGTCTAATAAATGTCTAAAAGACGTCTAATATACGTCTAAAAGACGTCTAATAGACGTCTACCTTTAGACGTCTAATAGACGTCTAGGCTTAGACGTCTTTCTAGTCCCACAGATTAGACTATATTTAGACGTCTTTTAGACGTCTAGGCTAGACGTCTATTAGACGTCTAATAGACGTCTATGTGCCTGCTGGGCCGTGATTTTCATAACATATTATTTACCTTTGATACGAACCTAAATGTCATATGTGGTGATATAAAATCAAAACATCATAAATTTTCATTTCCAAAAGACATATATATGACAAATACGGGGTTTTCCATGAAAATCTAAAAACAGCTTTATAAATGCACAGAGGTGTAGATATCACGTCCAATATACATGGATCAACTCATACTCCTGGCTGTTTTAGATAAGTCTCCAAAATTACGTTTGACTTTTTGATGCGCGCCACTGTCCGGATTTCGATCATAATTGCGACGTTCTACTTTCATATTATCACTGTAAAAAATGTGTCATTTTAGTAACAGTCGATACTTTGCGATCAAATGACACCATTGATTAAGTTTGGCAAAAATGACTCCAACAACTCATGGAGTGGCTCTTTAATTTATTCTATTAAAAGATCAAACAAGAACTAAAAGAATTGAAAATAACACATGGATATTGGATTACTTTAATAGTTTCAAAACACATCAAATTTTACTATTTATAGTTTTTAATCATTTTATTTCTTTAATCGAACCTATTAGTATTCGAATCCTTGTTCGATGAATACAAGTTTGTTATTATTACTTCCAATCCTATTTTAAAACCTGTCTACGAGTTCACTACTCGATTTGCCTACGAGTTCACCGGATTTCGTGTCTGCGAGATTGTTTCGTCTACGAGATCACCGCATCCCGTTGCAACTACAATGACACTCGGGAAAAACGTCGCAAGAGAAATGCCAGAACAGTCATGTCTACGTACTTTGTGCTTGCCACAAAAATGAATACACAGCAATACAACAAAAACCTGAGCAAATTGATTAAACAATATTGCCCATCTTCAAGAAATAATTCATGTACTACCCAAAACACAATTGCCATTATAAAAGAAGTGATAGTGAAATTGCCTCCCGTGTGATACGAACATGGGACCTTTGAGTGAGAGTCAGCCACTCTACCAATTCAGCCAAAAGCTGAACTTTATTCGAATATGCACATTGCTCTTTGAGTCGTCTTTACAGAACACATACACCTCATTTTGCAACTGCATCATTGCACAGGCCTATATGACAACAAATATGTTATTCATGCATTCCGCGGTGTTTTCATTGGCTGAAATATTGCCAGGTAGTTTTAAGTTGCAATATATCGCCGGTAGGAGAAACTGCCTGATACCCGAGAAACCTTCGAATTAAGACAGAGGTTGTATAGGATTTTATGACGGAGCTACCTCTGTTGGTAGAGAATGGATATGTTGTGACTAATGCAACCCTGCAGCCTGCAACCATGCGAGTTACAATTCACTGGTGTCTACGAGTTGCTGGGATCACAATTAATTCAAGTAACTGTAAATGTAAATGAATTGTGTCATTAAATGGAAAAGGACTGGCTGTTTCTGAAAATTCTCATATCAATTCTATGCTTCAATAGAGCGACAGTAGAATGTTACTGAAAAAAAATGATCTAGCCATGTGCTTTCATTTCGTTTTTTTTCTACACGACAATCTAAGGTATGAAATCCTAAATCTGATCGAAAGAGGACATGCAATGACTCGCGTCATTGAGTCGATCGTGATTTTGAAAACTAATCATTGGCAAAGTTAAGATAGAATTTGAGTTGAACTTGATAGTGTTTGAAAGGTTGTACAACTAGTAGTATAAGGGTACGTGCGATTTTGACTTTTGCGCGCAGATAAGAGTGACCTTCGATTATTATGAATACCAATAAATGGGGTCTTACAAATTGACACGCCTGATACTTTTCTTTTAACTTTGTAAAAAAGTGACATGAATAAAAGCAGGAACCAAGACAAGTATTTATTTGTTTCCTGAAAATGGTTTAATCATAAATCAATTACAAAAATAAATTTTTCGATAGCCATTTGACTGTTGCTTAATGACATACATCATTGGCATATCATTAATTATCATGTGTACATTTGGTTCTAAAGATAAAAATATAACATACGGTAAGAAAAATAATATGACACAACCCAAGACATAACAGAATAAAGTGACTTCTACCTCTGTCCACAGTATTTACTTATTGTTATCCGACATACGTGTTCATTAATGCATGTGTCATATGATGGAACCATGGTAATCATTCTATACTTTGACAGAACTCCTAAAAGGCAAGAAGCGAATCAAATATTCTTCATTGATAGATCAATGTATTACAAGCGCCATTTAGTTAATTTGTATGCATGTATGTATGTTATAATGACTTTAAGGAATAAACTTCAGTTCCTAGATTGACATTTGAGGTTGCTAATAGTCTACAAACGTTTTAACGGTTGTGGTTGTTTGTATATGATTCCATAAATGATGATGACACATACCCACAGTAAACATTTGATCACTGAGAAGCCTGCGACTGTTTTAAGCCCTTACGTTGCTAGCATATATAAAAAATAATCAAAGTATACACATATTATTTCCAGATATCCACGATACGAACGATAAGAAGGAAATATTAGGCAGAATCTATTCAGTCAGTGATCATATAAATGTGTTCCATCACCGAATAAGAAACTTCAGAATGTAACTGCTTGCTTCGCGAGAGTCACAACCATAAATGTACTTTAATGGGATGAACGAATCATCGAATATCTTCCAACGCTGCACCACCGACGACGTAGTAAATATTTTCTCAAGATTTTGGTTTAGGTTGATCAGCCGGAGTAGTGTCGTGGTTATTTTTTTGACTCTCATCTCTTAACTAGACGGATTCCTAGTTAAGTGTGTGTTGACAGTGTAACGTTTTGATGTCGAAAGCAATGTTTTTTACCCGGGAACGGGACCGCCTGGTGGATAAGCGCTATATCTCTTTTTCACATGGATAAGCAGCAGCCAACATTGGTTGTCCGGGAGCGAAATTAAAGGATAAGCACCACGTTTATCACAAGGATAAATCCATAGCAGCACCTTCTTAAGTTTCTTCGTAGACTTGACTGCTAAATGAATTAGCGCCATAGTTTGATCGTTACTAATAACAATTCCAAGTAGATGCCACAGGTCCGGGATCTGGACTGCTAGATGGGAAAGCGCCATAGGGTGCTAGATCCAAAGAGAAGTCCCAACGAGCAGCTATAAGTGTTTATCCGGAAACAAATCTGACAGAGGAATAAGCGCCATAGGTTGCAAGTTATTTAGATACGTTTCAAGCAGCAGTTACAAGTGTTTGTCCGGGAACTGATCTGCTAAAACCTTCTCGAAGTACTTCTGACACACCAGACTCGAGTTGTACACTTCACTGTCCTTCTGAAATGGAAGAAACAAGATATCAGCGTTAAGAAACAGTCGCTTTGAAATATTTTAGAATATTTATCATGAATAAAAAGTGCACTCACTTATACCAGAGATATGTGAATGTGATTCAATGTGATTTCAAGGCTTTTGAGATAGGGGCCTGAAACGAAAGGACTTATTTTTGCATTTGAATACAACTTTAAACCCACAAAAAGTGACTGACCTTGTTGAAGCGGCGACTGTTCTCGAAGACGAGTCTCATATCGGCCACGAACTGGTCGAGAGCCGAGTACTTCCCTGTGCGGAGCTTGAAGGCAATGAGGTCCAGCCACATACCCCGCTTGACCACCTTGTAGTAGCCGGGGACATCGTCGGACTTGATCTCCTTGCAGAAGGAATCGCTGCTCTCATGGTTGTACACCTGGTTGAACACCTTGAAGCATTCCTGTAGAGTACATTGATGTTATGAATTTCAACTCTTCCACCCATCGACAATGTTCGTCCGTTTTTAACCAATCTCGACACTTGAAACATCCCTCGCAACATCACTTAAATGTATAACGAATAACAATATTTACATTATCTATGATAGAATAATATTTACTATTGGTATTTTGCTTTTTGCAATTTGAGGGAACACGTTAAATATTGTAGCTATATTGTAAATATACAAATAATACTGATTTGATCAAATGTTTAATTGAAACATCCAATAAAAGCAATAGTTTTGAATGTGGTGTATTACGTCGGTGAATTGAAAGCCTCGCTTGACGGGTGCCGGGATGATCTCCTCTGAGGAAGACGCCTCCACATCTTTCTTCCCCCCTCCTTTCTTCTTTCCTTTCTTCCCTCCGCCCGTCTTCCCGCCTGTCTTAATCTGTTTCCCCTTTCCTGCTGAGCATCGCGGCTTCTTCTTAGCAGTAGAGGAACCTAAGCGAGGGATAGTGAGCAAGATGTTGGGCATGAATAAGGGAGCAAGACAACCAAACAAACCCGAAGCACAACAAACTGTTTGGCAAAGGAAACCCTTTTTTGAAGTAAGACATCTTCTCCCGCAAGGCATAATTCACGCCAGTCTTACTACTGGCTAATTTTAGCCTTGCTGTTGTTTCGACACTTTGTGGTGTCATTGCAACTCCCTCAACGGCAAAGGTTTGTAATTGCCTTTGCCAGTTGCCTTTCTGGATGAACTATCAAGTTTGGCTACAGCTCGCTGATGAGCTGACACAGAAAATGTGGTAAACGACAGCAAGGCTTAAACAAACTAGTTATGGCGACTAGCTCAAATTATACATTGCGAGGGAAGTTGTCGAAGGACATTATCATTTTAAAAATATATTGAATCACTCACATTGTCTTTCAAGAGACTAAGCAGAACATAAAGCTCGTATATCTTCAAAGACTCTGTACTATGTATAAAGAATACACCGCTCATAGTTTAAATTGTTCAAGGAAGTGTACACTTCTTAATACGACTGAGATTTAATATATATATATATATATATATATATATATATATATCATTGTTTAAAGGAATAGAAAATACCTCCTTTATCGGCGCATTGTCTTTTCAATGTTTTCCCTCGTGAAATACGAGGTTTTGTAAAGTTAATCCCAGTTCCCGGAACAAAGTCT
This sequence comes from Phorcus lineatus, assembly GCA_921293015.1. Taxonomy (NCBI): domain Eukaryota; kingdom Metazoa; phylum Mollusca; class Gastropoda; order Trochida; family Trochidae; genus Phorcus; species Phorcus lineatus. The sequence continues at coordinate 38,192,894 of OV121097.1, forward strand.
TCATCTTTGTCATCGTCAATATATTCCTCTTCATCATCTTCACTGTCGTTGTCTTTAGAGTTTTCTTTATCTGTCAGTGATATTGGAAGTTAAAGCAAATATCTAAACCAATGAAATATATGCTAAACTCATGTATACATGTAGAACATCCATGTGCTTTGAACAGGTAAATAATTTCTTGTGTTCTTTGGTTAATTTAAAAAGAATAATAAAACATAGTTCAACATAATTAAAAGGCTTTCACCTTTCCATATCAACGTACCATCACTGAGGTTCGGCCCCACATCGAGTTTCCTGGTGAGGCAGTTTGGCTGGAGAGTGATGACGGTGAGTGTGGTCTTCTGGTCAATGTTGTTGTCTCTCAGCATATCTGACAAGGACGGAAGAACGGACTCTGCACTGGAGGACCCATCGATCTCCACGTTCAGTGCTATACTGGACACCTTGCTGATGATGCTCGTGTCGCTGGACGACTGCTGGACCTTGATAGTCTTCAGGTCGGCGTCCGTCAGCTGGACTGGATCCTCCACTGACTCGGTCCCAGTATCTGGTTCTGTTCCGATAAATACTTGGATTTCGGCTTTTTCTCCATCTTTGTTCTCTACATAGTAGATCTTGGGACTTTGAGTTTTAACATGGTTTTGAGAGTCTTTCAGATTGTCGATCTCGTTATTGTCTCCCTGTGAGAATCTTTCAGTTACTTTATCAGGTTTGGAAGAGGGTTGTTTTTTGTTCTCAACTGTATTACCATAACAAGAAGAAATTTTGTTAAGCTCGGAACACAGTGACGCTATCATGCGTATCCCATTGTCAAAAGCATCTGAAAAGATTTTCGTCTGTTTTTTAATCAGGTCATCAGTGTCATCACTGAAGCACAAAGCATTTTTATCTAGCCGCTGTGCTGCTTTAGCACAGGCTAACACAGCCTTTGTTTGGTTTTGTATCATGGTATACAGTGTCTGGTAACGTTCGGTTTTTCTTTCCTTTTTGCTATTTTGTAGTTCTTGGACTTGGTTCATTTCACAAATTAGTTTAAGTAAAGCAGGATCAAAGTTAGTTTGATTCAATTCAATCAGTTCCTTGATCAAAGCATTAAGTTCGTTTCTATCAAAGCAACCATCGCCAGATCCCTCTGTTTTAAGTGCAACCCCTGCTTCAACTCTTACACTGCCTGCTTCAGGGCCTGATGCAATAGGTTTTGAAGACAATTCTGAGTTTGACGCACTTATCATCATTTCCAAGTCTGGAGGACTACCATAGTCAGTAGCCTCTGTGCATGACCCAGAGTCCTTTGATAGCGTTATTGCAGATGTATTGATTGAGGATTCAATCTTATTATTCTGTTGTGTAAGGTTTCTTGCTTTCACGTCCACTATTGGAGAAAGTGAGCTATTTGTGCGAGGGAGATCAACATTACTCGCTTTGCTGATAGGCACAGATTGAGTTGTATCGATGTCAATCTCATTCCAAGGTACAATCTCAAGGTAGGAGTCCTCTTTGCTATTGTCCTGAGATCTGTACCATCCTTGAATGTCCTCTGCTTTGACCGACTCTGGTGAACTAAACATAGCCTGACAACTGATGTTGGAGGTGCTTGCACTGGCAGGACATGAAATCGATCTGTCCAGACTGTCCCTCTTGACGGAATGAGGTGGCATTGTCTGAATACACATGTCTTTTGAGTCGGACTTCCTTCCCTCTCTGTTTGCATTGTGTGGAATTTTGGTCTGAACCGAGGTATCTTTCCCGGGGATAGGTTTATCGTCTGTTGTTTGATCAAGCTTTAACTGGTTCGAACTACTATTGAGGCACAAATCGTTGTCATTCACAGTGAGAATCAATAATGGTTCCTTGTTGTCTTCGTTTTCAATACAAGCCTTCTCACTAGGACTATCATCATGTTGAGGAATGAACACAATCTGTCCATCATTCACTTCATAACGTACTCGTACCATTTCAGTCTCTAAATTCACACCGGAGTTGAGTTGTTCTTGTTGTGGCAGCTGATTAATAAGCACTTCCTTACCCAAACATTTTTGTTTGTCGTTTTGAGACCAAACTTTGATGACTTTGTGCTTGTGGTCCAACAGACTTTTGGCAACGGTTGTTGACTGAACTATTCTCGGAAGCTGACTTGGGTGAACTATTGGATTTTCATGCACAGGTGTGCTTAGTTTTCTCTGAGGGGGGCGAATTTCATTAGAGTTCAATTGCCGATATCGTTGTTGATTGCTAGTGTCAATACACGACAGGTTTTTAGTGGAAGAGGCCACAAGAAGGCTCTCTGAGTTTTGTTGCTGTGGGGCTTGAAGAAATAACTGTGATTGATTTCTTTGCAATTGTTCAACAAGTTGATCAGATAGAATTTCATCCTCGAAAGGAATTTCCTCCTTAATCAAAGGTATGGAAGCATTTATTGCTCCCTCCATCAGGTAGTCCATATTTTGGAATTCATCTTGCTGCGGCTCAGACTGTAAAGGCTTAAACTGACATGCAACCTCGTCCTTGTTTAGCCACTGCTGTGGTACTACATAAAGATTTTTTATTTCATTTCCATTCGGTAGCATTGAATTTTTCACAAAACCATAATTGTGGTTATCAGATTCATCTACTTCAGGTTGTTGCTGGTCAGGTCCTTCTGGGACTTGAACATCTGACACGATCTTCACCATCTGCATATCTGGTATGTCAATCTCATCTTGCATGTAACTTGCTACTTTGTCTCTGTGTCTGTTCATCAATAACATCTCACTCCTTGGTATCTCACGTCTAGTCTTTGGATAGAACCTATCATGCAGGTTCTCTTTCAAAGACATCAGCTTCTCGGATAGCCTTCTCTCTGGGAGACGGACGGGAGGAGCCTGAGACTGGTCTTCTATTGACGCCACTGCTGTCATGGTCTCAATGTTGATGCTATCGGCAGTTGCAGCCCTTGACAAGACATTTCTCTTTCTACCACCACGTGCATATCGCTTGCGTGTCTTGGCAGACGTTGCAAATTGATCTGCTTCCAGAACCCGACTCTGTTTTCCGAGAGTTTTGATCATGTCAAACTTGTTCTGTTCAGAAACCTGAGCAAAGTGTCTCTGTGAAACGTCATATCCTTGGCCACTTTCCATTGGAACACCAACTGGAGTGTATATATTATTCTGGCTGGTAGACAGACCTGACATGCTTGAGCTAGAACTGGAGGTTTTAAGAGTGTCCTTAGAATCTTGAGATCCGTTGCTCTGCTCAGTAAGGAACATGGCACTTAGACTGTTTTCGTCCAACAGGGAGTCCCTGTGAATGTTGGCAATCTTGAGGATGTCCTGAACTGACCCCATGTCGCTCTCTTGCTGTTCTGTGAACATGTTATCGTGCCTCAAATGTTGTGTGGCATCATTCTTCTCCAACATGTCGTGGAATGTCATAATATCCATCGACCACGATTTGTCGTCTGCAGTGTCCGGTTGTTCAGGAGCAGAAAACCCAGAGTGCATCTCAACCATGTCAATGATGGAGTCTGCGATAGATAAACTTGGATGATTATCAAGGAAGGAGCTTGTGTTGAAGCAGGTGTCTAGCTCAGGTACATTCAATAAAGAACTTGAAATCGATGTGGGGAAGTTTGTTTGATTGTCGTTTGTACTCTGACTAATGAGTACATCACTGCATCCAGAAACCGGAAGTGCACTTGCTTCATCTTTAACCTGCACGTGCTGGAAGGAGAGGGCCCTTCGAGTTTGATCAGATGGTTGTATTTCCACCGAATTCTGCAAGTTAGAAAAATGAGATTGGTAGAAATAATTTATAAAATGTTTATACATGCATGTCAATTGACTTAAATCACAGTAAATTGAAGTGAAAGGATTGTTTAAGTTACTTATTTTAATTTTCTAATGAAATCTGAACGTTTCTCTTACCGAAGAAATTCCAAAAGTTAGACAAAAGGTCTTATATCCAAATCTATTGGTATGTTATAACCATGTTAGCTGTATAAACTAACCTTCTCGAAACAGATGAGGACCTCCACATTGCAGACGGGACAGTTGACGAGGTCCAAGTCGTTGGAGGAGGACTTGCACCACTCAGTCTGTATGCACTGTTTGACAAAGCATAAGAGGGAATAGCCTTTGTTGTAGGTATTTCAGAACAAAACAAGTTTTGTTGCGACGACTTCTTTACAGAGAAGTGATACGACGTTCAATCACAAATAAGATTAAGCGCCTCTCTGAAACGTCGAACCCTCCCTAAAATAAACATGCTATGTGTATTTACTATCTACTCCGCTTCCAAATCAAAAGTCCTTCAGAGAAAAGTTATATCTTGTATCAACTAAAACGTGTATCATTGAACGGTTTTCATGAAAACATAAAAACATTATAATACTAATTTGTCCTTCCTAAAGAGGAGCATTCAGTTCAAATATATTAAGAATAAGGCGAATTGGACTATGAATATTTGGAGCTGACCTTCAGGCACACGGAGTGACTGCATGAGAGGTACGTTCTGGACCCAAGGCTGTCATCAGTGGACGAAAAGTCCTGGTTACAGTTTGGACAGTGGTCGCAGAACCCCGCCACAACTGGCCGCCCGTCCTTGGACATCCTGAAATCTGTAATTGATGTACACAAAATGATATCAATCATCAACATTTGTAAACATAGGTTACCATTGACTTTTTCACTAATTTAGTCAAAATTGGCGTAATGCTTGCTAATCAACTGTAAATTCTGACAAATTATCCACCATTTCTGACCATATCTATCACGTGCACAATGTTTTAAGTTTTAACGATACAACGTTTCATACTAGGGGGCTTAATTTGAAACTTTTCAAAAATTGTCACCCAAACAGGAAGAGTACGCCAACAATCTCATGAAAATGAAATCTAAATGCTCCACTACATTAATCTGCGTGACGTAGTGCAGCAGCATTAGATTTTATTTTAATGAGATTGGGTGCGCCAAATTCCATTACAGAATCACCTAGTTTGATAACGAGAGATTGGTTTACATAATGCTTAACAATTCAACTGAAACAGTTTAAATTTGTTCAATACTACGCAGAATTACACTTCAACACAATATTACGTTACAGGAAAAATACAAATCTGTCTTTACATCGTTTTGTGTATAATTTAAGGGTTTCTTGAAAAGTTTTCAGTATATTATTTCTAACGTTTTGATAACGTTTTATATACATTTTTCTTGTTGTAATAAATTGAATTCAATTGAATTTATATTTATTATTTTATCAATATTTATTGCAAAAAAAGTCATAGGTGATGTAATAGTGGAATACTAGTTAAAATTCAACGATTACAGTTTTATATAACACACATCCTTGCTTTAATATCTGTTTTGCTGGTGCAAGCGTTTTTTTAACAAACGAAACAAACAAAACGTCGTAACATCATATTGCATCTAGCTGTCAAACGATCGGAAACTTTGTATGGCAATTACAACGAAATATGGGAAAGATTTTAATTACTCTAGCGAAAAACCTTTTACATGTACAGTTTTGAGATAGTTGATACAATGTAAGCCGATGTAAGGGTTCTTAGCAGTACGCCTCGTTATGTGTATAGGACTTCGATGTCAGGAAAAACTTTTTGGACGTTAAAGTGTAGTATTGTGTCTTATAAAAATTTGAAAAAAAAATTGGTGTTCCATTTTTGTGGCTTAATGCAACTGAACTCAGTGATGCTTCACCTTGTTTTGTTGTGAAAATTATTTATCGAAAATAAGGTTGGCACTGGTCGTTTTAACTGAAGAGTAATTGATATATAGTCAGTGTATTAACGTGACTTGTCATATATCTTTTGATTTGCTACGTGTTACTGCTAAATGATATATGTTGATTTGGGCTGATAAAAATTTTACCGATTTGCATACTCATCCTCTGACAATGAAAGTTTTTGGGGAAATAGAGAAACTGCAGATCACCATGAACATTGTATTCTGTTCACACAACAATTCAAACACTGCCACACAAAAAATAAAGTTATTCTGTCTGCTTCAAATAAGTTTTCATAGTACCGGTTGACTAATTTGAGCGTTTCTGACACGGTCTTTCGATCACTATTCACTAAAAAAAACTTCTATATTGTCACTCTAGATGAAACTGGACCGATAAACATTAAAAGATCATTTTAAGCAACCATCAGTTCTTCCCGATAAAGTAACATCATTTAATACTTTTTGAAAATCTGACTGAAATGAAAGTAGAAATTCAGTCAACCGATAAACCATCTTAAAATTAATAGAAGTAAAATGTCACGAAGCATGACAATCCTCCGGCAATAATTATTTGAGGATTTGTTTACCTAAAAAGGACGAACATTACATTGAACGATTTTTTATCAAAATTACAAGTGAAGTTCGTCAGTATTCGAAGATAAGTTTGGCCAGTAAAAAGAGTTGGAATGCGATACAATTTATCCTGATTTGTATTGAATAAAAGTCATTTTCAAGGATTGTTCACTCCAAGAAAGTTTTGGCTGTGTGTAAATATATATAGGTTAAATGAGCGATATTCCCAACTGATTTAGAGGTGGATATTCATTCTTATCCTTATTGTTCTTCCATTATTTTGGAGTGGCAAAATCTTAGAAATATATCACTCATAGGAGATATGGTGTCACTTACAACTTTTTTTCTACAGAGGCCTATTCCTAAAAGAATATAAAACAATCAATAAAATTAAATAATTTACTGCATTGAATTTTCATGTTAAACATAATATTCTTGTAAAAATGTAACAAATGAATACCTATCTCCGAGTCCGTGAAGAACTAAAATTGTATTGACATTTCATCTTTCAAATTATCAAAGATGTTCACCTTGATTCAGCTGACGAAATATTAAATTTATTGTGTATCGACAAAACATTTTGTCAATCTGTGCTCGATACCACAGCAAACTTATCTGGAAAAACTTCACTTGGCTCTGCAGAAGAGAGGAGTGATTAACTGCACGCTTCATACAGAACAGTTTCTGTATCAACATACAGTTCTTATGAATCGGGAGGGTATAGGGTTTTTATTCGGGTGGGGTGCGCCTCATGAGTGGCACAAGTCACAATTAAGTTAACTATTACGCAGATTCTTTTAATTTTGAGTAAATGTTTACTTGATTTAATAATTTTAGTTTCCTGCCCTACATGTTCCTTGCTTAATTTCACTATGTATGAGAAATAAATGTTTACTACTTTACTTTATCTAATAATTTTAGTTTTGTGTCCTACACTTTCCTTGCATACTTTTATTATGAATGTGGAATACGACTCTCAAAATTTACTACATTTGAAACTCTCGTGGGTGGTTTCCGCAACCCATAATTTCAGTAGTCATGGTAGTTACAAATAAACCAAACAAAAACAATTTCAAGAATATATAGTATCAGAACTTTGGATTCCCTTTTCTGTAGTCTTAAATGCTATTATAACAGCGTCAGATGTACTTAAAAGGGAATTAGTAGAGTGGGGACAATCAAAGCAGAAACAGAAAAGAAGTTCATGCTATGAAATATGCAAACAATAGCTAATAATATTTTTTAAATGCCAGCCCATTGTAACCGGAAATACATACATAAGATCATGAATGATAACTTGCAAATTGAACATAATTGCAGATGGGTATAGGTATGAATATTTGTTATAAGAATTTGAATAGGGTATATTAGACATTTAGGCAAAAGTCATGATACAAAAATAATTAAAAAAACGCACTGGAAGTTCAAAATCAAAACAATATTTTCAAAAAGGGCGTTTCTTCATTTCGCATGTTGCATCGAGCGCTGCTCATCGTTAAAATCGAATAAATGCTTTAATTTATTCGTGTTGATATTAACTTACTTGATTATTGGCGTTTTCTTCTACCTTACTTTTGCTCTAAATGATTACATATTGTAGTTGAAGTTTGAATATTTTTTCAGCGTCTTCGAACGTTTCACGTTTGACGTTGGCTCAATCGGAAAACATCGCCTGTTTCCGGAAAGTTCGTTGACGAGTTTTTCACACAAAAAAGGAAAATAAATATACAGTATTATTTAAAATGTCTTCCTTAAGATAAACATAGATCATAAAACAATAGTCAGTTACATTATTGAATAATTTTGAATGTTCTAACATTCATATTATTAAGGGGGCATAACTCAATTTTATGTCACTGACTTTCAGAGTTGTGTCCCTTAGCTGTGAATCATTGAACTGAAAGAATTATCTAAATTATTTGAATATTCCTTGAACTTATATAATGCTATATCTAATATAGTGAAGATTGTGTTAACATAGATCATAAATCAAAAGTTTCTCATTTGTTAAGCGAGGGAATGATGATAAAATGCCTGGATATGTGGAATTGTGGATATGATCGAGTCTTATAAGATAATAATTGTAACGGCCCTTCTGCCTCCCAAATTTGCATGATTTCTCGTTCCAATCTCATATAGGCTAGAATTTGACTATGTCACTTTTGATTTCAATTTTGATACCTAAAAAAAAACAAAATGGGGATGGAACATACTACGCCTATGTGGATTGGTATGTTCATAGAGTGTGTTGTGCATATTCCTTTATAGAGAACATGTCTTTTGGTTCAAAGATTCTATATATAGAGTCTCTCTCAATTACTTTTTTTTATATTACAGACCGTTTTTTTGTGTATGGATACCTTATCGAAAACTGTCCAAATAATTGTCATTTATGACAGCCAGTGAGATATACCAAGTCATTTTGATTAAAAATGATTTGTCGGATATATTTTCCACTGTATTATCATTTATGAATATGTTACTGTACAAACTGTCTTAAAAACGCATTTTGTATTATGTGTGCAGGTTTATAGAGGCTATTACAAGACAATGGGTATATCATTTTACAAAGGCTGCCTAAAAACAATCTGTTACATTTTACACCTAGTTTAGTTCATATAAAAAGTACTGATGCGGGGAATCATATTTTATTTTTATCATCAGAGCGTGTTTCACATTGGATAAATTAAGACAGTAATATATAATAAATGAGGAAATCGGAAAACTGGAAAATGTGATCTTTAATCTTCTCCTCTTTTACCTTATATGTATTTATACAATCGTTTTTAAACGCTAAATGGCCCTAGTAAACAATAACCTTGTTTATGAAAATATATTATACAGGGTTTTATACGTTATTCGGTACATGATATATACGGGTATACATTTCGGAAACAGGATATTGACAGTTCAAGATTATCTAAACACGTACCCCAAGGGTCATAAACGTATTGTTCTGCGGCGTCAAACAGTAAATAAGTAGAATTCCCTCTGGGTGCGTATGTCGGTCTTTTGCAATGAATAAACCTCGGGCACCATAGGTAATTCATGTAATCAAAATTTAGCATTTACAGGTAAAACATTTACTTAAAGTTTTAAATCCCACTGTCTTACATTTATGTTTTATTATTTTATAACTGAATACACATAATGAGAATATAATATATCAACTAAAGATCTGTACCATGAGGACTGCATAATAATGATCGCCAATAAAAACGAAATAATCTAATATGTATTTTTAATTTTTAGTGCATAAGATTTACAATCTCATCACAATAAGAAAGTAATTTTGCTTCAAAACGTTACGTAGAGTAAACAGTGTATTGTAGGAAAGCAAAATTTCAACCTTATGAGATTGGTGAATATATAATATCCTTAAGTACTGCTGCCCTGTGTAGCGTAGTTATAGATTTTGTTTTCAACCTATTGTGAAATATCATTTAATTCAGGGCTCATTTACTTAGTTAAACACTAGATTATTTAGACAAGTGTTTGTGTATGACATTATAGTGAATTATTTTGGAAACACACAAAGGTAACGAGCAAAATAAACTGTTCGAGATTCTTTCTCTGCGAAGTAGAACACTAAAGGGATATTGTACATAAAGATACCCCCCTCCCTCCCCCCCTCCCCGACCCCCCTTCTTGTGTCAAGAATTATTTGTTGTTCCTTTATGCATTCTGCATTCATAATTTCGCAACACTACACCGACACTAGTCGAGTCCAAGTTTTGGAATCACGTGCGTATGAGGAAAGGTTAAGAAAGCAAACCCACGTAAGCGACCTACAAAGAATTAAGACGTTTCACAATATGGGTTCACTGGGTGTGCCTATAACTCAAGCTACCCCACTATATCAAACACCTTGGCTGAATTATAAACAGATCTTTATGAGATGTTTCTAAGGTAAGTTACTTAGTTAGCAAATTAGAGATGGTCCTTCGTTACGTGCGTTACGTTCTGTATTTCATCACTTCAAGAATTTTATTTCGTTTTACAAAACATCCTTTTAAAAATAAGACAAACCATAAGGATGTTAAAATTAGACAAACATACAGTGTTTACATGTGGATACCATGATTTGTATACATAATACTAATTACAACTTTTCGCATTTCTAAAAAATATATTTACCTAATGCCGTATGAAGAAATTTGTTAAAGATCATTTTCGTACGTAACACAATTTTTCACAATATATTTACACCTTTAAAATACTAGTACATAGACGCTTTAAAGTTTATCTAAAGTAGGCCTTTTTTTCCCACGTGAATTAAGACATAATCCCTTAGCCAAGTGTAAAGTTGCATACTATAGGTTAATTTATTTATGACAAGAATAGGTACGGTACAGTTGGTACGTGATAACCCATGTCTGAAAAAAAATGTCACGAAGCTTTGTATCTTTTCATATAAAAGTTTTAACGTTATGTTTTAAAATGCTATTTTGTTTCAAGTGTTTGACTGACATTAAGATTTGAAGACTTTGAGAGCTGGGTCCAATTGTAAAAACACTATATATAATGTGACCTTTACTCGCTAAGGTAGCCGTAATTTAATATTAAAATAATACACTAAGATTTACCTTAGCGTTAATGTTCTTATGTGCAACGGTCTCCCCTTCACTGAATGTCACGTATTCGCTATCTTGCTTACTTTGTAAACATTCTTTGCGTTTAAGGCAATTTCGCAAGTTACTTTTGCAATTTCTTCGTCTTTAAACTGTCACCACTAAATATCAGCGTGTGTGCAAAATACATTTTCAGATGGTAATACATCTCATATTACTTGATTCAATTTTCATTGGTCGTAGACAATGATTTAGCGTATCAAATGAAAATTGCATGTGGCCATTTTTGTGTCAACGCCTCAAATGAAAACTGCATGAGACAATTTTTGTGGGAACGTCTTTTAATCCTTACACTAAGATGAATTGATTCTCTTAAATTAACTGATGTACGTCATATAACGAATCCATGTATTTATTAGAGTTGGCTGTATTGCACTTGGTTACATTTTATTTCGTTTTCGTGATATCTCTATATTTCTCTAAGGAAAGTTGCCATTAATGTGACGAATGCAGAAGCCTTCACTTGTTTATGCGGAGATTCTCTTTGGCAAGTGTTCTGTCATATATGAACTTATTAAATTGTGTATGGGACAGTTGTAACCTAGGAAGGTAATGTTTGTTATAAATATTGAAATTCAATTTCTGAAGGTGTTATGGTTAGTTCAAATGTAATAACGACTGCAACGATTTATTGTAGATCTTTCATTCTGCAACAAAAATCATAGATGCCACTTATCTGTCATGTCACGGTTGTCACCTCAGCTGCCAGAACAAAGTCAGCCTTCGAAGGTTATTTTCTGCATTTTACAGACGGTTTGGGGTATTTGAAACACCTGAAATGTTATTAACATAAATACAGACCCACGAAAGTTAACCAGGTATCAAATGACAAATATTTTGTGCACGTTTGAACTTATAGGTAATTTTCACCCATGTTTATATTACGTGCCTTTAGGTCGCATGTTCGTGAAACAGTTTCTCAGAAATATCTCGATGCTAGGATAGTGGTAATTATGACACCGCTATTAAAACTTTTTGATGAGTTACATATCTCAGAGCAGTTTCTTCCAAATTGAACGAGTTTCTGGAGGGTTAGAGATAAGTTTCTTGAGCTTTTGATAACTGTAAAGGATAATTCTAAAATATGTTTCCACTTGAAATTACAATAATCTACGAAATAACAGGCAAATGATGACACCATGTTGCTTTTCATCGTATGCTGAACAAAGGCCAACCATGTATTCACAGGAGCACGTATAACAACTACTTTCAACGACATTACACTGAGCCAAGTATAACACACACCCGAGTCACAGCGAATGTTCATATCATGTTTGAGAGGTCAGTACATTCTGTTTCGATGATATAAAGATAGAAACCTTAAATTGACTTACAACATAGATACATGCTAAAAGTAGGACGGCTTGTTCTTTGTTCACAGAGAAGAAGAAATGAAGACACGTTCTTCTTTAATCAAAACCTTTGCATTTTTATGGTAAAGTCATATAACTGTGAATTCTTAGAACTTGCATTGTTCCTCAATTTTCTATCATATCATACCGAGGAACCCCTTTGGAGAGGACTTTGAGAAAGAGGGGAAAACGGTAAGTATATATATATATTCTAGAGGGGATGATAAAAAATTTAATCAATGTGCTCTGTCGTTCTGAAATTACCTTTCTTTCTTAGCCATTGGCCTCTTCTATCCATTTCTTTGTTTCCATATGTCTCTTAGTCTCCCTGTCCCTTTCTATAGGTATGTGAATATCCTCTGTGTCCTTGTATCTGTCGCTATACGACTGGCCGTCTATCCATCTATCTGTCTGTCTCTGTCTGCCTCGCTCTCTCCGTCTCACTTTCTCTGCCCCCTTCTCTGTCTGTCTGTCTGTCTGTCTGTCTGTCTGTCTGTCTCTCTCTCTCTCTCTCTCTCTCTCTCTCTCTCTCTCTCTCTCTCTCTCTCTCTCTCTCTCTCTCTTTTCCCTCTTTGTCTGTCGGTAACTCTGGCTGTCGCAGTTTGTCGGACATCAGTTTTCTCTCTCGTACACGTAAACATTATCTCTTCTCCCCACTCCAGTTGAGCACTGCACTGTGTAGGATGGATTTTGACGGGACAGGAGCTCGGGGACCCCGACTGTGTGTGGACCGAGGCAAGTGACCAGTTTCCCTCCCGGTCCTCCAACATTTCTCACCCAGGTGAGTTACACACGTCACTGATTCCATTGGTATTCTAGAAGTCGGGATAAAAATATATTTCATTGATATTTGCCTAATCTATAGGCGATGTTTCTGAATATATTCTTATGTCATTATCAAATCAGATATCGTGCTTTGTTAACTAAAATAACTAGCATTTTTTTGTTTTATAAGTGGGATAAATTCTTCAAAGTACAGTTTCAAAAGTAACATTTCGCCTTACAACATACATTTGGCGCTTAACTGATTCGCTTATATATGTGAAGGTTTTTTTAAATTTCAAGGTGTGTGCGATTCTTGGGGGAGCGAGGCATGTGCAGAGAAGAACGCCGAAATCTCGTGCAGCACGGGGAAATACAATTGTCCTGCCATGTGGGAACCACGTGAGTTTAGATTCTTCAGTAATACGAGGACGAAAACCATCCAAAATGATTACTTTACCAATATAAAACAATAAAACTAATTTAAATGACCAGATTTTTTAATAAACGTTAACAGCAAGAAAGCTTGAATAAAAACTTCAAACTGATCTTAAGTTGTCGTGTGTATTTTTTGTGCTTTTTTAACAAAATGTTGATTTTAAGCTTTTAGTATGTGAGTAGTAAATTTTTATGATAATAATTATCAATATATCATCATTGCAACGACAACGTTGGTTACACAGTATGGATTGAACAAAGTTAAGCTTACTTTTTGATTGTTTCGAACCCCGTGGCATTGAAGTTTAACCTGCTGCTGCAAAATGTATCAAGGTAACAATTGACGGTGTTCAGTTATTATGTGGGTGGGCGGGGGGATTTGTCACTCCTTTTACAGTCTCCATCACAAACGTTTATACAACTTTTTATACAAAATAAACCTTCATTCCTAATTATGTTATAAATTTCAGTCAGTATTAATGATTGAGTTAATTTAGCCCCACTTACTTTGGTCGCTTCATTTTTTTAATTTTAATTTTAATCTAATACCTGGGAGCTGAACATCAATTTCAAGATTGTTAACTTTTTGCACACATACATACATACATACATACATACATACATATATATATATATATATATATATATTCAAAGACAAAAAATGACACATGGCCAACATTGCCCCAACATGTTTCATTGATATCTTCAGGGAGTCTCACTGAAGATATCAATGAAACATGTTGAGCCAATGTTGGCCATGTGTCATTTTTTGTCTTTGAATATATAATACTCTATACTTGTGAACTCTTTTTCAAATATTGTGTATATGTATGTATATACATACATACATACATACATATATATATATAAGATGCATCTTCATATATGTATACAAAGATAATATTGACTTTCACTTGATGTTGCAGGCAATTAGTGTTCATTGCAAGATTTACATCATTTTTAATTTCAAAAATCATAAAAATAAAGTATCATCAGTCTTAGCAAGCTGGAATAAAGTGTGAAAAGATGACCAAAATGAATTAACCTTTGGCTTATTGTTATTTGTAAAAGCAATATGTTTGCACGCCTCATAATATCTTTATTATTCTTTTGGATAAAGCCAAAAATTGGCAGGGGCCATGGGCCAAAGGGACAATTCAAATTAGAAATTTTACCATTGCTACTAAGGGGAATGGCCCATTCAAAATTCTGAAAATGACTAAAATCCCTACAAATGGCCCATTGTCGAGAGTGTCTTTCCCAATCCCTGTACGTATGAAGCAAGATAAATTTGAAAAATGTCAACGTTATATTCAAACACGCCCACTTTCAAAATTTTATAGACCATTGGCTAACTCACAAATTTGATTTAAATAAGTTCCAAACATTCGCTTGCCTTTCGCTTTTTTTTCTTCTACACAAATTTAGATGTGCTATTTATAGATAAATAGTTGATAGCGAACGGTAGATATTACGAAGCTCAACAGAGACGCATGTCCAGGCAGAAGAGAATTTGACGAATCAGTTAGCTTGTTAAATGACCGTGAGAGCACATAACGAAACAGCTGAACGCTGTGCAGTGGGATGATATTACGCTGTGCCCTCTAATTGTGGGGTACTTTCCAGTCGAAATGTCAACTGCTTCAAACTGGATGTCTGACATCTTCAAAATACGTCCTTGGGGTTATAGTGATAACATGAGTGATGTATAGACATGTTTTAATGAGATTGGTTAAGATAATGTTTTATCTCACTTATGTACTGATAAAAAATGTCTTTATGTCTCCATTAAACAGATAAACTCTCCCCTGTTTTATTCTTTTCTCTATGCTAGATGTTGAAATCGAAATACTATGAATAAAAAATAACTATAGAGTTACTAATTTCAAATAAGAAATGCTCTTGTCTCACATAATTGAGCATTTAGTCTGACAGGAATATTGTTAACTCTTATGCGGTGTTTGTTTAAGTTTTATCCAAAGTATAAATTGTACAAGGTCACTGAAGGTCACCGATGGCTTAGTTTTATACCTTCACTAGGAAAGTCATTCTCTCCCGACAGAGGTTGCTCCGTCATAAATTCTAACTACCTCAGACAATGAAAACAAATTTAACAAATTTAACGAATGCATGAATAACCTATTTGAAACAATCGAAAAATGAGGCGTTTGTGTTCTGTAAATGTAGGACTCTCACCCGGAGGTCCCACTGGAGGTGATCTCACAATCACTTCTGTTACATTTGGCGCCAAACTTGGGGCCGGGGCAACTCCTCAGTGCTCACTGCACCTTGCGTACGTCGAACTGAGGTGCTTTATAACTCTAAATGGCTTGACTCGAGGACGATATGTGGAGGGGGTGTATGTGGCAGGGTGAAAAAAAATTCCTACTGGCTTTGGCCAGAAGGATATCTCTTTGGCAGAATCGGTAGAGTGTAGGACTTTCACCCTCTGTTACATAAAGTCGACTCAAAGCAAGGTACATATTCGAATAAAGTTTAGCTTTAAGAAAGCTTACGGTAATAGCTTAGGCGATTTGAATGATAACTTTTGAAACGGCGTTGCTGATTGCACAACTAACTTTGACTGCATCCAATCGGCGTTCTAGATTTCGTGATCAAGAAACCGTAGAATTAAGAGAGAGGTTGGATAGGAATTTATGACGGAGCTAACCTTGTTGGGAGAGAATGTAGGAAAATACACAGGTTTATATGTTACAGTTTCACCTTCACAAGGAAAGTACACATGTAGGTCTTTATGTTAAAGTGACACCTTCACAAGGAAAGTACACCGGTTTATATGTTAGAGTTACACCTTCCCAAGGAAATTACACAGGTTTATATGTTAAAGTTACACCTTCACAAGGAAATTACACAGGTTTATATGTTAAAGTTACACCTTCACAAGGAAATTACACAGGTTTATATGTTAAAGTTACACCTTCACAAGGAAAGTACACAGGTTTATATGTTAAAATTACATCTTCACAGGGAAAGTACACAGGTTTATATGTTAAAGTTACACCTTCACAGGGAAAGTACACAGGTTTATATGTTAAAGTTACACCTTCATAAGAAAAGTACACAGGTTTATATGTTAAAGTTACACCTTCACAGGGAAAGTACACAGGTTTATATGTTAAAGTAACACCTTCATAAGGAAAGTACACAGGTTTATATGTTAAAGTAACACCTTCATAAGGAAAGTGCACAGGTTTATATGTTAAAGTTACACCTTCATAAGGAAAGTACACATCTTTATATGTTAAAAACTTAAAGTTACACCTTCAAAAGGGAAAAAGTCATCTTTATATGTTAACGTTACACCTTCAAAAGGAAAGTACACATGATTATATGTTAAAGTTACACAGTCACAAGGAAAGTAGACAGGTTTATATGTTAAAATTACACCTTCACAGGGAAAGTACACAGGTTTATATGTTAAAGTTACACCTTCACAAGGAAAGTACACAGGTTTATATGTTAAAGTTACACCTTCATAAGGAAAGTAGACAGGTTTATATGTTAAAGTTACACCTTCACAAGGAAAGTACACAGGATTATATGTTAAAGTTACCCCTTCACAAGGAAAGTAGACAGGTTTATATGTTAAAGTTACACCTTCACAAGGAAAGTAAACAGGTTTATATGTTGGATTTACACCATCTGCAGGAAAGTAAACAGGTTTATTTGTTGGATTTACACCATCTGCAAGAAAGTAAACAGGTTTATTTGTTCGATATACACCATCTGCAAGAAAGGTTTAAGGTTGATGGTTTAGATTTATACCTTCACAGGAAAATGACTTGGGTTGATGTGAATGATATGGGCCAAAAGTTTAGTTACGAAACAAAGTATGTTTATGTCACAAATGTTATATTCAGAACATGTGTATAAAGAGTTGAGTTAGTATAATTATGATTTCTAATCTTATTTCACATTAATACTAATCAATGATTTATTATATTGGAATAATCTTTTGTGATTCATTTGAAAAACATAGGACATAACCAAAGCAAATGTACAGTGTAAATAGACTGATTACTTGCTAAACATTACATAAAGTATGTTTCGTGAATTTTTATATGGCGTAAATCTGAGCAATATGAACCATATGGCATGAGTTGTTGCATTTTTATCTCTTAAATGTCATCGAGTATATGTTTTCTTTTTTTTCAATTTTTAAAAGGTCGAAATTCTACGTTTCATTTACATTAATATTAGGTAAATGGCCTACTAATCATTGCAAATCAACATTTTTCGTTATGTTTGCTGTAATAAAACTTTCCAAATTACGTTTGAGTCATCGGCACGCACCATTTCCACCCCTGGTAAAAAATCTCGAAGTTAAGCTGTTTATCGTCACTAGACTGAAGGTAAGGAGTGAGATGTTCATTTTCATCAACAAACGCAAATTCTCTATCAAATGACACCAGATAGTGTTACATATTTGACCAAAACAACATACTCTATGCCCCTTGAGAGAATGTTCAAAGAACACAGACATTGCCCTTATTGAAGATAAATGCAAATGATCGGATCATGCATGGTTTCCGCCTGTTTTGTCAGAAAGATTTTGTTTTTGTTTTTTTGGATTAAGTTCACTTAAAAATGATTGTGATTCGACTTTATCTTCACATAACTTCATTTTAAGGGAAATATCTTTAATCTATTCAAATTGGATCATCCTTATACAAATATTCTTCGAAACATGAAAAGGGTTATCCCATTTGCTCGTAAAAACAGTCAATTAACTGTGTATCCATCTAGACTACAAGCTTGTAACCATGTAATCTTAATAAGCTGGTTGAGTCTAGCTGGTATATCTAGTGTATGTATATGGATGGTGAATTTCATGCAGCGTTCGTCTCGACAGATCACAAGAGAAGGAAAAATCGATGTAGATTAAAATACCATCGATGTCGAGTTCATGAACTCAACAACACGATTAGATGAAACATGGCGAATAACCGATTTTATAGGTATTTTCTTATTGACTTGAACACGGTCTACAATCTATCTTAATCACACAATGAGAATCCGTGAATGAAATATTCCATTGTAAATGGGTTATTACACAGGTAACGTGCAGAAGCGAGATACAGAAGTCTCAGGAGGCAGCCCATTGTTCAACTTTTGACCGCAATGATGACGTCACACTTTGGAATCGACATATTTGATTGGTTGATAGATCGATTGAAGTCTTGCGCGGATATGTTGCCTTGCAACGAACGATTTGTATTATAAGACATTGTTCTGCTTAATTTGATGGAAACTTTGGCAGCTTACCTCCGGGGAAATACGATGTAAACACAACTTTAATCTCCGATGTGGCAACGTTTGTTCGTCAACGGATTACTCGTATAATCAGTAGATATGAAATAACTTGCAGTGATGGTATGATTCTGTTGTGATCCTGGGGCGGGATAGTCCAGACAAGGCTGAGATATCAAAGTTTAGAATCTAATACTGCGGAGCTGTCCTATCAATAAGATTTGGCTCGTGTTGAAAGTGAAGGATGGATCAAAACTGTGATTAAAGTTTGCATGTCGGAATTTGTATGAACAATATTGTTTTATCACAATCGCCGACTCTTAGAGGACATGGCATTAATTGCGTCATAAACAGTACTGAAACAATCCTTTTGCTGTGACGAATGGGCACTGATGACGTCATAGTCTGGTGTAGGGAAACAAGGCGACGTGCACTGGGTAACTTCCGGGGATGCCAGGATGTGGAAGAAGGGCGTGGTCCAGATTCGCGCGCTGTCTGCCTATGTCGTGGATGTTGCGCGTGCTTATAGCCATGTTGGCTTGTTACATGTGTTGTTTTCTCATCCAGCTTGAGACCGTCTGGCTGATCCCCAAAGGAGCCCGCACCTCTCACCTGCGCACCCATCACCCAAACCTGTCTACTTGCCCGAACCTACTCGGCCAGATGTCGCTGGGTCGCTGGGTCCCGCAGAACGTCAGTTGGAAAAGAATGCAAGAGTTGAGTAACTTTGTAACGGAAGTCAGATCGCAGTACAATCTTCCGGCGTCCTTGCAAAGAGACGACGGGAAATGTGGAAATGTGTCCTTTGCTTCTGGACTTCGAAGTAGCAGCATTATGCGTTTCTTCCGGGGCACATGTTCACCTGACGGACCTGCTCCTTGTTGTCGACTCGGCCGCTGTGTGTCGGAACCTCTGAAGACCTGTGTTTGCCCCACGTGTATTGACCTGAGACGTGAGCTGCACGCGGAGACGGCAACCTGGATGTCCGAGGATCCACGCTGTGCCCTCAGACGCTTCATCCCAGAGAGCGCGTGTCGGACCCTGGTCGGAACCAACGTCGTCTTGGCCGGAGATTCGCTTGTGCGACAACTTTACGTCAGCTTCCTGCTCATACTCACTGGCAACTTCCCCGACGGCGCTCTCCGACCCGACGTCACTCAAGGTACGCTTTGATATACTTCTGGTTTGCAAATTCTGGTTAATTTTCTAAGTAAAATAATGACAATTTCCTTTCTGTGGCAGAGTGTGTGAAATATACAGTGTTACGATGTTTGATACTGATTAAATTAACTCAACTGTCATATCATTAGAAATGTCAAATCATAACTATAATATGACAGTTGAAGATGATTGAATAAATGATGAAATAAAATCAGATTGTGAATAATTCTGCATGTAATTTGTACTGTCGTTCCTTTTGAACTGAAACGAACTAGTTTCTGATGCTGTGTATTGATTTATCAACGAAGGATCAGATCGGTTCATGCCAACATAAATTCGCACGGAAGAAAACACTTTCTAAGAGACCCATTTAGCTATATCAATATGCTTTGTTGTACAATGACAAAGACTAAACTTTAACTGGACTGTACAGTCGATGTCCTAGATTGATAGACTTGTCACATATAGGTTAGTATGTATGTTCCCATTTCTTTAGCTTTCGGATGAACTAGACAGACCGATATGACTTACTTTAGCGTTCAAAGGGCAGTTTGATTTTAAAAAAAACCCTTGATGCTACCTGTAGACCATTCTCTCCCAACAGAGGTAGCTCTCCGTCATAAATTCCTATACAACCTCTGTCTTGTTACGAGGGTTTCTCGAGCATCCGACAGTTTCCCCTACCGGTGCAATATTGCAACTTAAGCTACCTGGCAATATTTTAGCCAAAGGAAACACCTAATGCATGAATAACATTTTTTGTCACACAGTGCCTATGCAATGGTGCAGTTGTAAAATGAAGCGTATGCGTTTTGTAAAGGATACTCAAAGTGCAAGGTGCATATTCGAATAAAGTTCAGCTTTTGGAAAGCCTACGGAAATAACTTGATACCCTTTGAAACGGCGTCGCTGATTGCACATCTAACTTTGATCAGCGTTCTACATTTCTTGACCAAGAAACCCTCGTATTAAGACAGAGGTTGTATAGGAATTTATGACGGAGAGCTACCTCTGTTGGGAGAGAATGGTCTGCAAGTAGCATCAAGGTTTATTTTAATCAAAGTAATTTCGGTCTGTCTAGTTCATCCGAAAGCTAAAGAAATTGGAACCTACATACCAACCTGTATGTGACAAGTCGTCATTATTGACTATAAGCTTGCTCAGGCTTTCCCATTACAGATATCAAGGAGCGGTGTTCTGGTCTTCACCAGTATACGGACAAGGAGTGTCGTCACTTCATCCCCTCGTCTCAGTCAGTGTGTAACGGAGGCGTCATCCTCACCTTCATTCCCTGCCCACGTGCAGAGCACGTCAAGTTTTTCCTGAACAGTATCAAATCTCTCCCATACCACAGCAGAACTTTACTTGTCCTTAGTATTGGCCTACACGACTCATTCAACGCCCGGCTAGTCAAGACGAGGTTTCTACTTCCGGTTATGCGGTACTTTGAGGAATCTAGGGGGACGAAACCGGAAATGCTCTGGCTGACCACGCATGCTTTTGGGACGCTGTCCTTCGCCCCGGAGAGGAGCGATGCTATAGTGAAGGAGTATAATTCGGAAACAACGCGATTCCTTGAGAGTGCGGGTATATCTGTGTTGGACTTGCACCCAATGACCCGAGGCGTCGTCAGCGCAGACGGGGTTCACTTCGGACACGGCGTGAATGACGTTAAAGCGCGCATGATTCTTACTTATCTCTACCACAAGAGGTTAAAGCATCGCATGTGATGACGTCATATGATTGATGGTGATTATACATGTCGATGGTCAAGTGCCAAAATGGGAGAAACCTTGATCTCCAAGATATTGCTGTAGAATCATTTAGAAGTACTGTATTATATAATACTAATAATAATACTGTCTTGAAAATTCCTGGGTTCACCCCTGAAAGCCTTTTTTCCACTTGTGTGTCATGACGTTAATGTGGATAGGAACAGTGTATACATATATTAACAAACTAACCACAGTATTGTGTCCCAAGTCTGAAGAATATGAAATTGCGTAAATTAAATCTGTGGCGTAAAATGACTAACCAAGGAAAATTGAGGTTATATTGAAGCTGTCCTATTCTCTGAAAAATCATACAATAACGATGACGACACTATTATGAGTGTGTGAAAATAAATATGGTTGATACATTTACACAAAGGAGTGACACTATCGAGAAATGGGAAAGAGCAGACACTGTTAAAGATACTTGTCATTAAATGTGTTTCAAAAATCGTAATTTCATTGTAACTTTCCAGTGATATTGCATACAACGGATCTGTCGATAGCACTGTCTCAGGATAATACATGTACATGTATGCTCTCGCTCCACTCATATACCCTGGGATATAACCCAAAAGGTAATACTCGCTGTATATATGGTTTTGAACATAGTGCCACATACTATGGAGAGGTTATTTAAGTTTAATCTCCAAACTGTATGGAATATGCTTAAACCAAACGCTATAAACACAGTGTAATGCTTTAAATGAATATAAAGCTATAACATTTATTTTCATGGTGCCTTTTAATATAAATTTGTGTAAGTTAATGACCTCAAACGTCTTGACATGATCAGTAAAATCAAGCTTGTACTCCTTTACTTGGTTTTATTATCGATTATCATGCAACGTCAATACCTCGTAAGTTTGTCATCTTGCGAGACACTCTAAGAGATCAATTATTCAATATCTATCAAGTTAAAAGCTTTTCCATATTTCTATATTCCCTTTGAACGATAAATCTATATGTAACGCGTTTCGCTCTATACTGCAATCGTTCTATAGAAATATTTCGTGACAGGATGCTCTAGCTAACAAAATTGATATAACATTGGTTCGATACACGTGATATGTCACCGTCGAGGGTTTGAAAAAACATTACAAAAACCCTTAATGTAATACATAACGCGTAGTTAAAAACGCCATGGTAGTCGATTTATTTAACCAGTGCATAAAACCAATATTTGAAAAACAAAATTACCGGTAGCAAATCCAATTAAGTTAATTGATCAGTTTGTGCTCAATAATGAAAGAAAATGTCAACATTATAAAAATTTCCATTGTTTGAAATTTTTTATCTACACACAGCTCACGTTGTTATGTTTCGAGTCGAGGCGAGATAGGTGAGTTGGTAAGATGGTGTGGGTTCGAACCCCGCAAGGAATTCTACCCGATAGAGTACAAGATTTTGTACCTTTGCAGATAGTGTGTTCCAAAATATAACAATGATAAATTTGCTTACTATCTTAATAGTACACACGCGCACAGCGATCGCTATTAAGAAATATTGATATACGTTAAAGTGTTTCTTTTAAAACAATTGTTTCTTCAAATATGCCAAAATCTCCATTAATGTTTGTCAAATGTGATGTCTTCGGAGGGTCAAACATCTCATTACTCTATCTGGTCATCCGTAGATGTAAAAGAAATTATGATGTATCATTCAAATCAACAGGCGGCCATTTTTGTGTGAATACCTTGTTTTTTTTTGAGGTAGGAACATCGAGCAGCACGACTTATCGAACCTTGGTACGTTGGAATTGCTTCCTCTGTTGAAACTGCTTCCTCTGATTCTTAACATTGTTTAACAATTGGCAACATCTCTTTGTTTCGCGAGGTCACTTTATTTTTCTAAAACACACGCTACCGTCCCTTTAAGACTTACCGATATAAGTCTATTAACAGACACGGTAACTTCTAAACATGTTTTCTGAAACGTTACTATTTTCAGACAATATAGACGATACGAGGGAGAGCGGTTTGAACAATTACACACAATACTTGTATATATTCTTTAATGAATGAGATCGATCAATATATCAATGTTTTAGTTATATACTCTATAGTCTGTTGTGTTTGGTTATAACATGGACATCGGCTATAGAAGGACACTCAATGGGCTTAGAAGAAAAGACTTTTTCTTGCTTTAAAGGCAACCTTTAAGTCTTCCTGCGAAGCGTAATACTTGAAAGATCCCACTGGGGCAATAATGATCTATATCTATGTTGGTAACGGAAGAACGACCATTTGCTTATCGGGCAAACGGAAGGATAAAGAAAAAAGGAAACAAGTATGAATGGATAAAAAAGAATAGACATAAAGAATGTGCTTTATACAATTACCACCCTTTGCAAAGGAGTTAAGCAAATAGTAACATAATAGAAACACTGGGCCTAGAAGCCATTAGATAAACCGGAAATGTACAATTGTCGCTGCAGTGAATAAAATGGACAAACGAGTAAGAAATGATAATCATCTTGAATTTAATCGTATTTACACTTATCGCATTTTATAGAATCCGTACTTAACGTCTTAAAGCGACAGAGCTGTATCTTAAGTTTGTGCCTCATGCATCTGAACTGTGATAAAACATCGTAAAAGGTCTCTGTCATGACATAACTTAGAATTATAAATTTCAGGTTCAAGTACAGATTTTATGACAAGTGGTGTTTTAAGAATGACAAAAAGGTTATTTGTAGGACCAGTTTTGGATATCTATACCTATATACTGTATATCTTTGTTTACAAGGGCTTATGAAAATTTAACATTGCGATATTCTTGTGTTAGCCACACATATGAAAATAAATAGTAGACGAACATGAGATACCCATATGTATGTTCTGTTGTCGTCATAAGCATTAAAAACATTTCATACTGTGTAACGATAACTTTCTATATGGAGTCGACACCAGTACTTTATGCAACGACTGAAAAAAATTTCAAATGTCCCCAATGACGATTTCTCCTAGTTTCACAAAATCGATGATATATTTTTGCTGACACACAGATATCTTTTGAAATTATAAAGCCTGGATGTTTTCACAATACGTATAACCCCTTATTTCTGCAACATAAGGCAGAATTAGCGTAATTTTACAATCAAATATTGTATATACTATACATTCAAAGATAGGTTCTAATACCATTTGAAAAGGGAGAGTATTGGCAAGGAAGTCGTTTCAGCTTGTAGAGATAACGTCTCACATGCTTTGGACCAGTTCCATTTGAATATTAAAACAATACCTAGATATTAATGGTGAGATAATACATTCATGGCAGTACCATGATATATCCGTTTTTCAGTTTTTCGAAGATAACCACCATTCCTGAAGACAATGCAGGATTTATGTATATTTACCTCAAGAACCAATTTTAAGCAAAATGTTTGTAGTACATCAAGTTTCTGCTATAAACCTATTACCGTATCGTCTAAAAAAGGCACGTAGTCTTCAAATAATAGTAGAAGTATGTCCTTCACGCCAATGTTTACAAATATTTCTCGTAGACCAGATACTTTCTCGTTGGGATGTTTTCTCAGGTTGGCGTCACTTCCGTCTTGGCACGGTGGATCAACTTGGCCTTGAATTTATCAACTTCGAAGATAAAGTCAGGTTCAGGATGGTTGTTGTTCAACGTCGCTGACTGCACTCTGTGTTCACTAGTCACGATACGAGCAGAGCATCCAGCCTCTGTGCACTGACAGTAAGTCGTATCTCCCTTGTTCTGGTTCAGACGAAACTTGTTCTTAGTATAACACAGTGATCTTCCTCCACGAACGGACTCAACGAAGCGAACTCTGACCTGTGCGTTTGCCATCACAATGTGTATGTCTTTGCTGTGAGAGTTTGCAACGTAAATATAGATGCGTTACTGTTTTCTTCATAAAATACATCTTCTCAATATACAAAATACGTGTTCTCAAATTCTCACTTTCTTTGTAAATTATTTCTTCTCTATTGAAAAAACAGTTCCCAAAATTATTATTTTTGCAAAACATGTTTTCTTGATAAATCATTTCTTCTCAATTGAAAAATCAGTTCTCAAAAATGTTGTTTTTGCAAAACATGTTTTCTTGATAAATCATTTGTTCTTAATTGAAAAAACAGTTCTCAAAATTGTTTTATTTACCTTAATTACCCCCGCTGTTTTCATAAGCAAGGTTTCGGATTAGGCTAAACGGTACTTTCTCCCGCACGGAAAATTATGCTTCGCGGTACATCCGAAATAGAAGTTTTAGGCGTCCCGGTCTGACACCGTGAAAAACCCACCTGGGCTAGAGCCCATAAAATTCGCGCGGGTGTGACGTAATAAACAGACTGTACAGAGTGGCGCATCATTATTTCAACTGAAACACCGCCTTAAATAATTCTTTAATTACCATTGATGTGGAAATCTTTTATTACACCAAACTCTGAATAGTGTCACATCGTCAAATGATTTATCTAACTGAGAGGAAAACCTTCTCTGGAAATCGTTAATTATTATTGTTATTGTAATCGTTATTGTTACGATAGATCACGAGGCAATGATTAAGTTTATGACGTCACAAAAAGGGCGTGTGACCAGTCATACATTCACTAGTTTGTGGCCAGATAGATCTTAGCGGCCCATCAAAAGTGACATTTAAAAACGGCTTTCTTTACCAAACTGAACATATTTGAGTAGCGACCATTGACGCACTATACAATATTGTAATCAGACATTCATATATTCCAAAGAAAATAGTGAAATATGTTTGTGGTTATGTAAACTTTAAAAAACGAACGCATGTTTGTTACAATATTATTCGTGAATTTAATACAAGTGTATCTTGTGGAAGACAAATTTGTACTCTCTTTAATACTCGCCTTCATTTGTCAAGCGAGTGCTGAAAATGAGATGTCAGCGAGTCTACTAACATGGTATTTGTGGTCGTTTTATGATACCACAAAACGTTACAGCTATATTACACATCGTATTTATAGGTCCTTGCACTAGTCTGATGAAGAAAGAAGAAACAGAAGAGAATGATAATTTTATTAATGTTTCTAGCAATCTTTACAGGGAAAATGTCCAGACATTGACAATACTACTATTAAGTATACACTTAACAGTAAGGTATCTTTAAACATAAGAAAAAGGTTAAATTAAAATAGCAAAAGAAGTGGGAGCAAATCATTTGAGTTGTGAGTCATTCTCAAAAGTTGCAGTTTTTTGCCGTACCTACGGTGAAATCTAGCAGTTACACTGTCAGATATCGCTTGAGGGTGAAAGCGTCCTTTTCTGCATCAAATCAAACCTTTTTGGACAAGAGTTTTTGTTTGGAAGACATTATTGCAACTGCGTAGACAGTTCGATACAAGTCAGATATTCAATAAGCATTACCTGATTGTTCTTTAATTATCTACATTTGTGATAAAATCCTATATAAATCATTGAAATTATTTAGTGTAACAATCAACATTTTGTTAGTGAAATAGTAAAGTTTGTAGAACATATACATATTAAGACGAATATAAAAAATATATAAAAAATTCTGATACTTTTTTACCTTTGAAATGAGATTATAAAGGAGGATGTACAATTACAATTAAATCATAAATTACTGATCAAGTTATTTCTCATTAAACTAGCCTGATATAACTATATTTATTCAAGTTGCACTATATATTTACATTATTACAACTAAAAAGTTGAATAAACTTAAATCCTGATGGACATTTGTAATAATAAGGTTTGATATATAATATTCTATAGTTGATATACGATGGACATTTTAATACGAAATGGAATTCGTCTTCTATATCATCTTTACACATTAGACATTTACGATTAGCAATATTTATTTTATTATATCTACCAGTTTCTACAGCTAAATTCAAGAGTTCTAATAATCAAGAACGTGTTGTGATAGTCGAACGAGAGTCTGCTTATCTTTTCACTAGCCATTTCGGTGGCCATACAGATTTTGTCTTTTTATTAATCTGAATTATCAAGTGGTTAATCTCACGTGTAAAAGCATCACAACAATGTGGCTGGCCAAGCTAATCCTCATACATAATAGTATGGATTAATTAATTAGGTAAGCGGGAATAAGTAGGTCATTGACCAGTCACGGAGAAAATTTGTTAAGCTTGTCATTATAGAGTTACTAACTAAATAAACAGTCTCTTTAATTACTACAACCAATCTCGTTGCGTAATAGTGTCATAACATCAACTGATTGACAGATACGACTGAATTCGAAAATTGATAGCAGGCTGTCAGACATTCATGTTGAAGGATGGAGGTGCAGCAAATAGTCTAGTCCTGCTTCGTGATTGTGTATCAAAAGGGAGCCTTTAATACAGTCTAGGTTCACATTCAGCAAGTCTAGATTGACTGAATACACATTATGAAATTAGGAGCCCAAAGAAAAGAATATTATGGATGAGGGAAAATTATTGAAATATTTCATAGACTAAAATTTAGTTTACAAATATTCCTACAGTTACTGTCGGGAAGTCTGCAAGTTCTGGAGCCGACCAGAAATATGTATCAGTCGTTTCGATAGGACAAGTTTTATGCCAGTGAAGTTCCGGCATATTTTAAGGTGAGTTATCAATTGTTGAATTCATATCAATATCGTTTGATGTTAGACGAAATTATATTTCCGTATTTATTTATTTAGTCGTTGCCAATTGTATGGTTTAAAAGTGAGGTAGGTTTGGTTTAAACACTTATTTCCCATAGGAAGGAACCGGAATTGTGAAGAACCAAATTCTTATATTAATTCTGCGTATGGTGACTATGTAGTAGGCAAGATATATACAAGTAGATTGTGCCTCTACAAGGACACGAGAAAAGTACAACAGTATCAGTATGTATTATGACAATGCCAGTATGCCAATATGCAATCGATAGCTTTCTTTGCATTTGGATTTTAGCTTTATTTAGAATGAAGCTTTCTTTGGACTGTAGCTTTCTTTGGACTGTAGCTTTATTTGGACTGTAGCTTTCTTTGGACTGTAGCTTTCTTTGGACTGTAGCTTCCTTTTGACTGTATCTTTCTTTGGATTTTGGCTTTCTTTGTACTATTGCTTTCGTTGGACTGTAGCATTCTTTGGAGTGTAGCTACTTAGGGCTGTAGCTTTCGTTGGATCAGCCAATGTCAAGTTTGTCAAATTGAACCGTTGTATCTTACTTCTAAAGACAGACAGCGGCAACGAGGGTACACCAACAGGGCTAAGAATAATACCTCTCCCATACACAAGTTTACATCATTTACACGAAAAATGGATTGAGACAGTGAACGTATTTACGTCTATATACTCCTACAATAACAATAAAACAAAGGAAACGGAAAATGAGTATCAGTATGGTTGTAAAGATGAACATTTGTGTTTGATATAATTTATTTTATGAAAGTAGATATTTCTGCCTCACAATTGCCTGACAAAGAAAAGATGAATAATCAAAGAACGGTTAGAAAGGCTTGGTATATGTTTAAAATATGTGTGGTAGTGTTAACATTATTCAAGGGAAGTGGTTATTTTGGAAGTGTTATACCGTTGACTGAGTTATTGAGTGCTCTCTATGTCTATATCAGGCAGTTTTGATGTAAAAATGTTCTGTTAATGTCAGTGATTATTTGCTCGTGTACAACTACACAATATAAGAATAAAATATATGGGAAAATGTTTGGAGGCAAATTTTTGCACCAACTTAACAATTTTCTGGACTTTGTTGAAGTAAAAGTATATCTACTTTTAACACTATGAAGAGTACACAATTTGATTATCAGTTATCATGACAGTTTTTCAAAACATTTTTTCAGAAAGTCAAAAATTGTCTGAATAAATAACTCTAGAGGCAGTTGGATACTATCAAAGTCTTAGGATACGTTCAGATGCAATATATAATGCATGAAATATCAGGATTTATTTCCATGGATAGTAATGATAATCTCTACATATTCCCAGCTAGCATCGTCTCACGACCAGACACTCTACGAACAGTTGAAGTCCTCCAGCGATGGACGAGACAGCAGAAGGACCTTCCATCTGTGACGAGTGCGGTGAAGTACTGAAAACACCAATCCTACTCCAGGAACACATGAGGGAGCACAGTGGAGGGAAACCACACAAATGTCGCCAGTGTGACAAATCCTATGCACGATCAGGGAATCTGGTTATTCATATGAGAAGTCACACTGGCGAAAGACCATACAAATGTAGAGAGTGTGATCAAACCTTCGTGCGATCAAATCAACTCTATGACCATATGAAACAACATACCGGAGATGGTCTTCACACGTGCATCGTGTGTGCCAAGTCATACTCACAGTCCAAAAGTTTGAAGAGTCACATGCGAGTCCACACGGGAGAAAGGCCCTTTAAGTGCACTGTATGTGATAAACGATTCAGTGTCCAGGCCAGTTTTCGCAAACATATGATGATTCACACCGCAGAGAGAGGATTCAAGTGCACTGAATGTGAGAAAACTTTCACCCAATCGTGTCACCTGCAGGCACACATGCGGACCCACACAGGAGAGAGGCCTTATCAGTGCAGTGAGTGTGATAAAACGTTTGCTCAGAAATCGACCCTTCAAAAACACATGAGGAGTCACAAACCAAAATGAGGCAGAGATTTGGTGTGGTGGTTGTGGCATGGAAATTATAACATTGATGAACATTATATAAACCTTTGTCCCAGTTATCTGCTCTTGATAGACACGCGGAAATTTACATTTGACGGTTATTTGTACCGTGCGTGTTTTTTGGCGTGGAATTTCACGTTGAACTTGACAATGCTTCTCCCAACCAGCTATCTTTTAAAACAGAGTATTAAAAATAATGGTGAGATGTTTAATGATAATACAGAATTTGACTCGTGTTTTGGTGTGTCAAGCTCCTGACTTATATTATCCAGGCATCTACCTTTCATAAGCTTACGTGGAGACACAAAAGATGGTCTTCCATATTGTGTAATGGCGGTAATGTAATTTGTTTCGTTTTTTAGTACAGTTTTCTACCAGAAGAACTCAGAGAGTCACGGATTATGGTGTGTTGTGTTTAGCGTGACATGGTGTGGCCTTGTGCTTCGTTTTGTGGTGTTGTCCTAGTGTTATGTGTAGCATGAAAAATACTTAAATTACATTGGTCACTATTTCTCTTTCCCCCAATTATTTTCCTCTTTGATAGACATTCTAGAAGTTGGTGATATGAAGGATTAAGACGTTTTTTATGGATAAGCAACTTTTTTATTATGTGGTGTCTATATTCTATTCTTCCACAGTATAAAGAAGTTGCATAACAATAAAAATCGTCTTTATCCCCTAATTATTTTTCCAGTAATGGAGCATTGCACATGGCATCAGTTCTTTCACTTGAAATTTAATATTTTTTTAGCTTTATTGTTGAATAAGCAATAGGTTCCGTGTAATTCAAGTACTCAGGTTGAATTACACTTGTGACGTCATCCAATTGTTCTTTCTCTTCAGTAATTTAGCGATGTACAGGGCATCAAGTATTTCACTGGAGTATCAGTTGTTAAGTTACTTGCTCTGATTACAATGGGTAGAGTGTAATTCAATCGGGTTAATGTCCTCGAAATTCTCCCATCTGGTCTCGGCTTATTTATTTTCAAGGAATGGAGGGTTACTCGAAGTATTTGTGTGATTGTTTCTAGGAGATTAAAGCGTTAGGAAGAAGAAAATTATTTTATTATTGTGTCACCACATATACAATGTTGTTCTTAAATGAAAAAGAAGTACACGACCCGACCACTGAAGGTCTATAAGACACATAAAATCAATAAAGTACATAATAATTAATGATGCATAACAATGCATAAAGATAAAAGATTAAAAAGTGACAATGGTTTGTTAGAAATAAAACCTAGTGTATTCTGAGGGATTTGCGCCGCTTAAACATTCGCAGTAGTAATACGGCTAATGATTTAGATATATTGGTTATATTGGTTAGGCATTTTAGATTGTTGGTTGATGAGCATTAAGTGGTTTGTATTGGAATTTAATTTAGTGTGATTAAGTTGATAGTGGCATCCAGCGGTATAGTTTCTTAGACAATAACAACTGACAGAATTAGAATTTGATCTTGCCTTCACTCAACTAATATATGTTGAATGTATGAAAAAAAGATATACATGTCTGTTTATAAGAACCTGAAAACGTTTGTTACAAATTGTCCTTCAAATCTCAAAATTACTTCCACTATTTTCTAGTTATTGTATTAGCCTAAAGCTCCAACAAATCTCTGTACTAGGAATAATAAACAGCACTTGATACTTTTCATGATTAGGAAATCACAACTTTGTCATTTTGAGATGCTGTTTTCTCTGAGTTTGAATTTTCTAAATTTCCTTTTTTTATGTCCAGCTTTATATCTTATGTTATTGGGCGATGGTCAAATAAGTTATACGGCTTGTTCTCTTATCCTTACATTGTATTTAATAAAATAAAAACACGTTTAAACCATTTGTACTTTTTTTAATAACATAGGAATATACGTCACTTAGATTTTTTATTTTCATAAAGCATTGAATTCAGCCATTGGCTTATTTGCTGATCAATTTCTATCAATTGATAAAACTTGTTTCATTAATGAAAACTGATTGTATCCGACTCTTATTATAATGATCACACGTGGCGTTGAGATTTAATAGTTATAACAATGAGTAAGTGGTAGCAGAAACATACACTTGTTATGTTACTGATAAGTTGGTGGGTTCATGATAAAGTGGGATGGGTTGGGATTAGAGTAGTAGCTTCGAGTGTTTTGAAGGAATATAAGTTTAGTTTCTGTATGTAACATGTATTGTTTAGTATGTACGTGTGGGTTTTTTAATAGTATTGTTGGTTTTATGTATACATGAGGGTAAATGTACGTCTCTCGATCATAACCATTTTGGTGGCTAATATAAAGGAAAATAATGTGATATATTTTATGTATTTTAATTTTGTATTGTATTAGGTGAGACAATAATAAACAATCTCTCTCTCTCTCTCTCTCTCTCTCTCTCTCTCTCTCTCTCTCTCTCTCTCTCTCTCTCTCTCTCTCTCTCTCTCACTAAAATGAGAGGAATAACAAAGGGTAATAAACACAAATACAAATAGCATTTTAAGTGTTATCATTCTTAAATAAATAGCTTATTTTGACAGATACATGTCAGTTTTACAAAAGGTCAGGGTGACCAAATTTTACAGGGAGCATAATAAAAAGCACACCTTTTATTTAGGGGATTATTTCGCTCCACCGGTTTGGAATCCGGAAACAATAGGTCCCTAGCGAACGAAATGACCTCATTAACGAGGCAGCCGGGTAATTAACACGGTAAGTAATCTCGTTAATAAGTCTTGTCAATTTACTTATGTAGACAGTTATATAAGGTCCAGAATGACACGCTAGTAAGTTAGATTTAAGTGATTATGTAGTAATCTGTCGAGTCGGCTCTTCTTAGGTTTGTCATTCCTTATGGCAGTGCCTTCTGGGAGAGCAACTGGACCTCCATGTGTTCCGGTAATATTAGATCATTAGCATGTCGGTAACTGTAAGACACAATAAGTGACATTTCATTCAGAAGAGAGCAGCTGAACATTTATGTGTACCGGTAAAATCACTACACTAACAGGTTTGTAACTTGAGGAACCGCGTGGTATTTCATTCAGAGGGAAAGAGAGAGCATCTGGACTTTCATGTAAACCGGTAAGATTACTTCATTAAATATCATATGGTATTTCATGCTGCCATCTCTAGCACAATTTCATGAATAAACACTCGACATAAACGCTTTGAGCACGTTTGCTGTCAAGTGTCTAGTCATGCACGTTTTGATAGAGAGCATAAGGGAAAAATTGAAAATGTCAAACTCACGTTGTTCTATAATATCTTAAAGGGACAGTAGCACGTTGTTTTTAAAAAATACGTAAAGTGATGTCACCAAAACGAAAATAATATTTACCCATTACAAGGAAATGTTTTCTAAAAAGGACGTACCATTTTTAGTTAAACCAGGGGAATCTATTTCTCTTCTAAATGGTGTTCACATAAAAATGGCCGCTAGTTGTTTTTGCTTGATACTTGATTACTTCATCTATGACTACGGATGACCGGGTTGAGTTATGAGATGGTTGACCCTCTGAAGATATATACTACATTCGGCATGAATAATGTTTATTTGGGAAAATTTTAAGAAATGAAAAAAAACACGTGCTACTGCCCCTTTAACCATAAGGTTCCTGATTGTCTGTGCGTTCATGTTCCAGGTTATTTGTCATACTGAAACAAGGAAACTTACTTACAAAATCACTTTTGCCCGATACCATATGAGTATTGAATGAAATTTTGTTAAACGCGAATATTCATCTCTCTCGGCCATCCAAAGTACATATTAATAGACTAAGATGTCATATTTGACTTATATATGTCAAAAATAGATGTTGTCAAATCACGCACTGTAATCTTTGACTTGGTTGTATTGAATTGAACGTTGATGAATTCAATCACATAGTCTACCATGTCCTTGTTAAGACATATTTGAATAAGATTATCACTATCTTGCTAAAACAAAGCTAAGATCACATTTTTGGAAAGAAATACTGTCCTGCGTCATGTTTTGTTTGTGTGACAACAATGATTAATCTAAGGAAACCAATACGAATATACCTGTAATAAATTATGTTGTCATCTTTTCTATTTGCATATGTACTGACCAAGAAAGATAAGAAAATATAACTTTTGTTCTCTTAATTTTGGTTAGATTGTATCTTTAATGTAATGTATTCATGTAATCATATGAATTGGATTTGACGTATGGTTAGCATGCACGATCATCTTGCTGTATTTAGAGGCGTTGTTACTTATAAGCATATTAATTTTTTTGTTGTATTTAAAAGCGGTATTATTTAAAGGCATCTTAGAGTTTTTGTCATTATTTTCTCCTTTCTGAGAATCAGTTTGTTTTAACCATAATCACTAAATTTATGCTCACATCTCTAAGGTTTTGTGTCTAATATGAATAACGTTTTCAGGACATTCTTTAACGAGTGGGGATACCGTGAATGAGGGAAGATTTTGAATATTAGGAGACTTTTGCGTGGATTGTGGTAAACAGTTAACAAAACTTAGACACCAAGATATCAACATGGAGAATCCTACTGAAGAAACATCCAACAACGCATCTGAGGAAACATCAAACAACGAAAATGAAGAAACATCAAACAACGCAACTGAACAAACATCAAACAACGCAACTGAAGAAACATCAAAAACCTCAAATGAAGAAACATCACCGACATCAACTGAAGAAACATCAAACAACGCAACTGAAGAAACATCGTACACTTCAACTGAAGAAACATCACCGACATCAAGTGAAGAAACATCACCGACATCAAGTGAAGAAACATCACACACTTTACATGAAGATAGATATCACACATGCTGTGTGTGTGAGAAAACATTTCCAAAATCATGTTTGCTGAAATATCATATGCGGATTCACACAGGAGAAACACCATACAAATGTAGCCAGTGCGATTTGTCTTTTAAAATTTCAGGTGAGCTACAGTCCCATATGAGTGTTCACTCTACAGAAAGACCGTACAGTTGTAGTAAGTGTGATAAAACGTTTGTCCGTTCCTATAGCTTGATTGCTCACTTGAAAACGCATACTGGAGAGAAAGCTCATAAATGCAAGGAATGTGGAAAGAGATTCGGAAGAGCAAATACCTTGAAGAGACATATGAGGATTCATACTGGAGAGAAACCATTTAAGTGTGATGTTTGTGATAAAACATTTAGAGCAAATTCTACTCTGAAATCACACGCAATGACACATACCGGAGAGAGACCACACGAATGCACTGTGTGTGATAAAACATTTGGTCAACTAACAAGCCTGAAGCTACATATGAAGATTCATTTAGGAGAACGACATATATGCAAAGTGTGTAAGAGAACATTTTCACGAGCTAGTTATTTGAAGATACACATGAACACACATACAGGAGACAACTTACACACGTGCAGTGTGTGTGATAAATCGTTTAGAAGACCTACTGATCTCCGAATACACCTGCGGATCCATACAGGGGAAAAGCCTTATAATTGTAGTGAGTGTGGTAAATCATTTGCATATGCTGATAGTCTTCAGAAACACATGCATATCCATTCAAACGAGAAAAAGTATAAGTGTAGTGAGTGCGATGGAGCATTTAAAACAGTTGGTTCTTTGAGGAAACATATGACGATCCATTCGAGAGGGTGTCCATACAAGTGCAGTGAGTGCGACGGAGCATTTCCTCGATCCAGCCAGTTGGAGAGGCATAGAAAGATTCATCTAACAAAGTAAACGATTTGCCCGAAAACTAACGATGAAAAAACATATGATGATTCATTCTGGAGAAAAAGCTCACACATGTGATGTCTGTGATAAAGCGTTCATGCTAAGGGAACAACTGATGTCCCACCTGAATATTCATACGGGAGAAAAGCGGCACAAGTGTGGTTTCTGTGATAAAACATATTTCCATAAGAAAACCTTGAAGAATCACGAAATGCTCCATACCGGTGAAAAGCCCCATATGTGTAGTATTTGTGATAAAACATTTGTAACAGCCGACGCTTTGAAAAGGCACTTTATCATTCATACAGGGGAAAGGTCATATAAGTGTAGTGTGTGTGATAGTACCTTTACTGCCAGAAATAGCCTGGAGAGACACATTAGGACACACACTGGAGAAAGGCCTCACGTGTGTAGTGAATGTCGCAAAACATTTGTTTCACTGGCCGACTTGAAGGTACACATGGTAACGCATACTGGCGAGAAACCATGGAAATGTGAACAGTGTGGTAAAAACTTCGCTTTTCGAAGTTCGTTGCACAAACACAGGCGAATTCATACTGGAGAGAGGTCACACGCGTGTGCAGTATGTAACAAAACGTTTGTTCAAAAAGGACAACTGACCGCGCACATGGTGGTTCATACAGGAGCGAAAGCTCTCGAGTGTCCCGATTGTCACAAAAGATTCACCCACAAATCTAGCTTGAAGAAACACATGATCAATTATAAATGATAAAACATGAACTCTAGATGTTATTTCGGGCAAGTAACTTTCTGTAAATTCCTGATGATTTCTCTCAACGCTTTCGATATGAAAAAATCTGTAAATTTTTAGTCATACCATTTAGCCAAAAACCCGCAGCTAGCAGAAACACATCAGCATTCGTCCTTGAGCAAACGATGCACCCCCGATGTCAATTTCGGGCAAGGGACATTGTGTAAATGATGATTTCTATCGACGCTATACGTATGGAACATTCTGTTAATTTTCATTCATGACATTAAGTCTGGCTTGCAGATAGACATAAGCATTCTTATCCGATCAAACGATGAACTCCTGATGTCATTTCGGACAAGGGACATTTTGTAAATTCCTGATGATTTCTATCAACGCTATACGTATGAAACACTCTGTTAATTTTTATTCATGACATTAAGTCTGGGCATAAGCATTCGTACCCGATCAAACGATGAACTCCTGATGTCATTTCGGGCAAGGGACATTTTGTAAATTCCTGATTATTAATTATTATCAACGCTATAGATATGAAACAATGTGTACATTTCTAGTCATAGCATCTTCGTTTTGCCATTGCACTGTCAACATTTGCATTAAAGGTTTTACAACTTCTTCATTACTGATAACGAAGCATGTTATATTTCACTCCTGACCTACATGTACAAACATAAGCAGGCATCTCGATATCACCTTTTATAATAACCACAAATTCCGTACGAAATGAAATCAAAGTTTAATAAACCGGTTAACAAAATATGCTTATTGTCCCTCTTATTGTAGTGAAAAGCGCGCGGTGTTATTAATCAACTTCCAGTTTCTTTCACTTTTGTCGCGCCTGCTAGTATTGTTGCAGGGAGAAAACCCACAACGTCATTGTGGCGATGCAAACATCGGCTGGAACCAGCGAACCTGGCGGGATTCGAACCACGGACCTCTTGGTCCGAAGCCGAACGCACTACCCACTGCCCTATCCCTATATCGATTGTTTGTTCAATTTCTTGTGTTTTGTTCAATTTCTTGTGTTTCTTAGAACAAATATCAAGTATTTAGAAATTTTGACCCCTGTTCACTTCAACGAGCTATTAAAACTACCAGTTAACGTTTTGGTATGAACTTAGGTTATGTTATGGAACATTTAATCGTCTCTTCTGATTAACATACAAAATTCTAAGTTTCTATTTCTCCATTGAATGATGACTCAAAGAAATCAATAACGACAAGCAAGCAAGTGAACAAACTTTCTGTATGCAGATGTGCATTGTATGCGTATAGGTCTTCATCAGAAGGATCCTGAAAATAACAAAATGGAATCCACATTTGATTTATTGCATTGCTAAAAAGAAATGTAAACAATAGAGCCAAGGACGACAATGATATATGGATATACAACTTCTTTCTTACACAGTGGCGACGTTTCGGTATAGATCCTTATACCGTTATCAAGCATATGGGAAAATGATGGGTACAGTAATTATATATATGATGTACCAATAGAGCCATTACTTACTATTTCTTCATTCAATCTATAAATTGCGGCGTAGGACCATCCCACCTAAGGGATAATACATGTTTCCTAACAAAGAAGATAAACTCAGCATATTAACATTCAGTTGAGGCACTAAAATAATTCACTTGTATACACTTTTGTTGATGTTTTTGTTTTGAATTAGTTAATTTTGATGAATTAACTCGAATGCACTTAGCAAAAAATAAAAGAAGGCAGGATTTTTAAAATGGTGCTCGATTCCACAGACTCTTTTACAATTTAGCATATTACCCAGGTTTACACATTCCACATATACACCTTGCAGGAAGTATTGCAGCCCAACATTTTCTTTAAATTTTTCTATATTCTGCAAGCGATGAGAACCATGAAGGTTTCTCAGTTATATTCAGAGTTCCTCTGACTACACTGCAAACGTATTTTATTTCCTAAATAACAAAATCGCCATCTATGAATGACATACTGTGGATTCAGTTATACTCTTTATAAAAATGTGTAAATCTAAGGGTTATTTGTTTTCAACCAAGTCGATTACTCTTGCTTGCTGACGTAGGGTGTGAGACGATCCCTGCTGAAACGATCCCTGCTGATGTTTGTACTGTATACATCTTATTTCAAAGCTGATAATAACGTAAATGTTACCCTGCCAAGTGTGCCATATATACCTGTTATATATATATATATCATATATACTTACGGTATGTCTGATGTCATGTGCTTGTCAAAATATAGGCTATATTTTTCATGTATATCACCATTGGGTTACAAGAGCATGGATTAGATAGTTGAATATTTGAATTGAGTTGAATTTTTCGTCATAAATACGTGATCACCATTATAGCATATACTATTGTTTGCAGTGTAACTAATGTCATCAAAGCATAAACCTTCTTCAACCACTTTTGACATTTATACAGACGACATGTGTGAGGGTTAATTGAACATTTTCATTCTTACTTGAAGACTGGGCTACCAACCAAACTTAGAAGGTCGAGTCACGATCTAACTAGGTGAAGGTTTAATGTCCCGGGATGGTGTTTTCACCATACATTTATGGCCTACATTATGAAGTAAACCTTCTCAAGTATCATGAAAACATACTAAAGAAAAGTGTGTCAATCAAATAACGTTATGGTCTCTATTCGTGAAGTTTCTCGTTGCAAATTGCATAACGACTGCTTTATTACCGTATAAATTTTGTTATACTAAGAAACGCACTATCAACCTAATAGTTTTACTGAATCAATCTTACAAAAAAATCCTCCTTGCATTATTCTTCAAAATAAAAACAAACTATTTGCATTGATGTTTGTCTTTATAAATATGTTTTTTAAATTTTCATACTTTTTTACTTATACTTATAACTCAGTTCGTCTTCTCTGGTTCCTGCAAGAAAGTTAAAGGCTGATTATAATTTCTTCCTTACCCCAATTTCAATTCTTTACAAATTTCATTCAGCTGTTTTTTCAAACGTACCTTAAGAAATGAAAGTGAATGTTTCATCTGTTAACTTTATATTACACGTATTATGAGAAGTACTTCACAAGTTACATCGGTATTCGATATTACTTTTCTTTTTGAATATATTGGTTGCCTATCATGTATAGTTATAGTATGTCGACACCATACATACTGGTATACAGCTGCATGCCAAAAGTTTGTTCACATACCTGAATATACTAGTGCAAATATCATATAATTTGAGATGCCTTTACGGTATCGTAGCGTTGCGAAAACGTAACGTATAATATTGTATTTTCACTAAACATATGCAGATCCATTCTTCTTTAAGGCAAATGTTTATCGTACCCCACAATTACTTCGAACAGTTTTGGCAGGTCAGTGAAGTGACCAGGGGTAAAAATTTAGAAAACACTAATTTTTATTTTTATCAATTAAATCCTTTATAAGTTATCAACTTCTTTAAACAATCAGTCACGTTTGTTTCCTCAGCACAGAGTCAATGTGATCATGTTGGTTTTAATTTTAGAGAGTCGATATGGAACATTTTATTTGGTATTTAACGAAATCGAAATTTTGGAAATGTGACCCCTTCTGTCTATATCATTATGCCAAAATTCGAATTTTTGCACGGGTGACCAGACAATGCCCAACTGAGTTCAAGAATGGCTATTTCACACATGGAGAGTGGGTGATCCACTCTCAATCTTGCTGAAGTTATTCTTTTGACTTTGAAACGAAACCCAAATTACATGATATTTGCACAACGATAGGTGAACAAACTTTCGGTATGCAGCTGTACTGCCTTATGAATGGTACTGCTTATACAGGTTGCATTTTATTCATTGCTGACGGACATGCTGTCGTCAGGCAGGAATTCTGCTGTTTGATAAATAAGGCGAGAGGAGACATTATCTTTTCAAATGCATTATGAGTGATAATAATTTTGGCTGTTTGTTGGTATACCTGCAAGAAGAATGCATTTACTGTTAAATGTGACTTTAAACAAATAAGTTGGCATTATCATCTCAGAGCTTTCATTGGTTACGCAGGTGCATGATATCTAATTGACATGCCGATTGTGAGATTCTGATGATGTACGTCCATGTCCTACAAATTGTATAAGTTATGTGTTTACAGAAGGGGTTAATCTTACGCTATAACACATAATTATAAACGATGAGGTCAATACCTGTTTTTATTGACCCGGGTAAAACAAAATTGCCCGATGATTAACTGATGACGAAATTCGAGGTCTCCAGTGCCTTTAAAAACAGGTATTGACCGATCTCACTGGCAATAACTCGTTCAACATGTGTCAAATTAAATGAGAAATAAAACCAAAATTACAATCATGAACAGTAATTAGGT
This sequence comes from Phorcus lineatus, assembly GCA_921293015.1. Lineage (NCBI taxonomy): Eukaryota > Metazoa > Mollusca > Gastropoda > Trochida > Trochidae > Phorcus > Phorcus lineatus. Next base: position 38,233,976 of record OV121097.1, read on the forward strand.
TCGATTTAGTTGGAAACATGATAAAACAATAATATACTTTTGAATTCTGCCAAATAGCTTTTTAAAATAGACTGCGTCCTCGGTCGATATTGTTTTTCTCGGGTCTTTTAAAACAAGTATTGACCTCATCACCAGTCTATCTTGACCAATCGCATTGCCGAAAAAATAAGCTCATGTATAACCAGTGCTTTAAAAATGAATATATCAATTAGAATCTTTATAAGCTATATTCGTTTAGGAATCCCTTCTAATGGATTCTTTATCCAGCACCACTTATCTCGTGAAACAGTATCTAAACGATGTCAGTACCTAGTGTATTATCTTCGTTGTGCGTCATTACATTATATAGAATGGAAAATGTGAGGGTAACAAACGCTATAAAATTGGGAAATTCGTCTGTTGATCAAATTAAAGAATTTACAATTTTCAGACATCTACCATTTATAGTGTACTTTTCTATTATATTTTCAATGGTAAAATAATATGTCATTAATCGGTGAAAATAAAATCAGTTCTGTGACGTCACTAATATACTCACTGCCAACAGAAGGCTTGTGCGGGAAAAATCTCTAACACAGCACGTACAACCAATGATTGTTATCATGTTATAACAGTGAAACTCTTAACTCATAGGATTCACAATGTAACTCCAAACACAGACTAAAGAAACGATTTCCGCAAACGGAGGGTATTATTATTTTATAAAGTTTCCTTTTTCATTATCAAAACATGTCCACCAAATATCTATCTCACCGATAATGATCTATAAACTAAAAATGTGGTTCGAGGTTATCGATGACGTCAGTTCCTATTTTTGTCAAGAATCTTGACAGCAGTGTCCCCATGATCGCTGGCAGGGCAACTTCCGTAGAGGTAATCTAGGGGAAGGCGCCCTGACGGGGAGGTTGTAAAGGAATGAAAAACACAACTTATCATTTAATATCTAGTGCCACTCACTTGTGTTCTTATACATGAACCGTTCTTTTCTTGACAAGTGACAAGTGTAAAGTAACTGACAAGTGACAAGTTTCTTTGCATTCGGGGCCACGTGACCCATATTGCTAATACAGGAAAAACTGCACACAGTGCGCATGTATATCATTTTTAAACAGGCAGATTTATTTTTAAATACAAAGATAAAGACTTAATGAGCTTTATATTTGTTGATGATAACAACTGATACATTTTAAGGTTTGATGGATTATCATAATAGTGTACAGGTAAAAACTGCTTTCTACTTGCATTATAAAACAATTCACTTTCTACACGCACTTTATAAACTATTTTTGAATCAAGAGTAAAAATAAGCTTTTATCTGATTTCAGCTTCCAGCTGGATCGTTGTTGCTCTGTCAATGGTAGGTAAGGTAGAGTCTTCAGCAACGTTTGCCATCATCTTCGTCAGAAGTGCAGAGCTCCTTCCAACCGTCGTGAGACATTCAGGGATTGCTGTGTGCAGTCTGTTTGATATGCTCGGAGCAATGACTGCACCTTACATGGCCGGCTTGGTATACTACTCATGTCCTGGCGATTTTATTTAAAGTTTTATTTTATTTGTAACTATGGTTTGCAGATATGGTAATGACATTTTTATCGGACGATGGCAAATCAAAAAGTCCGTAAAATATCATAGCAAACATGATCGCAAAAGCACCATTTGAGTTAATTTTCAACATAGTCTCCACTGACATCAATACATTTGGACCAGCGATGTTCCAGCCATGATGCCATTCTTGTAGAACTACGTATACTAGTACTGGGTCACAAGAAATCGCTCCATGGCAGCAATGAGAAAAAAAATGTCCATGTAAATGGTTCTTCAGAATTGGGAAGAGGAAGAAGTCCGACTGTGTAGGGTGAAAGTAGGGTTAAGAATAACAAAGCTTCATTCGGTCGCGGCAGTGACAGCAACATGTGTTATGTGGACGGGAGCATTGTCCTGAAGAAGAGAATTGTCCTGTCCTGCACTGAGCTTCCCTCGCCACTTGGCTTGCCTTAATTGTCTCAATTCATTGGCATGGTATGCCCCGTCGATAGTTAAGTCCTTTTCTAAGTAATATACAATGACGATTATATATAGTTATCCTAATAAACCCGAGGCCATCACATTTCCAGCAAATGGAACTAGCTGGAACCTTTTTTGGAAATGGAGAATTAGTAGGCATCCATTGTTTGCTTTGGTTTTTGATTACAGGGTCAAAGTGATGTACCCACGTCTCATCCTGAGTCACGAATCGTTTTAGCCAATTATACCTATCTCCCCTGTGTATCCCGACACAAAACTAATGCCCGTTGTCTCAGCTATGCGTTGAATGATCACACGTCTGTATGCAAGAACTATGTCGTGTATAGCTTCAACTGTGACATCACTGGTGGAGGTTTTTGGCCGACCAAACCTGGAATTATCTTCAACACTCTGCCGGCCACGTTTAAATTTAGAAACCCACTTGACATCTGTGAAGCATGCTAGGGAGTCATCACCCAGTTTATCGCCGATATCTTCATGGATTTCCTGTGCAGATATTTCTTTCCTGAACAATTTCTTGATAACTGCTTTTCAACGTCATTTATTTTCCCAGTGTCTGCACCCCTATGCACTTTGGGATGTAACATCTCGAAAACTTCTCTACAAATTGTTACAATATTTTGTCACTAGCTTCAGAAAAGATTGCAGGTTTATATATAATTTGGAAGCACTGGATTGTTACATCATGCTTATTCTACGAACGTTTAATTTACCCTATTATGTGATGATGTATTGCCTGAAGATTATTTAATTTATAAGTAAGTTATATAGGTTAAAATAAAATTACCATTTGATTGTTATATACACACCTGATTTATTTGAGTATGTTTGTATCTCGTCCGTCAAGTTGATTAAGGAAGATTTTATAACTAATTAAGTGATAATTTTGATTTTGATTTTGATTTGGTTAAATTCGTTATAAGCAGTCAAAGACTTAAAGATTAAAGACTGTTATGATAATAAATGAAAAACAAAATACTCATTACAAATCTATTTGTAAATAACTATTTTTAATCATCAACTATTTGCTTTGAACAACACTCTGTGCTTGACAGACAGACAGGTTCATTCAGTATCAAAGGCCCAGTGGCGCAAAGTACAGCTGCATATCAAACGTTCCTTCATTTACTACTGTATCTTAGTGCAAATATCATGTAATTTGGGTTTGTTTTGAACGTCAATAAAATAACTTCGGCAGAACTGACAAAGGATCTCAAATTGTCAATGTGTAAAATAGCCATTTTCTAATTAATTGTTTGATTGACTCGTTTCTGGTACTTTTGGCATGATTAAATGGACAGAAGTTTTATTAAGATATTCCATTTCGACGCTCTGAGAACAAAATCATCAAAATCATATCGACTTTATGTAAACGAACAAACATGACTTGAATTTAAAGCTGTTGATCACTCATTTATGTTTTTGAAGAGAGAGATAAAATTTATTTTTTTCGAAATTTTGACCCCTTTTCACTTTTGTGACCTGCCAAAAACTATTACGATTAACTGTTGGATATGGCATACGATTGCGTAAAAGTGAAATTGATATTCTCTTCTGTTTTGGAATTTCAAAATTATCCGTTTCTTTTTCGCAATGCTACGAAGAAACAAAGATATTACAAATTATATGATATTTGTACTAGGATTTAGGAATGTGAACAAACTTTTGGTATGCAGCTGTACAGTAGCAGTTACATTATGACAGACTTTGATCACGTGACATAGACAACGGTTTGACTCGATGGACAGCAACTGTTTTATAAAAATGGCAATCGATTTAATAACATCCGCATTTTTGAATCAAGTAGATTATACATCGTTTGATATGTTACATTGATGTAATTTAAATAATTTACGTCTTACGGCAATAAATGAAATCCGTTTTCTGTTTGACCAGAAGAACAATGCGAACATGAAAAATCATCTAATGTATTGTTATTTTTCTAAACGTGTGTATTTTAAAGGCATGATCTATATCTAATGTCACCAACAGCAAAACATGAGCACCCAAAATCTGCAGCCACTATCTACAAGGATCCCAGCAGGCAATATCTATATCTACTCTCTCCAACAACAGCAAAATATCTGCATACATAACATAAAGCCATAATCTATAAGGATCAAAGCAGGCGATAACTATATCTCATTTCACTAATTACAGCTGAATTTCTTCACCTGTAGCCACTATCTGCAAGGGTCCCAAAAGGCATTATCTATTTTCACCAACAACAGCCAAACATCTGCGACCATAACCTGTAGCCCTAATCTGTAAGGATCAGACATTATCTACTCTCGCCAACAATAACAAAACCTCTGCACTAATAATCTGCAACCATCATCTGATCATGAAAGGATAATTCACCAAGGTGCCTGTATACAGGATTTCAGCCTTCGGGACCCTTTTGTTCTGTGAAAGACGATATACATGGTTTTGTGGCCACATGGTAACGAAATCTATAAATTATAATACCAATTTGCTAAGAGAGCTGTACACGAGATTTCAACTATTAAGTCTTATTTATATGGGAATATGTTTTGAGGGTATTGTTCCCGAGGCCCTCATTTAGAGCAACATGGTTATCGAACCTACAACCTAGAATAACCATTGGACAAGGCACCTGTACAGAAAATTTAAACCTTCTTGGCCCTTTATGTGCTGGTGGAGAAGATGAAAAAGGTTTTCAGTGCATTAACCAAAGGCCATCATTATGTGCGACAGGGTCATTGAATAAAGATATCAGTGGCCAAGTCTTCTCGACGCAAGATTTCATCCTTGTAGGCCTTCTGGTTCCGGAAACGATGGAAACAGATTCTAGGGCTTGAGCTCACTCAAGATAACAATTCACAAGAATCTGTGGAAATGATAAAAGTACGACACTATGCCATGACATAAGACAATCGGGCCTTTCGGAATCGGATCGGAATCATATTGAAACAATAACTTTATGTGTAAACGGTTTGTCAAAAAATGAAAGTAAAAAGATTGTTATCATATCTGATGAACACAGTTTCATGTCTTCACAGTTGAAAATAAAATTAATTAACGAAGAGGTTTATTGTGTGAACAAAATATGTGAAAATAAATATTATGCTTGATAATGGGTATTTGTTTGAACATTGTGCAAGGAGACCCTTTTCATCTTTCGAACCAATCTCATTGAAATAAGATCTAGCCACCAGTTCACATTTTTCTACAATACAGACGTAACAGGATAATACGAATTCAGCTGATGACCAGTTTGTTAAAAACGTCTCCCCACTTGAACTTTTAGTGTCCTTACCTATATCGATATGCTTCTTACTCGATTGCCAACGTATTCTTATTGCTGAATAAAAAACATCGCCATCTATGAAATAGTTGTGGATACAGTAGAATTAAAAATATAGAATTCTAAGGTTTATTTGTTGACCAAGATTTCAATCAACCAATCTCTTATTCTTACTTGCTGAATTAGGGTGTGGGGAGATCACTACTGATGTTTGAACTGTATACATCTTATTTTAACATGATAATAAAGTAAATATTACACTGGCAAGTGTGTCATAAGACTGATCCATAACTCGTGAAAAGTTAAGCAATATAATGCTTTCTCTATAGGGTGATATAAAATTTTACATTGTTTTCAAATAAGTCGCATGACACACATATGGTACCCATCACATCATATGTGTGTAATAGTCTCTATTCATCTTATATCAACTTTTATATCAACTGTTACTGTAGATAATACATGCGCTGTTGTAAGCACTTTTTTGAATAAAAGCTGTCGCCAGACTGCTTTAAAAGAAAATACAAAATGTTGAATTCGTGTTACAAAAGATACATTCATTTCACCCAAGGATTTGCACAACCGATTTCTTTTAGCCAGAAGTAGTTACTGTTACAATATGAGTTGAAATTAATACGAAGAACAGTACATCCTGGTCACAAAATCTGAAAATACATCAGTAAACGCACTATAGAATAGTTGCTGACACTTTTAGATGTAAATCCAATAAAACTCACCTCAGATCAATAATAAAAGTTTAGACGGGGATAACAATGTTGAAATTTGTCAGAGTCGGACGTGCATAAAATGGGAAGTACTAATTGTTGAAAACGGTTGTTCTGTGTTGGATGCGTGCACCGTTTGGATATAGCATATTTTTATTTGAGAACTTTGGGTGAATTATCATTTATTATTAAACTATATAACTTTATGAATTTCTTACATATAATATTACTGCGATTTGTCCTCACATTGTATACAAAATTTGAATATTGCCGATTCCGCAGCTTGTACTCATTTTCTGCAAAGTCGCTTCACTTTTTAGTTTTCTTTAAGAGTTATCCTTTTTAAAAGGTTGCTTATAGTATGGATAATAGATTTATCAGCAATCAACTTGCATTGGTTTAACATTTTTTATGATTCGTAAATTATGGTATTGTATATGCTTGGCAAAATATAAGCTTTGTTTTTCTTGAATATCACCATAAGATAACAAAGCATTGCCTACATATTTTATTATTTTATTTACTGGAACGTTTCTCGTCCACGTCATAAACTCGGGTTCGAATCCCGGTGGAGACACCAAAAATTTGTGACCTGGGTCCAAAACTGTGTTGTGTCCTTGGGCAAGGCACTTCATCCACATTGCACTCAGTCCACCCAGCTGTTAAAATGGGTACCTGAATATAGGGTTGTACGGACTTAGCGCTTAGTAGCAGCTTTGAAAGTACACTTTCCCTCAGGGTAATGATGTAGGCAGCGCTTTGAGCATGTCTTAGGACGTGGAAAAGGCGCCATATAAATATCCACATTATTATTATTATTATTATTATTATTATTATTATTATTATTATTATTATTATTATTATTATTATTATTATTATTATTATTATTATTATTATTATAAAAACTTGATCACATTTAGACATCACATTTTGAGGAAAGTGTAAATGGACTGGGCTAGCCATATAACTTGAAAGGAAGGTTTACGAAATAACTAGGTTATGGGTTAATGTCTCGTTGATAGAGTGTATACTATCACCTTTGGGTCAACCTTTTCAAGTATCATGTACATATACAAAGTGTGTCAATCAAACAACACGTACATAGTCTGTTTATGTAAAGTATCTTGTTACAATTTGGACTCGCATGGTCGACACATGCATAACGACTGCTCCAATACGACCTCGATTGAGTACATTTTTAAAAACACTAGCTACGCCCCTGGTTTCAATTTTGTCATGCTAAGAAACGCATTATCAACCAATAATTTTTTCTATTGAATTAACCTTATAAAAAGAATCTTTAATATTACTTTTTATAAATTGAAAAAAAAGATCCTAAGCATTCGTGGTTATCGAAATTGTTTTAACGTTTATACATACGTACTTATTTAAATAATAGGTATTTATTTGACACTCATTTCGTCTTCTTTGACTTTTTTCTTTCCTTTCTATCACATTCTATAGTTCCTGCAACTCAGATAAGGCATTCTTTTTTTCAATCTAATCCCAGTTTTAATGTTTTTCAAATTGCAAGTCATGACCAAAAAAAGTTTATTTTCAGATGGCAAAATTTATATTTTTACAAGTGTGAAAAATTACTATCGTATGCAATAGTCCTTTTCTATTTGAATTTATGTGTTGCCTGTCATATCTAAAAGTAGACAGTTAGTGGTACACTGTCCTATAAAATAGTTTTTTTATCTCTAGTAAATAGGGTACAGCTTATCCAGGTTGGATGTTTTTCATTGTTGAAGGACATGCTGGTTTAACAGGTAGGAATTTTGCTGTGTAATAAAAGTCAGACGAAGACGTTATGTTTTAAACAGCATTATGCATGACGATAATGTTTGGCTATTTGTTTGCATACTTACAAAAAAAATGCACTTACTGTGCTTTAAATGTGACTTGTAAACAGATAAGTTCGCGTTATTATCATAGAGCTGTCACTGGTTACGAAGGCATATGTTTGTTGACATGAAGATTGATTTCGAATGATGTGCTCTCTGTCCAAAAATGTAAATAATGGGGGTATTTTCAAAATTCCAACTTTGTCACTTTTGGGATCTAGAAATTCAATTTCTCAGTTTAGGTTTGAAATTTGTGGTCGAGTTTAAAATTGTAATATCAGTAGATTTGTCTTGTCTACAGAATATTGAACTGATATTAAGTTCCCTCCATACCCTTTTATGTCCACTCCCCATCCAAAAAGATCCTCTCCTAACCTTTATTTGTGGGTCTCCTCCGCCGATTTAAAACCGAGTTCCCTCCCCTGCCTTGTTGATTTTTCAAAATTTGGCAATAACTAATAATTGCACAAAGATCTTTATTACGACTGAAAGAAACTGTGTGTGACGATATCTATAACATTCAAGCTCCTGAGAATAGGAAAATCCACTTTTAGAGTAGTCATCCCCGCTACGAAAACATAAACGCGATAAACGTCAACTTTAAATTGCAAATACGCTTTTTTCTTGACGTTTTTGCAACCAAACGCTGCACCAATATATTCCTTTTTCATATCCAGACTATTCGCAGTTAAATCTAACCATTTTAACCTCGACATTTAGGAGAAACGAGCAATGGAATCAGACACCTATCTCTGTCATACTATTTTGGTCGCCATCTTGGAACGTCCCCTCCTTACCAAGTACACGACAGTGATTTCACTTACATCAACGGCTAGTATTACTAAAGGGGGAAAACCCGCAACACCATTGTGAATATGCATATGAAATCTGCGATAATCGACTGGAATTTAAATTGAGTGTAGCAATGCACCACAACTTGACTGCAATAAGAACAGTTCTCTACTGCAGACTGATTCTTTTGATAAATGTGTCAATAGGACACGAATTCTCATTAATGCTTTGAACAAATTAAAAGCATTTACATCTTATTGCCTTTTACCAATTTATTTAGATATAAACAAAATTTACCGAACCTGTCACGTCGGCATCATGTTCCTTGATAAAGCCCTGATGAAGCATGAATGTTTATGTGTCTACATGTATGTTCATGGAGATTTAATTGCATCTACAGCTGCATACCGAAAGTTTGTTCACTTACCACTGAATCGTAGTGCAAATATCATGTAACTTGGGTTTCGTTTCAACGACAATAGAATAACTTCAGCAAGAGTGACAATTGATCACCCACTCTCCATGTGTGAAATAGCCATTCTTGAACTCATGTTGGCATTGTCTGGTCACTCGTGCAAAAATTCGAATTTTGGCATATTGACATAGACAGAAGGGGTTCCATTTTCGAAGTTTCGATTTCGTTATATGTCGAATAAAATGTTCCATATCGATTCTCTGAGATGAAAACCAACCCAATCACATTGACTTTGGGCTAAGAAACAAACGTGACTAATTTTTAAAGAAGTTGATAACTTAAAAAGGATTGTATGCAGAAAAACAAAATTAAGTGTTTTCGGAATTTTGACCCCTTGTCACTTCAATGACCTGCCAAAACTGTTACGGGTAATTGTGGGGTACGATAAGCCTTTGCCTTAAAGAAGAATGGATCTGCAAATGTGTATTGAAATTCAATATTATACGTTTCTTTTTCGCAACGCTACGATACCTGCATGATATTTGCACTAGTATATTCAGGTATGTGAACAAACTTTTGGCATGCAGCTATATTGTCAAATCTGCACTTTCTACAAATATTTCAGACAACAATGAAATTCGACGAGGTTCTAGAAAGAGTTGGGGAATTCAGTCCCTTCCAGAAAAGGATCTTTATTCTGGTTTCCATGGCAACAGTAGCATCAGCAGCTATAAGTATGTCTCCTGTGTTTATGTTGGATATACCAAACTATAGGTAAGACCATAAGTATGTCTCCAGTGTTGATGTTGGGTATACTAAACTATAGGTAAGACCATAAGTATGTCTCCAGTGTTGATGTTGGGTGTACGAAACTATAGGTAAGACCATAAGTATGTCTCCTGTGTTTATGTTGGGTATACTAAACTATAGGTAAGACCATAAGTATGTCTCCAGTGTTGATGTTGGGTGTACTAAACTATAGGTAAGACCATAAGTATGTCTCCAGTGTTGATGTTGGGTATACTAAACTATAGGGAAGACCATAAGTATGTCTCCAGTGTTGATGTTGGGTGTACTAAACTATAGGGAAGACCATAAGTATGTCTCCTGTGTTTATGTTGGGTATACTAAACTATAGGTAAGACCATAAGTATGTCTCCTGTGTTTATGTTGGGTATACCAAACTATAGGGAAAACCATAAGTATGTCTCCAGTGTTGATGTTGGGTATACTAAACTATAGGGAAGACCATAAGTATGTCTCCAGTGTTGATGTTGGGTGTACGAAACTATAGGTAAGACCATAAGTATGTCTCCAGTGTTGATGTTGGGTGTACTAAACTATAGGGAAGACCATAAGTATGTCTCCTGTGTTGATGTTGGGTATACTAAACTATAGGTAAGACCATAAGTATGTCTCCCGTGTTTATGTTGGATACACCAAACTAAAGGTAAAATCATAATTAGGTCATTTGTTGGTTTGCTAGATATACCAAAAATTAGGTAAATTCGTACAACTTACAGTGTGGCATAGGATTAAAAATTTAATGTTGACATTTATTTTTTAAGATTTGAAATTAACGCATTTCGAAAAAATCAGGGTATTTTGATATATATTGGGATATATATTGTAATACTAGAAAGGGAGATAACGGGAACTCAATCCTCCTTTTCCTTGAAATAGATATTTTCTGCGGGATCAAAACAGACTGACGTAAAATATGTCCTTGCATGACACATGGGCAAACAACAACCAACGGCAATGACGGTTGACAACATGTGCTTTTATCCCACTTAAAGACTTACAGTGAAGAGAGTTCACCAAGGGGCATAACTCCTGACGGACTACTCGTCTAGCTTGGTGTATTTGTTACGCTTCGATAACGTTAATACACAACAACTGATACTACAATGAAAGGATCGCCAAATGACCCGTAAAGCAGAAATACGTTCTATGATAATATGTTAGCTCTGGTCGATCGTAGATGATAATTTTAATTATTTTTTTATACAAAAGTTAGAAAAACAACTCCCGGGATTCTTTGAGAGACCATATGAATCTTACATCTTACATTATTTTACTTTATGACTCCAAAGGACGACTACGACATATATTTCGACACTTCAGTTGATAGTTGTTTACACTTGGAGCAATGATCTTAACATGATGTAAACACAGAAAGTATAATGGGATGTTTATGAGAAAGGTATAAGACCCTTATCAAACAGGTGGAAAAGGTAAGGTAACAGCTCACGCAATGTTTGTAACAGCATATACATTTACAATACTGCTACTTGTTCATTTGCTTAGGGAACTTTTTTTTATATGAAATAGATACTTGTCAAACGAATATCAAAAGTAAGATTACATTACACCCTAATAAACATGATAAACACCACTTGTTTGAACCGTCTATTGTAAACTTTGAAATTCAAGTTATATTTTAAACATGCCACTGAAGAGTTAAGTTAAACCTTTTAAAAACTAATGTTACTTTAACCACCCGGGTTAGCATGTATTATCATATTTCTGCCAGGTGCGCCATCCCCTCGTACAGTAACGACACCTACACCATACAGAATGCTCAACACCAAGAACTCATCAATCTCACTGTCCCCCTGGTGGTCAGTAGCCAAGGGGAGACAACTTACTCTCAGTGTCAACTGTATAACGTCACGGAAATGACGTTAGGATCAAATAGAACGCAATATGAGTGTACCAGCTGGGTTTATGATACCTCGGTTATCCAGTCATCTGGAATCACGGATGTGAGTTATATTCATGGTTGACATTTTTGAAAGTTGATATGATGAAGAAATAAGAATTTTATTGAATAACAACTTTTTATTGCAAAGAGATGCAACGTTTCGGTGAAGATACCAACACCGTTACCTTCGGTTCCTGGTTTATCTGATCTTAGCTGATGTCCACAACAGTAACGTTATATTTAGTCTTATGTAGCCCGATTTCTCACAGAAATGTTGGGATTTCATCAAAATTAAACAAATGGGACCCGTTGCATGGCATTCCTTTTTGATCATTTCATACTTTTCCTATACGATCGTTCGAAAATCAACTAAAGAGTCAGTCCTTTAGGCAATCGGTCCGCTTTGCTATTTTTTCGGGGAATGACATGATAAAATGCGCTGCACTAATTGTGAAACATTATAACAATAATTAATATGAATTGATAGAAATTCCACATATTTATAAATGATTGATGATAAGACTAATCAACAAAGCCTACCCGAATGCAATAATTTTCCACAACACAGATGATTCAAAGGTACTCGTTCTAAAAAGGAATCATGCAGTTTTAGCTTAATACGCGATACCTTTTTCTTCGACAGTGGATAATCGTGTTGGGTATTAAGTTCTTTGACCCTCTTTACATTATATATATTTTATGAACTAGTAATATGAAGGTTTTTTTAAAAATAAAAAATAGAAAATATCTGAATAAAATTTCCAAACGCAGTCTATGCAGATTACTGTCAGAAATCATTGTCGAAAGATAGGTGATATGTAAGGAAGTATGCGTAAAATTTAAAGAGGTTGCTATCATTCAACATATCAACCTTCAATGGGAATGAAATGTTTTCATCGGATGTTATGCCAAGCCACATTTTTAAACACAGTATAATTTTGCAAAGTTTGTAATACGGACTAATCAACAATTTTGTGATATTCCTTTCAGTTTGACATGGTTTGTAAGAATGAAATTCTGCGTTCCCATAGCAACATGATAGCGGCTGCTGGAGGACTTCCCGGGTCTGTTCTTTCTGGAATATTGGCTGATATGTGAGTGCACTCTACATACTGTTTCTATATTTGCATGAATGAATATCACCGAATATATAATTCAGGCATTCATTGTTTTCATTGGCTGAAATATTGCCACGTAGTATTAAGACAGAGGTTGTATAGGAATTTATGACGGGGCTACCTCTTTTGGGAGAAAATGGCTATAAATAAGTTTCCAAAATTACGTTTGAGTCATTGGCGCGCTTCATTGTCCGATTTTCAATCATGAATCTCGAATCCCCCCCTGCCCTTGTGTATTGTCATTATGATTATGAATAATAACAACCTCAGGCTGAATCAAGTATATTGGAGTAATACAAGAAATATTTCACGTATTTCAGAATAGCTTCAAAATACATATCATTTATATAATACAGATATTTTCAAAACATTTCGAAGTATGAATAAAATATCACTTTATCAATTAATGCTTATCTATAAATCATGTTTATTGTCATTTGAATTATTTGGCTATGCTGTTAATCATTTGAAACAAAACTTTTGTGGGGTAGTCGCAATAGTCCGTCATTTTTCACCGGGTGCACCTGTATTTTAATACCGGCTCATCAGGCGTACGCCTGAGAAGTACACCGGTTGTCATTAAACGGGTTCGCCGCTTTCGTCATTCCCGGCCCCTTTTACTGGTGTCCTTTATGAAATATGAAAATTCTGTTACAACAAAATGTTCTTGACATTTCTATTAAAACTAAGTCAATGTCTAATATGATACTTTTAAAGACGGCAGCTAAGATTGATAACACAGGAGAGCTAGTAGCTAGGCCTAACGGATGGCTTATAGTTTCTGACAGTTTTAGTTATCAACTGTTTTCAAACCCTTCTTTTATAATGAGGACTTTATTTCCTTTCAAAGAAATATGTATGTACTGATATTATTGTTCGAACTTCTGAAACCAGAGCGTTGATCTCTAGCCATACTCAGATACATACTCAGAGACCTTCTGACCTTGTTTTGCTGTATTGTCTAGTTTGTTTTATCTAACAGGTAGCAGATTCATGCGGTATGGACAGTAAATTGTTCATTTACGTTTGCAAGTGAAAGTCAATTGAAAATAGCGGATACTGTGTTAAACCATCATCATTGAAATCGTTCTCAATATCTTCGAATCTTACAATTTAAGACCATATTGTGTACCGTAGCGTTGGTGAAGGCAATTATCTTAAGAATTCAAATTGTTTATTTCGGTATAAAGGCCATTGGCCCGTGTACAAACTAAGATACATAATTCTTTTTATTTTGTTGTTGTTGTTGAATAGTCCAATAGTATCCACATTTTCTTAAAACAGGTTTGGTCGGAAGAAAACGCTGCTTATGTCTGCAGTGTTGACGGCTGCCGCCAGTCTAGGTGCAGCCTTCGCTCCCAACTACGACATCTACGTTGCTGTTGTCTTCTTCAACAATCTTGTTAGCTTTTCCCTCTACATGGTTGCATTTGTAATGGGTAAAGTTAGATTTGCAGATAAAATGATGTAATCGATTTATAAAAATGATAAAAACAAATGCTAAATTTATGACTTACGTATTTAGATGATATTACTAATAAGAAATTTAGAATTGCTCTTACAAGGTTTAGGTTGAGCTCTCATTCGTAAATGATAAACAAAGGAAGATGGGCCCAGAATAAATTCGAACTTACACAACGAACATGTAGATATTACTCGACTTACCTAGAGGACGAGTTTCATGTATTACTCATGAATATGTCCTACTTTCAGTAGTATGAGGTTCATTTACATACTAGCTATTACTAGAAACGTCAAAGTTTGTTTACATTCAAGAACGTCGAAATAGGGATTGTAAAAAACTGAATTCCAATTTAGAGAAATATGTGTATGTCAATCAATTAATAGGTCAAATTCTAGTATTTCTTTTTCATGTACGGATAATTAACTAGCATTATATAAGCTCAACTGTTCTCCACCGTGCTGCAAACTTGAGGTTGTTTGAAAAATCTATTTTTGACTTATTGGTCTAATGAAGAATCTGTCTCCATTAATATCGTTCTTACTTTAGAGATCATAGATAATAGAGATCATAGTGATCATAATGATAATAAAGATCATAGGATACAAAGAGAAGACATCTAACGTGGATCATAAACCTTAGTGTAAACATATTTTTATTCAATAAATTGAATATAGATTGGTGAAAAAGCCACAATGGCTTATATAAATGCCTCTCCATTACATATTACATCAATACATAACAAAATACATATATATTAAACAATGCGATACATGAAGGAGAGCAAGCAAACCTGTACAGCGTATGGGTAAAATTAATCATTTATCAAATATATGTGATAGGAAACATACACAGCTTTCCACGTTGTTTGAGAAGTTCAACAATCTAAAGCTAATGTTGTATGTATCCTTAATCTAATTTATGTTGATGAGGCGGAAGTATTCATGTCAATCCTTTCAATTGCAGTAATGGAATATGTTGGTCCTTCAAAACGAACTTTTGTTGGCATGGCAATAAACTTGTTTTGGGTCCTGGGATTACTTGTCCTCAACCTAGCTGCCTACTTCTTTCGGCAGTGGCGCCACCTACGTCTTGTCATTGGTGTTCCTCCAATACTATTTCTGATTTATTGGTGGTAAGTATATTTGTATAATTATGGTAAAGGATTATCCTTTAAAGCACATATCAGATGAATACAGTGTTCTATTGAAAACTAAGAATTGCAATCCATGCGCTATCCATTAAACATTATTTTAATACTAACTTCATATTTTTCAACATTTAATACCTGGGAGCTGAACAGCAATCTCCAAATTGTGAACTTGTGAACTCGAAAAAGATCTTGTCTGAGTACCCCAAGTGTCTGGTATCTAAACACTATGATCAAATGAAATTTGTTTATATGCAGTACCCTTTAAAGGCCGGCATCCGCCACTATACACGGTGTTGGCGTGGCCAAGTTGACCTGAAAAAACTACACCTTGAAGGGAAAAATGTAGGGTACCTATGTTTAAAGTGGAATAAATCAAAATCGTCTTACCGGAAACACAATATATCCTTGACACTTCAAAGAAGGGGAATTCCTAAACACGTTTGATCCAAACTAAAAACTAAAAGAGTACTTTGACTACATTTACTTCATTATTGTTTCCAAATTTTAATTAACTCAGTAACTGTCACGTGACTAGATTCTTATAATTACCATACCAAACAAGTCTGCTAGTGGAGGAAAAGATCCATTCTGAGTGTCAGATTTCACTGCCTTCCCAGCCTGACTGGGAATTCAAAACCGCCCCCATCCCATAAGTCCCCAAAATATTTAGCTCTGCTTGTGGGGATAAGCTATAGAGACTTATGAGTAGGGTTGTGAAAAGATTTTTGTGACAGGAAATGAATTTAGATAATTTTGTATAACTTTTGTCAACAATAGTGAAATATTCACTTCAAATACATCCAAACATTGTTAAAAGACTATGATTGTCATGAACAATTTTTCACAAAATATACAGTTCCTTGTTAGGCCTATAGTCAATTCTTTAATGAAAGATCTCATTAAATTAGTGTTTGTCATCTCATTGAATATAATATCAGCTTATCACACAAAATAAAACTTCATATTTTATAACTTATGTTTTTCCCCCTGATTATTATGCACTGAATCTGAATAGACTACTACCAGCCAGAAGTTGTAGTAAAGTTTTGTGACCTTTGACCCTGCTGAGCTCTCCCAGGCACAAAAAACCCGTTACTGCCCTGTCACTCAAACACTGATTATATCTTCTGTTTATGGAATCAACAAATCACAGTAAAGATGACAAAGATAAGAAACCCATTGGTTTTTTGGAGGTTTGGACCCCGGCACAGTTTATGAGATAAATTCAGTGATCTTCATAAAAGAAAGATAAATTATACCAACTGCAAGACAATGGCTTTTAATTAAAAAAGGCAGATTAAAAACCAACATACCATATATGTTCAATAAAGCAATGAACATCCATTTCCTTAACGCAAATGATAAAGGGTGTTCACACAAATACGGCCGCCATTGGGTTTTGTTTGATTCTTGATAATTTCTTCTAGGTCTACAGGTTAAGCAATACAATTTTTACCCTTTGGCATAAACTAATGTTTGTAGGGGCAAATGTAAATAACAAGATGATTCTATTTAGAAAGTGAACAAATGTACCATTTTTATTTTGGGATCACACTACCTTCAATAGTGCAAGTTTTTGTAATTTTTACGGGATTTGACTTAGTCAAGGCGAACTTGGCGAGTTGGTTAGCTGCTGGTACGATCAGTGCTGACAGTGTTGCCTGACTCTAAATACCCAGCAAGGGACTCCACCCGAAAAAGTACAAGAACTTCTACTATTGACAATAGTGTGATCCCAAATATAACAATGTGGAAAATTTGACGAATGTTTTTCCCCATAAACGTGCTTCTTCCCCTTCAAGGATTGTTCCCGAGTCACCGAGGTGGTTGATATCCAAAGGAAGAACAGAAGAAGCGTGTAAGACCCTCAGGAAGATAGCAGAGTCGAACAAGGTTGAGTTGGAGGAAGAAGTGGCGAAGAACGTTACTGTGGAGATGGAGGAGAAGACGGTTCGCTTCTGGAAGATGTTCACTAGTCCTCTTCTTCTTCTTAGGACTTTCATCATCCTCTTCAACTGGTGAGAAAATGCATTATTACCTATGAGGGCAATCATATATTGGTTCATATTTTTCATAGGGTCCTTTAGTGTATGATATCGCTTTTCCGTTGTGACGTCATGTCATAAAACAGTGTTTTGACGTGAAAGTTAGTCTATGAAGATGTGTCGGGTTATCCTCCTCTGCTTTGATTTAGATTTTGATTATTTTCTTTCATTTTGTGACTTCGGTGATAAACAGAACGTCCTTGCTCTCGCTCGCGAAATCCAAAAGATGATGTCATGGAAATTCATATGATATTCTCTATGTACAATCAAATGTAAGATATAAGACCAAAACAAACGAGACAATAATTAAAGTCAGGAAATCTATTTTGTGAAAAAATTCATTTCTATAAGAAACAATGAAATGATTGTATTTAACAACAAATGGAAATCGCTAATTCCAAAATTCAAGAAATGACTTATTGCTATTAATATACAGCATTTTCAGTCCATATTTTTGAATGTGCCATTTGAAATGCTCATGTATGATCAATCTCATTAACAAGAAATTTGAATGCTCCACTACATTACGCGTGTAGATCTCACCAGGCTCCATTACGCGGGCCATCAGGTTTGCTTCTGACATAATTCAAATCAGCCAGCCAGCGAGTTCGCCCCGTATTCCATGGTGCAGGCTAATTCTATTTCGTTTGAACGCTTTTTAACACTCGAAAATTGAACATTCCGACTGTTTACCGAATATCGAACCGCCTAAATATCCGAATAAATGTATTTCATGTGCTTTCAATTCATCCTAGCTCGGTTTGATGGACAAAAAGTAAAATTTTTAATTTCGTGAAACAAATATACCATAAACATGTCGAGAAACGAAAACAACCAAAACATGTACAAATACCAATAAGAGGTTTCTTGATAATTACTAATAAGTCGTATGCGACGTATATATGCTAATGAGACTGACCCTTGTTTCGTCAAGGACTGAAATGTTATAACTAACTCTGCCGGGTTAGTCATCTTGTATGAACTTGTGCAATTTACTTCAACTTGTTCTTTGTATATTTGAACATTTAAAAGACTTTCAACAGACATTTGAGAAACTATTCGCCATTTCGTAAAGGCCATGATGTCACGTGCGTTGTGATTGCTTATAGGTATCTGCGGCAATTACATTGAGGCAGAGGTTAACCTGACGGCTTGATAAAAGGATCCTCGTGAGATCTGCGTAACGTAGTGCAGCAATATTAGATTTTGTTTTAATGAAATTGCATGTATGACATATTTTTTCTATGCTGTGTAACCGTTGGGAACCAATGCATTTTTTAATTAAAGTCAAAGAAAGCGGCACACAAATTTCATACTAATGTTTCATGTTTAACACGTTTTGGTAATTACACAATTTTTAACAATGAGGGAGTACCTTAGATGCCATTCTCTGAACAATCACGACAGATCGTTGTCAGAGGAGTTTTTCTGAGTTCTTCACTGATATGTCTCCATGCAATAAGAGGAATACTTTGAACTTTACTTTCACATGCAATAAGTTCATAAGCCATCAGTTACCTAGTAGTTAAAAAAAAAGATTAACCGACCTTTTAAAGAAATAAGATATGTAAACGATCCACTTTTCGGTTATCGATAGCTGATTGCAAAACCACGCTAAAGATTTTATATTTGACGCAGCTGTCATTGATCTTGACACAAGTTGGCATAATAGTAGAAGATATGAAAAGATTATAAAGCAACATGGTTACTTATGTTTTGAAGATACAATATTGTATCATTTCTACTCAGTATGTCTGTTGTCGATATTTTCGAGTGATAAGCTATATCTTGATTTTCCTCACGTCATAATACGGTAAACAGTTTCGATTCATCCATGTTAATGCATTAATAATAATTTTAAAACCAGGGAATGTGGTCAGTCTACATAGCAATTAGAACTTTATGATTTACAGGTACATAATTCCCCTGACTTACTACGGACTGAGCTTGAATGTGGGAAACCTGAGTGGAGACATCTACCTCAACTTCTTTGTATCCAGTCTGATGGAGCTGCTGGCCTATGTTGGATGTTTCTTCCTTCTCACGAAACTAGGCAGGAAGACCTTGCTTTGCACTACCCATGTTGTCGGTGGCTTAGCCTGCATTGCTACGATCTTTCCGGTTGTGTATGGAAATTCAGGTAATCGGCAATCATGCTATGATTCTTAAGCCACATGTGTATTATTATTATTTTTCAATGCTTTGTCCATCACCTAACATTCAGTTATTAGCAAAGGAATGAAAAACACAATTTATCATTTACCATCTAGTACCAATCGCTTGTCTTCTTATACACATAACGTTCTTTTCATGCGTTATTTATATTTCAGGTTCCACTCGCACTTTACAACTATTTTTGAATGAAGGAAGAAGGAAAAATAAGATTTTATCTGATTTCAGCTTCCAGTTGGATCGTTGTTGCTCTGTCAATGGTAGGCAAGCTAGGGTCTTCAGCAACGTTTGCCATCATCTACATCGTAAGTGCAGAGCTCCTACCAACAGTTGTGAGACAGTCGGGGATGGCTCTGTGCAGTGTTATTGATATGTTCGGAGCAATGACTGCACCTTACATGGCCGACTTGGTATATATTCTTTTCATTTTATTTAGAGTTGTTTATTTTCTCTCTCCTTGTAGATAGGAGGTTTTCAAGCTTTGTTTAAGGTGACACCTTTTTCTCAAGAGATTAATTTCAACTCCAAGGATGTTAAATTAATAATAAATAATAATAAAGAATAGCTATAAACGTTTTACCACAAATGTGCAGAAATGGTGTCTTCTACTCCTTCAATATGTTCACACAGCATGCAGTCATACTAGCACAGAGGCTTAAATCTTTAAACGAGGTATTAATGAAATTGGTAATAAAACTCATGTGTTAACGTTTGTTAAAAACAACATAAGCACAATGATATAGGCTGATGAAGGTCTCTCGTTTTAAAGGTTTTGGTGGTTTTCTGTACCCTTCAATCCATCAATCTGTTTGCAAGATATGAAACATTACCATCGGGCTCGATAAATACCTTTTGTTGAATTCATGTTTACAATATTCTGCCCATGCTGATATTGGTCGCTTTCAAACACGTAAATGAGTATAAAATGAACAAAGTTAATGTTTTTGTTATAGTTATTTTTAGAAAGGTTATACCTTGTCATTCGAGTTGGTGAAGGAGGCTTTCCTTAGTAATGTTGTGTTACCTGTGGAATGTTATTTCGTTAACTTCGTTAAAAGTGGTCAAGGTATTTGAAAAAAATCTCTTTTAAGTATTCGTGTTCATTTGTAACTGCTTCTTGAGACCCATGTGTACCTAAAATGTAAAAATCAAAAAACTAATTTTAGTTTCACATTTTGCAGGGTATCCTCGAGAAAGGCCCGTGGGCTGAGGCACTTCCTCTGATTGCGTTTGGTTCCCTGACAGTTGCTGCAGGTGCTCTGTCTTTGCTCCTTCCAGAGACAAAGGACACACCTCTACCAGAAACTATTCACGATGCCATTCATTTTGGAAGGTAGATATAAAGTTTCATATGTCCTTTTCTTAATTTAATTGTTTGTTTGAAGTAACATTATTGAACTGAAATAAGCAGTTATCACCTCTAAGATTCTTATCCAAACAATATGCTGGGTTTTCACTTGTTACCAATATCACTATATGGGTTATGATCAAGACCAATGCCATTTCAATTTAACCACGACTAAGTTTGTTCTTATTATATCTGGCATAATTGCCTAGAAAACACAAGTGTAAATTATTTGGAGCATCTAGTTTACTTGTAATCAACAAGTAATGTTTTATTCACTTTTATTTTCAGGAAGAAAAAGAACAATTCCTTCAACGTAGGAGTCCAGCAGATGGGCAATATGAAATAGAGTGAGAATAAGACAGCAATAATGTTTATTGGTCGAGAGATTTTGACATAATCATCTATATCATTCTAGATTCCCTTATTTGATCTATTTCCTAAGTGAATTATGGTATATATAACATGTCAGTTATTACCATAACGACTCTAAACAGAATATTATGTATAAATGTAGCACAAAGAGCAAATTTTGAAGCTTTACCTTTTACAAAATATTAATCTGATTAAATAAATTATCCCTTTTACAAAACATTAATCTCATTGAATAAACTATACTAGTAAATCAATCGCTTTAATCTAACCTGAAACAGTATATAAACTTTACTTTAACACAAATGTGTCTCACTCGGTGGAATAATCGTTTGGTTTTTAAAAAAAATGATTACACCTGACTCTGATCAGCTTCCGAATAAGCCATCACTGCATTATATCACTGTGGAGAGGAAAGGCCTGATGGGGTACGTTCGAATCCAACTAGAGTCAAAATTTTAAAACTTTTATTACTCGGATCACGGTCGATTTTACTCAGACTGGTACTAAATGTAACAAATAAATTTGCTCTTAAATCAGAAATTTTACTTTATTTAAATAAAAATCGTGATGTCCTATCCTCACGAGCAAAACTGATTTCATTCATTGCTCATTAAATCATCCGGATGGTTTTAAATCAACACTTCCATGGAGTTACCTTTGTAAATTTCTAGCTATGTTTTTGTATGTTAATCTCTTGCATATGTGACCTTGGCCTTCATTTCACCTTGTAGGAACAGGTGAAATTTTCATTTAACGAGTAACAAGAGACTAAAGATGGGTATAAGTATTGAATAAAACATTCATGGTCAGAGTTATTGTACAAGCAATGTAAATCAGGATTTAGGTAAGATGGTATTTATAAATTTCGATAGTTTTTTCAATTTTTTGGTATCCTTATTGGACATTAGTTGTTTGAATTTGAAAAGGTCTGCCCAAATGAAATAGTAATTGTCAATGAGCTGTACCCGATGGTGGTGAAGAGCCTCACACCTCAGTAGGTAGTGAAACTCATTACCAATAGCGGGCGAGTTACACAGATTGCACGTACGTTCTGTTTTAGGAATTTCTTGCCATCTGCCTGTTTCAATTGGTAGTTTGTGATTGCTGTTTCTTAATTGTAATAATGGCATGTATATCGATTTATCAAGATAGAGATATTCCTCAAAAACGGGTTTTCCTTAAATAATTTGTAGTAAAAACCTTTTGAGCTGGTAGTTATTTCTGATCTCCATATTTGGGTGAATTGATCTTTTAGGATTGAATTTACCATCGAAACAAGCCACGGTATCGAGCAACTAGATGAGTTATAAAAACATATGAAAGGCCGCAAGAATTATTACAAATGCAGATAAACTGATCACAAATATATCAATTTTACGTTTTTAAACGTTATAATCACTATATAAAACCCATATGCTGTATCTTTACACTTTGTATATAAGTTGAATCCTTCTTATGTCTAGGCCGTTTTAGATTTAGAGAAGAACAAGAATATGCATTGCAGTTTGGCTGACATGCTTCTTGACATTGCCACTTTTATCAACATTGTATATCTACACATAGGTGATGACTACAAAACAACACAAATACATGTGCATGACATGTCTGTGTTTTTATTTGTACAAATGCCTTTGCAATATTGAATATCTTAACTAAATTGTGTTGCAACTGTACATCTTATTGGCTTGTCATAACTTTGTGTTACATATTTGATGGTTTCAAAATATAATTTTTTATTGGAGCGGCATTAATATAAGCTTCCAGCTTGTTTGCCAATCCATTTTCATTGAAATGAATAAAATATGTTTAAACCATTTATACAAATGGTGACACATTAACATTAATTATCTCAGATTTCAGATTTGTTTATTCAGTATTTCACGCCTAATAGCCTATAGTACAAGTACAGTTGAAGTATTAAGTGGTACATGTGGCGGTGACATTTCTGACAAGGAATACATGTTTTAAATAGATTGCAAGAGATTGGATAACATCAGTATTTTTAGAATTTAACATACTGGACATATGTTTTTATCTATTACAGGTGATGATACAAAAGATTACATATCTGCTTCTTAAATGGGAATACATTGAACATACAAACAATACATGAAATTCATCTTCAATATTGCCCGAGTTACAATTTCTGCAAACACCTACATTATTATCTATTGATACTCCATTTGTTTGTCGTAGGTAATTGATTCTAAAATCATGTAAACTAATTCTAAATTTACATAGTGCCCATCTTAAAGATTTATCTTCTAAATTCATAATATAAAAGTCGGGTTCTGACAAAGATTTATGGCAAGAGTGGTGTTCTAGATCACTTGAATTATTAATTGACATGGACCATTCCTGGAAACAAATATCTTGAAGGCGTTGCTTAAAGACAAATAAAACTCATTTTCATTGCCAACATCTAGCAAGATCCATACAAAAGAAAGTCCAGTCGAAAAAAGCAGTTGCCTTACTTCTGATGCCCAATTTTACAAGCTACTCACAAATTAAGTCAGGGGGAGAATATTAAGCCCACTAATTATCTCTCTAGTCTCAGTGTATTCTTTAGATATACATATTCAAGCTACTAAGATAGTGACTAATCCCCTCAAGTTGATAAGGGGAGGTGGTGAACCACAGAGCTAATTGAAATAATAGGGCCTCCTAACAAGCTTCATAATGTCTGTCGGCTGTGTTGTTGACTGACAGACAAAGTGACAGTTTTTATGTTTTACCAAGTTATATCAAAATAACTTTTTAAATCACCGTCGGCTGAGTTGTAAATGAACAGACCGACTGATAGTTCTTACGTCTCACCTCGTTAGATTAAAATCCATAAATAAATTGTATATATATGAAATTATTAATCGTTGTTGATGTTGCTTGGAGACAATATTTAGATTTTTCAACAATGGTCATTAAAAAATATAACTTGAGGATGTGAAAACTTGAAGTTTTAGTTTGAAGCATTTGTAAGGCTATCTCACCCATATAGTGGCTCATTATATCTCTTGTATTTAAAATTATTACTTAAATCGGATATTTGAAAAAGTCTTAGAATTTCAAAAAGGGTATATAAGATACTTGTTTGAAGGAATGTAAAGTTATCACATGAAAGTAAATGCATGAACGTAATCAAATTAAAATTGCTTGTGATAAGCCAATGAAATGGATGCCAACCTGTAGCAGCTTAGTGTCAATCAGTGACAAAGCTCAGTAACAGGCAAAGTAAACAAGTACGTAAAGAACATTTTTTGTTTTGTCAATTGAAAAGTGTACACACTAATAACATTAAGATTGGCATGACAAAAGGACTAGACTGGCGTATGTAGATACCATCGTATCAAATCTCCTCTTTATAAGTAAAGTGCTGTGTGAAATACAGAAGAGCACTACATTGTGTCACCTGGAACGTCTTCGCTCATATGTTGCTTCGTTTACAGGTAAGTTGACACAATACTTAAAACGACAATAATCTTTGTCGGTTGGAGTTACATGGGGAATGAGTTCAACCCCTCATGCGCAAGATGGAGATAAGTTATAAAAGGGGAATAAACAACATTCTAGATTTGTCTTAGCTTTATAACGAAACCCTTTCCCGGGTTTCAATTAATAAGGTAGCAATCTCTGATGTAATACCATGGCGATACTGTCAGCTTAACATTGAATTATTTGAAGAAGTTACCATGGGTTCTTTTTCACAACATTTAAAAAGCCAAAAGGAATGTAGCTCAAAGTTATTCACGGAGACTATGTTCCACTACTTATCTTATTGTGCATGCATACTGGTTTTGATTTCTGTTATATTCGTTATATACATGTATATGTCCATTTTATAATATTACCCAAAACGTATGTTAACTTGAATACTGTAAATAAAAGAGATTTTCTTACACATGTCAGTTTAATATCACACATGTTCTTTCAGATATATTTAAATGTGTCGGACGCCTACACAACTGTCTAGCACGAAGAGATATTGGCATTCTGAGACAAGCTTTCGTGTTTTGTGGTAACGCAGCAAAGACCAGTTGGACACCAGGACATCCACATGGAGAACCAGACAGACGAGAGACCACACGAGTGTTGTGTATGTGATAAAACATTTCCAAATTCAACTTTGTTGAAATATCATATGCGAAATCACACGGGGGAGAGAC
The DNA here is from genome assembly GCA_921293015.1 of Phorcus lineatus. NCBI lineage: Eukaryota > Metazoa > Mollusca > Gastropoda > Trochida > Trochidae > Phorcus > Phorcus lineatus. The sequence continues at coordinate 38,259,585 of OV121097.1, forward strand.
CATTCGCATGTGATAAGTGCGATAAATCTTTTACTTTGTTGGGCGGTCTTCGTTGTCACATGAGTGTTCACAGTGAAGAGAGGTCATACAGTTGTAGTAAGTGTGACAAAACATTTGCCCGTTCCTATAGCTTGATTGCTCATTTGAAAACGCATACTGGAGAGAAAGCTCATAAATGCAAGGAATGTGGAAAGAGATTCGGAAGAGCAAATACCTTGAAGAGACATATGAGGATTCATACTGGAGAGAAACCATTCAAGTGCGATGTTTGTGATAAAACATTCCGAGCAAATTCTACTCTGAAGTCACACGCAATGACACATACCGGAGAGAGACCACACGAATGCACTGTGTGTGATAAAACATTTGGTCAACTAACAAGCCTGAAGTTACATATCAAGATTCATTTAGGAGAACGAAATATATGCAAAGTGTGTAAGAGAACATTTTCACGAGCTAGTTATTTGAAGATACACATGAACACACATACAGGAGACAACCTACACACGTGCAGTGTGTGTGATAAATCGTTTACAAGACCTACCGATCTCCGAATACACCTGCGGGTCCATACTGGGGAAAAGCCGTATAAATGTAGTGAGTGTGGTAAATCATTTGCTTATGCTGATAGCCTTCAGAAACACATTCGGTCACGATGCACACATACGAGAGACTGCATAAGTGTAGTAGACGTTACGAAGCATTGGAACATTCAGATCAACTGAAGAAGCACATGAAAGTCCATTTGCCATGGAAGCTTATGGCTTGTGACGAATGAAGAACACAATATTATCAGAAATCCGTGCATACACGTAGAAGGATTCACGTTGGAAAAAGATCCCTGTAATTCATTGTAAGTTTGTGTATCAAGAATGAATCATTTGTGTATCATGTATTCAAATTCATGCTTCAGGAGGGCGCATACGTGTAGTGTGTATGATTATAAGATATTTGTTTTAACCTTTAAATCATTATGGTCTTCATATAAACACTATCCATATGCGACGTTTTGAATATTTCTAGTCATGTTATTTCATGCATTTCTCTCATTTGCCAATGTTCTTTTAATGTATTGTACATATAGATTTTATGTCAAGATATAACAATATTGCAATCATCTTAATAATGTATGTTTCCTTCGTTCAAATTGCGTTTCAGTACAAATTGTAATCTTTCTTGATGGTTAATAACATTATTGACATCATATCATTTCATCTTAACTACTCTCTGCCGTTTACTAACCTTAATGTATCGTATCGTATCATATCATTAACTGAGATACAAAATTATGTCTTTTATATGGTTTCCATTCACATTTATGAACGTTTTGAATACAATGAATAAATCATACATTTTTAATGAATTACAGTTATGACTGTCGTCTGATTAAAGGAATAGAGCTTTACTCCCAGTTTGCAGATTCTGAATAAACATCAGATCGCATCTGCAAGTTCAACATCATCCTGTCTCAGGGTAAAACGTATACGCCCTCGCTCGAATCATATACCCTGGGATGTATCCCCACTAAAAGTAACGCTCCATGACCTATGAGCTATTAACTATTTCGATATAGTCAACCACTAGCAGCGCTTGATATGTCAGTCGTCATTATCAAGATTGCACCCCCTTATTTACATGTTTCCAATTGGGCCCTTTTTGGTGTATCACCGCGGAACTTCTCAAAACAGTGTTTTCAAGCATTTGCTACACCTACTGAATAAATACAAATAGTATGTGATTTTATTTCGCTTAAATCCAACTTTAGTATAAGGGGTTGGTTGTGGTTGGCTGAAATTTCACCATGAACCATGACCAAATGTTTGATAATAGGCCACAGATAGAAAAACAGACAAACAGATAATATATCAGAAAAAAATAAGTCACAAGTACATCTATCAAACTACACAATTGCGCAACATGATGGAGAACAATATAAACTTATAAAAGGATTGTTAATAGTCAATATACGAACAAACATAAAAAATACTAGAATACTGCTGTTTGCAGGTTGACTGACTGACTGATGAATTTAACATTATCGATAGAGCTATGTTTATTTATCTACCGTACTCTCTAATCAGACTGTAACCTTAGTTTTTTACAGATTGAGATCCAAAAAAATGATTGAGTATGAGTATGTTGAATCATTTAAGAAATACAAGTTACTTATTTTGAAAAATAAGAAGTCGGCAATGTATAATAATAGAATAACTCTATTAAGTATATATAAAAAAAGAAACGGATTTTTTAAATTTCTCCTCTTTAAAAACAAATCGAAAAGTTCAAATGTTAGGAGATTGGCATTCCTTTTGTTTATATAGTTAAGTTTTCATAAACAATGAAATCTAAAAAAGTTTCAAAATTGATTTTGCGAAGAAAATGTTCGTTTCGTAAAAAAAATTTCATGTTCTTCCCCGTATAGCCATGCACCGACACCCTTATATAATTTGTATCCACCAATAATGGGTCTAAAAGCCCAAGCCGACAATAAAGATTTTCTACCTGTCTGTCAATGTAAGAAAGTCTTCCTTCGCATGCACTAAGCGTGTATTTTGACACCTGTGCCATTGGTATCTAGACTTGAGGGGTGGTTGTACCACGCACTTGTCAACAGGTGACAATCAATACTGATTGAACCTAAGCTCACCTTCAAACATGCCTAATTATCAAAACAAAACACATGTGAATTAGCAAAATTAGCAAAGCCTTATGATATTTGGTCAAGTTTTAATTCAAAGAGTGATTTGATCTCAAGTGACAAGTCCTTTTCTGTAAAGATTTAAAACTAGGACAATACAGTTTGCTGCACATCAAAGCTAGTAGACGGATAGAAGACATAGGTTTAGACACATGACATACACAAGTATAATTTGGAGCAGGATTTCATTTGACTTTCACATGTCCTGATGGTACGTTACTGTTAATTTGTATACAATAATGATCATTAACTAAATATAGATTGCTATCGAGGCAAGTTCAAGTGCGAACTTACTGTAATTTCCCCCTATATTTAGAGTCATTAAAAGGAAGAATTAGCATTTGCTAGTGTCCAATAAAATTCATTTCAAATATTTTAATGAAAATTATTACATAATTACAGCATTTGTCTCATTTGATAGCGTTAAACTTTAAGAAATCGGGTTATTATTCTTATTGATTACGAGAAACGTTAAAATAATATTCATGCAACAGCAAGAGAATTAAAAACATTTTCATAGCTTTATAATAGTATTCTAAAAATATGGTTTGCAGATATGTAGCTTTCTTTGTATAGAACTTGCGGATTCCTGTCCATTTTTATCATTACTTTTCCATTTTAAATTCCTTTTTAGAAAATCGGCCATCTAAGGGAAAAGATGGATAACACAGAAGGATCAAGTTCGTGTGCGAGCACAGCGAGAGATCTACCCACCCACATGCAGATTCACACAGAGGGATCCGGAAGGTGTGATGACTTTTCAAAAAGCATGGAGACTTTCACAAGGGGTAGTTGTCCTATCGAAGACTTATATAAGAGGAGAAGTAATATTCAAACGCAAATGGAAAGTACAACTATAGATAGACCAATGGCTTCTTATGAACATGGAACAAGATTTCAAGAACGAGGACATTTACAAACTTATATCGGAAATGCTCCTGGAGGGAGTCACTACCCCTCTGGTGAAGGTACGAATATCTTCCCATCATGTACACAGTCAATTCACCCTCAAGGTCACACAGCATTCCCAGATGAAGAGAGACATTGTGAGACGTTTCCTAGACGTGACAGTCCTCAGGAAATCGTCAGACTTTATGATGGAGAGAGACATTATGAGACGTTTCCTAGACGTGACAGTCCACGGGAAAACGTCACACTCTATGTTGAAGAGAGACATTATGAGACGTTTCCTAGACGTGACAGTCCAGGGGAAAACGTCACACTCAATGCTGGAGAGAGACATTATGAGACGTTTCCTAGACGTGACAGTCCAGGGGAAAACGTCACACTTTATGATGGAGAGAGACAATATGATTGCGTTCTGTGCTCCATCTCGTTCACATCATCGGATGCGTTTCTGTCACACCTGAGAAATCATCCTACAGGGGGACAACGATTGAAAAGTACTATGATAAGTAGACCGAGATCGAAAAATCAGAATACGTGGAAACCACACAAATGCTGCGTATGTGAAAAAACATTTGGTCATTCGACTCATCTTGAGAACCACATGAAGATCCATACAGGGGTGAGGCCACACAAATGTGAGGAGTGTGGTAAGACGTTTACTCAGCTGGGCAATCTACAGGTACACAAGGTTCTCCACACTGGGGAGAAGCCACACAAATGTGTTGTTTGTGAGAAAGAATTCGCTGCACTCAGCTACCTTCTGAGACACATGGCAATTCATACTGCAAAACAATACAAATGTACTTACTGTGACAAATGTTTTAGTCACTCAAGCACTCTCACAAACCACGAGATGATTCATACTGGGGAGAAGCCATATCAGTGCACCAAGTGCGAGAAAGTATTTTCAAGAAGAAATCAGCTGCAGATACACCTGATGGTCCATACTGGAGAGAGGCCATATAAGTGTAATGAATGTGACAAAGCATTCATGTATTCATCAAGTCTCAATAAACATGTGCTAACCCACAAGGAAGAGAGGCCATTTCCGTGTAGTGAGTGCGGTAAATCTTTTAAGTCACCAAAGTCACTGCGTGAACATATGATTGTCCACAGTAAGGAGAGGCCATATGTTTGTACCGTTTGTGACCACACATTCAAGACATTCTCAAATTTGACACAGCACAAGAAGACTCATCTGGAAGAAAAGCCACATAGTTGCATTGTGTGTGATAAAACATTTGTGCATCATAATGCTCTGCAAAAGCACATGCGGATACACACAGAAGAACGTCCTTATACATGTCCCGTCTGTGGCCAAAGTTTTAGAGTAAGAGAGGGTTTGCGTTCACACATGACAATTCACACTGGAGAGAGACGGTACAATTGTAAAGTGTGTGATCAAACATTTGCACAAATCAGTAGTTTAGACAGACACATGAGAGTCCATACAGGTCAGAGACCGTACACGTGTAGTGAGTGTGGCAAATCATTCACACAAACTAACGCCCTTCAGAGACACATGGTCACACATACTGGAGAGAAGCCATACAAGTGTAGTGTGTGTGATAAAGCGTACACACAATCGACTGCTTTGCAGCACCACATGGCAAAACATAAGGAGAAAAGCAAGGCGGTAACTCAAGCATGAAACTTCACTCAGTAGCTTGCATAAAGGGAGGGGGGGGGGAGAGAAAGAAAGGAAAAAGGAGAATGAAACATTTCCATTAAGAGACAGAGATGCACTAAATGTTGTGATGGAGATATGAGATAATAATTTATACATGATACCCCGTTTCTGTAAATAAAATTTGTGTGCCAAAGTCCCATATATTTGCTGTGTTCTAAAATACCTAAATACCTATATTTTATCCTTATTGTATATTTTTATACAAAAGTTTAAAGAAGAAGATAACTTTACAATATACAAATCCTCGTCATGGTCTCACTAGAACAGGGGCCAGACTCTCCCAGAGGAATATTAGTTAATGACCTATAGCTACTTAACACTACCCGTCCATATTCTTCTTCGTTCCTGTTCTAAATAAGTTTCCAAAATCACGTTCGAGTCACTGCAATCAAGCGCCACTGTCCGGTTTTCGATCACTAACATGCTATTATTCTTGTTCTTGACATTGTATTTAACTCATACGAACTAAGATGGCAATTTTCACAAACACTACCTACCGTTAGAATAACACGATTTATAAGGTTTGACATTTTCGACATCAATAACATACTCTGTGCCCATTTAAAAGAAGTTTCTTTTATGCAGCGGTGCGATTGTATCGGTAACAACATATATGTTGATTTATATTTGTCTTCAAGTAGCCAGTGTCTCTTTCCATAGTGTGTCAGACCGTTGATGAAAACACCGTATTTATTTATTTTAGTTTAGTATTTCCATTTAAAACCTTTTCCTTTATCTTTATCGTGTGTTTCATATTTTATCTTGTATAGTTTATTAATAGTATGATTACATATTTATAGTCTCTCATAACCCATCTTTACAGGGTGGCTTTTCATTTTAATATTTGTTAAACAAAATCCACCGTCAACTTTCGAAAAAACAATTCCATATGGTATTTGTTCATTCCTTCTTTTATTGAATTATGTTTGGTATTGTGGGTTGAGTCTAGCGCATGAAATGTACACAATGTATATATATTGTTGGCGCACGAGTAAAACCTCAGAAACCGGTCACTGGTACATGCGAGGCAAAGCTATCTCCTTTTTGTTTCCTCGAACCGTAGGAGTCCACACTTCTTCCAGAGCAAACCCTTTGGCCTCAAGGGTTATTACTTAATCTCTCTTTACCTAACACAATGAGGCCTTTGACACTAGCCGTGTACGGGTTATACTGAATAGCGATAATCCATGCTCGCTGACTGATCAGCTTGTAGATGGATGCGCTGTCCTACATCTCCAGAAAATATTTTGCAGGGTGGTCGTATTTCACTTCACGTGTCCAGTGCGTTTGGATGTTTAGGCCTACTAGTCGATGTCCAGGAAAATATCAGATCACCTTACTAAGATTACCTTTGTTTCATATACCAACCGATTCCTTTTCAAGTTTTGGAGATAAAGATTCGGAAGTCGTATTGATAGTCGACACTACGAATTATCTTTGCATCATCATTCCATTTAATTACTTGTTTTACAGTCTGACAAGGCTCGCCCGACAAAGGTCATACCTTTTATTATTAATTCAAAATGTTGAGGATGTGACAGACAAATACACGTCAAATGTAGCTACATTTAAAGGCACTATAGCACGCATTTTCTCTCTAATTGAAAACATTAGTTTTCTGATGCAATAAAATGTGCATACGTGTACAATTTAACTGCATACGTGTATTATGTACAATTTACCTGCAATCAATAATGAGCAACTGAGACAGCAGAAGTCAACTTAGAAATATAAAACATAATACGGTTAGCTGTGGATACAGGATCAGTAATGGACTGTTGAAAACGGCTAAACAAATGTTTAGGAATTTTACTGTATTTAGGAGTGCAAAGATACTGAATATCTCTCGATATTACTCACGACCCTCACTCAAGTAATCTACCTCGTAAGTTATTTAACAAGTATTTACGTATTCAGGTAGTAAAGTGGATTTCTAAATGCCGGAAGTATTTAATGCAACGTTACTTTAAATCCGCGTGGTCTACGATATCGGAAATATTAAAATTTTGCTTATAAACAGAAAAGCGGACACGGCAGTCTCGTGGGATCGCTTTGGTTAATCTGATAACAATGCTAATACTGTGTTATTAAATTGGTTTATTTACAACATTGCTTGCACGCTTTTACGATTTAAATTGGCTATTTTAACGTTTCAGAGGACTTATGCATTCACTTAAGCTTTCCATCAATTCTATGCAACTCGGCCGCTTTCGGTGTTACCAGCACTACAGCGCAGTCTTTTATATTGGAGATTATGTTTTTGTTAACAAATGTAGAGATACGCGTCTCGGGCTACATTCCTCCTCCCCTTCCCTCCTTTTGTTTTCTTTTCCTTTTCTCTGTTTATTCCTGTCTTTTACTTTTCTATATTTGTTGAAAAATTTGTTGTTAAATTTGAACACGATACTTGTACTTGTACATCCTGTAAACCTTTTTAAGAGTGTATTTGAGAAAACTAATACTTACTCAATTCTCAAAGAAGTCACCAAGGAATAAGATAAAATAGGAAAATGCAATTTCGCTTGAAAATATCCACTGAAATTTCATGCTGACATGAACCATTAAGATGTCAGAAGAAAATTGTATTACCAAAGGATGAAAGATGTAATTATTGTTCTTTCAAAGAACAAGAAAATCGGCCATGTTGCCAAGTTATATGTCATGCTGGAGTTTTTTTGGAATGATCAAGCGTATTCTGTCTTAATCTTAAATGGAAGAATAATAATTTGGTGTTAATATATTTTATTCATTATGTCCCCCGCAAAAAGCTTTGCGGGAGACATAATGTTTTCAGTCCCGTCCATAATTCCGTAATTCCGAAATGCTTTCGTTTCCGGACCATATCTAAAAAACCGTTCAATATTTTTTCTACGAAACTTGGTATGTGGTTAGGTCTAATGGTGGAGTGGTGCCCTTTGCTATTTTGGTTATTTTGAATTTTTTTTCTGGTTTCCATGGGAACAATTTGAACTTAGTGCAAATGAGGGGTAGAGTCCGTTTCCGGGCCATTTCTAAAAAAAAAAATATTTAAATTTTTTTACGAAACTTGTTTGGGGTTAGGTCTAGTGGTGGAGTGGTGCCTTATGCTGATTTGGTTATTCTGATTTTGTTTCTGGTTTCCATGGATACAATTTTAACTTAGTGCATAAAGGAGGGGGATGCTTCTTTTCCGGGCCATATCTCAAAAACTGTTCAATATGTGTTTTGAAACTTGGTATGTGGTTAGATCTAGCGGTGGAGTAGTGCCTTTTGCTAATTTGGTTACTCAACTTTTAAATATTTTTCTTATTTCCATTGAAACAATTTGAACTTTGTGCATGTGGGGGTAGGGTAACTTCTCAACCTATATCTAAAAATCTAATGAGTAATATTCTAATAAACCTGGTATGTGGTTAGATATAGTGCTTGGGTGGTGCCTTTTGCTACTTTAGTATATATTTATTTAAAGCAGAAACAAATACAAAAGGGGGCACATGTCTCGGGTATATCAATGTGGTTACTGACTATATGTAGAAGTATCTCTGAGGCGTCCTTTACACCTCTATCCGCAAACAGAAGTGATATTATAATTCATTTATATAAGTTGCGCACCATAAAGCCATTCAAAATCCCAAGTTAATGTGAAATGACCTACATAAAACATACTCAAGAAGTATTTTTAAGACCAGTATTAATAACATGAAATGGTTTTGTTTTGGTAAATCGGCTGTCCATGAAAACTAGTCCTATATCTTATACACATAATATTACTTGCGTTGTATGTACGGATTGTTGTTCACATTGGGTGAGATCAACGGCATTTGTAGCTGAATCGAATAATTCTAGTAACCACTTGAAATATTTTGTTTGAATTATTTCAATATATATGTAAGCACAATTTCCGCAGATCCTTGAGCAATTCGTTAGGCAAGGCATTGCTGTCGGAAATTCGAGTTACTGGAGTTTTCTAATTTATTTTCATGTCGAATTAAGATAATTAAGTAAAGAAATGCTTATTCGGCCCGCTGTGTTTTTGTCCAAACTGCCTTTGGCGTGAGAATAACCTCAAAATATTTACAATATGAAACGATCTTAGTATTCCACTTTTCATAATTCCATTTCTAAAACGAGTTTTGTTACCAATATATCATAAAATCACTTAACCAATATCTACCTGTATATTAAGTCTACCGGCGTATAACAATGAATGAACTTGCAAGGAACATACTCTGATATAAAAGTTCCTTTGAAGTGAAACTGTTCCATCTCATTCGTTGATGTAAAGGGGAAACAGTACGGGACTCAATATGCAACCCTGGCGTGTTCTCATGTTGCAGGCTAAAATCATTTAGGTTCAGTTTAAAAACATCAAATTAAATATTTTGCAGAATATTCTTAACGGCGGTATCAGGGGTTCCATAATTCATCGGATCTTTTTACCAAACGCTTATAAAAAAAATCAATAAAAAATCATCATAAAAACGCCCTCCTAACTTTGATTAGTAATGTTTGACGAATCCCCGAGGCATACAGATATTGTCGAAAGAAGTATAACCTTTCTATTCAAGCTTGATTTAAAAAAAATAATATTCTTTGTTCAAGCCAAGATCCACCAGACCATCTACATATCCACCAGACCATCTACCGATCTACCAGACTATATACAGATCCACCAGACCATCTCTAGCTCAATCGAATCATCTATAGATTCACCAGAGCATAGACGGATCCACCAGACCGTCTGCAGATCAACCAAACCATAAAAGATCCAAATATCATCGACAGATTCAGCAGATCTTAAACAATTCCAGCAGATCGTAAACAGTTCCAGCAGATCATAGACAGATTCAGCAGATCTTCGACAGATCCATCAGACCATCTACATATTCACCAGATAAAAGACAGATCAACCAGACAGTAGATAAGAACATGCAGCGGGCTGAGGTGGACCAGCATCGCTCAGACGATGCTGCATCTTCACAGTCGAGTAATCAACAGAGTCCGGATCTTGATCTACAGATTCACCAGACCATCTACAGATTCAGCAGATCTCAAACAGTTCCAGCAGATCATAGACAGATTCAGCAGATCTTCGACAGATCCATCAGACCATCTACATATTCACCAGACCATCTACAGATTTAGCAGATCTTAAACAGTTTCAACAGATCATAGACAGATTCAGCAGATCTTCGACAGATCCATCAGACCATCTACATATTCACCAGATAATAGACAGATTCACCAGATAATAGACAGATCAACTAGACAGTAGATAAGAACATGCAGCGGGCTGAGGTGGACCAGCATCGCTCAGACGATGCTGCATCTTCACAGTCGAGTAATCAACAGAGTCGGGATATTGACGCATTGGCAACATTTCCAGCTTCTGCCAGCCCACAATCTCATATTAGAGTCTCTACTGAAGAGTTATACATGAATATGTCACCACCGACATTCAAGTTCCAGTCAAGTTCTCTGCAGAGTCATAGCGGAACTACAGCTGGAGAAAGACCAAAACCAAATGAGGGATGTGGTACAGAAGTCCTAATGAAAATAGACCACAAATGAATAATCTTCAAAGCCAAACGGCAATTACAAATGAAGATAGGAGGAATACTTTAGGTGAATGTTCTACGGCATTAGAAGAGATCACTGATTTACACAATCATGCTAGAATTCCCTTTGAAGTGAGCCACTACTCATATGGTGATGGTATAAATGTTTTCTCATCGAGCACACACCCAACCGATCCCCGTAGTCACAGTGACTTAAAGGAAAGACAATCTGCTAATAGCGAATTTTTTTACCCTTTCCCAAGACCTCATAGTTTTTGGCAATACGCCCCATCCTACAACACACCAAGTCAATATAATTGCGTTTTGTGCTCCATATCGTTCACAACAGCGGATGAGTTTCTGTCACACATGAATAATCATCAGGGGGGATCATTCAGTTCATTCAATATGACTGACCATATATTTTCAAATTCGACGCATATGCAAGATTCTGTGTCGATCCGTAAAAGAACTAAGAAGATCTTCAAATGTAACGAGTGTGGTAAAATATTTAGTCTGTTGGGTAACCTAAAGAACCATATGATATTGTACACGGGGGACGGGGCACATAAGTGTAGCGTGTGCGAGAAGACATTTAATGCAGAGAGCAACTTGGACAGGCACATGCTAATTCATACTGGACAGACCCCGTACAAGTGTACTAAATGTGACAAATCATTTGCATACAGGGTCACCCTAGAAAGTCATATAATCAGGGAACATAACGTGGACGGAGAATATAAGTGCAGTGTGTGTGGTAAAACTTTTATGCAGCCTTATAGATTGGAAATACACATGCGTATACATACTGGGGAAAAGCCGTACAAGTGTAGTCAGTGTGGTAAAGCCTTCATGATATCAAGTTACTTGGACAAACACATGTTGGTTCATTCAGAAGAGAGGCCTTTTAGCTGTACAGATTGTGATAAAACCTTTAAATCGACTCGACAACTGAGGACACATAGTGCTGTTCATATCGGGGAAAAGCCGCATGCATGTATTGTTTGCGATAAATCTTATATGCTTCCATATCAGTTAAAGAAGCACATGCGGGTTCACACTGCAGAGAAACCAATTGTCTGTAGTGCATGTGATAAGGCATTTGAGGACGAACAAATGTCAAATGTGTGAGAAATCATTTGCACAGTTGGGATCTCTTCAGAGACACATGAGAATCCATACTGGAGAGAGACCATACAAGTGTAGTGAGTGTGACAAAACATTCACACAGACTAACGCCCTTCAGAGACACATGATTACAAATACTGGAGAGAAGCCGTACACGTGTAGTGTGTGTGGTAAAGGGTACACACAGTCGACTGCTTTACAAAACCACATGGTCAAACATAGGGAGAAGGACAAAGGAGATACGCCTTCATGATGTTTCATTCTCTGTCCTGAACACGGAGGGGGGATGAGTGAGGAGTGAAGAAGATGGAAAGAAGAGGAGCTTTGCAGACCACCCTGCTACATCAGCGTATTTGTCTCCGCCTAGCTCCATCATATACCCTGATATCCTTTGGCCTAAAACGCTCGTATCGCTTACGGCTGGTTACTCATGGCTACTTATAGCCTACATTGACATTTGTTTGAATTCTCATCCGGGTGGTGCCGCTATTGCTGAATGCGAGTCATTTCATTGGCTTGCTATATTTAGCGATACGAGGGTATATGATGGAGCTCGGCGGAGATAAATACGCTGATGTAGCAGGATGCATGTAGACCTGCCTTTTGGGGGTATTACCTAGCTATTTTCGACGTGTTGCTGTTTCCATAGTAGCAATAAGGAACTTTATTGCTTGGTGGTCGGGTTTGTGCTTTGCAGAATTCCAGAAATATATACAGAAATATTATAGGATTTTATAGTCTTGTAGTATCAGATACTGGGGAGGAGATAATTGTTTTACGAGTTTACAATGTACTCTCTCTTGTTCTGATTTTAGAGTAGACATGGATGTCCGTCTTTTCTAGATACATAAATGCATTCTTCTGGCACTGCATAATTTGTTTATTTACACACACACACACATGGGCTATTATTCGCTTTAAGATATTTATTAAAATTGTCTAATTATGAATTGGTTTGGCAAACAAAATTGACAGCATATGTGAATATAACTCCCATACAACACAAAAGACAAAATCAAACAAACATGTTGCTATATTATAAGTAACATTGATATACAATGCGAGAGCATTGATATAACGATTTAGTAAATTTGTCAGATTTAAATTGTTGATAAAATATTGAATAAAATGAATTATTTCTGATTTTCAAATTTGCAGTCTCCTGTTCCATTTCATCGTGAGTTGTTTGAGTCACACCAGCCAAAAGGTATCAATAGTGTAATTTCATCATGAAGTATTGACTCTTGCTGAAATGGGTCGAATCTTTTAATTGCCCACGGTTTCAGTATAGTGACAACATTATGGTTTTGAGTAGCGTTATGATCTATACACTAAGCAATGAATCAATCACCCCCAATTTCTAACAGCAAAAGGGTTCTTTTCTTCTAAGAAAAAAGATAACTTGTCAGCTAACAATGAGTAAGAATAACTATAGATCAACTAGCAGTGTAGGAAAGAAAACGCCCAGTACTCTTCTAAGTTTTCATATTTTTTCTTGATAAGTCAGATTGGCTTCTGACATGGCCCTGTGTCCGGCGCCTGGCGTCGCGTAGTCCGTTGGGCATCGTCAGCAAACTTTTCAAATCATTCAATTCTCCCCCTGAACTGCTGCATTCCCAAACATTTTTTGGGAATGAACCTTGCACCAATGGTCCGAATTTGAATGTTTGGGAGGGCATACCTTTGCCTTGAACATCACAATAACAAACATTGATTAACTACAGAGTCCATGGTTCTATTTTTTTTATTTATTTACTACGATATGACCAAATGCGTTATGCCCATCTTAATTTCGTTACCCTGCTATAAACATTGGATTTGAGAACTCAAGGTAAAAGAGTTCAATATCTTATATGCGTATATGTTTTTATACAATTAGAAATGTGGCACGTGGTCCTGTGCGTAGCTCAGTTGACTGCTATCAGTGAAGTTCGGCAATATCTGGCGTGGTTCGCTGGATCGGTGGGTCACCCGATCATTGCTGTGTTAACTGAGAGTTTGAAGGGTTATTCCCTGCCCCGCACTGAGACACAAGTGAAACACTTGTCGTGTCTCCATAGGCAAGAAACTTTATTCGAATTGTGCTTCTGTTCACCCAGCAGTACTAATTTGGTGTAAATTGTGTTGGAGACCGGCAGCTTGGGTTAGACCAAGGTAATAATGGAGGATGCGCTTAGAGTATATCCCTCAGTGACGTGGATTAGCGCAATATCATTATTATTATTATTATTATTATTATTATTATTATTATTATTATTATTATTATTATCATTATCATCATTATCATTATTATCATTATTATCATTATAATTATCATTATCATTATTATTATTATTATTATTATTATTATTATTATTATTTAACGTATGTCTATATAATGTATATACATGATTTTTGGCGCGGTAGTTGCAATTAAAGCCTGTATTGAAATCAAGGTAACATACATGAATAAATATCAATACATAAATCTGCCGAAAATAAATTGCAGTTATTGTTTATGAATACTAAGGAGTCTTTTATTTCATTTTCTATTGCGAAAAAGAGATGTTTTTGTATGGTCTTAATTACAAACGTTTGCATTTCATATCCATGTTTGAACCAATTGTGGTTATGATAATCAATTATGGTTATACTAATTATTAGTAATTAATTATGGTTACATTTATCAATTCTAAATATCCAACGATTCATCTAGTCTTTATATTTTGTCTCTATTTAAGGTATCGTGTTGAAATCAAGGCGCTTAACTTAGACGCTTGCAAAACAAAGGGCTTAGGGCGACCGATGGAGCTCTACGTTATGTAGAAAAACAGTACAGAATAGAAGTGATATACATGTTGACAGACGCGTGAAATGGACGGTTACATCGTACAGGCGGTTCGAGAACACACGACCACCAACCTACATAGACAATGTCCAACCACATTTGTAAGTAGTCCAAGGAGTCACGAAAGAGAAAAATCACAAAAAAGCATTAGAAATTCTGCTGGAGAAAGACCATACGTATATAGGAATGAATATGTCCCTTCGAAATAACGCACTTTTCACAATTCATTGGCAACATCTCCTGAAACAGGGAATCCACAAAACCATGTACGAGACCCGTCCAGAGAAAAGTCACATATGTATATTATGGCTGTATGAACACCCACCAACAGACCCATGAGTCACGTGTTGTCCAAAGTAATACAGGTACACGAACTGAATAGAGGTCAGAGGCAAATGGCCATTGTGGCACGAAATGGTTTCAAGAACTTGGAAATCAACAAATTCATGCTGATATTCTTAACAAAGGGAGACCAAATTCCTACGCTGATTGTATGAATGTATTGCCAACCATGTCACTATCAAGGAATCTTCCAAAACCAAATGGGATTCCATATAAAGATAATCAATCAACTTTTAGTCATTGTGTTAAGACATCTCAAGAACACGGTACTTCACATAATTCTCAAAATCCTAGCAGAGTGTTGAGCTATCCATACGCTGTAGGTATGAATATTTCACCATCTTCTCCAAGATCAGGTTATCCTCAGACTTATATGGGAAATCCAATTACGGAGAGGCAAGCCGATTCTCATCAAACATTCCAAGGACCGTGCAAGAACATTCACACAGGATATAGACAAAACAACAACAGTGTGTGTAACACAACATTTACACAGTCGACCCCCATACACAATCATGAGCTGATTCAGGCAGGAGAGGGGCCACGCACTTGTATCAGTTGTGGTAAAACTTTCACAAAATTGGGCCAACTGCGGAATCATATGAAGCTCCATACAGTAAAGAAGTCCCACAAATGCAACGAGTGTGGTAAAATATTTAGTCAGTCGAGTGGTTTGCATACACACATGCTACTGCATACTGGGGACAGGGCATATAAGTGTATTGTGTGTGAGAAAACATTTGGTGCGGAGAGCGCCTTGGAGAGGCACATGGTTGTCCATACTGGACGGAAGCCGCACAAGTGTATTCAATGTGACAAATCGTTTGCATACAGCGCGGCCCTAGCAGAACATATCATTGGGGAACATAACGTGGAAGGAGAATATAAGTACAGTGTTTGTGGTAAAACATTTGTGCAGCATAATTTATTAATTAACTGGAGACACACATGCGGAAGCATACCGGAGTACAAGTGTAGTGAGTGTAGTAAAACATTTTCTACGTCAGGTAGCCTAATAGTCCACAAGAGGATTCATGCTGGGGAGAAACCCCACAAATGTATTCAGTGTGGTAAGGCCTTCATAACTTCTTGTAGCTTTCACAAACACATGATAGTACATATGAAAGCCAGGCTGTAATAATTGTAGCAAAACTTTTAAATCTCCTCGAGCATTGAAACGACATAGCGCTGTTCATAGTGGGGAAAGACCGCATACGCATAAATCATTTGCGCTTCCAAATCAGTTGAAGGGACACATGTCTATACACACATCAGCGCGTCCATTTATCTGTTGCATATTTAATAAGGCATTAACAACAAAACAAAGTTTAAGGACACACATCATAGTTCATACAGGAGAGACGGTACAATTGCCGGAGGAGGAATCATTACTAGTTCGAACATTTTCAGAATAGAAGAAATACTTATAAGGAATTTAGTATCTTTTTCTTACTGAAATAGGTATCAGAAAGCGTACAACCAGTTTTGAGACGCTGCTAACTCTTGTTGTAGGTTTCACATAAGGTTGATTTAAGTCCACTGAAATACAGTATGTTCAACTTGCATTTACAGATTATCAGAATTATTAGTTCTTATAAACTTAAATTAATCTTATCCCTTTACATTAAAATAACGATGGTCATGCTCGGTTCCTATAGCTAAATCAATTTGAATCCATCCATACTATAATCTTTTCACGAAGCGAGAAAATTACTTTTTAAAATTTCATTTGAATAGTTGCATAGAGATAAATTTTGTAACTTGTAGACATAGATTTGTATACCGCTTTTGTACATTGGAATATTCGATAAATTATTCGATATTTACCTTCATTTTTTTGCAACGTTCCTTTGGAATGGAATGAAAGTATGTATCGTTCAAAGTTCGTATGTAGACTAAACAAACATCTACTGCATATATACTGCATACATCCAGAAAATATTGTCATCATGTGGTATCATAATTTGTTTAGCTCATCTGACCTAAAGGCCTGATGGGCTTATGGCATGGTATGTCGTCCGGCGTCCGTCCGTCTGTCCGTTAACTTTTGACCCTAACTTTTTTTCAGAACCATTGACTCAAGAAATCTGAAATCTTGTGTACAGACCTTTTGACTATAGAGATTTTTTATTTAAAGATTTGGTGACCCTCTGACCCCTAATAAGGACCACACCAACAAACCGATATTCATCTTCTTCTCCAGAAGCAAGAGGCCTAGAAAACTGAAACATTCAGCTGATGAGGATTCTAATTTATAGACTTGGTGACTCAGAGACCCCTAATAAAGCCACTGATGTCATGCCTTAAAACCTATTTAATTTATTATTCTCTAGAAGCAAAAGTCCTAAAAAGCTGGAAGCTTGTGTACAGACTCCTAAAGCTTGTGGATATATATATGTGAAAAGTTGAATTGGTTCAAACGCAAGGTCACATATATATATATATATATATATATATATATATATATATATATTCAAAGACAAAACATGACACATAGCTAACATTACTCCAACATGTTTCATTGATATCTTCAGGGAGTCTTACATTCATTGATATCTTCAGGGAGTCGTATATATATATATATATATATATATATATATATATATATATATATATATATATATATATTTATATGTGTATATACCTCTGGGCCTGTAATAAAGATCATAGGAGCCTTGACATATAAAAGCTATTTACATCTTCCTCTTCCTCTTATCTCTGGTTAGAGTCTTAGGGACATTTCGACGTAAAACTGTCGCTGCGGACCGAAATCGTTATATTAGAGCTAAATTAAAGATACATAACACAATTCTTTTCGTCAAAAAATATCCAAAATTAAGACATTTTCAGCTTTATATTTTCAATAAAAAAAAAGATTAACAAACTAAATTCATTGTATTCAAATCAACCATGCCCATGAAATTGTATGTATTAACCATGTATTATTTTCGTGTACCACCGATGGTGGCTGAACAAAAATTGAAATTAGATAACGGTATCCATGTATATTGGGCGAAATATCTACACCTCTGTGCATTTATAAGGTTGTTTTGAGATTTTCATGGAAAACCGGTATTTGTCATATACATGTCTTTTGGACATGAAAAATTAAGATGTTTTGATTTTATATCACCACATATGATATTTAGGTTCGTATCAAAGGTAAATTATATGTTATGAAAATCACGGAGTGGATCTTTAATAACATGGAGCTGTCAATCACGAAGGGGCGTAGACAAGTTAATTATAAGGGTACACCCACTGGCGTATCTGTTTTCAAATAAATGATTTTGCCTTCAAACATTAGATAAAGACCCTCCTCCCTTATCGCTGTGTTGATTCGTCTAAATTCGCTCTTGTTTTACCGAACCAGCGTTTCGGAACTTTTGTCAAATAAAACAAAACCTAGGCTAAATCTATCATCGCCGAAAGATTCAAGGAAAGTCAACCATAATTTGTTTGTCTATATTTCGGCTAAGAATATTTGTCAAGAAAGAAAACATACAGAATTATGTTCAGCCTCATTTTGATTTGTGTCTTTTCATCGTTAGGGGAATTTTTGTTAGCTGACAAGGGTATATTTGAAATGTACATTGATCATGCGATTGGGTTCGTCGGCTGTAGGAAACTATGTGAAGACAGAAGGGCATGTGTGGACGTGAAATACTCTGCTTATTCCATGGGGTGCATTCTCCGGATCAACTCTTCCCTTCATTCAACGAATAAAGAGGTAAGAAAATGTTAGACGCAGCTTTTGATTAAACGAAAGAGTTTAAACAATCTTCGCTTTGTGGTTTAAGTATTATTACTGCAATTACCAGGGAAATTGAGTTACACAAAATGTTTTTGCATCTATTGTACAGCTCTTATTACTGTTTTGTTTCTGTTCAACAAGCAGTTACTATGTATTTTACAATTTATTTGTGAAAGTCGACATTATTCTGTACATTCAGCCTTTCAGTAACTATCCATTAACCTGTCCCGGGTAATCGCATTTTTCACAAAATCTATTATTTCTATGTCCTTCATGATTTTATTAATTTATTTTTGACTAGTAAATTCACAGGTGACTGACAAGACGGCTTAGATAGATAGATAGATCATCTTTATTTCCTCCAAAACATGAAGATTATTACAAATCACAGGATATCACAAAAAGTATAAACAGTGAATTAGAACACAGTTAATTGTGAAGAGAGTTGAGAATAACATGCTGTCATAAACTCGGATACCAATAACATTACTTTCTCCCATTCTATGAAATCTAGATTTCCCAATGAGGTACAAGAACCTCCAAGTAAATCGGCAATAATTTCATCTTCATCATTTCCCCAAAAATCAACAAAATCAGATACTGATATGACATCACAAATTCTTTCAAAGGTTACATTTCTCAGATCGTTAAGAACTGGACAAGACATAATAACATGTTTAACAATATCAAAGGCTACTCTTCCACATATACATTCCATGGATTCAATCTTTTTACAGGCTATATGAATAGTGTGAGATATATTGAAAAATTTGTTCTTGTTAACTAAAGCCAGCTCCCATAATCTGCTTGCTTTGCAAGGCTCCCGAACAAGATATCTGGAGAGATCCTCTCTAACGGCTATTTGGTGACATAACAACTTTTCATAAGAATAACAGATTTTGGATGAAACAGCATCATTCCATTTTGCCTTAGAGCATATTACACCTTTTGCTATAGATGTATTTACGACATCAATCAGGTTGTATTTGTTTAAGAGTGAAAACATATATGCAATGGGTGAGGGGGGTTTGCCGATATTTGTGATACATTTGGATTGAACAAGGCGGTGAAGGAATAATTGCTTTACAACATATGAGTCGTCAAGACGACATAGCCTGCCGAACATAAGTAAACATGTTTTTTCTATGTATCCCTGAATTGGCAGTAAACCCAGAGTATCTAAAACCACAGGAGAGGCAGTGCGTTTAGGGAGCCCTTGTACCTTTCTGCAGAAATATCTCTGTGTTGATTCCAACAGATCCAACTCTTTTGATGTAAGCATACTCCATACAGAACAGCCATATAAAGCACATGGTAAGATGACATTACGCCATATACGACAGGCACACACTGGATTAAGTGAACCATAACAAAGACCAAGGTCATGGTACATATTAATAAGTTTGCGCGCCTTTTCACAAGCTGACATTGTTCTATCGTAAGACTTATTACTTGTACCAATGAGAACTCCAGCGTATGTAACATATTCCTTCCGTGGAATAGATATTGAACCAAGATATAGACTTACAGTTGTGAGAGATTTGTCTGCATTGAATACAAGCAGAGCACTTTTACTGACGTTAAACTTTAACTTCCACTTTAAACCATAATCGTGTACGACTTTAACAAGAGCCTGAGAGTTACGTGGATTGCTAGCAGTTAGAGTAGTATCGTCAGCAAGTAGAATGCCTGGACAGTGTCCCCATGGAAGCTGAAGACCTAATCCAGTATCATCTAAACTCTGTATCAGATCGTTGATGTATAGACTGAATAGCCAGGCTGAAATCACTCGCCCTTGCCCAACACCTTGACTAATTGTAAAACTGTCAGATAGAAAACCAGCATAGGATACACATGACTGCATTGTTAAATACGAATTTCGTAGCAATCTCCAGATTTTGCCTGTTATACCAAGCTTATAGAGTTTAAGAAACATACCATCAAGCCAGACACGATCAAAGGCTTTTTCATTATCAAGAAACACACAAAAAACTGGGGATTTCCTTTCCTTAAAATACGATATCGTCTCTGTCAATGTCAATGCAGCTGTCTCAGCGCCAAGATGCTTACGAAAACCAAACTGGAGGGGATGAGGAAAGTTGATATGCTTAAGTGAAATCCAGTTCTCTATTCTAGATAAGATGAGACGTTCAAAGAGTTTACCTATGTTTAAAATGTTTTTGCATCTATTGTACAGCTCTTATTACTGTTTTGTTTCTGTTCAACAAGCGGTTACTATGTATTTTACAATTTATTTGTGAAAGTCGACATTATTCTGTACATTCAGCCTTTCAGTAACTATCCATTAACCTGTCCCGGGTAATCGCATTTTTCACAAAATCTATTATTTCTATGTCCTTCATGATTTTATTAATTTATTTTTGACTAGTAAATTCACAGGTGACTGACAAGACGGCTTATAGGCCTCCAACCATCTAACAGCTGAAATTTCTCTATATTTCACTTGGAATTTTCACAGGAACTATAAACCAATCATGGTTAGCCTCTATGTATTTTGGCAATATCGTATAACCAATGAACACATCTGTATTAAATTTATAACCACGTGACCGTGTGGGTATTCCGAAATAATTGGCAACCTTTGATACGAAAAACGATTGTTTACGCAAATCTCAAATTGAAGGGCAATCAGTGATGTTTAAGAGTCAAAACGGCAGTACAGTTCTTCATGACTGCACGTGAACTCAATTAGAGACACTTATTTCCCCATGAAAGTTTGGGAAAATCTATTCCATATTAGTAAAAACCCTTCCTTTACAGCGGTGCACGCGAGAAACAAGCAGCTACAAGTCGATAAGTAGAGAATGCGATAAAGACGAGTCAACTAGTGTGATATCACTAAGTGACAGACATAGAGGTAGTAAAATACGCTTCAGACAATACTTTAACATATCTTGTTCTGGCAATCCTTGAGAGTTTAGAAACAATTGACTGATGCATTTGGACATATTAATTTGAAAAAAACCATCGAACATCTTGAGCGGTGCTGGACGCTATCAATTGTGACCTATATCTTATTTTCAAGGGATAAATCGGTGACTGACTGTTATTTAAAACGGAACTGCATATATATAACTGCTTTGTTGCCTCACTATTCCATTATTTGATGCAATGAACAAATAATTATATATCCTTTTCTAAATAGGGTATAGTATATAGGTCTTTTGTTCTTTTGTTGGCCTTAATCTACTCATTTGCCGTCATGCAAATCCTCTGCTATTTGTACCCTATTACATTAGGGTATTTCCTAGCCTAATTAGGGTGCCTCCAACTTTGCCATTTTAAACGCTTTTCTTGTTTTCATTATGATAACATCAGCAATCATATGATAAAATACATTTCAGACAGAAGTTCTGTGGAATGGGCTGCTGTATCCGCCGTTCTTTTAAAACACGATCTCGGCGGGTTTTGGATGTTTTGGAGATATGTAATGCTAATGTCATTACTGTGACTCCAAAGAAATTAACAGGTAAGTATGAAAATACGAAATCCGGATTAATTAAGAATTGAATGTCAGTTTGCGTGTTTGCAATGGAAAACGAACAATGTCAAAGCTACATTCACTCTTGTGAACCAAGCGAGCTATTGGTTCGTGCTTGTTTTCTGATTTAACGACTTATGGTAGTCAGTAATGACGTCAAGCTCTTCTTGCAATTTCCTTGAAAGAAAGACCCGCTCCGAGAAGACAAATAACCTACCACTTGACAGCCTCTGACATTCTAGCATCCGGCATTCTGGGTTACAATGGCTTTTACGGCTTGTATCAACCTTTTTACAACCGAAATTGATCACAAACCCATACTGCAAATTTCGGAAATCGTGGAGAGCAAAGTTAACTTGCAGCTTGTCGCGTTTGGATGAAGGGTATCCCTACAAAAACTTGATATTATCAAACCTACTACATAGCAGATTCATGGGTACAAATAATATCAACGGGGGTTTGGTATGTTCCGAAATAACTAAACTTTTTACAAAAAAACCATTACGGTTAACTGTTGGGTATGACATTCGGTTGAGTTAAGGTGCAATGTATCTTCACTTCTGTATTGAAAATTCAAAGTTATCTGTATCTTTTCGCATTGCTGCTATGCCTCGTACGCAGGTATGTGAACAAACTTTGGGCTTTGATGGGTGCCCGTATATGTTAACTTAAATGTTGAAATTGCGATTTGAGTGGCTCTCTTGAGGTATAACCTTTCGTTTTGTCACATAACCGCTCTAGACAAATCAGCTGACATGGCTGTGTATGCTATAGCGAAAACATATTTGTATAAATGTAACAAAGATTTTGTAGGCTACATCCGTATTAAACTCATTCAACTGTTACATATTTCATGAGAACATATACTGATATGTGTTATGTTTACAGAAAGAAAACTCACATTCATTTCGAGAAAAAAAGATCACGGGTGCATAGGTGATGGAAAGCCGACAAATATCATCAAAGGAAAACCTGAACATTCAAGTAGTGGCCTATGCCAGTCACGGTGTGTCCAGAAGTTCCTGAAGAATGGAAACTATTCTTGGGAAATGCGTGCAATACAAATGAAGACTGGCATGCTAACTGCACGCTTTCGACTACGATCTTCTAGCATAAGCATAATAGCCTTTGAGTTCACTTTGTTGAAATACTCTAGACAATTTAAATTTCGATGTTTTGATGGAATACCTGTCGATCTCCATTCATCAAAACCAACACTGAAATTTATGCTAAATCGGAATGTTTTAAATGTAATCGATTCGAAGAATAACATTAAGATGTGCCTGATGAAATCTAGATACACTGGTGACAGCACATATCGTCTCAATGTCGATAACACTCCCTCTCTGAAACTTATTTTTTACTAAATAAACCATGTACAGAGATATCTTGTGCTCTTTTCTAATTCATTTTGCATTGAGTATAAGTGTGCATCCCCCGTTTTTGTCTTGTTTAAAATAGTTTAAATATGTCATTGTACACTCATAAAATACATACAAATAAATGGCGAACGTTGATTTTGTTAAGAATAGTTTTTTAAATCTTCTATTGAAATAACATTATTAATCTGAAACATTCTTTAATATGAATAATTTTAGGACGTCAATTAATAATTAATATGTATATAGGTTTAGAGTATCTATGCAATTTATCGGCAAGGAAACGATTTCGTTCCACAGCGAACTTCACATTTGTCAGGAATCGAAGGGCTTCCACTATATCACCTTCCATCTTGAACAGGTAGAGTATAATCCAACGTCTGAATCGTAAGATAGGAATAACACACATGTAAGAAATTAGAGATATATTTCAAAAAACGGATTACTACTAGACGCATACTAGCCTTCCACATTGGCAGCATTGATCTGTCAATAATATTTCGATCTGTAATACAAGGTGATTAGGACATAAACATGCTGTGTTAGGAAATCAGAGACATATAACGGAATTATAGTCCTAAACAGTTAACAAAGCACCATATAACCGAATTATACGCCCTCTGATTTTCACAGCAGCCAATCAGAATTTGATATTTCCCACAGTTATGCTAGAAATTGTATTAATACCACAAGGATGATTGAAGAGGCAACCTTGTCTACAGTTATTATTATGTTGTTAGATCGGATATATGTTAGAGTATGAATTTTAATCAGAAACATATTTAGTATATCTAAGAATGTGTTTAACCGCACTAGTGCACACCAATATGTCGTAAACACATTGAATGCACACATACTGCATATCTCTCGATATAACCCAAGTAATCTACCTCGTAAGTTATTTTAAAAATATTTACGTATTGAGGTAGTAAAGTTGATTTTTAAAAACCAGAAGTATTTAATGAAACGTAACTTTAAATCCGCATGAACTACGAAATCGGAAATATTATGATTTTGCATATAACCAAAAAAGCGGAAACGGCAGCTGCTTTGGTCAATCTAATAGCAATGCTAATGCTGTGTTATTAAATCGGTTTATTTACAACATTGCTTTCATAAAGCATAATTCATTCTTTGTTATCAGTTCAGAGTTTAAGTAAATTCAACAGCTGCACATAATACTAGTACAGCCGTGTGTAACTGTCTTTAATTTATCCGTTTTGTGCACAGCTAACCACAGCGGCTGTCTAAATTTTTTATTTTTTATTGCAGGTCAATTGTAAAGAATTTTAAGTATTTCATTGTATCGATAGAAAGCTTAAGTGAATGCGTAAGTCCTTTTACACCTTAAAATAGCCAATTTAAACCGTAAAAGCGTGCACTTGTGCCTTTAAATGAAGCATTATATAAATTTAGTTTTAAAAAATGGCAAAAAGCCAAGAGATTTCAGGAAGTTCGAGGAAATACATTAAAGTGACGTTAGGAATAATTGGACAATTAGCAAAGGACGGTTGGAGCATATTCCCTATGACCTACTACGCCTGCTTGACACCATCCACATCAAGTCAAAGAACCGTGTACACGTGTACATTAACCCGTATGACCTCTTGAGCGGAGTCATAAATATAATTTTATGCTACCCAACGTAATTTGATAGTTCGTCAAACTATATAAAAGTAAGAAATTATCAAGCTTTGTTAAAAATGAAACGTTTGGGATTTTCGAGTGCATCACAAATTAAATCGACCCAATCGGTGTTAAGCAATAACTCTAAAACTCGAATGATATCAACGTTATCAGAATATGATTCATTAGATTTCGAAATCACATGTTCTCTTCATAAGGTGGAGAAGAAAGAGCCAATAAGAGAAATTGACGAAATAGGAATAGGGTATTAACCTCGCTGAACCGTGACGCCATTCTGATCCTCGTTAACATCGAGCCCAGACCTAATAGACCGATCCATTAAGCCCCGCCCCTACAGGTTTTCGACCAATCGGCGCGCCGTATTTTTGACCCACCTTCCCGCGATCGCTTCCTCGGACATCAACAGGCAACATGGCGGGCTGTCTTTATGACACAGGATTTTCGTCCAGACATTTTACGAAGAAATTGCAGTAATATCAAGTCAATATAGTCGATGGCAGTATTAGTAACATTGCAAAAAGGGTCCTTTATTTCAGAAAAATACATCGGAGACAGCATATCCGACTCACATCGGAGATGTATCAATAAAATAATGAGAGGTGAGTGCACCATGCTCGGTTTGTTTACATAAATAAAAGTGTGTTTTGGGGGTTATTTCAAGCTAAATTTTCCAGTACAGTAAAATAAGTTGAATTAATTTAAGGGTAAGTTTGCCTCAGGCGAGGTGAATAAATAGAATCAAATATTCTTTTTTAAATAATATATTTCTAAAGGCTAAGTTGAAATCGATGGATAGAAGGCATTTGTTCCCCGACAGGTTGGGGTGAAACAAATAACACAATAATTATTCTAATCAAACATTAAACAATTTGAAAGCTAAATAGATGTATGAATTGGAATTTCATAGATTAAAAACTAATTTAATTATATTTTTCCAAGTTTCCATTAGATGTGATACCAATTAATAGAATGTCAGATTAAATAAAAAATAATCTCATGAAAACATTGATGAAATACTATATTCATGGATTAAACATATATAGGCCTAAAGTCTGTGAAAAGATCATCTCATTAATAGGACAATTAATTCTAACCTTCAAAAATTCTTGAAAATATAGACATATAATTGATGACATTCTCTTCATGAATATATAATTGTCAAATAAGTTTTCGACAAAGGTGAAATAATTTAATGAAAATGATCCTATATAGACACACAATCGTCATGTCTGTATAAAATATTAAAAAACAACCAGCAAGTGGAGCCTTCTAACTAATTCTTACAGTTTGTATTGCTAGATCTATAATAATGATAATTTGGTCAGACTATTTATTTTATCTGATTTGATAACACTGACTTTGTCAAAATGTCTATCTAATAAGTTTAATCAATTTCTTTTTATGTGAACAATCAAAATAAACATTGCCAGTTTTTAATTTATTTTGAAAGGCTGTTAATTATCACTATCATCAAACCATACACTCTTTTATTTATGTAATTTTGCAAACCATCAGTTAGAATATTTTCAGGTTTACACCCTTATTGATTGTTAGATGAAAAGAAAAGTCAGTTGATGCATGAATAAAACACACTCATAAGCTTGTGTTCCTTTTTTCAGAGTCAAGGAGGCAAAGGGTTTTGATAAATCTGCCCATCATTAATAAGTACAGATGTAAAAACAGTATGACATGGGCAAATAAAGCAGCATGTAAAATATACCTAATTATTTTTATGATTGAATAATTATACAAGTGAAATCATTGTTTTCTCATTCATTAGATAAAATCTTTTAAATACTTCAGCAAAATAGTTTGCAAATTAATCTGATTGTATCTGAGCAGAATAATACAGTCCTATAAATACATTCATAAATAGAGATTATTACCCGAGGAAGTGTGTCATATGACTTTTACGAAACGAGTGTGAATTTTTGTATTACCCGAGCGAGAGCGAGGGTTATACACAAATTCGCACGAGTTTCGTAAAAGTCATATGACACACTTCCGAGGGTTATAATTTCTTTATTACCGATTCTATTTCATTTTAAACACACGGAATGCGGCCTGCTTCCTTTCCGGCGGCCCGCTACAGTGACGTCACGAACAATGGTTTTATGACGTCACAGACGACGTAAGACGGTAACTCGCTCTGTAACAATCGTTGCTAGGCAAAAGTGATATGTGCACATGTGCTCATATTGAAAATATGTCACCGCTTATAATTAACCATATGGGTAATAAATACATATATTGTGACATCTATAATGTACTAATAATTATATAAAGGTACTTATAAGAGTTCATATTTTAGGCATGATTCATTTATTGAATGTAAATTATTTCTAATATTTTCTTTTTGCAGAAATGTTTACTGAATTGAATTAATAATTGTTTCTTCATCAAATGATATTATTATAAAAAAAGCACATATCACATTCTCCCTATGAATTGCTATATAGTTAAACATTGATAGTTATCACAAGTTTCATGAGTAAAAACAATTATATATACTCTAAATACAGGTCATGTCCAGTCACTGGAGGAATGATTTAGCCAAAATACAGTTTTAAAATGATTAAAACAGTCAAAATATTACATGATAGAACACTATAAAGGGAGATAACTGACATATGTTACGATGTGTCATAAACTTTCCACGGGTTTCAACTCATAGATTCATAAAAGAAGCTTGTTATTTTCACTGATGCTAGATTAATTTTTTAAAAACGACTGTGTTGAAGGCGAATACAATTTTAGAAAAGATCAGTCTGCGAGATGAAAATCATGTGATCCAGTCCGTACGTGTTGCTATAAATAGGCAGTGCACGCACACATAATGCATATGAACCACAGGATTTTACGATTTTTTCAGGGTTTTTTACCAGCAGTTCTCAGAAATGAAAAACACCTGAAACCATCATCAGCAAATTTATTGTTGCTCGATTTCACAATTAATTATAAATCAGGGCCCATTGACGCGACAGAGGACCTGTTTTCGCGTGATCAAATATTTTTAAACAGTTATTTTGTTCCAATTTCTGCAGTTACATTATCAATAGACTATATTTTCAATAATTCAACCGTTTCTGAGACATGACAAAACTCTAATTAGCCGTAGTCGTCGGCAGAATACTCGTACTCAAAAACACATGTGTCGGACACTTCCGCATGTTTGTCCGAGGTTTGCGGTTGCTAGGGGCGGTCGTTAGGGGGCGGGGCTTAATGGATC
This sequence comes from Phorcus lineatus, assembly GCA_921293015.1. Classification (NCBI taxonomy): domain Eukaryota; kingdom Metazoa; phylum Mollusca; class Gastropoda; order Trochida; family Trochidae; genus Phorcus; species Phorcus lineatus. The sequence continues at coordinate 38,288,227 of OV121097.1, forward strand.
GGTCTATTGGCAAATGGAAATCGACGTTAATGAGCTACATTTTGAGAGTAAAGGTTTGTTTGAATTTTAACTGAAAAGACCATAAATATTCGGTCAAACAACTAAATCAAGAGCATTTAAGGGCATTGCCCTTATATCTTCATTTGGGACAACAGAGTCTCAAAATCTACGATTCATAATCGCCACTGACAAAGGCATCTGTACAAAATTGATTTCAGCCTCGTTCTGAAGAAGAACATGAAATTGGGTTTAGGGCATTATCCATCATGTCCTCATTTAGGGCCACATTCACTAAATCTACAATTTATAAGCCCCCAATGGTAATAGTACACAAGATTTCAGCCTTCAAGGTCATTTTGTTCTGGAGAAGAAGTTGAAAATAGGGGTTTAGTGGCCACAAAGTCATCAAATGCACGTAATTATTGTTAAACCCATTGGCTATACTACCTGTACACAAGAATACATTCGTCTAGGTTATTTTATTTCGAAAAGAAGATGCGAATGTTTTTTAATGGCACATGCCCTCATTATGGGCCACAGAGCCACAAAATCTACAGTTTGTAATAGCTACACATAAGATATAAGCCTTTAGGGGCTTTTTCCACGAGAAGAAGATATGATGTGTTTTAGGGCATTGCCCTCTATGCAATCATTTCGGGGGACAGAAATCAAATCGACAATTAATAATTCCCGATGTCAAAATTACCAGTAGATAAGGTTTCAGCCTTCAAATTCATCTTTTTCGCGAGACGATGATACGTTTGGCCCTCATGCCCTCATATAAGGCCACAGTCATCAAATCTATAATTTTTTATAATGTCCGTTGGTCAAAGTATCTTTACACAATATTTCAGCTACTAGGAATTTTTGTTCAAGAGAAAAACTTGAAAATAATGTGTTTTTTAATTTATAGTTCAAATGTCAAACTTTTAACATGGTGTTATTGTATGCAAAAGGAGTGCTCATATTTGAAATGACCCCCGTAATGCCAGTTGCGTAAAGTGAGAATGAAAAAGTAAGAATCGTGACTTGTGGTCGAAAACCGGACAGTGACATGAGCCAAACAGACATGAAGGGGATGGTAGTTATAGAAGGTAATTGACAGGGCCTGCTTTCACAAAGCAACCTAAACTAAGTTTAACCTTAACTCCCATACTTTATCATTGCACTAAGGTTACCTTAAGGACTTAAGATCACCTTAGGGCTTTGTGAAAGGAGACCCAGACATGTAAATAGGCCGCAGATGATAGACTTATTTACATATATGCGTCTACGGCCATTTTTCGATTACATTTCTATCACTGAAAATTAGGATATGTATATGATAATGTTGGCATTTTAGAGATAAAGATTATTTTTTTCGGTTTTATTGGAACTTAACGAAGGACACATGGTATTTTGGCTCAAGCCACAGAAAAAAATATATGAAACATACACTTTTATCTATGAGAATTCCCTGCATCACGTTTTTCAAAATCTAAATGCGGTTCTCCCACAAAAGTCAGAGAGTCATCATAGTGTCAATGAATGTAAAATAACATTTTGATGGAAGGATACGCAGAAACGTTATTTGAGAATAAGATGATAAATTGATATTATCAACATGTGCACCCACTCATGCAAAAATATATGCCTATTAATATCCATACAGCAATACATACACTCATTTATTTATTTATACATACATACATACATACATACATACATACATACATACATACATACATACATACATACATACATACATACATACATACATACACACACGCACATACATACACACGCATATACATACATGCATACATGCATACATACATACATACATACATACATACATACATACATACACACACGCACATACATACACACGCATATACATACATACATACATGCATACATGCATACATACATACATACATACATACATACATACACACACGCACATACATACACACGCATATACATACATGCATACATGCATACATACATGCATACATGCATACATGCATACATACATACATACATACATGTACATCAGTATATCTATACATACATTATTTATACATGTACATACATATCCCTAACAAGTGAATTTGGTCCCCTGGACGTGGCGTTTAAACTGGTAGCTGTCTGCGTAAAAGCGCAGCGCAACAGACGTATGGGAACTGTAATTTGTAGACAAGTTTTCGCCCTCCCGAAAGCTGTACTTATTTTGAAGTTGAGACCAGAGAATAAGGGTATATTAAATCTAGGAAGAATGAACCCGATAGGGATTTATCACTATCGTGATTGGAAAGCTGGATATTGGAAAGTAGGACACAATTGAAACACAGGCGCCAGACTCTGAATGTACAATATCATGTTAGTATATATACACGTAGCTGTATAACATAAACCAGGTGTGAAACAAATTGGAAACTTAATCTTCAAAATCCTTTATTTCATAAACTAAACATTCGTATCTCGTCTGGTACAAAACTTGCCAATAGAAGGATATTCCTTGAATGTATGATAATTGGACTGACAGATGAAAGAGTCAGGTTTGTTGCAAGCTATTCAAAGATAAGTCAAGATAAGACAAGATAGACAATTAAACCAAATTGGGTGAACTGCCTAGCGTGAGTAAGGTCAGTCTAGTGGACTGCATAAAGATTCCCCTTCTCTGTTTTAATCAGATAGTGCCAACTATGCTGAACTAGTATTTTTTAACACTAATCTGGTTAGTATGACCATAAAAAGGAGTGAAGTTGTCAATTATGATAAAATGTTATTGATTTACCTTGAAATACATGACAGCTAAGTCAAACATTATTTTTGAAACTTTTCGATAACACAAAAAAAAGATAGTGCAGTGTTTTTAATCGGTCATTAAAAAGAAGAATTATTAATAGGACATTGAATTTAGGTTTCTGAACATGCATGGACAATGAGATTGTTTGATTTTCACGAAAACGGGTAATGGTGATAATTTTGTCTTTTTAGTGAATTGACTGAGATTGAAATCTTAACATATGAATGATTTCATGAGATGACAGTGATTAGAAAAGCTATCTGGCATTTGGTAATGATTTTTCCTCTTTTAATTAATGTAAATTTTACATTATGATCAAGCTGAGGATATAGAGGAAAAAGTTTCTCAAAATCGTTTAATATTTTCAATAGAGAAATTATGATACAACAAATACTGAATTTTCCGCCCTAGTTGTGGCATGTTTATGCGCAGTGTTTTTTCCGGCGTAAAACCCATGTGACCGGAGGACAAACTCTTTTTTTTCCTTTTTTTTTCTTTTCCATATTTCATAATACAGGCATACAAAAGGTATTGACAATGACACGGTTATATAGATAAAATATTATACAATAGGCAATTACAAAAGTGTGCTTATGGTAATATATAATAGACTATTGTGTTTTCTTTCCAAGTAACAGATGTAGAGTTGACCAGTATTAAAAAACATTTGTTCAGTGCCCGATGATAGGAACACGTATCTTGAGCTATCGTAATATCTAACAATTTCTTTCTTTAAGTAATCAATCTTTGGACTGAAGTTAGTTTTGTTACACCTATAGATATACTGTTTAACAAAAAAAATGATTGCATTAACAGGATTATTGTTTTTTCCCTTCATTCCCAGAATAATGTTTTTGTTTGTAAATTCTAATCTTAACTGCACGTCTTCCTTTACAAATTCCTTTTTGTCAACTGATAAATAGTTAACCCATTCCGTCAATACGTCTTTCCAAAACTGATTGGTTAAGTTTCTAATTATAAAACCTTTTATGAATAAACTAGTAAAGATAAATGTCCATTTTAGGTCGTTATTACATATGCTTTTCATCCATTTTAATTTTTGTGCTGATATAATCTTTCTTATATTCGGAGCCTTTATCCCCCATGCTCCGGGTTTAACATCAATACATCTCTTTTTATCTTATCAGGTTTCATTCTCCAAATGAAACTAAAACATTTTTTCTGGAGTCTTGCAATCGTACTTTGTTTCGGAGTTGGTAGAGATGAGAAAAGATGATTAAGCTTTGGTAGCAGAAGCGATTTTAAGACAGTATTTCTTCCATAAGGTGTTAACGTACGTGCAGACCAAATATTCATCTGTCTTTCAATCTTAGATAGTTTTTCGTGATAGTTTAACTCGACCACATTGTCAAGGTCAATGTCGAGATGAATTCCGAGAAGAGTGAACTCTGTTTGAGACCAGTCGAAATTCCATTCTTTACACATCTTATACCGAGATCGCTTTTTGGAACCTATCCATATTAATTTGGTTTTGTCGATATTAACTTTTAGTCCTGAGAAACGGGAAAATTGTTCTAAAGCATGTAATGCTGCATAGAGACTTTTTTCTGATCCATCTATTGTGATAGTTGTATCATCTGCAAATTGTGATAACAGATATTCTATATTTCCAAGTTTAATACCTTTAATGTTTTTGTTGCAATTGTTTCGTATCATTAAACCTAAAGTTTCTACGCACAATATGAATATATAGGGCGCTAACGGATCACCTTGGCGGCAGCCCCTACCTATTTCAAAAGCGGACGACGCAAATCCATTAACAAGTACTCTTGATTCAATGTCCTTATAGAAAGTATCTATCCATTGTAAAAAACTTTAAGACATTCCTAAGATATTTTCTATCTACTGAGTCAAAAGCTTTTTCAAAGTCAGTGAGAAGAAGTAAGCCTGGTATCTGGCAAGTTTCGGTCTGTTCCATTAAATCGTATATAAGTCTAGTTACCTCGCCTATGTATCTTCCAGTGACAAAACCCTTTTGATCTTCATTTATTATACTAGGTAGTATCTTTTTAATTCTGTTTGCAATTGCGGATGCCCCGACTTTGTAAGATGTATTCAAGAGTGAGATCGGGCGCAAATTTTAAGGAATTTCTTTGGTTTATTAGCTTTTGGAATACATGTTATCAATCCTTTTTTTTGAGAGATTGACAGTTTTAGGTTTTTATAGCCATAGTTCAGGGATTTTAGTAGAAATTATCCTAAATCCTTCCAAAAGAACTTAAGAAATTCGGTGGTAAAACCATCTGGTCCTGGACTCTTATCATTTTTCATATTTTTAAGAGCACATGTTAACTCATTAAGTTTCAAAGTACCTTCAAGGCTACTTTTCTCATTTTCGTTTAAAATTGTGACGTTATCGTTTTTAAATAGATCTGTTAGATTTACATCAATATATATATATATCGCTAAAATATAAGGAGTAGGCCCACTCGCTGCATATACAAACAGGTCATTCACAAAATTAATGTTAGACAGCGACAGCATTTACAACATCTTAATAATGATCGTAGGGGACATATTTATTCATTTTTTGGGTATAATTTCCGTTTAATATTGAAAGGGATCATTGATGTGAACCAAAATTCCCGTTAACCGCATCTGTCGGGGTCAAATTCAGCATTCGCTCACAAATACACATTAATAAATGTAGCCAAACTATTTTTTACTATATATGGACGTCTATATTCAAAAGTTGAGACGGTGAAAGAATCGAAGTCGTCTCTGCAAGCAACGATAGCCATATTGCTAAGACGCTTGACCCACCTCTCGTCAGCCATAACTGGTTGCTAGGGCGTCTCGTGAGATCTCACTACCGTCAGAAAATGGCCTATTGCTTCTAACAACCGATTACCTCGACTTTATCACTTCTCTATTTTCGTTCAAAGATTTTTCAACCAAATAAGAACTTGGCTTTATTTTTGTTAATTTGTCCAATAAACACCTTTAATTAGCCTTTCATTAAGACAGCGTAATTATCGTCTGTAAAAAACCCACTTGGGCTAGGGGCCATAAAATTAGTGCGGGTGTGACGTATAAACAGAAATACCGACTTAAATAATTGTTTAATTGCCATTGATGTGGATATCATTTTTTACACAAAACGCTTCATAGTGTTACATCGTCAAATGATTTATCTAACTTAGTGCAAAATCTTTTTTTCTGAAAATCGTTAATTACTTTTTTTGCCTCTAAAATTGTTACAATAGGTGTATAGATCACGAAGCAATGATTCTGTTTATGACGTCACATAAAGGGCGTGTGACCAGTCATGCATTCACTGGTTTGTGGCCAGATATATCTAAGCGATCCATCAAAAGTGGTATTCAAAATCGGCTTTCACTTTTTTCAACCTTTGACGCACTAAACAATATTGTAATCAGACATTCATATACCCCAAAGAAATAGTGAAATATGTTTGTGGTTATGTAACCTTTAAGCAGATATGATAAATAAAGGATAAACAAAATTATCATGTCCTCGTTTCGAATTTAATTGCCTGATCAGTTTAAACAGAATAAAAACCAAAAAAGGATATTAAGAGTTATACTTTGATAACTGTACAGCTTTCTTTGAATGCTAAGACGCATAGAACATATACATTTAGGGTAAATTAAATTTTTAAATGAATTGTTATGTATAACAGGAAAGTATTTTGTCACGCAGTTCGAGCGTGCGACCTATTTCTCGCCTCTCCTCTAATGTACTTTCATAAAATATCATCAATTATTGTATATATCGAAAGTGCATATTATGTACTTTACATTCATGTATCTAGTTTTATCATTCATGTCTTTATTCGCCGACTGTGGCTATTTTTATATGTTCAAATGTCATTTCCATGCTCCATTTATCAGCCTTATTACATGTAGTATTTATATGCCAATACTCATGATATATATATTTATACCGTCTTATAGAGGAGTTTGCGCCCGTTACAATAAGCCATTGTAGGGCTCCATATCTTAAATATTTATGGAGATAGGAATAATTTAGTTTCGTAAAGAAACACAGCTTTAAGATATCCTTACGCTAGGCTACCATTCTGTTCTTCGAGTAAAGCCATGGTTACTTCGACGTCCGCACGGACCATATAATTACCGAGCTAAGCTCTGTTACCAGTAGTCTTGACTTGACCCTTGCTGGGAGAGGTCACGGGTGGACCTGGGACGCTGGAGGTATTTTGGTGAGGTTAATATTCCTTATTTTTTTCTCTGTACCTTTCTGGATTATGTGATCACTTCCTATAAGAACTTACAGTTTTAACCTTACCTTCCCTCCCATTATTTGATAAGTTCCACTATAACTAATCTAGTGTTCTTATTCATTTACTCACTCAAGTAGTGATTAGGGATAATCTAAAGTACTGTGTGCTTGTTGTTTTATTCATCCCTATTGTTAGTCCACCCGTGCCCCGTATCCCGTAACTAACGTTGTATATTCGCCAAAGGGTTGAGTTGTCTTATGTATGCTATCTCGTTAAGACGGCCATTAGCTTATATTGTTATTACATCTGGGGGTATGCTGGAGTGATTCCCTACAGTTTGTCTATTTGTTTATACATGGGTTGTTGACTTCCTTAATTAGTGGTTAACTCCTGTTGAGTGGATTACGGGTAGCTTGTCGCTGTACCAGGTTATCGTCTTGTGTTGACTGCAAATAAATCACTTGATTCACGGATTGGCTTCTCTTTAGTTATTTATTGGCTTGATTATTTTCTTTTCTTATCTTTCTGTCAGATAACGGGTCTCACCTGAGTTTAGATATCGTTACACCGTGACAATTTGAAGCAATCTTACTTTGCTCTTCAACTATAATGGTACCACATGGACTAATTAGCCTTCCAAATAGAGAATGTTATGTTAAGTCTCTTTTAGATAAAACCATTTTACTTTGTAAGATAATGAATGTCAGAAAATATTTACAAATTCGAAAACACAAAATATAATATAGGCATATATGTCTTTCTATAGATATATTTCTTAGTGACTGCTACACATACCTGTTGATGGTATTGGTCATACTGTTAAATTAAATCGATGTATCATTTTGCAAAAGTAAGTAAATTAACAAAATGTCTTTACTTATATACGATTGGTACAAAGTATAGAAGGAACAGGAGGCAATGTCTTAAACATGGTATAGTTTAGGATTAGAGAAATTGGCAACACATTGAGTGACGTCGTGAATTTGAGAACGATGACAAAATGGCGCTTGTCAGTCCTTATCTTTGGGTCATTGGAAGGGTATGTCTTATTTAAAATTAATATACTTTCAAATGTTTAATATTTTCACTGTGTATAAGGCATTAGAAAGGCTAGGTAAACGTTTTAAAAAGAATGTAAACACGGAAGACAAGTATGTATGTTACTTCCGTTTTTGTATTGGCACCAAAGATTACTTGTAAGGATTATAATATAAACAGACTATGAGCAGAGACACATGACTGGTGTATTCTATATTAACAATGAAAAGATGAACAGGGGTAATGTCAACCATAATAATTCATCCGTGTATATATTATATACATGTAGTTATACACAAACACAGTAAGATATAGGAATTATGGAAAAGTACATGCGGTCATACTAGTAATGGTAGGAGAGGGTTTCATTTGTGAAACTTCACATGGTAATCTTAAATCTGATTTGATTCAAAATTCATGAGAGTCCAGGACTCGAGTATTCGCTTAGTCTCAAGTTACTTTCAAAAACGCCCATTTGACTTTAAAAGCTCAAATTGGCTATTTTATGTTAAATTAGGAAAAAGGCACTCACTTTATTTCTCTATCGATGCAATAAAATGTGTAATATACTTTACCTGCAATCAGTTATAAAAAAGTTAAGTCGGCCGAAGTCGGCTTAGATATATTAAAAATCCTGAGACAAAAAGGATTTAATATGGACTGCCAAAAACGGCAAATTTGGTCGGCAGTGGAAGCTGTTTTATAAACAAGACCAAAATTGATAAGGTACAACAAGGTTTATTTCAAAACCAAGAAGCAATGTATACAAAAAGACATTACAGCCATGTCACAAAATGACTGAATAATAGTACGTTTTTGGGTAAAAGTCATTATTTGTACTTACCGTCGACGACTCACCGTACCCCATAATTGCCTATCAATTATCTCTCGACCATATTACACAGAGAAGAAAGACGGGAGTTACCTGCCCACCCCCGTGCTACCTATGGTCACGTGACCAAAACCTCATCCGAACTACCTGGAGCGAACGGACGCCTGAGCGAAACTACTCGCAGGAGGGGAGGCATGGGTGGGAATTAAAGATTGGTGAGTCGTCGACAGTAAGTACAAATAATGACGTTTACTCAAAAACGTACTATTATTTAACGTACTATTACCGTCTCCGACTCACCGTAGCCCCGACTCACACAGAGGTGGCGGGCTGCGAGAGCCAAGTGGCAGGTGAGCAGGTACACCCTACAACCGTCTAACTAAAGGTAGGAGCACAGGGACCCCCGACAAAGGTGGTAGCCCGCCCCGACTCAATAGAAAAGACAACCAAGACAACGGAAATGCGATGCGAAGTTTATTGAGCTATCAAAAACAACTGACTCGCGAAAGTGACCTAGCGGTGAGCTGCAACCCCTCTGAGGGGAGCAGGACCCGCTGTGCGGTGCTGTGCGAATACCTGCGGCCCCAGCCTGGCAACGCCCACAAGGTCTTCCGTGGACAAGTCTCGGAGGTAGTGGTTTGCGAAGACCATGCCGGACTTCCAAAAACAGCCCGACATGATGTCCGCTACAGCGATGTTACTGTGAAAGGCCATAGTAGCCGAGACCGCTCGGATCTCATGAGGGTTTTTTCGAGCTGGCGGTGCTAACTCCTTCGCTTTGTAAGCTTCGAGAATAGCCGACCGCAAATAGACGCTCAAGGCTCGTCTATTGATCTCCTTAGTGCTCCGCTGGGAGTGAGGCAGGAAAAGCCTCCTGCTACTCTGGCGGAGGGAACGCGTACGTTCCGAGTAAATGCCGAGAGCTCTAACCGGACAGAGGAGTCTGCTCTTCTCGTCCGTGGGGGAAGTGGAGCCAGCGAGGGCGGGGATGTGGAACACCCTGCCTCGCTCATCTGACCCCTGGTTCTTACACACGAAGTCCGGTGCAAGTCCCAGCGTGGCCCTACCCCCATCCCTCGGCTTGCAGGGCGTGCAATTCTGAAATCCTGGCGGCCGAAGCCATCGCCACCAGAAAAGCGGTCTTTACTGTCAGGCAGAGAATTATAGTCTCCATTAGGGGCTCGTAGAAGTCCGAGCGTAGGTGCTCAAGGACGATCGCCAGATCCCACTCGGGGGGTCTGGGCTTAAGCCGCCCGTCTACCTGTCGGTAAGTCCTTACCACCTCCTTGAGGACCGAGATGTCCACGGAGGGATCCCGCTTGCGCAGAACGGACATAATCGCTGCCAAGTGGGTGTTAATGGAAGAGGCCTTAAGTCCCCTCTCTTCCCGGAGGTAGACTAACTAATCCGCCACTTGGGGGATCGTCGCCACTTGGACGTCCCAGCCCTTGTCAACACAGAAGGCGACAAAGGACCCCCACTGTACGTCGTACAGTCTGCGCGTGGTGACACGCTGGGCAGTGGAAACGGCGGTAACGACTCGCTTGGAGTAGCCCGCCCGTTTCAACCCCTTTTGAAGACAAGCCAAGCGTGAAGATTCAGAGCTTGTGGGTTCTCGTGCACCCGACCGCTCGGCTCGCTCACTAAGAGATTCCACCTGAGGGGAATGGCGACTGGCTCCTGCTGGCAAATCCTCCGTAGAGGTACGAACCATGGCCTCGTTGGCCAAAGGGGAGCTACCAAGATTAGCCTGAGTGAACGAGTCGCCTGGATCTTGGCCACCACCTGAGTCAGAATCGCCGGGGGAGGAAAGGCGTAGGCGTCCATCCCCTCCCACTCTAACGACAGAGCGTCTAAGGCCCAAGCCCCTGGATCGGGGACGGGAGACACGTAGACCGGCAGCTGGTGGTTCAGCCATGTCGCAAAGAGGTCTACGTGCGGCTTCCCGAAGTGCTGGCACACCTGTTGGAATACTCGGGGGAGAAGTCTCCACTCCATAGGCGGAGGCTTGTCTGGCCTGGAGAGGGCGTCTGCTAGGACGTTCCTCACCCTCGGAATGTGCACCGCTCGCACTGACATGTGCAGCCTGTCTGTCAGACGGAAAAGATCTAACACCAACTGGAGTATGCCGACTGCCCTGGTCGAACCTTGCTTGTTGATCCCCCAAGCCGCTGTCGAGCTGTCCGTGTGCACGAGAAGCACTTGGCCCGACAGCAGAGCGGACCAGTGGCAGATTGCTAGCCTGATGGCTTCCATCTCCAGCTCGTTGATGTGTTGCGTGCACTGACCCGAAGACCAGACACACACTGTCTGTTCCGTCCCCAGATGGGCTCCCCAGCCCTGTGTGGACGCGTCCACGAAGAGATGGGCGGTCGCCACAGGCCGCCGGAGCGGAACGCCTTTGAAAACATTCGCCTCCACCCTCCACCAGGCTAGGTGAGGGATGAGGGCCTGCTGAAGCGGAAAAACGTGTCTGCACACGTCTTCCCTCACGTGCGGGTTCAGGAAGACCTGAAGTGGTCTCAACTGCAGCCGTCCCCTCGCTGTGAGGTCCTGAGCTGAGGTGAGTAACCCCATGATCCGCTGCCACTGCCGGAGCGGTAGCGGACCCCTGAGCCCTCGCTCCAAGAGGTTGTTTATCCTCTCCATTCGTTCCCGGGGGACAAACGCTCTGTACTGAGCGGTGTCCAGGATAGCGCCCAGGAAGGTGAGCGAGGTGGTTGGCTGTAAGTCTAACTGCAGGTGAGCGGTGGTGACCGAACCCGTCGTCCAGGTACATCGCGAACTGAACGTCGTGCTGGTGAAGGAATTGCACCACTGGCTGAGTCATTCTGGTGAACAACCACGCAGCGGAACATATCACGAACGTGAGCACGTTCCACTGAAAGGACGAAACGGAGGTACTTGCGGTGATCTCGAAAGATGGGGATGTGCAAGTACGCGTCCTGCAGGTCTAGGGATATCATCCAGTCTGAGGGCTCCAGCAAGTGCATGACTGACGACACAGTCAAGAGACGAAAATATGGCGGCCGAACGAGGTAGGAGCGGTTGAACACCGACAGGTCGTGAATAAGTCACCATTTTTTCGAATCTCTCTTGGGTCGGACGAACACCGGGGAGTAGAACCCCGGAGTGGGATTCTGGGGCGGGATTTCCTCCACTGCCTCCTTGGAGATGAGAATCTCCCCAGGGAGCGATCGTAGGCGGGGGAAGCTGCGGTGGTTGCAACAAGTCACTTCTTCCCTGGGGTGTGGGGGCCCTTCCCCCGCTTGACCCACTTCTTTTGAGGTGTACGCTTGCCGGGCGAGGGACCGGAGAAAGCGCCTGAGTCTCTCCCTCCCCGGCCCCCGAATCGAAAGGACACGCCTCCCGTCCGGGGCGCGTTTGAGTGCTGAGATGATTGCTTCTTGGGCGTAGCCGAGCCCGACCTACGCTCCCCCGCCAGCCTATTGGTCAAGTCCTGTTGTTGGACCTCCTGTCACTGGCGGAGGGCTGCTGGAATGGCCCCCGCAAAGAGTGTGCTGGCCACTCCCGACGCGACCCTGAGGTTGCTGCGGATCTCGACAGGGAGATTCGTCCGTCCAAGGAACCCATATCTGCGGAGATTGGTGATCCCCGCCGATAACCGCCCCGCGCTCAGCATGACCTGCGCTAGGCCTCCCGCTACGGTGCCGAACGCACGATAAAGGGCTGCCGCGCCCTTCTCCATTCCCGCCTCCTTGGTGAAGGCTGTCATAGCTTTACATGCGTGGGCCACGGAGTTCGCCGTCCCCAAAATTGACCGCGCCTCCTTGTCCAGGTGCACAAGGTGTGCGTCTGAGACGTGATGTGCGGAGGAGGGGGGAGCTACCTGCCTTATGTCCTCATCCAAGACGGGAGGGCTGAGAGGAATGGGGGGTTCTGCCACTGGGAGAGTGGCCCGCTGACGGTCCGACAAGACCAGCGGGGGGATAAGGCGGCCTGGGTGATCGCGGCTTCAAAATCCTTGCCCGCCAAGTCAAACAACCGATGGGGAGGGAACACCTGTCTCGCAGGTTGGTGGGCTTCCTCCTCACAGAAGGACTCATACCTGTCCCGCTTAGCGGAGGACGGAGAGTCTTCTACCTCACGCAGGCAGAGGTCCGCCCACTCCGCTACTGAATCCATTTTAACTAACCCGCCCTCGCTTCCCCCTTCCGAGATCAGGATAAAGGGAGGGTCCGTAGGGTCCACAAAAACCCGCTCCCTGTCTGCTGGTGACAAGGCGGGAGTGGACCCCTCATCAGGGGAAAGCTCCGGTGTGCGGAGGGTGACCCTGCGGTTCCAGCGAGCCGGGGGTGGAGACTCGGGGGTTAATCCCTCCGGCCGTACGGTCAGCGTAGGCGGGGGCTCCCTAGCCTCCAACATCCCTGTCACCATGTCCTTGACGGACGCGAGGAGCTTGGCGGAAAACGCCGACTGGTCAAAGACCTGTCGGTCGGCTGACCTCTTCTTCTTCTTATTCTTCGATTTCCTCCGCACGCGCAGAGGCGACGTGCGCGAGGCGGCAGAAGACACCGACGGAGAGCGACGGCGGGCGGCTCGACGAGAGGGGGAGAACCGACCCCCCTTTAGCATTGAACGTGAGCCCCTGTCTGAGTCAGAAATCGCGCCTTCTGACTCAAACTCCCTCGCGTCCTCCGAAATGACGAGCGCTGGGGGCGGAGAAGTAATGGTGGATGCGGCGGACGAACCCCCTGATGTCCGACCCCTTCGTTTGGCGGCGACAGCGTCCCTTTCGCTCTTCCGCAAGGTCTGCGTGTAGACCTTGAAGGCCTCCGCCGAGAGGGACTCACATTCCTCACACCTGTCATCCTCCCTACAGGTGACCCGACAGACGCGGCAGAGGGAGTGAGGGTCATGCATCCCCGACTTCCTAAGTCCACAACGTCCACAGAAAGCTGGGTACATTGCTGACAATCCCGTGCTCCGTTGATACGAAGTAGCCTAAGACGAGAAGGAAGGAATTCCCTTAGTCTACGTGCCTTCCCTCGCCAACGAGCGGACAAAGGCGAAGCGAGGGCGGAACAACCGCGGAGCGGTGAATCCCAGAGGGGCGGGGCACGTCCTACGTCTTACGCCGAACGCGTAGGCGGACCAAGGCGAACGACGCGGAGCAAGCGGAGCGAAGGCTTCACTCAACACTAGTACCCACCAGCTGGGGGGTACGCCGTCCGTACAACGCCTAACGCGTAGGCAAAGCGAAGCGTAGCCCAACGTAAGGCGGGGTGCAGCGGAGGCTCACCCTGTCACCGTCGTTCGCTACACGGGCCCGTGTAGGGACGAACCAACCCAAGCAAAAGCGGACAAGCGGAGCACTCGTCCCACGCCCAAAGCGAAGGAAGCGTAGGTCAACCAGTAAAACAGTAGCGACTTAGGGATTCAAAGGAGGTAAGAACAAAACCCTACCGTACAAATAATTATTTATTTTCCAATTTATTTGGTCTCAGAGAGAGAAAAAGCTTGGCAACTTTCGAGAGCTCAGAAACGTGACCGTTCACTGAGCGACAGGAAGTTCGAATGAGGTTTTGGTCACGTGACCATAGGTGGCGCGGGGGTGGGCAGGTAACTCCCGTCTTTCTTCTCTGTGTAATATGGTCGAGAGATAATTGATAGGCAATTATGGGCTACGGTGAGTCGGAGACGGTAATAGTACGTTAAATAATATGAGCAAGGAGCGACGTTCAACGTCACTCGGCTGTCAATGACAAAGTAAGACAGAGTAAACAATAAGACACTAACAGCTATGTCCGCTCAGGACTCACAATAAGAGCGAGAGACAATTCATCCCGTCCCGCTCGGCTGCTAATGACAAGAGCCAAGGGTAAACAATAAGACACTAACAGCTATGTCCGTTAAGGACTCAACAATAAGAGCGAGAGACAAATCATCCCGTCCCGCTCGGCTGCTAATGACAAGTGAACTGACTAAGAAAAAGAATGACGCAATAGACAAATCATACCATATTCCACGAAGCAGTTTGCGTTCGGGCGCATTGTTTCCATGGATGAGAACAGTCTTCTTTTCAGTTGTATTGTGTCCAGATTTTAAAACAATTTCAAATTTCAAATTTCAAATTTGTTTATTTCAGTATTGTGGCCACATGGCCTATAGTACAATTACAACAGCAAGAATACATTTCAGTCACGTGCTAGACCTGTAATTGAAAATATGTTTGAGATAAAGAGCAACAGATTTGATTACATCCATGTTTGTACTATTTAACAAATTTATCATGTTTTGATAAGAAGGGTTAGCATTTGGTAAAAATCTACTTCTTATGGTTGCATATTTACTACAAATGAACAATACATGAAATTCATCTTCGACACCAAAGGAACAATATGGACATAATGTATCTGAATGGTTATTTCCCCTTCTTCTCTTGTTCACAGCTAAGTCATGAAGTGATATCCTTATTTTACAAAATACTCTTCTTAATTGCCTGTCTTGTAGTGATGTTAGGTATCTCTCAGTTTGGAAAAGGGTCAGCTTCACTCCTCGATAATGCACAAGGAAGGTTGAATTACTAATAGAGTTGTGCCAGTCCAGTTGTATTGTGTCCAGATTTTAAAACAATTTTATCTTTTAGGATTAACTTTATAACATAAATACGTTATTGCGGTTCGTTAGTTATATCGAGATTATGCATTATCTGTGCATTAGTTGTGAATTACAGTCAAATGCAGTCAAATACGTCAATTGGAATACGCTATATTATTTGAGGTTTCAAGTTATATTATCATTATTCTAAAAAAGATTTCCCAGAGAAATAGTTTAGAAAACAATAAATGTTATCGTTATGGAAAAGGTCGCTCTCTCTCTCATCATCTTAAGACTCAAGTGAAATCGTAACTTTCCTAAGCAAATTTGGGAAAGCATCTCGAATGATTTGTAATAAAAAGTAAAATATCCAGTGTACTTAAAAATGCTATGCAAAATGGTAGTTAAAGACATTTAGCACAAAAAATTAAAATAGTGTCGTAGTATATTTACTACTTAAAGCTGTATTAAAAAAACGAAGAGAAGAGATAAACAATAAAACGTAGTGATATATTTCCTTAATGATATGCTTTTAAGCAAAGGCGACATCATAAAAGCAATAGGTAGAAAGTAATATACAATACCAGGAGGAAGTTATTTGTTAATTTATCAATGTGTGCTGTGCTCAACATTATCTCAAACTTATACTGTATAAGTAGATACTTAAGTTTTCAAACATGTTAAATACCTTAGAAGTAGATGTAGGACGTAGGACGTTAACGTCAGGAAGATGTAAATCACAAATGGGCGTAGACAAGTCGATTATGAGTTCACACCCACTGTCGTATTTCTGTCCAAATAAATGCGTTTGCCTCAAGACATTAGCTGAAGGGCTCTCCTCTCGCAGAATTGTGTTGTCTAAATTTGTTCTTGATTTATAAATCCGGCCTCAACATCCCGCCACATCTTATTACATATTGTAACTAATGTCAATGAATCAAACCTTAGGCAAGTTTTATCATCGCGAAAAGCTTTAAGGACAGTCAACTCAAATTTGTTTGTCTACGTTTCAATTTTACCTACCGACAATTTGATAGAGACTTTCGGCTAAGATTATTTGTCAAGAATGAAACCATACAGAAGTATGTTCAACGTCATTTTGATTTGTTTCTTTTCATCGTTAGTGGAAATTTTGTTAGCTGACAAAGCTATATTTGAAATGTACATTGATCGTGCGATTGGGTTCATGGGCTGTGAGATACTATGTGAAGACAGAAGGGCATGTGTGTACGTGAAATACTCTTCCATTAACATGGTGTGCATTCTCCGGATGAACTCTTCCCTTCATTCAACGAATAAAGAGGTAAGAAAACACTTGCACAGATTTTGGTCAATTTCAAGAGTTTAAACACTCTTTGCTTTGTGGTTAAAGTAACAGTTTTGGACTTACAAGGGAAATTGAAATAAACACATGTTCTTTTAGATTGAATTGTACAGCTCTTATTATCATGTCATTTCCTGTTAGCGCCTTCCCATGTATTTCAAGAAGCAGTGACTTTATATTTTATACTTGAGTTGTGAAAGCCGATTTGGTGTCAAGATTGTTGCATTGTCTTCTGAAACCATTTTTTCATCATGTAGTTACGGCACCAGAACAATAGTTATAGACTGCAGTAATTCTGTACCATCAGCCTTTGAGTTACTATTCATGAACATGTCCCTCGTAATCGTATTTATTGAAATAAATTATTTACAATATCTACTATTTCTAAGTCCTTTATGATTTTTGTAATTTCAAATTTCACTTATGACTGACCCGACGGGTTATTTTCATTATTATCCAAGTATTTCACAAGCAGTGATATAATGAAAATTGAATGTTTCAGTCAGAGAAGTTCTGTGGAATGGGCTGCTGTGCTCGCCGTTCTCTTAAAACACGATCTGGGCGGGTTTTGGATGTGTTGGAATTATGCAATGCTAATAAAAATGCTGTATCTCCAGATAAGTTAACAGGTTTGTATGATAGTATTGGTATATATAAAGTCAAGTGAAATATTTATTTTCGAAGATCAGATTCCATTCATCTGTTCGATCTCCCCACTGAAGTTTGTGCCCTCAGCTGTTGAATTTGATTCTTGAATTGAAATTCGAGCGGCTCTCTTGAGGTATAACCTTTTATTTTTAACTTGAATAGACATGACGAATCTGCCTACATAATTGCGTGACCATCCATTAGTGATAACATATTTGTATGTACACAAAAAGGAATTTGTAGGCTTCATCCGTATTTAACTGATTCATCTGTTACATAGCTTATGAGAGCTCTGGATTGATGTTATGTTTACAGAAAGAAAACTATCCTTTACTCCAATAAACAAAGTTCACGGATGCAAAGGTGAAGGAAAGCCGACAAACGTCATCGAAGTAAAACCTAGACATTCAAACCGTGATAGATGCAAGGTAGAAAGTGTCCAGACATTCCTAAAGAATGGAAACTATTCTTGGGAAATACGTGCAATACAAACACTCCTTGGCTTACCAAAGGCTTATTTTCGAATAGTATCTTCCAGTCAAGGAAGCATCGCCTTTGACTTCGCTTTAAGGGAATACTATGGAGAATTTCGTTTCCGATGTTTAAATGAGGACTGGACTAATCTCCATGCATCAAAACCCAGACTGAAATTTACGCTGAATGGAAGCGTTCTAAATGTAATCGATTCGGAAAAGGACATTGCCTTGTGCCTCATGAATTCTAAATTTACTGATAGCAGCGAATATCGTCTTCGTATCGAATGCTATCCTTCTCTGAAACTTATTTTTTACTGAATACATCATGTTAAGAATAGGAAGGAATGCTTTGCGTTGTTTTCGAACTTTGCATTGAATATATGTTCGTTTTGGTCTTCTTTGGAAGAGAATAAATATTAAAATAACTCTAGTTTCAGTTGTGAATTCAAACCATGAACATCTTTATACTACAATACAAAACCTTTGTTTTTCCAAGGGCTACATTGGAAGACTAAATAGTGATGTTCGTCATACCCAAGAATATGCGACATTCGCAAGGGACGCAACTCTTACCAAAACAAGAAGCGCTAATAAAATCTAACAAGGGCCATAACTCTTTTGACCTTATTGAACCACCAGCAAATTCTTAATTAGGCCAATCTCATTGAAATCAGTCCGAAACTAATCGCTCGTACCTCGCTGCGTTTCTTGATCTGACCACGGCTCCATAAAAGCCGTGTCAGACGGCCTTGACCGTGACCTTTCACCTCCAATTATTCTAACCAATCACGAGTCCGCGTACATATCGGTTTTGTTTGATCAACAAAGATTGCGGAAAGTTGAAAATAAGGGACGCTCTGAAAAATATTTTGCAAAAGTTTTGAATAGATAGCATAAAAAATTAACATCATTGCTGTTGCAACTGAGATCTATCATTTTGAATTGTGTGAGCAGCTTTCTTACTGAAAACATTATTGTCACTTTTGAGATACACACTCGTGGCGGATCCAGGAATTTTGAGTGAAAGCGAAGGAGCGAGAATAGGCACCCTTGGGATCACCCATTATACTGTCGATAATCCTCCGGGGGTAGAGGGTCGGGGGTCCGGTGAATCGTAAACCATTGCACACTTCTGAGTTCTAAATATATAACAGTGTGACATTTATCAAATGCAAATGCAAATGTTTCTGTTTCCACAGTTGATTTATTTACCTGCCTCCATTCAGAAAAATACTTAATTTGAAATTTTAAAATTGAAATGAATTCCTCGAAACCCTTTGACAAAATGATTGTCGACCTAATTTTGATCAATAATGTGTCGTAGTTTTGTTTTTGTAAATTTCTTCACTATAACTTTTAATTTTTTTGAAAACGTCTTTTGGACGAAGAAAATGGCAAATCAAACGCACATATTGTCACGATAATACATCTTAATCACTATCTTCCTCGGGTCGCAGACAGAGCTAAATTTCCGACCAAAAATGAGCGTATTCATCATGATCGTCAACACACCCACGATCATTTTGCGTTCATCCCAGTTCGGCTTTTTCCGGGTCCATTCAGGAAAAGCTCGAATCCCGAGATACAAAGGTTAGATGTGATGTTTTGAATGTCAATTCAACAGTTGCCGAAGTCTTTCCAGCCTCGATTCTTATTGGCTGGCACAGTCTGGCGGTCAAGGCCGTCTGACGCGGCTGTTATGGAGCCGTGGTCAGATCAAGAAACGCAGCGAGGTACGAGCGATTAGTTTCGGGCTGATTTCAATGAGATTGTAATTAGGCTCCCTGTGGCTAAATCATGATGGTGTCGAACATGTGTTGTTATATAACACCACT
Source organism: Phorcus lineatus (assembly GCA_921293015.1). Taxonomy (NCBI): domain Eukaryota; kingdom Metazoa; phylum Mollusca; class Gastropoda; order Trochida; family Trochidae; genus Phorcus; species Phorcus lineatus. The sequence continues at coordinate 38,307,957 of OV121097.1, forward strand.
TGTCAGGGATGGGGGTCTAACGGTTTATTATCTTAGTAAACACTCGACCCTTTTACTAGTTAATTGAAGGGCAATTCTTTCTTAATTTTGAGAATATATCTTAAATGGGTTAACTACTGTTTAACATCGTCTAGAAATATTTCAGTCAAGTTAATAGTTTCTCATAAACAGTAAAAGGCGATTAAAGTTGAAAATTCTAAATTCTAACAATACATGCGAGAAAAAATAACAAAAACATGTTTCAGAAGTTTCATGAAGTTATCTGATCAACAGTCATCACTTTAAATAGGTTTCTGTTCTCTTGGTATTTTAAATTTTTTTTATAATAAACGCCTTTGAAAGACGGTTGACATTTATCATGAACATGAATTTAAAGGCACTAGCGCACGCAAATATCTCTAGTCATTAAAAACGTTTTTCGTGCAGGTAATCCACTTTGTAAGTTACTTAGTAAATATGTACATATGCAGGTTAACTACAAAGATTATTCTAAAATAAAAGGTTTTTTTAAAAACTATCTAGTAAATAAATCAACATGTCACATCTTAAAAAATGCATTTTATTCTTACCAACTTTGATATATATTATTTAACAGCCGAAATCTGATTTTTTTAATTTTACAAAATAAGTTGAAATAGACTGTCTGTCACTTACTTTCCATACTAATGTGTCTTAATAAAGCAATCATTTAAATGGACATCGTTCTAATTTATATACCCAGTTTCTTGTTTGATATGTTTCTTCTTCATAAATCTAAGCTTTCGTCTGTATATCCAATAGATAATCTTTTGCCTTGTCGTTTCATATCTGTAGTGGTCAAGTCTAGACTTGCTGAATGACGACCTAGACTGTGTCAAAGGCTCCTATTGTGTACACTCATGATGAGAGTTGTGTAATCGAAATTTACAAATTTGTCGAGTTATACCATATCAGTGTTTGTTACTGACTACGTTTCTAAATAGTTGCTTAAAAACTAAACAAGAAGAAATTGTTTAAAAGTGACCTATATTGACTTATGCAAATATTTCCTTCAAATAAATTGCCTTCGGAATAATTGAGAATGCATGAGTGATAATGAGTATGCGATTATCCTAATGAAATATCTTGTGTGCGTAATCCCATAATAAACAAATATATTTAAAGTTTAACCAAATAAAATGCGAACTATTAAACTGAAAAACACCCAGTTCATGTGAATTTTGCAACTGTTATTACAAGTTGTTAAACAGGATTTGATGAAAGAATTAGTGAAAAAATGAGGTTGTTTGAAAGACTGATTGTTGTTTTCTTTAAAACCTATTTTGAAAACACCGGACCGTACAATCACATAATCAACTACTGTGTACCTCCTTTGTCTTCAGTTAAATCTTAATGAGTAACACGTGTTTCTCTTCGCTGGAGGCCTTTGTTTGAGAATACAATTGAGGTCAGGCGGTGACCGAAACAAGCGAGCCTACATGGTGGTCGACCGGCTCTACGTAGACAGCAGGTTGGACACCACGGTGACCCCACCCCCGTACCGAGCTCCGCGACAGAGAGCTACCAGACGGACCTCTGGATCACAGATCGACACGCCCATGGACGCAGCCACAGTTACAGATATTCACTAGGACCCTCACAGTGGTCAAACACGCCCACATGTAAATGACAGTTTGTTAGATACGTCTTCAGAACCAGAAAATCTTCAAACATTGGGAACTGAAAGTACCAGATTTATCTCAGATACAGGACTTCATATATCATCTAGTGATAGTAACTCATCACCAATCAGTGATACTGATAACACCATTGACCCAGGTGGATTTAACGTTGTTTCACTCAATGTCTGTGGTTTACGCAGTAAGCTTCAGTATCAGGACTTCTTAGATTTAATTAACTCTGTAAGTATTATTGGACTCCAAGAGACCAAAACAGATGACATTGATGATATTAAGATAGATAATTTTGAAACAGTTTTAAAAAACAGGAATTGCGGACAGAGACGCTCAGGGGGCATCGGTGTCCTTATAAGACATGATATTTTTAAATATGTAACAGTTCTTCAATCAGATTGTGATGTTACTTTGTGGATTAAGATTGACAAGTGTTTATTTCAATCTCTGGATGATGTTTACATTGGATTTGTTTACATACCGCCGCAGGGCTCCAAATATTATAATAATGATAGTTTCTATAATCTTGAAAGTGAAATTATAAAATATTTGTCTTTATCAAGAAATGTGTACCCTATGGGTGATTTTAACGCACGTATCGGGACAGTAAGTGATCTGTGTGAAATAAACCACGCCCTCGGCCGACAGACTGGTCTCACTGATGAGGACATGGAGTGTATTAATAACCGATCATTATTCAACAACATGAACATTCAGGAGAATAGGACCTCGAAGGACACATTACCTCCAAATACATTTGGAAATATGTTATTAGAACTGTGCAAATCAACTTCAATGTTTGTTGTTAGCGGCCGTGTGGGTAAAGACAGTGGTATTGGTGAACTTACATGCAAAGACAGCACTATTGTGGATTATGTGCTAGCATCACATGACTCTTCCATTATAATTAAAGATTTTAAGGTGTTAGATTTCTCAAGTTGTTACAGTGATATACATAAACCTTTGTGCATTACTTTTGGAAATCATATTGTAACTAATAATGTTATTGATACAGAAATTGATCAAACTGTACTGTTAGATTATCCAAAGAGATTTGACCCAGTTAAATCACGGGACTTTGTCAATTGCATCGATACGTCAAACTTGCATGACATGCTCACGAGAGCACGCGAAGCTCGTGCAGGTCGCCGGGACCCGACGAGTACCGTTACCGAAGTCACTGACGAACTGGGACAGATCTTTTTACAAGCTTCTTCGCAGACATTTGGGCAAAAACATGTTAATAATACTCGTAAGTTTGGTAAAAAACCTAATTCCTGTCGCTGGTATAATAAAAAGTGTTATATGATGAAAAGAAAATATAGAAGACTTAGAAGAATTTATAAGAGGACAAGGTTAAAGGCTGATAAGGATAATGTAAGGACATGTAACCGCTTGTACAAAAATACTGTGAAACGGCAATATCAAAAGTTTGTAAATGATACTAAAAGTAATTTTTCTTTCCTTGCTAAGAATGAACCTTCTGCATTTTGGAAGTTTTTTAAGGACAAAAGAGAAGAGAAACCATCTGTATCACTTAATGACTTTCATGATTTTTTCAAAAATTTAAATGCCGCTGATGGAATTGATGATGAAGTTAATAATATTGATTTTGATAAGATCCAAGAAAATGATGTACTGGATAGGGAAATTACTGTTGAAGAAATTATGAAGTGTATTGATAACCTTAAGACTCGTAAAGCTGTTGGAATAGATAGAATTGAAAACGAGCATATTATTCACACTAAACATGTCTTTATGGAATTATATTATGAATTGTTTAATTTAGTATTGGAATGTGGTATTGTACCCCAATGTTGGTTGATAGGTATTATTAAGCCCATTTATAAACAGAAAGGTGATGTAAATAAGCCTGAAAACTATAGGCCAATAACAATTTTGTCATGTCTGGGAAAACTTTTCACTTCTGTTTTAAACTACCGTCTTAGTATTTTTCTTGATGATAATGATATACTAAGTGAGGCACAGATGGGTTTTCGAAAGGGTTACTCGACGCTCGACAATATTTTTGTTCTAAATGGATTAATTGATTTACTTAAATCTAAGAAAAAAAAGTTATATAGTGTTTTTATAGATTTTCAAAAAGCTTTTGATAATATATGGCGTGTGGGTCTTTGGCAAAAACTTATCAATAATGGTATTTCAGGGAAAATTTTGAAAATTATTTGTAATATGTATGATAATATTAAGTCATGTGTTTCATCTGGAGGAAATGACTCTGCATATTTTGACTGTTGCAAAGGCGTACGTCAGGGAGAAAATTTATCACCTTTACTCTTTTCATTGTTTATAAATGACGTTGAGTCATATTTGGCATCTAATGATAGTAGTGGTATCGAAATAGACGATATATGTGGATTTGTAAAGATTTTTGTTTTGATGTACGCCGATGATATGGTTTTATTTGCTGATAGCCCGGATAAGTTGCAGCATAATATCAATGTCTTTCGAGAATATTGTATTAAGTGGAAGTTAAATGTGAATATTGGGAAAACTCAAGTGGTTGTATTTGGATCTGGAACTGCACGGGTGAATTTTCGAAAATATTATTTTGGTGATGTTATTCTAAATATTTCTGATAGTTATACTTATTTGGGAATAATGTTTCATAAGAATAGGAAATTTAATGTTGCCATAAAGGCTTTAAGAGATCAAGGCCTGAAAGCAATGTTTTGGTTGCTATCAAAAGCAAGAAATCTACATTTGCCACCAGATTGTCTGTTTAAAGCATTTGATCATATGGTCGTTCCAATATTATTATATGGTTGTGAGGTATGGGGTCCTTGTAATTTTGAAAAATTAGAATTAGTTCATAGATTGTTTATTAAAAAGGTATTCAATTTAAGAAAAAGTACACCAGCTTATATGATATACGGCGAAACGGGACGATTGCCCATGAGTATCATTATTAAAAAGAGAGTGTTATCTTTTTGGTGTAAACTTTTAAATTTTGAAAACAGCAATAAACTTTCATGTAAAGTGTATTCTAAACTACTAGCAGTGGGAAATAGTACTGAATACCAGCCACCCTGGCTACAATATGTAAAAACGATTCTAGATGGTTGTGGTTTGTCATATATTTGGTATAATCAAAATTATGTTAATAAAAATTGGCTCCTCTGTAAAGTTGAACAAATCTTAACTGACCAGTTTATAACACAATGGCAATATGATAAGACGTTATCATCTAAAGGAAAAATATATGATTGTATAAAACCAATGTTTGGTCCTGAAGATTATATCCTTTTACCAACAAAGGTTTCACAACCTATTTTGAAATTTAGAGTAAGTAATACTAAACTTCCTGTTGAAGTTGGCCGTTGGCATCATGTTTATTACAGTGATAGAAAGTGTTTGTTGTGTAACTCTGGTGCGGTGGGTGATGAATATCATTATATTTTTGAATGTACTTCTTTATTAAGCAATAGAAACAAATTATTACCAAAATATTGTTGTACGAGACCTAATTACTTTAAACTCCATAGTCTCTTTGCAGAAAGACATTGTACAACCGTTGACAAGCTAAGTAAGTTTATAAAATGTATATTTGAGCAATTACAGAAATGTCAATAATAACTCTGCCTCGTTGTTACATAATTTTGTAGTAGTATTTATGTAATATACTATGTACCACTGTGAGTGGTTTTAGTGAATAAAGAACTTGAACTTGACAATTCTCGCTCCCTTTATATATTATCCAAAGTGCAATTGAATAATGATCATTATCCTTTATACATAGTTATTGATTGTCTAAAGGCGATAATTTTATCGCTAAAACTACCTAAACGTTTTCTGATTTGAATTTTTTAGATGAAAGCCTCAGTTGAAATAATGAATTTGTAAAATTATAGGGACTCTACATAGAAAGAAAATCAGTTTTATGTGCGCATGCGATAAATGAACGTCGCAATAGTAATACAGACTAACTATTCATTACCAAAGAACATTGTCATGACAAATGATACACAATGATACAAATACTTTATATTTATACGCTTTCAAGAAAAAACTTATAATTGATTATGCGATGTGAACGGCCTGTCAGATGATGTACACATAGATAATTCCGATTTCCATGTTGACCCTTTAAAATGGTACGACACTCAAACCAACTAACATCAGCAACTAACGTAAATCTATCACCTCAGTGCACATACCAAACCAGCATGAGACCTGCTAGCATACTGAGATCTGTAACTCATTAGTCCACCATCTGCTCATAATGACCTAACTGACCATTGCTTAGGGTCAGTGATTGAAGGGAAGCAACTCCGTAAGGGCGATTTCTTACGTATTTTTTCAAAATATACCATTTTTGTTTCGTCTCGCGCAACTTCAGTTTTCAACACACATTGTAGCTGATTAGCTTATTGTATAGACAAGTATTTCTAGTTTGGGAATTGATGTTGGATGGGTTTCTAGAACATATAGTTTTTCAATAAATCTGCACTGAAAACGGGAAAATCGTCAAAAATGACCTGTTACATGATATTTGTTATAGCGATGGCAACGTCAATATTAAAGGCAAAATTATGAAAAAAATACCACTATGTAGCCAAGAAATTGAATTTAGAGATTTGAAGTTGGATGGTATCATAACTGTAAACACTGAGATGATACAGACATTCCAAAAAAGTTCCTTCAGTAATCATCATCATTTTACGCTTCACTGATTTCTTAGCCAGCGCAAGGCTATGTCCAAGATTCTTGGACATGTAGTAGTTATATAACCTAACAAACGCTATCAACTCCTAACTTCCCTCCTGGCTGTTTTAGATAAGTCCCCAAAATTACGTTTGACTATTTGACGCTCGCCACTGTCCGGATTTCGATCATAATCGCGACGTTCTACCTTCATATTATCACTGTAAAAAAAACAATAAGCTTTAAAATATGAGTTTTTGGTAACAGTCGATACTTCGCGATCAAATGACACCATTGATTAAGTTTGTCATATATGACTCCAACAACTCACAGAGTGGCTCTTTAACTACTAAAAGTATTTAACATGTTTGAAAACTTAACTATCTACTAATATACGTATGAGGTAATGTTGAGAATGGTACACATTTATCAAACATAAGAATAAACCATTTACTTCCTCCTAGCATTGTATTATTTTCTCACTATTGCTGTTATGATGTCTCCTTCCCATAATAGCATATCAATAAGGAAATCTGGCACTAAGTTTGAACATTTATCTCTTCGCTTCGTTGTATATACAGCTTTTTATTGTAAATAAATCAAGACAATATTTTTTTAGAATTTTTAAATGTCTTAGACTACCATTTTGCATAGCATTTTCAGTACTTGCGTTTGTTCTGTATACTGAATATTTTACTTTTAATGCCAATCAAAAGAGTTGCTGTACATGTCCCAAATTTATTCAGGAAAGTTACGATTTCACTTAAGTCTTAAGATGATATAAGAACGTTTGGGGATTTAAAGTAGTTTCCAAAATGACGGCATTTATCTGGGAAGGAATTTCTAAATAATGAAATCAATTTTGAAACCTCAAAGAATGTCACATGTTCCAATTGACGTGTTTGCATCATAAGTTTAAAGGTACTATCGCACACCAATAGTTCACAACTAATGTTAAGATAATTCATATCGATATTACTAGCGATCCGCAGGTAGGTAATCTACCATATACATGTAAGCTATTTGGCGTACGTCCGTATTTAAGTTATAAAGTTAGTTCTAAAAAGACCGGAAGTATTTAAAATCCGCATGAAGTACGATAGCGGAAACATTCAAACTTTGTTTACAAAAACTAAATCGGCAGATGTTTATATTTAGTCACCAATAATGCTAATATTTTCGATAGAGAGCTGAAGTGAGTGCCTGTAATGTAATATACAGTAAGATTGCCGATTTGAGCGGGAAAATAGTGCTATAATGACTTTTAAGGCAAATGGGCGGTTTGGAATGACAATTAAGGCAGAAAGTTACTGCAGATTAAGAGAATACTCGAGTAATGGAGTATCATGAATTTGAAAGTAACATGTAACTGATTCATACCCACTGATGTAATGAAAACATTATTACCCAGGACAAACAGAGTTATCCGCCCGTCACTATTCCACCAGGTGGCGTGACCTGTCATCCAATTAGATCCATTCACATTACCTAGGAGTCCCAACTAACGACGGATACGTAAGAGGGGAGGCGGGCGGGAATGACGACGGTCACTTGTCTACGGTAAGTAAAAATAATGACGTTTAATCAAAAACGTACTATTATACGATTGGAAGGAAACCGAGTGAAGTTATAGCATATGTATGAATGTTATATGACTAACAGGCTAAGGTCACTTGTCTACGCTGAGTAAAAATAATGACGTTTAATCAAAAACGTACTATTATTTAGTTACTAACCTCCGACAAGTGACCTTAGCCTGATACCACGGTAGGTGGCGGGCAGGATTTGTCGCGTTCAGCGGTAACTCTGAAGATTGTTCTGAGGATCGGCGACTTAGCGAGTCTGACCTCTCAAGTCGACGACCCTTCACTAAAACACCACATAAACACCGTAAAACGTTACAACAAGATTAAATTATTTACAAGTGCTTAGATGACGACCTCGACGTGTCAGGTGCCATTATCGTGGATGGTTGCGTCCCCTACCTGGGGGAGCCCCCGTGGTCCGCTGCTGTACAAATACCTGCGCCCCTAGACGGGCTACGCCCTCCAGGTCCCCCGTAGAGACATCGTGCAGGTAATGGTTGGCGAACACCAAGCCCGATTTCCGGCCAGAAGCAGCCGGCCATGATGTCCGCCACCGACAGATTGCTGTGGAGGGCCATTGTCTCCGATATGGCCCGAATCTCATGCGGGTTGGTCCGTGCAGGCGCTGGTAAGCCTGCCGCTTTGTAGGCGTCTACCATCGCAGACCTGAGGTAGACTCCCAACTGCCTTTTGTCGATCTCCTTCGAGCTTGTTTAGGAGTGGGGCAGAAAAAATCTGCGCCTCCCTTGCCTCAGCGTCCGCGTCTTCTCTACATAGATGAGTAGAGCGCGCACAGGACAAAGGAGACGCTCCTGCTCGTCTGTCGGCTCGATGGACGGGGAGATTGACGGCAGTGTGAAGGTCCTCCGTCAGCGCCTTGGTTCTTGCACAGGAAGTATGGTGCCAGGCCCAAGGTCGCCGAACCCCCATCTCTCACTTCAAACCTGAGCAAATCAGCTTGCAGTGCATGCAGTTCTGATATCCTGGCCGCTGACCCCATTGCTACCATAAAACTCGTCTTAATGGTGTCCGTCAGCGGCTCATAGTGCTCAGATTTGAGGTGATTCAGCACCACCGCCAGATCCCGTTCTGGTGGTCTTAATTTGTGGCGGCCATCCACGTTCCTGTATGTCTTAACGAGCTCCTTCAAGATGGAGATGTCCAGACCGGGGTCTTTCTTGAGAAGGACGGACATTATGGCTGCGAGGTTCGTGTTGATGAAGGAGGCCTTAAGCCCCCTCACTGTGCGCAGATAGACGAGGTACTCAGCGACCTGCGGTACCGTTAATGCTCGCACATCGAACCCTTTCCCCTCCCAAAATGCCATAAAGGAAGCCCATTGAAAATCGTACAGTTTACGCGTGGATAACCGCTGTGAGGTCGCCACTACGCTGGCCAACGCTCCTCAACCCATCTTGGAGACAACCCAAGCGTGCAGATGAAGAACCTGCGGATTCTCGTGCACCCGTTTGCTGAGAAGGTCCCCAGGTGTGCACCCCAACCCTGTGTCGAGACGTCCACATTTACAACTGGCTCCTGGCGGTAGGTTGACGGAGGGGTACCCCTGACAGGACATTGCCTTAGTTCTGCCACCATTGGAGGTGGTGAATGAGCTCTTGCGGCATCCTGATGTGATGGCCGCACGATCTCTCCCGAACGTGACCGTTCAAACTATCTAACGAGGCCGGAGGTGAAGTCTCCCTCTCTTCGTATAATCTTGTGCCGAGGTCAAGAATCCTAGGAGGCGTTGCCACAGTCGGAGCGGGAGAGGCTCCCGACACGCCTGCGCTAGGAGTTCTGTGTTCTGTGTAGCGTCTCTTCCGTGACAAAGGCTTTGTCCTGAGCTGTGTCCAGCAAATGCACGAGCGAAATCGACAAGCCTGTGCAGAACCAAGCCAGGCCTTGGAAGAAACAGCCGACTGTTTCAAACAGAATACCTCCCGAATACACAGTATTCAACCCGTAGGATTAAATACCACGTAGGAGAGGCTTTAAGAGAGAAAAAGTCAAGAATTCTTTAATATGCTATGTAGCTATCACAATCGGGGAGCGAGACAAAACCACGTCTGAACACCACCGACTCTGTAATTTGAATGAATCTAATTGGATGATAGGTCACGCCACCTGGTGGACTAGTGACAAGCGGATAACTCTGTTTGTTCTGGGTAATGATGTTTTCATTTCATCAGTGGGAATGAGTCAATTACATGTTATATGGCTATCAGGGTATGGTCACTTGTCGGAGGTTAGTAACTAGATAATAGTAAAAGCAGTTTGTTAATGCACTGACATTTGCAAAATGTCTCAATGATACATCGATTCGATTTTAAAGTATGACCGATATCATTCATGGGGACGTGTATCGCTTAAGAATAGCTTTATAGAAAGACACATATGCCTTTATACCATACCCTTCTACTAACCAAATAATAGTAGTCTTTCCAAAGGTGTTAGGGATGCACGTCCCTTTGGTGTCTTCACCAAACAGCAACCAACAGAATTCATCATTGTAAATCCGTTTACAAGATGATTGTATGCGTATAGGTAATAATAGACATTGTCCAAATGTTTATCAGAGAACTATTGATACCTTGAGTGTAATTGAATATGACAGGACATATTATCATCTATAATTCATATACTTTAAATATCTAGAGAATAACCAACGAGGTACGAGTGATTACGGGAAATATGCACGAATGTTCAGTTGCGAGCCTTGGCGAACATTATTTCTACGAGTGGCTATTTCCCGTAATAACTCGTACCGAGTTGGTTATTCTATATATTACCCGTATGCAATTAAAATAACCAATTACGACTGAAAATCCTTATCTTTCCCTCGTTACATTAACTGTGTTATTCTCTCGCCAAGGCTCGAGAATTACGAAATTAATATAACTCGGGAAAGATAATCTGTCATTCCCCGTCACTCGTTAGTTATTGCCTATGTGATTTCTATACGACAATGTTACGGTACTGACATTGATCAGCTGTATACATACGCGTGTAAAAACCAAACATTTCAGGAAGTCAATTAGTCAGCAATGCTACACAATGTATTTTGTTAAAAACGCCATGAAACTAACGACAATCTTGTCCCAAAATAATACATAACATGATTTTTATATTTGAGACACATTAAGATCACAACAAAAATACTCTTAGAATACGCTTATGCGAATTTTTGTCGTAGCCATGCCTAACGGGCGAGTTGCTGAATGCACAGTGTTGAAACGAAATTGGAAACACCTGTAAAATTGTTAAAATTTCGACAGATAAAAGTGGCAATATCGTTGAGAGAGCAATATATGATGAAAGCATCTAAACAAGTTTGTGTATCCATATTGTCAATTAATCTGAAGTTTGAATTGCTTTCAATCACGTACGTCTTATTGCCAGTATCAAGAACGATAACTCTAATCGGATTACTTATCGTATAGTCGATGAACCTTTGTCAAACCGATTCAATACACAATAACAACAACGAAACATTTGCCCAAACATTTTTTCGGAGCGTTTCTCAATTTATGAGTACTGAATACTTCTGCATTCTGCGCCATTGCGCAAAGGTTTGTTTGGTGCGAGCGTGTTCGAACTGGATCAAGTCAATCCGAGACGTGTATGTTTTTGCAGTGACAACGCACAAGCACGGGAGACATCGATATAGGTCATATACAATATATAACAAGGCAATCCACATAGACATATCAGGCTCCAAAATATGTGCTGTTATAAACATACTCATAAAGTGACATCGGTAAGTATCACTCGTAACGTATTCATAAATGACCAACCTCCAATTTAAATGTGGAATTACATGTATGTCACCTTCTTAATTATAGTAACGTTACTTCAATTAGTGAAAAGCGAGTTTTATTGCGTCATCGTAAGACGGAAGTGCCCAGATCGAGGTAAAAAGCCTCATTCCAGATGCGACCACCTTCAAATTTGTCCATTTTCAAAAAACAACAAATGCACGTGTCAAAGTGGAACATGTGCATTTCCCTTCACTTTGCCCATTTTAAAAAACCCCACCAAATGTGAAGGGAGGTCGCATCTGGAACGAGGCTTTATACCTCGATCTGGGCACTTCCGTCTTACGATGACGCAATAAAACTCGCTTTTCACTAATGTCTATGTGGATTGTCTTGTTATATTTTGTATATGACCTGTATCGATGTCTCCCGTGCTTGTGTGACAACGATGATAGTGTATGGTTTAAACTGTCGTTGGTTTCATGTGATTTTATGTTGTGCCTTGAAGATGATTAACTCTAAGTTATCATTAATGTATCGCTAATATTCATATTATGTTTTGATGTTTTCATGAATATTTTGATTGAAGCCATGTTTGATTACAAACGACGACGATGCCTATTTTCCTTGGGAAAATGATCATTCTTGTAAATTACAGTCATAACGAAACACTTTGATGAATTGTCAAATAATGTGTTAGAATTTTGAAATTTTATATTAAAGAATATTCATCGATCTATGCTTTTCTTTGAATGGCGGTGCATGTGTACGGCACGTTCTAATTATCAATGAAAAGTGAAAATAGTCCCGTCAACCAATCGTATTTCATTCTTAGGGTAAACGACCAATCAACGTCGAGAATCACTAAAGACCACATGTGCGGATATCAAAAGTATTCACCTGTGTCTCCTTGCTCGTATGGGTAATATTTATTATTTTCTATTTACTGTAACTATAGTACAAACATAGATTTTGGAAGGTTATCTCTGAATTGCTGTTCTTTTTTGATGTATTTAAAAGGTTATCAAGCGAAAGTAAATTTCATATCACTTCCAGGGAATTTGAGAAAAGAGTAAATAAAGATCGCCAAAAGGGCCAGTCTGGTATTTAAGTTATTATTATACCATGCATGTGCTCAAATCCTTTTATGTTAGTGTCATTTTTCATATTGAGAGGCATATTGCTCATTGCTGGGGCTTGAAATTGATTATTTGATCCATTGACATCCTGCTGGGAAGAATGTTTTAAAATTAAGTCGTTGTGAAAAGCAGATGATTACATTAGAATCGGACGTAGGTACCTCGCAGTCAGAATATAGAAGTTGCTTGCCCATAAGATTATTCTTACTGTTCATCAGATCTACTTCGATAATATAATTTACAAAATTGTTTTATAACTGTCTGAAATGTACAAGCTCTTATCTCCATGTATGTTTAATTTCATGTTGTGTTTTCGAATTGGTAAATATTTTCTGACATTCATTATCTTACAAAGAAACATAGCATTAACTGAAAGAGAGAAAAAGCAAAAGCACAGCAATTACATGATTTGTAATACAATTTGAACACAAAGTTATAAAGTAAGTATAGAATGTAAGGTGAGTTTTCCCCATATGATTTCGACAAATAGAAAAGATATTCTTTTTCTAGATATGTTATGCGAGATTGATATATATCCATAATTTTGTATTTCACAACAATCTCTATAGGGCATGCTAACTAGTCAAATGCGGCAATGTGGTACCATTATTATTGAAGAGCAATGCAAGAATGTTTCAAATTCTTTCTTTGTACATAACAATTCATTTTAATATTGAATTTACCCTTTATGTATCTGTTATATGCGTCTTTGCATTCAAACAAAGCTTTAAAATTATCAAAGTAGTACTCTTGATATTCTTTTGCATGTCTTTATCTGTTTAAAGAATTGTAATTGATGTTGATATAGCTTCATTAGTGATTCCGAACAAACTAATCAGGCAATTAAATTCAAGATGAAGATTTGCAACTTAATTTATCCTTGTTTATCATATCTGTTAAAAACCTTTATTTGTATCATGTTTACTCTATTGAATGTATCAAACGATTTTGAAAACCGCGAAATTGTCCTCTACAACATCAGCTTGAATATTAGTTTTAAATTTACATTAGAAAAGACAGGACAACAATTATTTCGAATGCCTTATTCGTTATTTACTGTATATAGAAAAGATCGCTTGACATCAAATGTATCAACACAACTTTAAAAGAGTAACATATATCCAAAGTTTGCCAACGATATGCTTGCATTTGTCAGCGTAAAAAGATATATAAAACATGTGGGAAAAAGTATCTCAACAATTAAATCGACCTGATGTTTTCCCATGTTCCGCAACCATGACATCATTAAGATTTTCATGTATGTCTTTTGAAAAAAAATATTACGAAAGCAATTGAACCAAGTGTCCAAATGAGAGTTTGAACGTCTTGTTCAGTGTGCGGACGTATAAAGCGTATTAAATACGATAAAGGAGTTACTCAAAATACTGACCTGGACCTAGATTTTCCAAACTCTCTTAATGCTAAGATAGTCGTAAGCCAAGGTTAATAGATGGTACTTACGACAAACTTAGTGCTAAGAGAGCTTCGAAAATCTAGGCCCTGCTTTTTTGAGTGCCTTCAGGAATAGGGCCCTTCCTTAATGTCGAAATCTCTCTCTATTAAGAGAACATCGCTGTCACAGTTCTCAATGTGGGGATGTGTAAGGCGTGTTAAAGGAACACAGTGTATGTTGTTGGGGTCAAATATGTCAAACTTTATAAACGGTGTTATTTCATGGACATGTAGTGGTTGTTTCTGAAAATTAACATCTTAATGAATATCAATAAGTATATTGACAATAAACAGGAAACTAAATGAGATTAATGATCAAATACTGGACAGTGGCGCGCGACAATTACTCAAACGTAATTTTGGAAACTTACATGTATATATAGTAGACACGACGATAGCAAACAGTACTACTATGCCCATCCAAGTATTATAAAATTCTGTAATCTAATGAACAGAAAAAATCAAACTACGTTAAAAAAGCTGGCTATATGTACATCTACAATGCAATGAAGTATAGAACACATGTCATATGTCATATCACTCTAATGCAGAGTATTAACTCGTGTAAATCCCAACTACTTCTGTAAATGTACTATAGACCTGAGGTGTCTTCATGACGGTTATAAAGGTTGTTACAGTCTGATTCACATCAACCGGGTTTCGAAGAATAAATATTTTAAAATATTGACTCTAAAGGGATTCGAACTTAGTCTATATGGGGCTTTCCTCTCCACAACGGTCTGAAAGCAGTCTTCTTGCTCGCACATACTGAGACCAGTTTTGCGCAGACAAAAGCAGACATTAGCGGACCAATCACATCATCGTGTTGCAAATAAGAATAGCGGCGATCAAGTTTTAACGAATGGTAAACGGGAGTTACTTTCCCCTAAATACTGAAACCGAAGTCTTTTACTGGAGTCATTTTGATTGGCTGGTTGACCATTGTGGAGAGGAAAGCCCCTCTAAATACAATGAATGCACAGATACTGCATATCTCTCGTTATTACTCAAGATCCTCACTCAAGTAATCTACCTCGTAAGTTATTTAACATAAATTTACGTATTAGGGTAGTAAAGTTGATTTTTAAAGGCCGGAAGTATTTTATGCAACGTTGCAATAAATCCGCCTGAACTACGATATCGGAAATATCACGATTTTGCTTATAAACAGAAAAGCGGAAACGGCAGCCGCTTTGGTCAATCTAATAACATTCCTAATGCTGTGTTATTAAATCGGTTAATTTACTTAATTGCTTTTATAAAACAAATTTCATTCTTTGTTCTCAGTTCAGAGTTCAAATTCAATAGCTGCACACAATACTGTCAATGATATATCCGTTTTGTGCACAGCTAACCATAGATCTTTATATGTCCAAGCCGACAGCGGCTGTCTTAACGTTTTCATCGTTGATTGCAGGTCAATTGTAAAGAGTGTTCAGTATTTCATTGCATCGATAGAAAGCTTAAGTGAATGCATAAGTTCTCGTAAACCTAAAAATAGCCAATTGAAACCGCAAAAGCGTGCAGTAGTGCCTTTAAGATAGGCGATTTGAACTTAACTTAGGTCATATGATAATTTTGCTCTATTTAATCTTCTGCCGGACCACTGATGACATGTAAACTGTTTGGATGTTACCACTACCAAGGCGCGCCAGAACTGATATGTACATGCTCAAGAACTATGAGTTGCCAAGCTCCCATATCGACACAAATCGTATATAACAGTAACTGACGAATCAATATGATTTTAAAATAAAACACTTATATATTCTGTTTTATCTTGATAATCAGGGCTCTCGTGAATTATCTGCTTAATTAATTTCTGTAATTTCGTAAAATCCCTAGTTATTTCTAGGTGAAATTTCAAGTGAAATGCGGATTTAAAGAATTTCTTTTAACAATCAGTTAATATATGTACCCCCGATGACGTCATAGATGGGGTATAAAAAGTTATTTTTAGTTTATGTAAGCAAATCAACGAAACACTATTTTCATTGTAAAAAGTTTTATTTTGTGAAAATATCATTGAGGTGAATATCATAACAAGAAAGATAGTCAACGACTCGGTCCAGGCTCCTAACATTGCTTCCAGTCCGTGCACGGAGTTTCTACACAGCCCTTCATAATCAGGAAATAGTCTGGGCGTAGTCGTCAAGTGGCTTTGCTTGTAAAATTTGACTTTTGCAAATAAAACACAACCGGTAAATCATATATTTAAGACAAGTAGCATGTGGTCAATAACTTCATTAAAGAAACGTGTTTAAGGTTAACTTAACTACACTTTCAATTAATGACTTCGAATGTCTAGGAAATTTTACAAATCACTTCCAATTATGGTCGGTCAATAACTGTCATTGAGAAGGTGTCAAATAGACATGATGGTTCGTTTTAAGAAAACGAAAGTCTGCACCATGTCTTTATAATTCATGGTTTTTGACAATCAATTATCTCTTTTACTACTGCACAGGACAGGTTCCGGGATAATTTCACATGTAGACAATAAAGACAATACTTCAATATAGAGCATCCACTGAAGGAGCTTCTAAGGAACTTTTGATTCAAATCGTTTGTCTTTTGTAAGCGGCTATGCCCTGTTTTTAATCCGTTGTGCTTTAAAGGTATGGCTTTAAGAACTTCTTTTCTATCCTGCTGGAATTTACAAGATGGTGCAGCTTAGCGAGCTCTCGCACTCAGTGATGTATTTGGGTGGTAGACCTTGTTGCGCTTCCTTCACCGCATCCAGAATCTATAATGAATAGATTATGACCATTACTATTATCAGTAAAGGAAATACTGTACAAAATATGGTGTAAAATTAGGGATATCGAAACATTATATGTTTTCTATACCATTCTTTAGACTCAAAAATAAGAAAACATAATCAGATAATATAAATTTCGAAATTGTATCAAATATGAACATCACATGTATCTATATTGTTTAAAATCTAAGAGATTGAGAGTAATGAAAATAAAATGATATTGCATCCCATGCAATCTTTCTTAAATCAAAAAGAGGAAGTTTTAATTGCAGCATCATGATACTCTATTCTGATCTGACTGTCACAGAGAACTGCAAAGATAAACGTGGACTGGAGACAAGGCTACTTCTTTTAATCGTGAAGCGAAAGTGGGTTTGTCCCGATCCTCTTTATAGCACGTTTACGGAGATACGTGTCCTTTTTCCGCGAAGTGACTGAGTTTGTAATAAATTGTTAAATCTGTGGGAAAAAACACCAACAACTACGGAGAATTTTGTTGTCATTGTTATCGGAAAACTGTTTTTTGTCCTATGATTACCAACAGTCACCTTTATATCAGAACAAATCTGTTTATTTCGATCAGCAAGTCGAAATAAAGATTAAAGAATATACTCACGTCAGATTCTATTGGGAACCCTCCATTCTTCAGCTTGGAGAACACAACCCGGTCTCCCACCGTCACTTCAAACGACGCTGGAACAACAACAAAGTGGATTTACAATAATGGTGCAACATTGAGATTTTATGAGCGCATTCAAGGAAAAGGACAATACGTGAGTGTTACGTCATTTTTACTGTGAATTATTACAAAGACACAAGTTCCTAAAGTTCATATTTGTAGCAGCATGGATTTTCAAAACATACAAGTGAATTTCGCTGTAACAGACACATATTCACGTAAACGACAATATAGCTAATACGATAATTATATCAGCGTAAAGGCTAAATGAAATATGTTTTATTAGTCAAGAATCATTATAGAAAGTCCATCATGTGAAAACGAGATTATTGGTGTTTTCAACAGCAGCACGTGCAGGGGTGGTGAACAAGGATAGAGCAGAGGTTAGCGCGTCAAGAGGTCCGGAGTTCGAATCCCACTAGTCTCTCGGCAACGTTGCCTAGAGTAGACAACTGTTCTACATTCAGTAAGGTTTGAGTGTAATGCTACACCGAATTTCAGCGCAGAAACATCCGTTGCTCACTAGTTCAGGTCTAGCAAGACTCATTGCCACATCAGTGTTTCCGGCTTTCTGCTTTAAATAATATTAACAGCTGTGAAATAAGTAAATATACCCTTGAATATTCTTCATCACCTCACCTCATCTCACCAAAATAACGTGCATATCCGTATCACAGAGTAGCTTTCTCGCATATCGTTTTATAACATCAACTACTCATTGGGTCTGCTTTGGTCTCAATCTCATTGAAATGAAATCTACATGCTCCACTACATTACGCCTGTAGATCTATAATCTGCGTAACATAGTGTAGCAATGTTAGATTTTATTTTAATGAGAGTGCTTTGGTCTCAATCTCATTGAAATGAAATCTACATGCTCCACTACATTACGCCTGTAGATCTATAATCTGCGTAACATAGTGTAGCAATGTTAGATTTTATTTTAATGAGATTGCTTTGGTCTGAATCGTCACATTTCGCATCTTAATAACTCCAATGTTTCATCTTGAGAGGTTTAGTTTCATATAAACACTACTATGTAAACACTTATAATAACATAAAATTTCCTCAAATCTAACGTATCTTGGTAAAATCCGTTTCATCTGATTTCATCAATGTTGTATGATTTGTGAAATACAAATGCACATATTATTCTTCTCATTATTATTATTATTATTCCCGCTTTTAAGCATGTAAACTTATATACATACATCGACGACCAACGCTGCCAGTGACGTCAACCTCGGTTTGAGAAGCGAGGAAATTCCTCAGCCTCCCATACCGAGGGGCGTATCCTCATCCGCCACTGCAAGAGAGAACAAAGATAATAATTTTATATTTCGTCAGCCTTGACAATACCCTATAAAACACTTAGCCAACAATTAAATGTTCCACTGACACAATCTAATTTTTAAAAAATTTCAAATAAGTGATCAACAGCGTGAAATATTGGTCATGTAATCTATCCTATTCTCATTAATGGGATGGTATATTATAAGTCCAATGCAGTTATCCAGTAGGTGTCCAAAGTTTCTCAAACGAAATATAAACAAAAGAGTTATTTACAATAAGATGCACAAGTATGTGAACATACTTAGTTCGGTATGCAGTTGTAGGGCCTTTCATACAACCTTACTACGAAAACAAACCTGGATCTCAAACACAGACCAGACATCACTGATGTGCCGTTATCTACACTGGCCGTTGTATACAAATCTTGACAGAGTTGTTATTGTCCTCAAACTGACCGTGTCACTGACACTAAAATGCAACTGATGAAAATAAAGACAGTTTTAAATGATGAATTCGTCCCATGTGGCGTTCGGCTTCGGTTAAAAGGTCTGGGGTTCGAATCCCGATCGAGGCTCTTAACTTTGTCTACAATAGAGAAATGTTCTACATGCAATAAGGTTAGGATGCAATTCTACACTGAATTTCAGCGCAAAACCACCCATGGTTTGCTAGATCCAATCGATGTTCGAGGGCTTCACGGATATGCGTAGCCACAATAGTGTTGCGGGCTTTCACCCGTCAATATTTCTTAAAAGCCGTGATTTAAATAAAAGTGAAATACTCTTGAAAGCGGCGTTAAACCCCATATCACCTCACCTCACCTCGTGCCTTGTTTTTACATAAATGATTATAATCATTTGAAGTAAAAGGAATATGTTACGTATATCAGCCATAGGTTAACTGAGTTTATGTAAGTTAAAAAGGTAAAATTAATTGTTAAGAAGAATGCCGTCTAAGTCAGTAGATGTTAACGGAAGTTAATCATGTGCCCTGTTAACCACTGCAAACCATTATCAGTCTCGTTGTTTTAACAATTATATCTATTAATAGCCGCAAGTCAGCCGCGATACATCGTCCATTTTTGTTTTACAAAAATAATTTTCAATACCTTCAATTCGGCGTAATGCTTAACGGATAGGCGATCAGCAAAACAGTCAGTATTTCTCAATAGAATAAAACATTATTAAGTTGACTTATGTGACTCCATATTTGATTATTTTCTTTTCGGCTGCGGATGATCAGGTGGAGATATTTTGACCCTCAGACGATAATAAAATTTGGCATAATATTTATTGGGGAACGTTTGAAGAAAGATATATTTCAATGCTGCCCATTTTGTTTATTCAAGCGTGCCGTGTGTGATGAAGCAAAGTACCCAGAGTAAGAATATATGACAAATCAGAGGTAAGTGTATGTATATAATGT
The DNA here is from genome assembly GCA_921293015.1 of Phorcus lineatus. NCBI lineage: Eukaryota > Metazoa > Mollusca > Gastropoda > Trochida > Trochidae > Phorcus > Phorcus lineatus. The sequence continues at coordinate 38,328,364 of OV121097.1, forward strand.
ATGTGTACGATGACACGCAACACCTCCTATAGTGAATACTATTTTTGTATACACTTGAAAGGCCTTACAGATAAAACGCTATGACAAAGCAGTTTTACTCTCTCTACTAAGTCACGAATGTAGGCCTAGAGATTTGCTTTCCTTTCAAAGTGCAAGTACATGTTCGTATGAAAAATAACTTACCAATACTCGACATGAACGCTGACTCGTGACATTGTCTATTAACAAGGACAGCAACCTATCGTCTCAAGTGTCTCTCTCCGGCTTCCGATAACTGATATGACACCCGATACATACATACATACGGGTATGTTGAGCACTGGTCACGTGATATCGATTAATCTGCAATGACGAATGGCATACTTTCATGCTTAACAACCGATACCGTGAAATAACAAGAGTAATACGGTTATCGATTTGCGCCGTTCTCGGTATACATATAACACAACGTCCATCCCCATCAATCTTTAACGGACAGGACCTTTTGTAAAATTTACAAAGAGCTTTATTGATGTATAATCATCCATTTGTCTATCGCATATATCAATACGCATCGCATGCGGAGGGCCTAGGATCGAGTATAGAAAACTCCCCGATGATAATACAACCGGTCGCCTGTCAGACCCTCAAAGTTTAGATTCAGAATACCATCGTATCACACCGGTACCCAATACCTGCTGGGTGGACAGGGGCATACTTCGAATGAAGTCATTTAACCACTGTGTCACTAGTCCTCAACACATGTTTCAGTGTAGGGCAGGTAATCAACCCTTTTGGACCTTAACTTTACTAAGCAGGTTGCCCATCCATTCCGTGACCCGCGCACGTTGTTGCTGAACTTAACACAGGACCATGTACCACCATTTATTCACGAAACGACGCACAGTTAACATGCGTAACATTCGTACATTTAAAATATTTGTCAATATGAAACAAAATACTAACCGTTAAAATGAGATTATGCAATATCAACCTGACCTCTTATGTTCAAATAAACTTTTTTTTAAATACTTGTTTTATTACAGACATCCCTGTTACATAATAGGACTATTGACTAGGGAAACAGACGCGCAATTAATGTTAATTACTGTAAAATTGATTTTTCTCTTTTCATACAATTTTGTGACACAAGAACAATCAGGTTGCATTCACTCAATCACTAAAACACTACAAATAACTTTGATGTTGAAGAAAATAAAAACACTCAATCACAACAATCTGTTTCTGAAAGGATATAAAGTCTGTCAATTGATCGGAAGGAGGCATAAATATGGATGTAAAATGGTATGGATAAAAATGCTTTAAATTTACAAGATCATGTTAAAATATCCAATTTGTATGAAATGTATCTTACCTAAACTAGAAGATCCGTGAAGACATCGAGCAGGCTGAATTCAAGGGAGGAAACTCGTGTCATCTTATCTCGTTCGCTTGCAAGTGAAGTTGAACAATGTCCAAGTTTCATCTAACCTTTCTGAAACAAATAAAGTTGAGTTGCCCTTGTAACGTTAAGGAACCCTACATTGATGGTAAAGAGAAATTGATCATGCATGCGATTGTCAAATGTATGGCTTTTCGTACAGCGACAGCGATCACTCCACGAGAATCTTTTGAAAGTGATGAGTGATTTTACTTTTTATGATAAAAGTTCCCTTGCTTGTAATTATTGAATGAAAAAATCGATTCGAATCGATGTGGTACCTAGAAAGTGGTTCCAATGAACGTCGTCACGATTGTCTGAAAGTTCTCAACCAATCAATGTTCGAGTATATATGAACCTTCCACGTGTGAATTCTGTTTGTTGATGAAGCATCTAATTAACCTTCGATCCTCCAAACCACGGCATATTTATGTAACAAACAGTAAATGTATTGCAAACTTTTACATATATAATAATTGTCGTTATAAACATTAATAATATTTATATTGGTAAGTTTCCAATCAAACTTGATTGTCACAAACAATGCATAACAATAGGAAAACAACGACTCTTTAAGAAGTACCGCTTTATAACAGTCTTTGATGTTAAACCCGGTAAAATCTTCAGAGACGAAAATCTTGTGTGAGGGGTGGATGTCAACATCCTTATTTATATTTGTGTACATAAATAAGCAGAAATGCCTGCAACTTTTTCATCATAGTGTGTATATTGATCCGACTGCGTATTGTGACGAAATGGGGAGGTTTGTACCGACACATTTTGTCATACACCTACAAGCAAGGTTTTTGTTGCATGTCAATACAATTATAACTTTTCGAATAATGGAAATCAATTTAAGTATAATATATGCAATATGATTGAGCATGATGCTGAGTATTCATAATTGTAAGCTTTTTTTCTTTGATGCATTTGAGATTAATTTAATCCTTTTTCCCCCGAAAAGAATCATTTGCAAAAAGTGCTCAAATCAATATATAAACTTAAAAGTATGTTTGACCAAAGATGGAAAACACTGTAAAGCATTTACAGAAGAAACTATTCTCATTCTATAATAATCACTATTATTATATATCTAGTATTCATCTCTACTCAAAATGTCGAAATTACTGTTTGACAGACACCAAAATATTGTGATATAATCATTCGAAGTTTCAAAAAAGATTTCTTGCAGAAACGTTAAGAAATGTAAAATGATTGAGTGCGACAACAAGAGGCGACACCACACCCCAAAACATGAATATTGATGACGATGATTGACGTTTGACATGATCAGTTGCCATCAATGCAGCAGACATTGTTCCAGTTGTCGAGGGGCGACAGATGACACTGATCAGATTTGTTGATGAAGGTGGTTCCATAAGTATTCTAAAGGATTCAAGTCCGGGGAACATGCTGACAATTCAAAACAACGACGTTGGCGTGAGGCAAAAGGGCGTCGTCATTCAAACTGTATGAGGGTCTTGCGTTACAAAAAATTTCGTGCGGCTGCTGCTGGATGCATATGAATGCAAAGACAAAATATCAAATGGTAAGGATTATTTTGGACTATTCAGACAATGACGCGACTTTAAACACGGATTTGGCTGTCGTGTCTGTACATATAAACCCTACTCTCAATTGTAAACATCAAGGAAATGGTAACGTCTAACCCTCCTGGTACTTGTCAATTTGACGTTGCTATTTTGAAGAGAAACACTTCGCCGTAGGGTGAAAGTGCTGATACCCCATATTGTATTAGTCAACGGTACACTATGTATCGACTAATACGGCCCAGTACCGTCATTGCTATTGAAGTTGCCGTCACAAGCCCTTTTCTTGATAAATTGACTGGATGTTGCGACCATCAGCGGCCGTTATCACACGTGATCGACCAGTCCTTGGCTTGTCAGCTGTATGGACTACATTTTAAGTGGTTTAAGTCTGATTGCGTGTAGCGTGCCTGTAGCCGAAGGTTTTGGTAATGTTGGTATTGTTAGCTCAATGTCTGGCCATACACAAACACCTCTCTCTCTCTCTCTCTCTCTCTCTCTCTCTCTCTCTCTCTCTCTCTCTCTCTCTCTCTCTCTCTCTCTCTCTCTCTCTCTCTCTCTCTCCTCTCTCTCCTCTCTCCTCTCCTCTCTCTCTCTCTCTCTCTCTCTCTCTCTCTCTCTCTCTCTATATATATATATATATATATATATATATATATATATATCATTTTTTTCTTCTTTTTACTTCCAAGGTGTCGTGTTGGCTGTTTTATACAGTATACTCGTGGTACATCAGAATGTTGGTATTGTTAGCTCAATGTCTGGCCATACACAAACACCTCTCTCTCTCTCTCTCTCTCTCTCTCTCTCTCTCTCTCTCTCTCTCTCTCTCTCTCTCTCTCTCTCTCTCTCTCTCTCTCTCTCTCTCTCTCTCTCTCTCTCTCTCTCCTCTCTCTTCCTCTCTCTCTCTCTCTCTATATATATATATATATATATATATATCATTTTTTTCTTCTTTTTACTTCCAAGGTGTCGTGTTGGCTGTTTTATACAGTATACTCGTGGTACATCAGAATAGGTGAATTTCGGGTCTTACGTTAACATTCTATCAAACGTTTTTTTGTCCCGACCTTGGATGCAAGAAGGAGTATGAATTATCAGATCATGTTTATTTCTTTGAAGTTTGGGAAATATTTAGAGTCGTATATTATAACCTCCTTAATTTTTAGCACTTATCGATTTAAAAGATTGTGCTTTTTTGTTTCTATTGCATGAATTCTTGCTTGGCGTCAGGATTCCGGTGATGAATCCACGTTTCATCCTCTGTAAGCAGACGGGCATGAACGTTATCGGGATCAGCATTGTAGATGTCCAAGAGCTCACGACTTGATTCAACTCTCTGGTGTTGATCTTGTGCATTTAAGTTTCGTGGCAACCATCTTGCTGACACCTTGGTCATGTGCAAGTGCTCATGAATTATGATGCATTAAAATACAGTTGCTCCGCATTTGTATTGCGAAATTGTCCATTAATTTCCAGTAATGGACATTTTTAAGTATTCAACAGAATAGGTAAAGGACCACCTTTAGGTTTAATAATTCAGTATCGAAATTAAGACAAATGTACTGGCGGATAATAAACATTGCTTATTATGGCGGTCCTTAACTTATTTTGTTGCTACAAATCAGATTTAAAAATCATGACAAAAAACGGGTGCAATAAATTTATTCCTTAATTACAATTGCTGGTTGAAGATGTTGACGTTGACAGTTACAGACACTTGATTATCATCTATTTGCCTAGACTGGGCTGTACTTGACGTGGTTGCTGCGCTACCTTCATTCTGATGATTGAGCTTAATTCTCGCTTTTGGACTGCACTTTTTTTAATAGGGATATCCCCTAAAACTTCGCTGACAGGAGATAATTAAACATTTGTATGATACTTTTGATACTAATAATCTACAATTTCCCTTTCACTTGGAAAGTTTTTCCCAGATCACACGGATGAAAACCTGATTGTGGACATCTGAACATCGTGTGATACTATTATTTTGTCAGGATGTACGTCAGGGGTTCCGTCTTCAGAGCATCCAATATACGTCCCGTTGATGTAGATCTGTAATAGAATGACAATCAAACGAGTGTAAAGTACCATAACAGCTAGGCCTAAGACATTTTTTTTACAAATATTTACATTCATGTTCAGTGTCTGATATAATGCAGGAACAGTCTATCCCTCAGTCAGTTTATAAGGATACAGGTGCTTTCCAGACTCTTGTCTTGTCTCGTCCTCTTTGTGTTAGAAACACACCTGTAGGAGAGTTTTATACCTCCCTGTCCTCAGGTCACCTCTTAAGATCAAGTATGGCCCATATACTGCAAGGCGTTGGGTTAGTGAACTAGGCTACGTGGTCAATGCTCCAGATAGGTGCAGGCGATCGAGGCATTGTCATGCCAGCCCATTGCCAGACAGACGAACAGCGCATCTGTCCGACAGCACGTTCAAGACCCTCCTCCTCCTCCTGTAGCCAGTCAACCGCCGAGGGAACAAGGGCGGCCCGGCAACACTTCAAGCCCACAGAAAGCCCGCAAATAAACAGGTCTCATCTAAGTTGAGATTTTGTTACACCGTGACAATACGCCAGTGTATCTAGTGCAAACATTAATTTTCAAACATAAATAAGAAAGTATCTCTACAACAAAAATTCGTTCGAAAACATGACATATAAAGTGAACGAAAATAAAGAAAAGCTACGTAAATTGAGGATATTATGTGAGTCAATGAGACATTGCGTTTACACGTTCAGTATTCCCGATGATTATACAGATATTAAGGCACGAGTGTAGTAAACAGATTATAGAACTCACGGATGTGTGAACATCCTTTAAATTCATTCTTATTCCAATGGAACATCTCGGCTTGGTAGAAGAGAGTTTATTACGCCCAGATAGTACCCTGATGTGTGACCCTTATTCTATGACCTTAACAAGATTTTAAGGACGCCAGTTTTGCGTTTTTAAGTAGGCTATAAGAGTCTTATATATATATAATGTTTTTCGGAAAAAAGAAAGAGAAAGAAAATCTACTTCCAAATATAAACATGTTGCCAGCCGTCTCTTCACTTGGACTGTCATAGGTTAGCTAAGGGGTCAAAACATTGTTAATGACGTGTATATTATAAAAAGATGGATGAAGAGAGCCATAACCTCTCTAGGGAAAAATGCTATTATAAAGTCTTTGCTCGTTTCCAAATTAATTTTCTCTTTCTCACTCTGCCCAACCCACCAACAGATTTCCTAAAGAAACTGAATGATATCATGTTTAATTTCCTATGGGATGGTAAGCCTGACAAAATGCAGTCAATAGTAAGTAGACCAGTTTCTGAAGGTAGGTTTGGAATGATAAATATATACGCCTATGTTGATGCTTTAAAGATCACATGGATGAAAAAATTACTTTGTCCTATTCATAACAGGGAATGGAAAGAACTATTTATTGATTATTGCTTTCAGTTCTTTAAGCTCCTAACTTATGGAAGTGAATTTCCATTTATGCTTGCAGAATCATTAGAAAATCATTTCTGGAGAGATACTATGAATGCTTTGGCAAAATACAGCTACATGTATAATACTAAACCAATAACTTATGAAGACTTCCTTACGGAACCTCTCCTGTATGATAAAAATGTACTTATTGATGACAAACCTTTAAAAAGCAGAAAATTCTATGAGCATGACATTACCAACATTTCCTGCTTGCTGATTGATAATGGACATTTTATGTCTCTTGAACAATTTTGTCATGTTTATTTCCAAGTAAATTTTCTTGAATTTCAATGGAAAAATATCTTATTTTCCTTACTATAAAAAACCCCTCAGAGGTGTTGCTAGACAACAATACATGTCTAAGCATTAGAAATCTTTTAAATTGTAAAAAGGGATCCAAAAATTATTATTTTAGATTAACTTATAATAATGAAAGATATAAGGTAATTGAGAAATGGGTAGAAGATATCTTGATCAATATTAAGGATCATGGTATTTTTATCAAACCTTTCTACACTACTTTTGATCCAAAACGAAGATGGATGCAAATCAGGCTGTTTCACATAATTTTACCTGTTTAAAGTTTAAAGTAATATTTGTACCTTCTGTGCAGCAGAACCTGAAATAATAATGCATCTTTTCTGGAATTGTAGAGCTACTACGAATTTTTGGCAGGCTTTTTCACATTGGTTAGATTTGAAATGTGCACACAAAGGCATTCGGCATCTTCATTGTCAGTTTATCCTTTTTGGGGTTTCTCCCACATTTCATACAGATGACACCTTCGAATAATATTACTATAAACCAAGTACCACATTTATAAATGTAAACTGCGTAAGATAACCTCTCAACTATCACACTTTAAGAATGAATTAAAATATTATTAGTCAACAGATAACTGATACTGTATAAAGCTAAATATAATGAATTTGAAGGTAAATGGGCAATGCATGCCAAACTTGTTACTGATTTAGCTGATTATTGTCAGTATGAAGAATATCTAAGATAATGCTATAGGGATTATTGTCAGTATGAAGAATATCTAAGATAATGCTATAGGGATTATTGTCAGTATGAAGAATATCTAAGATAATGCTATAGGGATTATTGTCAGTATGAAGAATATCTAAGATAATGCTATAGGGATTATTGTCAGTATGAAGAATATCTAAGATAATGCTATAGGGATTATTGTCAGTATGAAGAATATCTAAGATAATGCTATAGGGATTATTATCAGTATGGAGAATATCTAAGATAATGCTATAGGGATTATTATCAGTATGGAGAATATCTAAGATAATGCTATAGGGATTATTATCAGTATGAAGAATATCTAAGATAATGCTATAGGGATTATTATCAGTATTGAGAATATCTAAGATAATGCTATAGGGATTAGTATCAGTATAGAGAATATTTAAGATAATGTTATAGGGATGTCACTGTATAAGAGTGAAAAAGAGTGAGTGATTGAAAGGTCTTTGTGTTTTAATTCTTATTCTTTCTCTGTGCTAAAAAATCATGAACAATATTTTGCTTACAAACAAACACACATGTATTTATATATATCTCTGTAGGCTGATATCAGGAATAAATAAAGAAGAAGAAATGGCGAGTGATACCGATATGATTGTCAACGAAGGAAATAAGTAGAGATTATTACCCGAGAAAGTGTGTCATATGACTTATATCAAACGAGTATGAATTTTGGTATTACAGAGCGAGAGAGTGTAACAGTATCTTTAGTGCTGATTCCATTTGAATCGCCTGTTCTCCTTTCGACGGCCCGCAACAAAGACAACAAAGAACAACGTCACAGTCAATGATATATGGAAACTCGGGTTGACAAAATAATTGCTTGGGAAAAGTGATATGTTCTCATGTGCACATATACATAGTATGTCACTGCTTATGAATTACCGTATGAGTAATGAAATATGTTATGCTGATAATATAAATCCAATTGTACATTACCTCATATTTTCCATTCTGGCGTACTATCTCCAAAATGAATTTCGCGCCCGCAGCTAAAGTTGAAGGGACTTTTACATCAGTCTGCCACCTTCCATTCACCTGTTTGTTCAGGAGAAATGTGTCTTTGACGCCACTGTAGTCTAGTCTTACATCAGCTTGGAGAATAAAGTTGGTGGTCTCTACATTCATAACAACACTGAAAGCAAAATGATGTGTCCTTGGTTCATGAAAGTATTGCCTATGCCTAGTGAATCGTACATTATTTGATGGTTTAATTTTCATATATATTAGACTTTATAATGAAAGTGGTATTCTGACCATGCAATAGTGGACTGGAAATTGTGTTTTTTGAAGAGTTGTATGTCACTTTGTTGAAAGACTGGTTTTTTAATGACCTCCCTGCTGAAGTATATAATATATATAATTTTTATATAAAATATAAAATTTATATAAAATTTACGTTTACAGTTATTATCCACAACAATTTCGTTTTTGGAGCATGCTATTAACAGTTATTTCTTTGTTAAAATAACGAATAAAGCATAAAAAAATTTAAGCTTTGTTCAATGTTAACTCATGTAATATACTGAAGAACCAGATAAACTTTTCGAACTACATTCTGACGATAATACCACACTGGTACTGTTGGTATATACTTAAGGTATTCATTAATAAAGAACGAGAATAGAAACAGGTACAGCTAACATCCTTGTCTAACACAAGAGTGAAATATAGTCGCAAGCGACGACAATGACACGATTCAGCAAAATATGAGCACCCTTGGGCTCTTGGGGGCAAACTAAGTGCTTTTCCAAGTTAAGATAGCGTTTTGAAGACATTTTTAGTGCACTGCAGTTGATTTAGCCGTATTCTGAAGCAAAATGACGTTTTGTATACTGTTTAATACGTGATTGTTTATAAGACATCGGAGAGTATGTGCATTTCATCACGCCAGAGTGGTTGCTGCGGGGAAAGTATTAAGAATTTTCGAATTCCAAAACAAACTTGTTTAAGGGCAATCATTTATCTGTGTATCCGTGAAAGTATCATCTCTCTACTGCAAATAGTAGCAGTGCAGTGTCCGCTCGAAGGTGCATGGGGTCGGACATTTAAAAAAAGTGCGCAAATTCAAGATGGCGGCCAAATCACGTGACTTACGATTTTGCCATTATTTACTTTTTTGCTTGCAATGTTACTGCGCATCTTTTAAAACAAGTTGCATGTCTCTAAGTACATTTTGAAAAAATTTCCAATATTAATTTTCAAAACTTTGAGTGGTACTGAGCCTTTAATGCAATGTCAGAATTGGCTGAAAAGTTTCATGTCGCGAGGTCTTTGTAAGGGCTATAAGATTGTAAAGTTTGGTTGTAATTGAGTCGCTAGTTTTGGCTGAATTTTGTACACGAGAATCGTGGAATAATAATAATAAAAAAACACGCCAATAACAATAAGGATTCAGCAAAATTGCTGAATCCTTAATGAGTGATATGGGGTTTAACGCCGCTTTCATTATCAATTCACTTATATCGCGGCTGCTAGTATTATTGCAGGGAGACAGCACGCAACACCATTGTGGCTATGCATCGCGGTGAAATCGCGAGCATCGGCTGGAACTAGCAAACCATAGGTGGTACTGCATTGAAATTCAGTGTAGCGTTGCACCCAAGCCTTACTGCTCGAGAACAGTTCTCTACTGCAGATAGAGTTGCCGAGCCCCTGGCGGGATCCTAACCACGGAACTCCTGATCCGAAGCCGAACGCACTAACCAATGCGCTATTCGGCCCCTTCTAAAACATGAGAGACACTCGAAAAGATCTGTAAGACCATAAATCATTAAATTGAAAAAGCTCAATTGCAAGCTTATATCTTAGATTTGCAATTCAACCATTTCGAACACTCGAAAAGATCTGTAAGACCATAAATCATTAAATTGAAAAAGCTCAATTGCAAGCTTATATCTTAGATTTGCAATTCAACTATCTCTTTAAAGTTAAACTTTTTAAGAAATGAATTTCATAATGTGTTTTTAACGGCATATAAGTTTACCGTCGATGTATGATAGTTCTCCCCTCAAACCTAACTTTAAAACCCTCAGTCATTGCACATGGCATTGCTTCAGCAAAGATGATCTTCTGAAATAAAAGAAATAATCTGATGAAAGAAAAATATAGTGATTGCCTTGATAGCTCTACCTTCTTTGGTCACTTAGGGCGTAATGTTTCCATACTCTTCACAAATCTCCCCATGGAATCTCATTAGGAACAATTTTCATCTAATTATCCGCCCTTGAATCTTGAAAACAATAGCCCATACAACAGCCATATATCATTTCTCCTCACTGAGATAGCTCAGTGTATCCTCTGTTCTTATACGAGCTCTTCTCTGACTAGTGTGAGAGAAGCCCGATCGGTTGGCATTTAAAGATTTTTTTCAAAAAGGAACATTAACAAATTTCGAATAATCTTTTGCAAGGTACAATTGTCTTCGTTATTAATGTATTATGATTTCTCACTTTTGGGTACCGTTTTGGTTACAAATGTATATGAGTTACACATACTTGTACTTGTACAAATGTGATGGATTGCTCGAAATTTGTGAATATATATAAATGAAATTATTTGAAAATAAATTTCATTGCAGATACAGTATGCCCCTAACCCTGTGACCCAAATATCTACCCAAAAGTGATCAACCACGATCAAGCGTTAAAAATTAAAACTACGCCAGATACAAAACTCTTTAACATCAAACGGCAGTGAAATGAATCTGAAATAACAGATATCAAAATACAAAGTGTGCTTTGATGATCATAACACTGAGTTAGGTGGAAATATAACACAATGTATACGGAAGGATTGAGTAGGCACATGTGGACATTTTTACGGTGGATTTTTTTTCACTTTAAAGTAACACAGAGTATGTTTCATGATTTTTCATGTGGCTTTTTTAAGAGCCAAAATACCTTACGACCTGAGTTAAGTTAAAATCAACTTCTTCAACTTGCATGTTTATCTCTAAACTGCCAAAATTATGATATTTCTTGTTTTCAATGATAATCGGAAAATGTCCCTATAAATGTAAAAATGTCGAAATTCGGTGTCCCATTTACATGTTTATAAGTTAAATGACCTACTTAACACTATCAACCTATGTTTGTCTTTGTGTTTCCAAAACTACGTTTGAGTCATTTGCACGCGCCACTGTCCGGTTTTCGATCACAAATCACGACTATAATCCGTTTATTGTCACTATACTGAACTGATAAACATTAGGATTCTGATTTCCTAAACCAGCCACTACGTTTCGATAGAATACACCATTTATGAAATTTGACATATTTGACGCCAACAACATACTCTGTGCCCCTTTAAGAAATAACTCATACATGTTTTATTTCCACAGGCCTGTAGTACATAGTTATACATTTACAGGTAGTAATACATTCTTTCTAAACATAAACGCTTTGTGTATATAAATGGACAAATTTTCTAAATGAGATTTACTTTGGGTATTCATAAGAGATATAAATTTATTAATATCAGGGTGCTTATAGAAATATTTCTTTATGTACATAATTCTTAAAGAATTGTATGCTGGGCAAACACATAAAAAATGATATTCATCCTCGACTTTATTTAGATCACACATTTGACAGATTCTGTTTTCTCTTAAGATTCCTTGGTATCGCCCAGTTTCAATATATAAATCATGACTCAAATTCAAAATAATGTAAAAGCATATCTTGTGCCTCTAGAATTATTGTCACAAACTAAGCTGATTGTGACGAAGAGTATATTCGCCAAACGGGGAATGTACTTTGAGCAAGGGTAGGTGTAAATAAATAACAAATTAGTACTCCAAATCATAGATCTATTCCTCTTTGCGCTCAAATAGATGAATGCGCAGATAACTGCAATCACCAGTTCACAATCTGTCGGATTTACAAAATGCGCACGGAGAAGGAGATGAAGAATATTAGCATTCGTTTCGACAGCATAAGTGCAAATGATTTTGTATTTCCTGCTAATTAACATAGCAATCAACAGATGGCAATTACGAAAACTATTGAAAGGAAATGCATCAGGGAGTTATTTTTATCATGATTCCTTTTCTTCATATCCCCTACGTCATTTATCTTCAGCTGATTAATAAGCTGATTTAAGCTTCCAGTTTTAAAGGGACCATTCGAGCGGGGTATTTTTTGTGGAAACGAAATTCAGGAGGACTTTCCTGTTAACAAATATATATGATTTTTACATGATTCTGTTCAGACTTAATTTCAAATATATACATGAGGTTTCATTTCATTTCAGCTGTTCAAGATTTAACAATTTGACAAAGAATAAAGTGTATCGATCAAAACAGAAAAACTTCGTGAAATGAAGCCAATCATCGGAGCTCCGAATGTGGAATGCATTACCACGACAAAACATTGTCGTAACTGACAACTTTTATTATGAATTATTTGTAAATGTGCCCCTCTTATATCAATCTATAAGTTTTTTCTTAAAAACCGCTCGAATGGTCCCTTTAAGTATTCGTGGGTATTCTTTAATGATTTCGCAATTCTCACAACGAATCTTTCACGAATTTTACGAATACTACAAGTAACACTTACAGGATTATACCAGACTGCTCTGTTACAAGCTCCACAGAGACCTTCCCAGTTTCCAAGCGAGGAGCACGTGTGAGTTGAGCTTGTTCCACAGAAGAGGAAATCAGACAGACAGGTGTATTGAGTGACAGCGCCCTCGTATTGTCCTGTAGAAGACTTGGTAGAATTGGCCATATCAGGGGCAGGACCACATCCAGCGTGTTCATCTACGAAAACATTAGATTGCGTTTGCGTATTGTTTTACTCTTCATATTTTGGTTAGAGGTTGCGTGAGTTAATTCTTTTTTTATTTTTAGATTAACGTATTTTATTTGATTAAATTTCATTTCTTAATATTTGGTCATGGATCAGTTAGGTGTATGACATCTTTTTCAGAATTAGTGTTTGGAGAAAGGTTAAGATAGTAATTTGAGCTACCAGAAAAGATAGAAAAGAAAGATCATGGATTTGACTGTAGGGAAAGGCTATGGGAAAGGCTGCATATAGGTAGACCACAGAGGCGATTACTTAGGGCACATGGACTGCAGGCGAAGCAAGGCAGAGTCTGAGGACCTTAACTCTCAAACGGTATAACGGGGCCTTTGAGGCCTGGTGTACCTTGTAATTGATTACAGAAACGCTTTGAAACCACAATGTATTCAACACACGTGGTATACTTAACACTGACACAAGGTCAACAAAATCTCTGTCATCATATAGATAACATACAGCCGAAAATATTTGTCACCCTTTTAACCTGAAGGCGGGCCAAAAAGGCTCAGACAAATTGTTTCATTGATTGTATCGAGATGAAAAGGGCTGATGAGCCTGTTATGGCTTACATTTAAAAAAAAATGACCTTGTGGAATAAGCAGGCGGTAAAGTTTTAACTGGATGAGAATGGCCATGAAAGTAATTTTGAAACCTGTTATGTAACATCTGAACTATCTCAAAAATCAAGATCATTAGATGAATCAAAGATTGGATGTCAATGGCAACTCACACAGTTTTCAAGCCAACGAGATCTTGTGGACTGGTTTGTGTACGGTACAGTTCTCTTTGAAAATAATCCAGACCAAAGACTCAGATAAATACATGTAGCTACTTGATTCCAAATACACGGTTGTTTTTAAAAAAACCCTGTTTAGTCATACATTTACTAACCAAATGTTCAAAATTAATTTCCTTTCACATTGTAACTTAAAATAGCCATAGAGTATGTTGATGCTAGTACACAGTACATAGTACACAGTATAAAACAATGTGTTGAGTCACAACTGGCTTATGAGACACTAAAAACACATGCTACTGATGATAAATGCATATACTTAGATATAAGATAAGGAACATAATCAGATTAGTAACAACTCTCTTCTTTTAAACATTTTTAAAATCGAGGAAGCTAAAATATTTTGCAGATGTGTTTCATTCATAAGAAAAACAAACTTTTCATAATCATTTATGTCATAAAAAGCTTCGTTTACTTGTGGACAGTACATCTACATGTTTTGTCTGATTGAAACATTTTTCATTTCATGCAAAAAGAGTTTAGCAAACAAGCACAATCGACTTATAGCAATGCCTCTCCCGAACATATGCTTGGTTGAAATAAAAGTACTTACAACTGGTCAATTTAAACGCACTAGTGCACACCAATATTTCGTAAACACAACGAATGCACAGAAACTGCATATCTCTCGATATTTCTCACGATCCTCACTCAAGTAATCTACCTCGTAAGTTATTTAACAAATATTCAGGTAGTAAATTGATTTTTAAAGATCAGAAGTATTTAATGCAACGTAACTTTAAATACGCATGAACTACGATATCGGAAATATTAAAATTTTGCTTATAATTAGAAAAGCAGAAACGGCAGCCGCTTTGGTCAATCTAATAACAATGCTAATGCTTAAATCGGTTTATTTACAACATTGATTTCATAAAACATATTTCATTCTTTGTTCTCAGTTAAAAGTTTAGGTAAATTCAATAGCTTCACATAATACTAGTTTAGCCGCGTCCATAATTTATCCGTTTTGTGCACAGCTAACCATAGATTTTTTATATGTCCAATCCGACAGCGGCTGTCTAAACCTTTTTCATTGTTGATTGCAGCTCAACTGTAATGAATTTTAAGTATTTCTTTGCATCGATAGAAAGTTTAAGTGAATGCATAAGTCCTCTTAAACCTTAAGAATTTTATACATGATACATGAAACAGAAACAAATGGTTGTGATATTGATTTTATTTTTCGATATAATTTCCCTGGACTTCGATGCACATTTCGGTCACATTCAACCTTTTTTTTGTGAGAAACTTGATAAGTTGTAAAACTTCCATGATAACAGGAGGGTAACTGTGTTCAGGGCTGTAAATCTTAAGTAAATGGTCGGGAAGGGTTGTTTATGTCTGTAAACTTTCCTCAGATCCTATGTCATCAGGCCTATCTGGATAATGACATCAACGATGATGTCTTCAGACGTGTTTCAATACTCACTACTATGAACTTATTGACTTAATTGAGTTAATTAAAGTAATATCAAAGAGAAGTATTTGGTAATGAGGGGGGAGGGGGGGGGGTAAATAAACAAAGAAGGGACACACTGAGGAAAACTTGTTTTCATTTCTTTATATAAGAAAATAGGCTTCGATTGGGAAAATATGATGAGTTGGTTCAGAAATTCTGGAAGGGTTTCCGAATCGTTAAAGAACAGGATGATGGTTAGGAGTAAGGTTATAGTTGGGGTGAGTAAAAAGGTTATGGCGAGGGTAACGCTATAGTTAAGGGACTAGGTTATTGTCAGGATCACAGTTTGGGTTACGACAAGGTTATGGTTTCATAGGGTTGCGGTTACGATAAGACAAAAGGTTACTGTTTGGTCGAGGCTGATGACTTCAGTTAGGGTTAGGAATACAGCTTATGTTAGAAAAGAAACTGTGTCAGAACCAAGGAAGTAAACAGCCCTGCGTTCAGTATCACAGAATTCACGGGATGTCCGCGAGCGCTCGAAAATACTCAATGTTAAAAGAAGGATACATGCCACGAACTGGGTGTTATTGAACGCAATGCTGGTTTAGTTTACTTTAGGGATATTGTTTGGTAGTCTTAGAGTTGAAGCCCTTACCTGCAACACACCTTGGATAATGGAGTCTGTCAACAACACATTTGTTACCATTTGAACACGTGATACCTGCACACAATCCGGCTAACTCCTGCAAAAAACAATGATTCGATATCCTCAATATACAAAGTCGCAAAAATCTTTGACATACGAGTATAATGGTAAATGTTCATCGAGACTTTACATTTGTGAGGAAAACAATGAAGTTATATGGATGTACAACTTCTTTATTTTTACAATGGCGACGTTTCTGTATAGATCCTTATACTGTTATGAAGCATATGGGAAATTATCATTGTGAAAATAAAGAAATTGTACATCCATAGAATTTAATTGTCTTCCTCACAAATATATAGTCACTGTCATTCCTTATACCAGCAACTTATAGAATGCCACTGAAACAATTCTACATTTGTGATTGATACTCTAATACTTCATCATAACATGCCCTCTTATGGTTTCCTTACCGTTTGAGAGTGGTAATGCATAAACAAGAGTATGAATTAAATTTATTAAATAAATCAATCTCCACGGGCCCGATTGCAGGCCTCGAAACGACGCCTTGCTGATGAAGTAAGTTGACGTATGACTTGCACGGGAGCTTTTCGCCATTCTTCTTGGAGTACGAAAATCAAGATCATGGTTTATGGCGAATTTGGGAGAAAACTAATCCAAATAAAAATATGCCAGCGTATGCTATCCTTTTGGCACACATTGACTTTAACTGATAAATCTGAATTATCCAATTTTTTAAAGTCAAACAGCGTAAACAAATAGAAAGAAAACCATCAATCAGACCAATTGATTCACTTTATCAAAAAGTTATTTGATAATATAGGATTATCAATTGTATTTGTAAATCCCCCGGCATGCTTCACGTCGTACCTAGTTTTAAAAGCTGGACAAATTCTGACAGAGCAGTTTATTCAACAATGGATCCGAAAAGAAAACATCTTTTCCAGTTCAAAGGTACTATATTATCAAAACTGCAAACAAACACTTGGTTTTGAAAGTACCTCCTGTTAACCAGAAACATTTCTATGCCGATTCTGTATTCAGAACTTTTAATCTTAACTTACCAATTGAAACGGGAAGATAGCAAAGCATACCGAGAGATGAAAGTAATTGTGAACTTTGTAACTTAAATGAAATAGGTGACGAAATGAACTAAATACATAAATGTCCAATATTAAATGCAGATCGTGAACGATACTTACCTACAATTAAAAGTAATACCGATATGTATATAACCTTATCTTAAGCTTACAGTTTATGACACTATTTTGTGATTTTATGTATTCTTATTATAAAATCACAAAATAGTGTCATAAACTGTAAGCAGCCCAATCCTGTTTTACCATTTTTCCTTGAAAACTTAACAGGAAATGAAACTGGGTGTAAGGAATTTGATGAAATATTGAAAACTTAAAAACATTAATGAAACATAACAAAGTTACACAATAAAGTGGGAAAAAGACTTAGGTGTACTCTCTCCGGTTGGAAGCGACAAATTGGATCGAATGCAAAAAACACCTTGGTAATTACACTTATCAAAACCAACTTAAATCTTCGTATACCCAGAAAACAGAAACAATGTTCTAAATATGATATTTCTAAACATAAAATATACTCGTAATATAATATTTTAAAGCAAAACAACAAAATAAATTACCACACATCCAATACATTAAAAACGACATTTGCAACATACATAACACAGAAATATATTCTGCATATACTCAATGTAGTTATTCAAAATCTATGAAATTCTGGCCACCTGTTTACATTTTGTTCTCTTTTAAGTAATTATCCACCAACAAATCATTTTGAAAAAAATTATCATGTACATCCATAGATTATAATTTCGAACCTTGAATAGTTCCGTTTTCATAATTCAAATATACTCTGTCCTTTTTGTCAATTACTCTGTTGAAATGAGTTGTTTCTATTTTGATATGCATGTTTGAATTTGAATACACATATATAAGGGGGAAAATGACACATAGCCAACGTTACTCTTACATGTTTCATTGACGTCTTCAGGGAGTTTTCTTCATTGATAGCTTCAGGGAGACTTTATTAAGTATAAACACTCACCCTGGGCCACAGAGCAATGTCAGTGAGGAAGAACTCTGGGTCGGTGCGTGTATAAATATATTTAATATTTAAGTATGAAGACAACAAGTATCAACACTCACCCTGGGCCACAGAGAGATGTCAGTGAGGAAGAACTCTGGGTCGGTGTGTGTATAAATATATTTAATATTTAAGTATGAAGACAACAAGTATTAACACGCACCCTGGGCCACAGAGCAATGTCAGTGAGGAAGAACTCTGGGTCAGTGTGTGTATAAATATATCTAATATTTAAGTATGAAGACAACAAGTATCAACACTCACCCCGGGCCACAGAGAGATGTCAGGGAGGAAGAACTCTTGGTCGGTGTGTGTATAAATATATTTAATATTTAAGTATGAAGACAACAAGTATCAACACTCACCCTGGGCCACAGAGAGATGTCAGGGAGGAAGAACTCTTGGTCGGTGTGTGTATAAATATATCTAATATTTAAGTATGAAGACAACAAGTATCAACACTCACCCTGGGCCACAGAGAGATGTCAGTGAGGAAGAACTCTGGGTCAGTGTGTGTATAAATATATCTAATATTTAAGTATGAAGACAACAAGTATCAACACTCACCCTGGGCCACAGAGAGATGTCAGGGAGGAAGAACTCTTGGTCGGTGTGTGTATAAATATATTTAATATTTAAGTATGAAGACAACAAGTATCAACACTCACCCCGGGCCACAGAGAGATGTCCGTGAGGAAGAACTCTGGGTCAGTGTGTGTATAAATATATTTAATATTTAAGTATGAAGACAACAAGTATTAACACTCACCCTGGGCCACAGAGCAATGTCAGTGAGGAAGAACTCTGGGTCAGCGTGTGTATAAATATATCTAATATTTAAGTATGGAGACAACAAGTATCAACACTCACCCCGGGCCACAGAGAGATGTCCGTGAGGAAGAACTCTGGGTCGGTGTGAACATCCCCGGGGTCTCCTGCACTGTCCTGAGAGGCGAGATGACAGGTGCGTGTCTCTCTCTGGTAGGACACGGACATGCACGTGGAGACTGTCAGACAGTGAGACACACACGTGTAGAGGGAGACACTGTCCACCATCTTGAACACGTTGGAGATCATCCTCTTCCCGTCCTGTGTGACCGAGTCAAGATCTACACACCCATCCGACACTCCATACACGCACAGGATCACATAGATTGTCAAAGTTTTCATCAGCGACGTAGTCTCCTTAGTGCTTAAAATAAAGTATTTATGTTTATATACATACATACATACATACATACATACATACATACATACATACATACATACATACATACATACATACATATATACATACATACATACATACATACATACATACCACAAAGACAATTCATTACTATTGATAATTCTCGTTATTATCTGAGAGAGAATGTCTTTATGTTTTTATTTGACATTCAAATGGTTTCACTTAAATGATTTACATTTTATAAGCTTTGTATTAATGTTCAAATTTCAAACTCCGAGAACTGAACACTTTTACCTTTACTTCATTAAATGAACATAAATTCCGTCAAAGATGATAAAATATCGAAGTATTCGTTGCTATGACAATTGAATACGACAGATAAAAATGAACTAGGCAAGTATATAAACGGCAAATCAATTTTTTACGTTGCTATGATAAAATACCAAAGTGATATTAAACGTATTTTATCATCAAATGCGGCTCATGTTGTTAAGACAGGACAGATCACCTTGCCAAGATCATACTTTCGGGAGCATCAAGAAGCATTCA
Organism: Phorcus lineatus; assembly: GCA_921293015.1. Taxonomy (NCBI): domain Eukaryota; kingdom Metazoa; phylum Mollusca; class Gastropoda; order Trochida; family Trochidae; genus Phorcus; species Phorcus lineatus. Next base: position 38,348,394 of record OV121097.1, read on the forward strand.
CATAATGTGACTTCTCGTCAAACATTACTCGACACTGACTCGAAGCTCATCGGAAGGTTTACGATCATCTATTAGATGGCAACTATATAAGAGACCTAGACCTTGGTATAGCTTCCAAATCATCTCTCCAGAGCTGTGTATAAACCACAGCACATTGCAGTGGCCAAGATGCCATAAGAGGGGATATCAAAAAGTTTCAATTATCACAGACACATATCAAAGGTACCAACTTTATTTTGTTGTCATGTTTTTAAGACTTCTCTACAAAGTCACCATCCAGAGATACACATTTTCCCCATCGCTTCGAACTTGCGCAGACCGTCTGAATAGACGACCCCTGATTTCATGGAAAACCAAGTCCTCCACCTCTCGAATGATGTCATTGGTGTCCTCAAAACGACGTCCACGAAGTGGATTTTTCATCTCGAGGAACAAGAAGAAGTCACTTGGTGCAAGATCGGGTGAATAGGGGGGATGAGGTAAGATTTCAAAGCCAAATCGCCGTGTCTCCACAGCAGCTGCTTGACAAGTGTGAGCTGGGACATTGTCAGCTAACAGGCGTACACCTCTGGTGAGCATACCGCGGCGCTTCTGTTTAATGGCATCTCGTAACTTGCTCACCAGGTTGCAGTAATAAGCTTGCAATAATGGTCTGAACCTTAGCTAGATAATCCGTCAGGATGACTCCACGATAATCCCCAAAAAATTGACGTCATGACCTTTCCTGAAGACTTTAGCACGTTGGCCTTTTTGGGAGGTGGTGACGTTGCATGCTTCCACTCTTTGCTCATCTCTTTTGTCTCAGGATCATATTGATAGACCTAGCATTCATCTATGGTAACAGGACTTTTGAAGAAATCCTCTTCGTCTTGACATGTCCCTTCGATTCTGTTCTGGAGTCAGTAATCGAGGAACCCAGCGTGCTGACACTTTGGACATATGCAACTGGTTATGGAGTATGTTCCATACACTGCTATAACTAAGACCTGTTTCATGCATTATCATTTGTAGAGTTACGCGGCGATCTTCTTGAACCAGCGTCTCAACCTTCTTGATGACATCCATATCATCGGTAAGTGAGGGGCGTTCACATCTTGGCTCATCTGCGAGGGACATGTGGCCTGTCTGGAAATTCATTTTCCATCTCACAACAGTGTCATAGGATGGGCTGTCATTGTCATAAACAGATTTCAACTCATCATGAGTTTGACGTGCAGTATAGCCCTTCAAATGTAAAAATTTAATTACACTGCGCGCCTCAATTTTCTCCATAATAGGGGGTCCTGTGCTTTTTGGTCAACAGACGTGAAACTGGCTGTCGCGAAAAAGACTATTGTTGACTAGAATTGAACTAGACATGGATCACTTTAGCTACAGTGACCATTTGGTCCGTATTCACCAAACTTTTTGATATCCCCTCGTAATTATTGATAAGAAAGAAAATTGTCAGACAGAAAACAATTTTAGTTATTAGATGGAAATATTCTCATTTCATCATTGAAGATGTCAGATTGCAGAATATATACATATTATATTACAATTCATAAGAAATGTTTACGTTTGGTTAATTTTGACTACAAAGCACTTCATTAAAAGTTGTCATTAATTTCATGTCATTGACATTACTTGGTGTTGATTATGAAAAGAGTTTGTGCAGATACTTGATGCTAATAAAGTATCTATATATTACTGCCATGTTAAACTTTACAAATAATCAAAATTTTAGAGAATGTTTTTTCTAATGCAATGCTTGAATTTGGTTCAATTTTAATGACACTGATAAAGAGATAACTGTTGAGAAATGGTGAGGATTTTAAAATTAAAAAGATCAATTTCTCGTCTACATTATATAATGTCGAATGCTGAACTTATATCATATAAAAAGATCACCGTACTAGAAATATACATATCAATATTCATAATCTTAAGACACAAATGCCCGAAAATAACAATCTGAGAGAGTAAAATCGTTTCATTGAGTATTTACACCTGTTTGAAGATTTCAGTATAGTACGAGAATACTTATACAACGATTATTAACTAGCTTAAAGACACGTACAAACTCAGAGATTTTCAGTAAGGAGTGGACCGGCCTCGAAAACTATCTTCACTTAATTTCCTTTTCCATATCTTCCTTCTGCTGAAGACGTGTTTTATGAATGCGTTCCGTAGTGGAATCTCAAGCAAAACTAGTTATCATTTACATAAACGTTACATGTAGGTACAGACGAAAAAATTATAGAAACTGTTCTCCCGAGAATCAGCCCACGTAAAGAACATTACAAATACTTCAGCAACTGAGTCAAAATTTGTCGCGGAAAATTAGCCTAAATGAGGATTTAATTTCAAAGACTATTGAGAGACGTCTTAATGTTAAAACATTACCTTTTTCAGTTTTTCCTGTCTGAATATCTGTTTGGTTACAATGAAAATCCACAAGTGTTATGTTACTCTGTATGTATGACATAAAGGTTGCAACAAAACTAATGAGTTGTTGAGGCTAGATACATTTGTTCATGTAAATGTCAAGTTGGTATCTAGCGATTCAATCATTTGTTTCGATAGACACTTAATAATTTAAACTCACCTTTGTTTCTAATGGAAAAGGTCATTGTGGTTACTATTTTCTCATGTTATGATAGAAAACTATTCTGTTATCTATATAAATCTATATCTTTACAATATTACTTCTAATAAAACATTCATTTTTTCTCAAAGCCAATTTAGATTTGGTTAAAAATTGTGTGATTTGTTCTCAAATTATTATATAAAATTAATCAATCTTTTATTTACAAACCGTTACTTCTGCTTCATATCATTTGAATATTTAGATGTACAAATCACAAACTGAATATATAATAAAAGTAAAACATTTACTTAAAAGATACTTTTTTATTGATGTAATGTGTTCATCTACATATGCAATAGGCACTGCGGCCAGATTGTGAAATTACTGCTGTAGCTCGCGATGGTGATTTAAGTAGAAAAAGACTCTACTTTTCTACAATTGTATACAGAATATCACCCTGCAAACCGCCATTTTTCCTGCAATAACGCGGTACCAACAAATTTTATGCAATTCAGCATAGGAATCAACTATAAAAACTATATAAAAAGACCTAAGGTAAAGCTATTTGACGTAAATTCACGTCTAACTGAGTTTGTGAAATTTGTCAGTCGCCACTTAACATGTCACGTGATCGAACGATGACATGTGACGTTCGAAAGTAGTTACGTTTGATTGCACGAGATGGTATCGCACAAGTGTATTACCAACTCATTGTTATCTAATGAGTGATCTCCCAACGGTGGAGCAATAAAGACCTCTGTAAGTCAATCGTAAGAAGTATATTAGTTTATTGCAACGATTGAAAGTGAATGCATTGTATCATAAATATATAATAATTTGATATATAATAGCAAATTTGAGCGTAAAATTACGTGCTTTAACACAATTTTTTAATAGTCATATTCTCTGATAATGAGTAAGCTGGGTAACACATATTTATTGATATCACAGATTCTACAGATTGTTTCAATTTTTATCATTTCTTTCACAATTTAAATCTTTTTATTATTTAAGAGCAGTTTAAAGTGGCACATGATGATTAATATTTCCGTATTGTTAAGAACGATAGTTAATATTCCGCATAAATGAAGCCTTTCATTACCTCTACATCTATATGTACATACACGTACGTACATACACATTTAGAACAAGATTCTACAACCAAGCATTACTTAGAAATGTTATCAGTATGTTTTCCTAATATTTTAAATATGGCAATTGTGCATCTATTTGATAATGATAATACTAATAATAATAACAACCCCTTTTTACAATGCAAATTGGAAATTCTTTATGCTCGTGATATCCGGCAGCCATTGTACAGCGCTAGTTCAAGCGTTGTTCCATCTCTACAGTCATTTGGTAATACGCGGCTGGGAATAGAACCACGGCCTCCCAAGTGAAAAGCGAACGGTCTACCATTTGAGCTACTTCTCCGGTGACATTTTCTTCATGATCAATATAGCGGCATTGTGCCTATAATCTTAACCGGTATGATATAAATTCATCGTAGGTTATTCTAACGACGGGTGTTTCCAGCAATTTCTCAAGATCTCAAAATCTCAATTAAACGCCACTAATTTGAACCAAGAAATTACCAAACAGCCTACAGGGACATAACAAAAAATCGATTTTGATGCTCCCTAAATTTTAACAATATTACAATGTAGGTTTGTGTTTGTGTCAAATTTTAAGTTTTGCATGCATTATTAATATCTATCGATAGTTTCCTTTCATGTATCTTTCATAAATACAAGGTCTTAATAATAAATATATAATCTTACATGTAATATGCAGCTTCGTTCAAGTACTTATAATTATCTCAGTCTTTATACCAGCCTTACTGCAAATTAGGTGTATGTGTTACTGGAATTAACTGTTGAGAGCAACTAATTTCATATTTACTTTTCTCTAGTCTGCAACCGATACCTTGCTTGTCTGGTGTACTTCATTGGTGGAATCGATCGTCTAGATACAGAGCATGACATTAGCATTGCAGTTCATAGTTAATTAACTGTTGAATATCGGCTCATACCATACCATATCTGTAACGGCTGTCAACAAATTAGGGTAGTGCTGGTAGTCCCAGGGGTCTTTTTCAAAGCTTATATGTTAATGGAACACGTCTTGGTCAGAAGCAAGAAATTTGAAACAGACATAGAGGTAGGACACATTCTATTATATCGTATCGAAAGCATTCATCGTGGGTACACATTAATAAAACATGTTTTTGACAGAAGCAAGAATGAAGAAAAATAATTAGTTCACGGTATATTTCGAGGACGCTCAGTTCTTAGCTGAAGAGCTCCGAGGTGTTTTGCTTGTAATTGGTAAGCTATAGATGTGTGTATAAGCGAGATTGAAATCATCACAGAAGTTTTAGAATACAATACTCTTTGACTGCTGTATAATATTATATAATGAGGGTTTATTTCCACTTTGTATATTTTGACGTAATCTACTGTGATGTATTTTCATGAGTAATGATATCATTTCTTCAAGAACAGCACACCATTTTAAATAAACAACATTCGGTCAATGCAAGATGGTCACAAAATTGTGGATTAAATCTTTGACCGTGTCCGTGATCCTTTACGTGTATGGAGTGTCGGACGGGTGTGTAGACATTGACTCGGTCACACAGGACGGGAAGAGGATGATCTCCAACGTGTTCAAGATGGTGGACAGTGTCTCCCTCTACACGTGTGTGTCTCACTGTCTGACAGTCTCCACGTGCAAGTCCGTGTCCTACCAGAGAGAGACACGCACCTGTCATCTCGCCTCTCAGGACAGTGCAGGAGACCCCGGGGATGTTCACACCGACCCAGAGTTCTTCCTCACTGACATCTCTCTTTGGCCCAGGGTTAGTGTTTATGCTTGTTGTCTTCATACTTAAATATTAAATATATTTATACACACACCGACCCAGAGTTCTTCCTCACTGACATCTCTCTGTGGCCCAGGGTGAGTGTAGAAACTTAGTATACGTAATATACATTTTATATACAAATCAATAAAGTGTTGCAACCCCTGCTTTTGGTAGGGTATGATAGTTTCGGTGATTGTGGAAGATAATAGTATAATTACATACAACGTAATGATGGAGAGATTGAAAAAGCATTCTATTGACTATGAATTAGACTGTAAACGGACATTCTCTGACCCCATGGTTTATCAAAACGTTGCTCTTAAGCATTGGCAGGGATCGTATAGACAGGGATATGAAACTAATAGCTGATTGTATTAAATTACTGCTACACGGGGGTATACACAACTCGTCTCGCTCATTAGCTGGCCCAGGCAGGTCACGCTCCACTGCACATGGAGACTGGGTTCTGTTTTTGCGCAAACGTCAATGCGCGGTGTTGTGTAACCAGTTGCGCAATGAAAACAACAATGCATTGTGGGTCTTCGTATCACTTCTGTTCGCGGACCTGACACAAGAATTCAATTAGCTATTTTACGAATGGGATAACTTTACAAAAAGAAAGGTATATAGATAGATGAATAATATCCTTTTGGTATAGTTGTAAATAGTTAATTTGATAAAAAATATTCAGCATGTGTACCGCTCGTACTTTTCTATCAAAATAGCGAGCACATCAGCCATTGTGTGTGCATTGATAGCAACGAGCTTGAGCATTGCCTCAAGTAATATTATAAAATATCGTTGTACATAGGGAGGTAGTTTCCAAATATGTACTTTTCCGACAGATGGATGTTGTCTGATTGTATTTGCACTATTTGGTAATTGAATATTTTTTCTGTAAGTGTGGTTATCGGTCTACTTTTCACATAGGATGACTAGACTGTCGGCCATTTTGTCTGCACTGATAGCAACGAGCTTGAGCATTGCCTCAAACAAGCCTTAAAAATACCGTTGTACATTGGAAGGTAGTTTTCCAAAAATGTACTTTTCCGACAGATGGATGTTTGTCTGATCGTATTTGCACTATTTGGTAATTGAATATTCTTTTCTATAAGTGTGGTTATCGCTCTTAAAGATAATATATCCCAGTTTTGTATCCGACTTCAATCCCCATTTTCATAAAGACAATACATTCAAGTAAATAAAACACCAAACAGAGTTTCGATGCGTCCTTTAATTAAAAAGATATAACGGTCCAACCGTAGAGCGTAGAAATTGGCCGCCTCGAAAGCCCAATTAAATAAGTCCCTAGAGTGGCCTGAGCTCTCCTTCGCTGGATGTGACGTCATAGACAGGACTCGCTCCGCGTTTGTTTGTAAACAAGTATGTATCAATGCAGATATGGGTCGCATTCGTCTACGTTTTCATTGCGAAAGAGACATGCCTTCTCCCTGCGTTGCTGCCAACTGTACTAATAAGAAATCAGGAGACATTCAATTGCATTAGAATTAGAGTTTAGAATTAACAAAAGGTAAAATTGAAGTCATAAAGCTGCCCCGGAGAAACATTTACCATTTTATGTAGCCTTACAGTGGATAATTTATAACCTATTTGATATTGATAAACATGAATTGCAGTATTTAGTAATACAGACTTGTTAATATTTTGTCATGTGTCACGTGTATTGACAAACCTAATTACCTTCATCAAGTTTCAATAAAGGCTGTTGATCATGTGTGAGGATAAAGTTTAGATAACTAATCAGTGCCTTGTGTATTACCTATTGGAAATGTGCCAGGTGCTGAGGTCATTAAGTTTATTGCTTAATTGCCATAATGTAAAGGTGTGTGGCGTTTCATATAGACTGTTAGGCAATAACTTTATGACTATATTGTCTGGTGTGAAAAGGTAGTGTTAGGTAACTATAAACCTCTCTCTGGTAAAATACCGGTACTAAAGTACTGAAGGAAATGGAAATAATATGCTTTTCAGCGTTAATATTTTTATTTGGTTGAAATAGTTAAAACTGAAAAAGAATTTCATATTTACAATACATTTAACTTACATCACAATCAACAATAAATGTTGTGTTATTATTGACAATATTGGCCTAGATAGTACCACACTCTTTATCTCAAACACTGACCATAAACTCACACAAAACAACAATAATCTGTATCCTTACTATGCAAAATACATTAGTACGTAACTCGCGAATCAAGAGGTACATTTACTTATTCATTATCACTAATAACTGGTTAATAAGGCCAAAAACAGCTGCTCGAAACCGTCGTATCCCAATGACGAGATCCGGAAGTTGCCGAGAAGCAGTCCATCGAAAGCGAGATCTCATTGTTACAGTCATGCAAAGCAGAAACACGGAGTTACGATACTGAGCTGACACTTTAAAATGGCACAAAGTGGTAACAAATATTCTACATATACAATGGTCAATCAACGACACAGGGGGATAGTCGATTTGTCTAGGTGTTCAAACCAAAAATAGTCACAATGGCGGCAGATATCAGTTTGGGTTCACTCGATCGGCATTATCGGAGATTAACAACCCAAACAAATAAAAAGTTAATTAACGTCAAACAGAATATGTCGATGTATTGATATTTGGTGACGTAGGGGCTATTTTATAAGTGCAATCAGTGAAAATATATACGTTCACGACCGCTGGAATCTATAATGTAAACAATGACACAAATCAGCCAGTCGTTAACGAGTCCTGTCTATGTCGTCACAACCCCCCTAACACCTGATTGGCTAATAAAACGTTTGGCGTCTGTTTTCCGGAAGTGTTTATAAAACACGTTTTTTTCTGCTATTTTCAGATGGATATTGGAACCTAAATAGTTGTTGATATTTATTCTTAACTGTGTTATGAAGTATTTCCGATAATCGTACCCCCTATGTGGATATATTATCTTTAAGTGAATATTTTATGTGTCTAAAGATACACGTCATAGCTTGATCATCTTGGATATATCTACACACCAATATTCTTTAAGTTCTTTAAAATCTATTCACCTTCTCTAAAAGAAAAACATATTGTCGAGCGATCGACGCTTCCGTCTCACTGTTGTGACAACAATACCACAAGGGAGACTACTCTGTTGTTTTTTTTACAGAGATTACCGGATAGAGCCGGGAACAGAGCCGGGAACAGTGCGCTAATGAGTATGCGTTGTGCCCGAACCCAGTCGTATGTGCGTTGAACCGTAAAGCGAGACGACATAGATTGCTAATTAGCCCTAGTTTCATATCCCTGTCTATACGATCCCTGGTATTGGGTTCAAATTGGTGCAAAAAGACAACAATTCATATATGGCCATAAATAAACAATTTAATTACGAAACAATAACTGTGAGTTGTTTTAAGGATCATTCAGGGACTTCAGGTACAAAAACAGTCAATATTGCGAACTTCCATCATGCGCTTAATGACAGCTTGAAGTCTTCGCCTCACACCCCTCACCAGACGTCGAAATCGCTTGTGGCAATCGCAGAAAAACTCAGGTCAAATGATATTTTGGCTCTATTCAACCAACATATAAAATTAATGAAACATACCCTGTGTCACTTTCATTGACATATAACAAATGACATTACTTTGGTATCAGAGTATTAAACCATCGTTTCTTGCAGAGTTTAGCTGGGCCGTGTCAAGGAACGACATGTGGAGATGGAAGCAGATGTGTTGTTGACAGACTCAAAAATCCAACTTGTGTTGCAGGTACATTCCAATTGACAAAAAAATAATTATCAGTGGTTTTTTTCGTTCAAACGGTAATTCATGGTGATGACGTCACTCATTCATGACAACAGAGCATTATATTTCACTGCTTATTGCCTCTCCCGGTCATTTTTAATGTCTTTTGTTTAATTCATAATATTGAGTCCACTTTCCTTTATCCTTGCTGAATTCAAGCTGGTGTTGGTAAATGCTTTGACATAAACGTCTCAAATATGGATTTATATTTTTGAAAATATTGTCACAATACGTGGTTTGGTTGGGGACTCGCTTATCATCTAGCCAGAGGTACACGTTCTTAGTAAACACAAATAAGGTTTTTAATGATTTTATTACAAAAACAATCAACATCAAGTTACCCGCCCCTGGTGGTTACATTTGAAAACGCTCTGAGATTTTTTTCTGAAAACTGACGAAACTAAAGTTATCGGAGATTTGTAAATATATTTCATCGAATGCCAAACTGTGACTGTTTGAAGCTTAATCATGGTGGATCTTGCCACCTACAGAGCAAGGATAGGAACTTTTCGCCATCCACCCGGCACTCGGCAGGTGCCGGGTGGATGGTACTCACCATTCACTCGACGCCGATTTCATGCCCTATGCTCCCTACTTCTCACTATATATTTGTCACTCTCTGCCCTCATCATTTGTAACCAGAAGGTTTTTGACAATTTCTCATTTGCACATTCTTTTCCGAACGAAACAATATTTTATTGTGTTACGTGTGACGTCACCAACCCGAACTGTGACCTAGTCTTGTCTATCCACCACTCCGCACATGCTGCACATGATCGTGGTCTGTGTCTACTCGGGGACAGCGCACTTCCCGTGTGAGTAATCGTGCAACCTTTGTTATGCTCGAATGATGTTGAGACCAATCTGGGCCCAGTTACACTTGAAGAAGTTCAAGCAACTTTACTCGGCGCAATCAAGAATATGAAATCCGAACTATCAACAGTTAAAAATGACCTTAGTTCACAGATCTCCACTCTTCGGAATGACATTAAGGCTATAAAATGTGAACACCTCGAGGACTCTGTAACCGATATTCGTGGGAACATTGCTATCATAAAGCAAAACCATGATATTGTGAACGACGATATCGATGCTCTCGCTAAAAAGGTCGATTTTGTTATGGATAATATGTCCAACGTAGACGCCGAACTAGACCTGTTGGAATCATACAGTAGGAGGGACAGCATCATTATTCATGACATTCCCGAGGTTGACGGCGAGGAGAAATCAATGGCATGCAAGCAAACTGCGTTGTCAACACGAAACAATTACGCTACCTTCAAAACGTGGGAGACTTCAGACGTTATTCGCGCTCATAGACTCGGTACTAAAAGGACAAATGCTTCAGGACCCCGTCCGATGATCGTCAAATTACACAGGTCAGATGATATAGTGCGTTCATTGAAGGCGAGACCAGCCTTTAAGGCAGCAGGGCTAGGCATTTCGAGTGACTTAACGTCACGTCAACGTCAGCAGCTCCAAGCCTTAAAGGGGACAAATATGTTTGGGTATTTTAAAGATGGTAACCTCGTGACTGTGCCTCGCTCTACCACTTGACCACCCAGATCTGCGAATGGTAGAGATACCACACCCACCACCCAAACGACGAAGCGTCAGATGAGATCAAACTCCATCCGTCTGTAGGATTTGTGCCGAGGCTCGGATCGTATCTCACAGGGAACCGCTAACAAGGACACCGGCCTAACGCCCACTAATCTCTGCAATGAATCTTTCACGATTCTGTGTTGGAATATTAACGGACTAAGTAACAAAGAAAACGATGATGACTTTATTGCTTATATTAGGAAATTTAAAGTCATTTGCCTTCTTGAAACGTTTGTTGATTCGTTTTATGACATTACGTGGTTAAAGGATTATGAAATTTTCTGCAGTCCAGCTGTGAAGCTATCTGATTATGGCAGACGTTCAGGAGGTGTTTGTGTATGTATACACCAGTCTATTAGTAGATTTTGTAAGTTGATAACCACCGATGTTGACAATTTCATATGTATTCAAATGTCAAAAGCTTTATTTGCAATTGATATTACTACCAGCACCATATTACTACCATGTTGATATTCACTGTAATCTAGATCAACTTGAGAATTTTCTGTTAGATAAGCAGTCGGAACTTGTCGATTCCAATAACGTTTTGTGTGGTGATTTGAATTCGCGAACTAGTAATGCAAACAACCCCTCAACAACCTTTAATGATCACGTTATACATAGATTTCTTCCATTTCCTGAAGATGACGATGTAGATATTGATAATCAAAAATCTCTTGACACCACTATTAATAGATTTGGGAAGAGACTGTTAGATACATGTTATGCATTTCAATTGTTTATTGTTAACGGGAGAGTATTTGGTGACTTAGAAGGGGAATATACTTATTGTGCGAATCAAGGTGCGAGTGTGAACGATTATTTCATATGTTCGCCTGATTTCTTCCAATATATTGACATGTTGAATATTGGGGATCCCCACGATTCTGACCATTTACCTCTTGAATTGACTTGTAAATTTCCGACAATTAATCTTGAAGCGAATAATGATATCTGGGCTACAAATACAAAATGTTTGTTTGGAATGATAAATCTGCATGTAGCTTCTTATCAAATGTAAATTCCAACTTAGATTTGTTTAGAGGAAGTATTCTTGAGAAACACTACGGGAAACAATATAACAAAATCACAGCGGTTGAAGCGTTTCAAAAATGTGTATTCAAACCATAAAACATTACAATCAACATTCGAGGATGAAAGTAACACCGTTGACTCAACCGATAAAAATTATTCGGAAATAGATGAAATTGTACTGGACAGTCCCATATCAGAACAGAAATATCAGATGCTATCAGTCACTTAAAAAACGGGAAAGCTGCCGGACCTGACGATATCATAATCGAAATGTTAAAGTGTTCTAAATCTGAAATTATGCCGTTTCTTAAAAGATGTTTTAATAAATGATCCGGATAACTACCGCGGTATATCACTAATAAGTATCATCGGGAAAGTATCTACCTTGATATTGAACAACAGATTATCTACATGTAACTTGGCGAATATATATGCGTGATAAGATTCCTGAATCTCAGGCTGGAATCAGAAAGGGATATTCTACTGCAGATCAAATATTTACTTTGTATGCAACGATACAGAAAAATATTGTCTAAACGAAAGCATAAATTGTACATAGAATTTGTAGACTTTAAAAAAGCTTTTGATTCGGTCAATCACTCTAAATTATGGCAATGTTTATGTAATGCAGGATTAAAAAAAAAGCTTTTGATTCGGTCAATCTCTCTAAATTATGGCAATGTTTATGTAATGCAGGACTACAAGGGAAAATTGTCAACATTCTGAAATCAATGTATTGTAATATTCGAGCTTGTGTATGTTGTACAGATGGAGTAACAGATCTCTTTGATTGCCCCTTAGGATTAAGGCAAGGCTGTGGGTTAAGTCCAATTTTATTTTCCTTTTTCATAAGTGAATTGTATCATGATATCACTTCAGAAGGAAAACATGGAGTCCAATTGTATCCACATTTGATAGAAATCCTAACCCTTCTCTTTGCTGACGATATCATTTTGGTTTCGGACACAATGGTAGGTTTACAATATCAGTTAGAGATCCTTGAGAGATAAACTAAAGAATGGAAGTTAACAGTAAGTTTAAGTAAAGTTTACGATGGTCAGTTGATAACTATATCAGACCAGTTTTCTTATTGAGGATTTTTGTTTTCATACAGGGTACTAGCTCTACGTGGTAAAAAAAGCTTTAATACAAGGTTTTTCAGTCTTATGCAAAGGTGGAACAATGTCCCCAAAAGTATTCTTTAAGATATTTGATACCCAGATTCAGCCGATTCTGTTATATTGCTCTGAAATATTGGGTTTTCAACGATTCGAGTGTATAGAAAGAGTTCATCTTTTAGCATGTAAGAAATACCTCAGTGTGAGCCGAAACATACCCAATTGCATGGTAACAACGCCTGCCTAAATTAGCCTATGATATGCTTATGAATTGAGATAATTTTGGAAAACATACTTGGGCAACCGACATGAGAAATTTATCATTTTCTCACGGTTTGGGTTTCATATGGATGTGCGAGAAAATTGGGGATGTTAATAGATTTCTTAATGAGTTTCGTCTTAGATCAATACATATGTTTCATCAAGATTGGAATTCGACTTTAGATTCAAGCTCACGATATGAATATTATAGGTCATTTAAAACGTTACTCCAATCGGAAAAACATGTATCAATTATTACAACATACCCTTTAAAAAGAATGTTTGTAAAATATCGTTTGGGTTTGTTAAGTTAAATTATAAATGAGGGAAGAAAAGCTTCTATCGAAAAAGAAAATAGGTGTTGTCCTTTATGTAACCGAGATATTGAGAATGAAATTCATTTTACATTTTTATGTTCTTCTTATGTTGATTTACGAGAGAAATATATACCAAACCACTTTCAAGAAAAACAACGAATAGGTGCATATATATCTTTGTTACAAACTAATATTGAAGACATTATTGTACAACTGTCTTTATATGTAGAGCATGCATTAGCTCAAAGAGACCTTCTCATTAAACAAATTATTAACCCTTAAATACTGTTATACAGGATGAATGTTGCTATATTATATTGTATGTTACCATTTGTCTATGCTGTAACTCTTATGTACAGCTGCATGCCAAAAGTTTGTTCACATACCTGAAAATACGAGTGCAAATATCATGTAATTTGAGATGCCTTTGAGGTATCGAAGCGTTACGAAAAAGAAACGCATCATAATGAATTTTCAATACACAGAGACAGATTCATTCTTCTTTAAGGCAAAGGTTTATCGTACCCCACAATTACCCATAACAGTTTTGGCAGGTCATTGAAGTGACCAGGGGTCAAAATTCCGAAAACACTAATTCTTATTTTTCTCCATAAAATCCTTTATAAGTTATCAACTTCTTAAAAATAAGTCACGTTTGTTTCCTAGCACAAAGTCAATGTGTTTATATTGGTTTTAATCACAGAGATTCGATATGGAGCATTTTATTCGACATTTAACGAAATCGAAATTTCGAAAATGTGACGCCTTCTGTCAATATATATGCCAAAATTCGAATTTTTGCAAAAGTGACCAGACAATTCCAAAATGAGTTCAAGAATGGCTTTTTCACACATTGAAAGTGGGTGATCCATTGTCAGACTTGCTGAAGTTATTCTATTGACGTTGAAACGAAACCCAAATTACATGATATTTGCACTTCGATTCAGTGGTAAGTGAACAAACTTTCGGTATGCAGCTGTATATGGGCCGAAGGCCATTTATACAATAAACATCTTTTGACATGACTTTGACTTGACAACAACAGACATTTTTCATTCTTAAATATACCTCCCTAATATAAACCAACCAATACTTACTCTACTCCCCAATACATTACCCAAATTTTGTCCTATGCCCCATTGACACAGCCGAAGCCCCTGACCTCTCTCGCGCCGATAGCTTTTCTTGACTGTCTAACTTCCTAACTATTCCTGTCTAAACTCCCGAAAACTACTCGTGCATCCCCCTTTTAACCCATCTTGGCATTAATCATGTTCTGGGTTTGTTCTTCTTGACCAATCATATTCCCGTTTTCCTTATGACAGCTGTCACTGACCAGTGCTGTTTTAAAATAAGATCTCTTACCTACGCCCCTTGACCTTGTCACCTCTGTACCTTAACCCTAATTAATGACGTCACTCATCACACTTTATTGGTTTATCCAATTTCAGACAGCTGCTCAGTTATGCATAGTTTCACTATAATGCTTTTTTCTAAATCTCTTCAATTCTACTTGTCTCGTACTATTGGACATCTGAAAAGACTTAATCTAAATGTTCCAATGAATAATATTGACAATATGCGTTCCATACGTCTACCCTTACCAAAAACTCATTTCCTATTGGCCTAATTAATAACTCGTTGTCACGCGTTGTACTACACTTTATGTCTTTTGCTCTATTAGTTTTCGTCTCTACACATGTGCTTAAACCTTATTTTAATTTTGTCCACCTTATTTTCAATCTCACTACATAATATTATCTTTGTCAAGATATCACCCGGAAGACAGAGTTTGATTTATCGTCGCGTAGTATCAAGCCACGTTAAAAGATCTTGGCCGCTCCCTCCTAGCTTGACATTCAGCATTTAAAACAGGTCAGAACATGAAGAACGCTTTAACTAGCGCACTGTGGCCGGGTGCTGAGAACAAAAATAAACTTACCGAAATTACAAGGATAACTAGAACAATAAAGAGTTTTAATTATCATTTTTATTCATTTTTTTCAAAACCTACGACTATTTATTGATACATCATATTCATTTGATTCGGCCCGACTTCAGATTTAATATTCCTGTTTCTTTAAAAATTCGTGCTTTAGAGCATTTTAGCCATTTCCATTGTCATTTTCTAATTTGTGACTTAACGTAGATAGCACAAATTAAGCTTAACATGATATGTTTTTGAAGAATAAAAATATTTTCAACTGGTTATCTTTGTCCAGTTTTTCGCTTGCGACCGCCTTCTTTTGATTGCCGTTTCCACGGTGCCGCAATAGAATCGAGATGTTCTGGCTCTTGCAAAAGAAATTCAATATCCATCATCATAAATCGTATTTTGACTCGCATGAAGCAACATCAAATACCATGATAAGCTCGATGGGTCTCTCAAATCCCTCTCTTTACGCAAGTGCATCCAACCAAAACTTACCAACATCCATACCAAAACCGTAACCCGTAGCTAAATATGCTACAAATGCCTAAAACCCGATTCCCTTAATTTCTCCAAAGGCAATGCCCGAAAATTAACATCTGGCAGCTTGCATAGGGTAATGCAAGCATGTTTTAACAAGAATCATCATCAGAGCTCGTGACATGTATATTTGTTATCTTGAAATAAAGCGTTCTAACCATTGAGAAGAGTTCTTCTCCATAAATTATGTTATATTGCTATCCCTGTAAAGAGTCAAGATTTTCCTTTTTGCATGGAAACATGACGAAATTCCTCAAATCTGGACACACCAGAAGGTACACTGGGTAACGAACTTATATATATATATATGATATCATGAGCAGGTTTGGTATTCTGCCCCGTCTGTTCCCAGAATAATCTAAAACTGTAAGGAAATGGAGGTGTACCCTAATCCTATTGCTCCATTGCCTAACTGTTCTAGATCATTTTCATCCACATGCTGAAGGACTAAATAATGTTTAAAAAAATGAATTCACTCACGCATTCTCAAACCAAAATATGAAAGGTAGAAAAATATGCAAACACAATCTCATGTTTTTAAGATGCTCACGCTGGATGTGGTCCTGCCCCTGATCTGGCCAATGCTACCAAGTCTTCTATAGGACAATACGAGGGCGCTGTCACTCAATACACCTGTCTGTCTGATTTCCTCTTCTGTGGAACAAGCTCAACTCACACGTGCTCCTCGCTTGGAAACTGGGAAGGACTCAGTGGAGCTTGTAACAGAGCAGTCTTTCACAACCCTGTAAGTCTACTATCAGCAAGACAATGACTCTTTATCACGATTTTGTGTTTTTGTACTGCGTTGTTTCAATGTTAAGGCATACTCAAAGCGCACCCATTCTATCATCAGCTAGAAGAAAAAGTACTTTCAATGCAGCTTCCCGGGTTCAGGTACCCATTTGCACTGCTGATTAAACTTAGTGCAATATGGATGATGTGTGAGTCCATAGAATCATCATTCTTTTTGCATCCAGAGGACAACGTGCCAACAACTACACCACTGTACCCCACCCTAACCAATCCCTACCCAAATGCGTCCCTTTACCCCTAACAAGACCAATCCTTATCCGAGTAACGGCCTTTACCCTTAACAAGACCGATATTTATTAGACTAAGACTCTTTACCCTTAAGAAGGCCGATCTTTATCCGAGTAAGGCTCCATCTAACCCCTGATTTGCCTATGAATAACTATTTAATTAAATGAATTGCTATTGATCAATATTGGCACTACCCGGATGAGAGGACTGTTAAACCCATAGATAGAATTATTTATGATTGAGCTGCCGCAAGTGGTGATGGTAACATCCAATTAAGGCAATCAGAAGAATGTACGATAAAACATTATACGAAAATAAACGTACAACACGATTTAATGAAACAGAAATCTAATGGTTGATTATCTTTGGTCAAGTGAAACATGTTTGGATGACCTTTCATTGACAGACGCTGAGGTTTGAGGAGCCCACCACATGTCCCTTGACTGCGGACTACCACCTTGTTGTTGAGGCAATCCCATTATTGCCCAGAAGGTACTTATACATATTAATGATGATGAGGAGAATTATATCCTACTTATTGATTTATTATCGTATTGAAGACCGTTTGTCTCCTTGACCCAACCTCTGGTCGTCAAGATTTAGTACTAGTGGAAATAGAAACACAAGGTCAGTAGATTAGAAGGATGAGGATGGTTTCACAGCCACAAGACCATGTTTCTGTTTGGCCTATGTGAGACTTGTGCACGGGATCGCTGTCTTTGAGGATACGGGCACCTTTGGTCAGCATACGGTGCCTCTAAAACTTGAATGTTTCTCTCGATTTCTGTAGCAGTGAAGCTTAGTAAGTTCCCATAATGGTGATACCCTTTGCCAGGAAATCCGTCGCCACAACCCTGTGACTTTGAGCATGGCCTTGCCTAGAGGTGGCTGAACTCGTATCATTTTGGTGACTCAATATGCTTCCATTGCATCGACGTAACTTCAGTCTCAATGTCACAGTAATGAACCCATGTCTCATTCAGTGGAATGAGTCTGTGGACAAAGTTTTCCTTTTCATCATTGACAATCTCTATAATAGCCTTTGAGCAAGTGAGGAGTGAGGGTGATTAAACTTGGAATCCATCTTGCAGACACCTTATGTATATTCAAAATGTCTTGAAGGGTTTTTTCCACAGACCTACCACTATTTTTGACATCGTGGGCTAAATGGACAATGGCTTTACCTGGAACCTTCAAAAAAAGGCAGTTTCCACTTGAAGGACACTATCATTATGAATGGCTGAATGAGGTCAACAGGAGTAGTTTCGACAGATTTCCGACCACGATTTAAACTGGCAATGCAAGTGTTCAACTCCGTCATACAATGGAGAATCCTACTCTTTAATTTTTTTTTCTCTTTTCAAAACATCTCCTTTGTTGCGCGACCTTTAATGCACGGGATCGTCTCTCTTTCAAAAAAGGTACTGTGGTTTATGTAAAACCCAAACAATTAGAACATTTCATCTTTGATGAATCGCAGCGCATTTTCTGTGCACGATCCGATGTTGAACGTCATCAGCCGGTAACCGCTTACTGTCGTGTAATGACGTTCGTGCTGACATTTGAATATTAACTCTATATATTATATCTAGTGCGATGTTATGACCAGCAATAAGTGTTAATGATTTTTTATAACCGCTTAGAAATAGCCCTACTACTGAATAGTAGTGGTTAGGGTAAGGTCTATAGGCATATATGTCTTTTTAACG
Organism: Phorcus lineatus; assembly: GCA_921293015.1. Classification (NCBI taxonomy): domain Eukaryota; kingdom Metazoa; phylum Mollusca; class Gastropoda; order Trochida; family Trochidae; genus Phorcus; species Phorcus lineatus. Next base: position 38,367,165 of record OV121097.1, read on the forward strand.
CTGCTTCTAAGCGATACACGTCTCTGTGTTTGGAACATTAGTTTATGAAAGAAACCACATCATTTTGTAAATGCAGGATGCTAGTAGCACTGAAAACAACAGCGGACGTCCAGCTTCAAATGGACATCAGAATCAACCATGTTGGAACCGTCAACGAGACTTGGCTCAACAGGAGGGTTAACAGCGTCTGGCACCACGAGATCATTACCGATATGCCGTTCGTGGTATCACAGCCATTTGTTGCTGATATTCGTCGCCAGAACTCGAATTATGAGGTACGTGGGGTGAGATGAGGTGATTTGGATTTTCTTGATGTCACGGCTGTTAATAGTACTGCAGGGAGAAAGCACGAGACACTATTGTGGTATGAGGTTCATCTCAAGCGTTTGTTTGTTTGTTACAATGGTCATGTAATGCTTTCATAATAATTCATAATTAATGAAATATTTCTAAGTAAGATGATACCTTTTGTCCGCCAAATAATTAAAATTTCAGGGTTCTTCATAAGCAAATGAATCATACTTGTTTGCTAAACGGATGTCAGTTTTGGATAAACCCAGGGAGATCACGTCTAACCAAAAAATTTGTAAACTTTTTAAGGCATTTATTACTTTCATAATGACCAAAAACCTTGCGAAATTTCAAGTTGAACTTGTGAAACTAAGTTAGTTTTGTCGTATCCATTTGAGAAAACATGACGTTTAAGCTTTTGATTTTAAGATGTATTCCATTTCTCAGGTTTTTATCGACGGCGCGTTTTACGGTGCGGTCCCCGACATTACGCCAGATGAGAGTCCGGACACGATCGTTCTCGATGCCGATATGCAAGTCACCAAATATGAATTTGCTCGTGTTTAGTCTTGAAGACGCCAAAGAATGAGGCTGTGACATGTTTCAAAACCAAGGAACGTTACATTCTAACATTTGTAGATCGGACTTTTGTATTGTATAGATTCTTTCTGAATACTTTCACCAATCTGGCAGAAAGTCGCCGAGATTTACAAACCTGCTACAGAATGAATTATTTGAAGGCGAAAAATCACAGAAATATTCACGAGAAGTGACACATGATGAGCAATACATAAAATATAGATTCAACTGTTACGTAGGATCTGATTTCACTGATACAGTTGATACCTGACTGTCAGATAGATGATTTTGTTTCGGTAAGGTTTTCAAGGATTAGGTCGATGGTGAAGTTTGGGGATAAAGTTTAGGGTAAGGATTCGTCAGGTTAGGGTCAGTACGTGACACGTGAATAAAATATTTTTCTTCTTCTCTCTTTCTCTCTTCTTCAGTACGTGGTTTGGGTAGAAGGTTCATCAATTAAGGTTTTGTTTTACGTAAGGGTGTTGTTGTGATTGAAGACGAGTGTGAGCCTAAAGGTACCGATATATCACCACTGATACCTCGGATTCATCCACGACTTCCGCCCTGCCTTTAATAATCTCTTGACTGGTTACTCAAACAAGTAAACACTTTCAAAAGAACTCACTTCTGCTTAGCAACACTATAATCATCATTTTCAAGGTTTTTTTTATTCTTCTTGTATTAATGTATCAATATTATTCTTTCATATATTTAAAGATATCTGTCGACGATGTGTAACCAAAATCTGAATTGTAAGTTAAACTAAGCTTAGTGGTTAAAATGGCTACATTTATTGATTGATTGATTCTGTTGTAAAAGCGGGGTAAGCAAGTGGTCAGCGGAAAAGGTATTAGTTTTGGGGTCGGGGTTAGGGCAAGGACTACATGGTAGCAGCTAGGGAGAAGATGTACGTTGCTGTCTAGAATGATTATCATCTTTACATGTCAGTATTTTGGATCTGTCTTGTCCGAATGATGTGTTCGTTTCGATCTTCGAAGTACTTGAAACACAGAGTCTAAATCAGCTCATCCAGCAACGTCTCCGCATGGCTTGAAGTAGCGTCAATTTTCTGGTTAATGTAAACCTTGCTTCTTATCCGCCAAAAGTGTGTCTTGGGTGCAATTTCAATTGCAGTTTCAATTCTCATAAGATTTCTCATTGGACTATACAGATCCGTCGCAGCAACCTGGACGGAAAGCACATAAAATTGGGGAAATACTGAAAGTCTTAAATTAGCAAGTCATTGGCGTTGGTGCAAGCTATGTCATGCATTTGAAGATGACCGTCTATAAAAAAAATGAATATTGACCTTGTCCCTTATTTCAAGTTCAAATTTCTCTTATTGCGGGATCGCTTACTTTACAACAGTCTCGTCTTTAGTTCAAATCGGTATATTCTCCTCGAACAAACACGCACTTGTACATGCATATGTACCCACACACGTAGAGAGCAAATTGATGGTATATAATTGTGTATACCCGACTGTCAATTAAGATGAACATTGACACACAGTGAACACTGTTTATATGACCAGCTAATGGCTCCAAGTTCCTTGTCTATGTACATAGTGGAGGGTATACTACGGAATATTCGAACCTCTCAAGTTAACATGCTTGTCTGATCTGGTTTTACATGTCCCAACATTGGTATATCTGATGTGAAGTGGATATTGTGATTTGAAAGAAATAAACATATAATCTTGCCATTTGTAACAACATGAGTAATCGGTAAATATTCGATGTAATAGATGTAATGTGATTACAGGATGAATCATGTCACGTGTTTGTATAAATTTGAACTTTGGACAAAATCTGCTTGAAGGTGTATAACAAGAAATAAACGCTCAAGGTGAAACAATGCTGCTCGGTACATGCTAGGGTATTACGTATGAAGTGATTCCATGACAGTTTGTTGTTGCATTCTGGTTTAGCAGTAACAGATGGTACTAGCACCGTTATCAAGAAAGTGATGATAATAACTTGTTTGATATCACTTGCTCGATAACGGTGCTAGTACCTACACCGAAAATCACTTGCTTGATAACGGTGTTAGAACCTTCATCGAAACGTCGCAATTTGTGCAGTAAAGAAGTTGACTATCCATAGAACTCGTTCTTCTTCATCAGTCCGGCTTCTAAATTCCCCTTAAGGAAATATTATTTTCTTGTTCAACATGATGTTTATCTCATGGATTTGGATTTATACAGTCTCAGATTCTCCCCCTACTTATTTATATTTTTGCGGCGCTTCCCAATCCTTCTAAACACTTTTGGCTGAAGTACTGCCTCTTTTAAAGCACTATATCACGCTTTAACGGTTCAAATTGGCCATAATTAAGGCATATTATGATTGAAGCACTCACTTTAGCTTTCTCTCGATACAAAGAAATACTTATCATTCATTATTACTGACCTATTATCAACAATGAAAAAGTTGAGACCGATTAAAAAGTTAGAAATATCAAATAGTTCTCAAATATACAAAATATGGTCAGTTGAAAATGACCGTGTGCAGCTTCTGAATTTAACTATGAACTGAGAACATAATATAAATAATGTATATCAATCTTGTAACTTAGCCAATATAATAAATGTAGTAATAACATTGTTATTTGATCAAGATACCGACAGACGATTTAACTCTTCTGGCTAAAAATCCGATATCACAGTTCATGTGAATTTAATGCCAAGTTGCATTAAATACTTCCGTCCTTTTAAAATAAAAAATATAACATGAAAACGTAAATATTTGTTAAATAATTTACGAGGTAGATTACCTGAGTGGAAATCGTTAGTAATATCGAGATACATGCATTATCTGTGCTTTCGTTGTTTAAAAGAAATACTAGTGTGCGTTAGTGCCTTAAAGTTTGTTTGGGGAGGGAAACGTAATGAATTTTTTCTTTGCTATATGTTTATCTGTAAAACAGAAGCACTGTTAAAATACTGCAAAAACTGATTTAAAATTGCTTTCGGAAACATGATGTAACGTGATATACATTTGTATAATAAAAAAGACGATTTTGACGATACTGACAATTCCTTCTCCATTCCATATATTGCTATGACCTTGTTCTTATAAGTGAAATGAAAGGTATTATGGGTTGATGTCATCTCTGGAGATGAGATGAAGGAAAAGAAGCACCCCCATCCTCTCGGATCCAAAGTGATATATATCAGTTAAGTGATCGAAAACGAATAACGAGAAGTAAGGATTCACAACTTCTTAATTGTATCACATGCGACACTTCGAATATCACTATTATCAAGCATGTGATGTGAAGTTTACCACGTTTGATAAAAAAATCAAACACAAAATAAAAATAATTTGTTAATTTAAACTTGAGGTTTATGATTTATGATGAAATTTTCAAACACAATGATTACAAAAGGTTTCAGGTTCACCACTGCTCATAAACATCGTTTTTTTTTCAATTCTGTTTATGTTGTAATAACGTCTTCACACTCCAGATCAGATTCATGTCTGCACTTCTTATACATCCGGCGGTGTCACAGAAATAGCCATTAGGGCAGCAATGAACCATATCGCTGCAACAGACTGCCTGAAATGCCAATATTGATGTAAGTCAGGCACCAGGGACGTTTCAATGGAGATAAGTCAAAGATAAAGATTTGGCTACAGGAATGACGCAAAAAATTAAGTTTACTCATAAAACATATGACACAGTGTTTATCCATCTTATCTACCGACCTACTACACGTAGCCTGGATTTGTTCCTTTATAGGAATGACATTCACAGGCTTCTGTTGGATAATACAAAGTTGTCTAGATCTCACTTGTGCTGTTAGTATAGTGAAATGCGAGAAGGTGTAATAAAGGGTTCAAAATGTACGATGCGATTAATCAATGCGAACTCAAATCAGATTTATTCTTAACGTGTAATGTCCTTGCCAACAGAAAGGACAGGGGCATTTATATCAATTGATTTTCATTCAAGTGAGCAGTTATTTTCGTCTACGATGCGCAGCCCATTTGCGCTAAAATTGCCTGTCATTTACCTGAGCTAGTGGACAACTGCCCCATCCGCCGTCCTGTAACTTACAACAAGTGTTTGAGGACGGGCATTCAGCGTGTCCCCCTTGGCACACAACATTCTCAACCGGCGGCACCTGAAGAGATAGATAGTTTAGACAACTTAATTGTGTATCTTTCCCAACAGAGGTTAATAGTTTATATGCTTACGTAACCTCTGTTACAAGGTCTTATTTCTTTGAATGTGCTTTCAGTGAAATGTTAAACACCTAGTAATAAGTCAAGATCATTCTTGTGATGCTCATTTAACAGTGTTTTTCGCCTTGCTTTGAAAGTTAGTTGGTGCTTAGTTTAGTTTAGTTTGGTCAACCTGGCCATTTATCGTTGCTGTTCATTAAAGATAAAAATAAATCTAAGGAACGCCTGAAAAATAAGCTTGATTGTTGCACTCCATTGAATAGATAAATTAACAACAACGCTGCGAAGTATACTGAGAACTATAATATTTCGACACCTTGAAGTCGACTTATCACACGACCGCTGAAATTAGCTTCAAGAGCTTCGTCACAGGTAAAGGAGAAACAACCACAAATGACCATGTGTAATTTTGTAAATATTTTTTGAGTTTGTTTTCGATCCCACCATAGCATGAATCGGGCACCTTTTTATCAAATCTTCAGCTGAGTTTATGCTAGATTTTCAGTTATGAAAATAAAACTCTGTATCTCAAAGTCAGTCGAACATAGAAAATGTTAACAAAAAGAACGTACAATAATTTCCTGGATGGAAGTCCTGAAGGAAGTTACAGAGCCGCCATCTTGGCTGTCGCAACTTCCGGTCTCGTCGTTACACGTTGTTCCAGATGGGCAGCAGTTGCCATCAGAGCATCACACAGCCTGGAGTATATTACACAGGAGAACAATCTACCAAACGCTGGTCACTCGTTATATATGAAGCACACTCATTAATTAATCAATGATCGTCTGATATGATATTGTTGAAGGTATAAAGTTGAAAAGTTGGAAACATAATTGTTTGTGGTATTGAATAAGATGTCTATATTATAGGGGTGATGGGTTATGAATATGATAGAGCAGAGCAACTTTATATCAAAGTAAACTGCGATTGTGATGATTTTGGAAGTTAAAACATACATAAAAAAGGAAGGAAGTGTCGCGTTTGGCCTCGTACATGGAGTAATTTAAATTACTATATTCTATAGGACGCGTTTACCCTTCTGTTACCGTATCTTTGAATAACGTTACGCGAGTTTGTAGATGTTAGAGATTTTTTTTGCCGAAAAAATACGATCTAAATTACCTTTTACTACACTAAATTATATGGATAATTATCGGTGAACGATTTTTTTAAAACTAGGACATACTTTTTTCAGTAATGCATGTGTTGTCTCAAAATTAATTCTTTTTAAGTTATATTTTCAAGACAAAACGTTTATGTTATATTGCAGAAAACGAAAACTATTAAAATGACTCTTTATAATCACATTGTGCAACTTCCATATTGAAATTAACATCGTTTGTTTTAGCCCCCAGAATGAATTTTAGTATTTTTGACCTTCAACGGTATCCCGTTTGAACCCAACCCGTTTTCCCGGTATATATGCGTATTTGACAGCGTAACAAGAAATGTTTCTCTAATACACCTTCCTTCAAAAGTTTATAGGGATAAATAATTATGTTTGCCGAAAAAATTTCATTTTGTCATCAGATATACAGTTTTAAAGTAATACCAGCACACAAAACGGCATATGACTAGTAGTCGTTCCTATATATTTATAAATATGTTTGTTGAAAAATGGGTGAATGCGTTTAACAGTCCAATATAATAATTATTAATGACGATTAAAAAACCTCTAACAATTGCATATGAAAATGATGAGCCGATGCCCGAGAATCCTTATGATATTTTGATTAGTCGTAGATCTTACATCGGCACAACCGCAACATGCAGAACCGGACTCCCAATCACAGCAAGTAGTGTTGGTAAGACAAATCGAAGAACCACACATCTCGTCCCGAACACTCGCGCCGGATGTTACGTCACTGCAAGCCAGGGCCAATAGGATCGCTGCTATCATCATCTGCAGTACAGATATGATTTACAGGAACTTAACGAAGTGACATCTGTAAGAAAGACGGTATGCGGGGTGTCCTAATAGCAGCTGGCTTCAAGCAGAAAACCTACAACTGTATCTGTTACAAAGCTGAATTTTCCTCTTTGTACCTATCAAGCTACCATCTTCCCCTCACGAAAAGAAGGAGTGTTACCAATTGTATAACAAAACTCGTTTAAAATACATAACAGGACATAACATTGTAAGAAGACATTATCTTAAAGAGGAGACGTAATGTATAGTTTTGAATATTATAGATTATTATCTGTATTCATATCACATATAAGAATCAATAGAGCCAAAAAATGATAAAATATACGCTTAAATTCGACTACTATGAGACCCTGTTTTGGATAACCGCCTAATGAGAATTTAGGATTTCTGAAACAAGGGTATAAAGTTCGATTAAGCTAGGCCGATCTATTTCCCTAACTCGCATTATATTCCCCTGACTCGAATTATATAAAGGACTCATTGTCACGGTGTAACGATATTTAAACTCAGGCGAGACCCGTTATCTGACAGAAAGATAAGAAAAGAAAATAATCAAGCCAATAAATAACTAGAGAGAAGCCAATCCGTGAATCAAGTCATTTATTTGCAGTCGACACAAGACGATAACCGGGTACAGCGACAAGCTACCCGTAATCCACTCAACAGGAGTTAACGACTAATTAAGGAAGTCAACAACCCATGAATAAACAAACAGACAAACTGTAGGGAATCACTCTAGCATACCCCCAGAGTTGTAACAACAAGATAAGCTAATGGCCGTCTTAACGAGATAGCATACATAAGACAAATCAATACTTTGGCGAATATACAAGGGTACGGGGCACAGGTGGACTAAAATAGGGATGAATAAACAAACAAGCACACAGTACTTTAGATTATCCCTAATCACTACTTGAGTGAGTAAATGAATAAGAACACTAGCTGAGGTATATAGTAGAACTTATCAAATAATGGGAGGGAAGGTAAGGTTAAAACTGTAAGTTCTTAAAGGAAGTGATCACATACTCCAGAAAGGTACAGAGAAAAAATGAAGGAATATTAACCTCACCGATTCACCTCCAGCGTCCCAGGTCCACCCGTGACCTCTCCCAGCAAGGGTCAAGTCAAGACTACTTGTAACAGAGCTTAGCTCGGTATTTATATGGCCCGTGCGGACGTCGAAGAAACCATGGCTTACTCGAAGAACAGAATGGTAGCCTAGCGTAAGGATATCTTAATATGTGTTTCTTTGTGAAACTAAATTATCCCTAGCTTGATAAATATTTAAGATATGGAGCCCTACGATGGCTTATTTTAAAGGGCGCAAACTCTTCTACAAGAAGATATAAATATCTATATCATGAGTATTGGCATATAAATACTACATGTAATAAGGCTGATAAATGGAGCATGAAAATGACATTTGAACATATAAAAATAGCCACAGTCGGCGAATAAAGACATGATTGATAAAAATAGATACATGAATGTAAAGTACATAATATGTACTTTCGATATATACAAAAATTTATGATATTTTATGAAAGTACATTAGAGGAGAGGCGGGAAAAAGGTCGCACGCTCGAACTGCGTGACACCTCCCCCCTTAAAACAGAAGAGATTTGCACATTTAAACATGTGAAAATATCTGAGAAATTGACATGTACATATCGACAATAATACAGGATTAATCCACAAGGCAGTGTCCCGAGAGTGCACGGTAATCTCCCACGTGACCCGTCCGCCGGGTATGAATCATCTGTAGCGCCGCGAAGTCCAAGAGGATTCTTGTGATGTGTGTATTCGAGGCTCAGAAGTCGTCCCTGGCGGTGGAGAAGAAAGTCATCGGTGGGTATTCGTCCGTACACGTCTCGGTCAGCGATTGCGTAATCCCCTCACGCCTCGTGGTCCAGCCTCATAAAGAGTCCGTCGTTGCGGCTGGGTGACTCCATGGAAGGGCTTTGATGGCGCCGGCTTGGCGCCAAGTGCGCTGTCTCACGCGGTAGCGATCGGGGCCATCTGATCGTCTCGTCGTGACTCCCTCTTTGAAGTAGGCTGACAGGCTTCCGCGATGGTCTCGGCAAAGGTGCGCTGTCGATCCTTTTCTTCTCGTGGGTCCAGTCTGGCCGTCTCGGTTGGGTGGGTGCGAGAAGTCGCTGATCTCGAACGTGAGGACGGCTGTACGGAGGACGACGATGTCGAGATGTCCGTCGTCTCCAGGAAAGCCTCGGAACACTGGCGTTGGTTCCGGGACGGGAGCTCTCTTGGCTCCTCTCTGCAGGAATGGACGCCTATCCATATGGCAAGTCCCGCAGCTGAATCTGGTTGGCGTAGTGTGGGTGCGGGTTGGCGAGGGGAACAGTAGGTCTCGCCGGGAACGCTTTCAGTTGACTGGCGAAACAAAACCTAGATTTTCTCTTTCGATCTGGAGTACTGATCACGTATTTGTCTTCACTAACCCTACGCCTAACCGTATATGGGCCATACTTGACCTTAAGAGAGGACATGGGGACGGGGAGGTATAAAAGAACCTGATCGCCTGCCTTGAAATGTCCTAAACGTGCGCACCCTTCAAAACGATCATTAGCCGTCGTCTGAGAGATAGACACTGGAGTAATTACCTGTCTGAGCTTATCTTTGCCTAAGCTACAATCCACAGGACAACAACTAGAAGCCAAATCATTACCAAGCAAAACATCAACTCCTGTGATTGGCAAATCATCAACAACACCAACAATAACTTCACCTGAGATAAACTCGCTATTGAGCCATACCTTATGTAAGGGAACAGACAAAGCCTTCTCACCTATCCAACTAACAACTACATAATCACCAGTAGCCGACTTAATTGGATTAGTCAGAACCGAAGACACGGCAAGCGTCTGGAAAGAACCTGTATCCCTATTAACGGACACCGGAATAGACTGGCCATGCTTGCTTACAGAAACTGAACCAGAATGTATATAGTTGTCAGGAACTAAGGAAGACCGAGATACCTTAACAAGACCTATAGCTGAAGCACTATCCCTCTTGCGCTGAAAGCATGTCTCAACTGTATGATTCGTCATGGAACAATAACTACACCTAGGCCTACCCTGACCAACTTGGCTAGAACTTGAACTAACCTTTCCACTAGGGTTACCATGACTACCAGCCTGAACACTAGACTTGGAATGAGAACTCTTGAAATGAGCAGTATCCTTGTGAGCCAGAACATAGTTGTCTGCGACCTCACCTGCTGTAGCCAAACTGCGAACTCTCTGCTCTGACAACAGTAATCTTAGACCAGGAGACATATGATTCTTCACCTCCTCTAACAACATCAACTCTCTAAGTTCAGACAACTCCTTGACAGACTCGGACCTTAACCACTTGTCAAAAATAACCCCTTTCTTAGAGATAAACTCAGCATAAGTTTCAGACTCTAGTTTTTTAACCGAACGAAACTGCTGACGATACGCCTCACTGGTTATTTCATAGGCACGAAGAATAGAAGCTTTACCCTGCTGAAAATCCTTAGCCTGTTCGTCACTCATGGCATTGAATGCTACCGTAGCCTTGCCTCGGAACTTGGACTGAACTAAAATATCCCAAAACTCTCTAGGCCATTCCAACTCTAAAGCTAGCCTTTCAAACTGCTTAAAGAAACCTTCTACATCAACCTCATCAAAATTTGGAAGCGAACTGTAACATTCGTTAATCTTGAAGAAGTAGCAGGAGCGCTAGCCTGTCGTAACTCAAGCTCTCGGAGATGGAACTCGTGCTCCTGAGCTTGCCTTCTTTCCTCAGACTCTAACCTTTTAGCCTCCTGTTCTGCCGCTAAGCGTTTAGCTTCCTGTTCTGACTCTAACTTTTTAGCCTCCTGTTCTGCCGCTAAGCGTCTAGCTTCCTGTTCTGCCTCCAACCTTCTAATCTCCTGCCTTTCCTGCATCTGCATCTCCATCTCCATCCTCTTAGCCTCTAACTCTAGCTTCCTTAACTCTACCCTCTCTGAGTAAGAAACAACCTCTGAGCTATCACTACCGGCATTATCCTCCATTACAGAAATCTCCCCCTCGTCTGACCATAACGCATCAATAATGTTGTCCCTAATTTGCCGAACTCCTAAACCTTCTTCTAAAGATATCCCATACTCATTTGATAGTTTAAACAACTGGTCCTTCGACATACGCTTAATCTGCGCCACGGATGGCTTACCTGAATCAGCCATGATGAAAAACTAATCACCTCACTACAACTGGACAACTCTCTAAACAATGGCTAAAATAAAAACCCAGGCGGTCAAAGAACAATAAGACCAAATCTATCAACTAGAATAGAATAACCCCGGACGAGCCCCCAAATTCTTTATATTAACTACTGTCACGGTGTAACGATATCTAAACTCAGGCGAGACCCGTTATCTGACAGAAAGATAAGAAAAGAAAATAATCAAGCCAATAAATAACTAGAGAGAAGCCAATCCGTGAATCAAGTGATTTATTTGCAGTCGACACAAGACGATAACCGGGTACAGCGACAAGCTACCCGTAATCCACTCAACAGGAGTTAACGACTAATTAAGGAAGTCAACAACCCATGAATAAACAAACAGACAAACTGTAGGGAATCACTCTAGCATACCCCCAGACGTTGTAACAACAAGATAAGCTAATGGCCGTCTTAACGAGATAGCATACATAAGACAAATCAATACTTTGGCGAATATACAAGGGTACGGGGCACAGGTGGACTAAAATAGGGATGAATAAACAAACAAGCACACAGTACTTTAGATTATCCCTAATCACTACTTGAGTGAGTAAATGAATAAGAACACTAGCTGAGGTATAGTAGAACTTATCAAATAATGGGAGGGAAGGTAAGGTTAAAACTGTAAGTTCTTAAAGGAAGTGATCACATACTCCAGAAAGGTACAGAGAAAAAATGAAGGAATATTAACCTCACCGATTCACCTCCAGCGTCCCAGGTCCACCCGTGACCTCTCCCAGCAAGGGTCAAGTCAAGACTACTTGTAACAGAGCTTAGCTCGGTATTTATATGGCCCGTGCGGACGTCGAAGAAACCATGGCTTACTCGAAAACAGAATGGTAGCCTAGCGTAAGGATATCTTAATCTGTGTTTCTTTGTGAAACTAAATTATCCCTAGCTTGATAAATATTTAAGATATGGAGCCCTACAATGGCTTATTTTAAAGGGCGCAAACTCTTCTACAAGAAGATATAAATATCTATATCATGAGTATTGGCATATAAATACTACATGTAATAAGGCTGATAAATGGAGCATGAAAATGACATTTGAACATATAAAAATAGCCACAGTCGGCGAATAAAGACATGATTGATAAAAATAGATACATGAATGTAAAGTACATAATATGTACTTTCGATATATACAAAAATTTATGATATTTTATGAAAGTACATTAGAGGAGAGGCGGGAAAAAGGTCGCACGCTCGAACTGCGTGACACCTCCCCTCTTAAAACAGAAGAGATTTGCACATTTAAACATGTGAAAATATCTGAGAAATTGACATGTACATATCGACAATAATACAGGATTAATCCACAAGGCAGTGTCCCGAGAGTGCACGGTAATCTCCCACGTGACCCGTCCGCCGGGTATGAATCATCTGTAGCGCCGCGAAGTCCAAGAGGATTCTTGTGATGTGTGTATTCGAGGCTCAGAAGTCGTCCCTGGCGGTGGAGAAGAAAGTCATCGGTGGGTATTCGTCCGTACACGTCTCGGTCAGCGATTGCGTAATCCCCTCACGCCTCGTGGTCCAGCCTCATAAAGAGTCCGTCGTTGCGGCTGGGTGACTCCATGGAAGGGCTTTGATGGCGCCGGCTTGGCGCCAAGTGCGCTGTCTCACGCGGTAGCGATCGGGGCCATCTGATCGTCTCGTCGTGACTCCCTCTTTGAAGTAGGCTGACAGGCTTCCGCGATGGTCTCGGCAAAGGTGCGCTGTCGATCCTTTTCTTCTCGTGGGTCCAGTCTGGCCGTCTCGGTTGGGTGGGTGCGAGAAGTCGCTGATCTCGAACGTGAGGACGGCTGTACGGAGGACGACGATGTCGAGATGTCCGTCGTCTCCAGGAAAGCCTCGGAACACTGGCGTTGGTTCCGGGACGGGAGCTCTCTTGGCTCCTCTCTGCAGGAATGGACGCCTATCCATATGGCAAGTCCCGCAGCTGAATCTGGTTGGCGTAGTGTGGGTGCGGGTTGGCGAGGGGAACAGTAGGTCTCGCCGGGAACGCTTTCAGTTGACTGGCGAAACAAAACCTAGATTTTCTCTTTCGATCTGGAGTACTGATCACGTATTTGTCTTCACTAACCCTACGCCTAACCGTATATGGGCCATACTTGACCTTAAGAGAGGACATGGGGACGGGGAGGTATAAAAGAACCTGATCGCCTGCCTTGAAATGTCCTAAACGTGCGCACCCTTCAAAACGATCATTAGCCGTCGTCTGAGAGATAGACACTGGAGTAATTACCTGTCTGAGCTTATCTTTGCCTAAGCTACAATCCACAGGACAACAACTAGAAGCCAAATCATTACCAAGCAAAACATCAACTCCTGTGATTGGCAAATCATCAACAACACCAACAATAACTTCACCTGAGATAAACTCGCTATTGAGCCATACCTTATGTAAGGGAACAGACAAAGCCTTCTCACCTATCCAACTAACAACTACATAATCACCAGTAGCCGACTTAATTGGATTAGTCAGAACCGAAGACACGGCAAGCGTCTGGAAAGAACCTGTATCCCTATTAACGGACACCGGAATAGACTGGCCATGCTTGCTTACAGAAACTGAACCAGAATGTATATAGTTGTCAGGAACTAAGGAAGACCGAGATACCTTAACAAGACCTATAGCTGAAGCACTATCCCTCTTGCGCTGAAAGCATGTCTCAACTGTATGATTCGTCATGGAACAATAACTACACCTAGGCCTACCCTGACCAACTTGGCTAGAACTTGAACTAACCTTTCCACTAGGGTTACCATGACTACCAGCCTGAACACTAGACTTGGAATGAGAACTCTTGAAATGAGCAGTATCCTTGTGAGCCAGAACATAGTTGTCTGCGACCTCACCTGCTGTAGCCAAACTGCGAACTCTCTGCTCTGACAACAGTAATCTTAGACCAGGAGACATATGATTCTTCACCTCCTCTAACAACATCAACTCTCTAAGTTCAGACAACTCCTTGACAGACTCGGACCTTAACCACTTGTCAAAAATAACCCCTTTCTTAGAGATAAACTCAGCATAAGTTTCAGACTCTAGTTTTTTAACCGAACGAAACTGCTGACGATACGCCTCACTGGTTATTTCATAGGCACGAAGAATAGAAGCTTTACCCTGCTGAAAATCCTTAGCCTGTTCGTCACTCATGGCATTGAATGCTACCGTAGCCTTGCCTCGGAACTTGGACTGAACTAAAATATCCCAAAACTCTCTAGGCCATTCCAACTCTAAAGCTAGCCTTTCAAACTGCTTAAAGAAACCTTCTACATCAACCTCATCAAAATTTGGAAGCGAACTGTAACATTCGTTAATCTTGAAGAAGTAGCAGGAGCGCTAGCCTGTCGTAACTCAAGCTCTCGGAGATGGAACTCGTGCTCCTGAGCTTGCCTTCTTTCCTCAGACTCTAACCTTTTAGCCTCCTGTTCTGCCGCTAAGCGTTTAGCTTCCTGTTCTGACTCTAACTTTTTAGCCTCCTGTTCTGCCGCTAAGCGTCTAGCTTCCTGTTCTGCCTCCAACCTTCTAATCTCCTGCCTTTCCTGCATCTGCATCTCCATCTCCATCCTCTTAGCCTCTAACTCTAGCTTCCTTAACTCTACCCTCTCTGAGTAAGAAACAACCTCTGAGCTATCACTACCGGCATTATCCTCCATTACAGAAATCTCCCCCTCGTCTGACCATAACGCATCAATAATGTTGTCCCTAATTTGCCGAACTCCTAAACCTTCTTCTAAAGATATCCCATACTCATTTGATAGTTTAAACAACTGGTCCTTCGACATACGCTTAATCTGCGCCACGGATGGCTTACCTGAATCAGCCATGATGAAAAACTAATCACCTCACTACAACTGGACAACTCTCTAAACAATGGCTAAAATAAAAACCCAGGCGGTCAAAGAACAATAAGACCAAATCTATCAACTAGAATAGAATAACCCCGGACGAGCCCCCAAATTCTTTATATTAACTACTGTCACGGTGTAACGATATCTAAACTCAGGCGAGACCCGTTATCTGACAGAAAGATAAGAAAAGAAAATAATCAAGCCAATAAATAACTAGAGAGAAGCCAATCCGTGAATCAAGTGATTTATTTGCAGTCGACACAAGACGATAACCGGGTACAGCGACAAGCTACCCGTAATCCACTCAACAGGAGTTAACGACTAATTAAGGAAGTCAACAACCCATGAATAAACAAACAGACAAACTGTAGGGAATCACTCTAGCATACCCCCAGACGTTGTAACAACAAGATAAGCTAATGGCCGTCTTAACGAGATAGCATACATAAGACAAATCAATACTTTGGCGAATATACAAGGGTACGGGGCACAGGTGGACTAAAATAGGGATGAATAAACAAACAAGCACACAGTACTTTAGATTATCCCTAATCACTACTTGAGTGAGTAAATGAATAAGAACACTAGCTGAGGTATAGTAGAACTTATCAAATAATGGGAGGGAAGGTAAGGTTAAAACTGTAAGTTCTTAAAGGAAGTGATCACATACTCCAGAAAGGTACAGAGAAAAAATGAAGGAATATTAACCTCACCGATTCACCTCCAGCGTCCCAGGTCCACCCGTGACCTCTCCCAGCAAGGGTCAAGTCAAGACTACTTGTAACAGAGCTTAGCTCGGTATTTATATGGCCCGTGCGGACGTCGAAGAAACCATGGCTTACTCGAAAACAGAATGGTAGCCTAGCGTAAGGATATCTTAATCTGTGTTTCTTTGTGAAACTAAATTATCCCTAGCTTGATAAATATTTAAGATATGGAGCCCTACAATGGCTTATTTTAAAGGGCGCAAACTCTTCTACAAGAAGATATAAATATCTATATCATGAGTATTGGCATATAAATACTACATGTAATAAGGCTGATAAATGGAGCATGAAAATGACATTTGAACATATAAAAATAGCCACAGTCGGCGAATAAAGACATGATTGATAAAAATAGATACATGAATGTAAAGTACATAATATGTACTTTCGATATATACAAAAATTTATGATATTTCATGAAAGTACATTAGAGGAGAGGCGGGAAAAAGGTCGCACGCTCGAACTGCGTGACACTCATGTGTAAACTAAAATGTCCTCACTAAGGTAGACAAGACTTTCTGGATAACAACTTCTTTATTGTGAATCCCACAACAAAGAAGTTGGTATTCAGAAAGTCTTGTATTCCTTATTTACATCACTTCTAAATGCCCTTCAAAGACTTGGCCTCAACAAGATACACTTTGCCTGACAAATTCAGATATAGATACGGCCACGGATAATAAAACCGAGTAATCATTTGATTTATTCGCAGAAGAATATATTTTATGCGTTAAAGAGCAACTCCGTGATTTTCATAACATATTATTTACATTTGACACGATCCTATATGTCATATGTGGTGATATAAAATTAAAACATCTGAACTTTTCATGCCCAAAAGACATAATGACAAATACTGAAATACTGAAAATCTAAAAACAGCCTTATAAATAAGGTGTAGATTTCACGTCCAATATACATCGATACTATTTATATAACCTAACAAATACTTTCAACTCCTAACTGCCCTTCTGGCTGTTTTAGGTGAGGTGAGGTGAGGTGGTGTTTAACGCCGCTTTCAAGATTATTTCACTTATATCGCGGCTGCTAGTTTTATTGCAGGGAGAAATCCCGCAACACCATTGTGACTATGCATTGCGGTGAAACCTGCGAGCATCGGCTGGAACTAGCGAACCATGGGTGGTACTGCGCTGTAATTCAGTGTAGCATTCCACCCAAACCTAACTGCGTGTAGAACAGTTCTCTACTGCAGACAAAGTTGCCGAGCCCCTGGCGGGATTGGACCCATGGACCTCTTGATCCGAAGCCGAACGCGCTAACCACTGCGCTATCCCGCCCCCCTGGCTGTTTTAGATAAGTCTCCAAAATTACGTTTGACTATTTGACGCGAGCCACTGTCCGGTTTTCGATCATAATCGCGACGTTCTACCTTCATATTGAAAAACCCATCAAGCTTTAAAGTATGTC
This sequence comes from Phorcus lineatus, assembly GCA_921293015.1. Classification (NCBI taxonomy): domain Eukaryota; kingdom Metazoa; phylum Mollusca; class Gastropoda; order Trochida; family Trochidae; genus Phorcus; species Phorcus lineatus. The sequence goes on from OV121097.1 coordinate 38,384,461, forward strand.
TTTTTGGTAACAGTCGATACTTCGCGATCAAATGACACCATTGAATAAGTTTGGCATATATGACTCCAACAACTCACAGAGTGGCTATTAAGAGGGGCAGCTTTCAGCAACAGTTACATCAAGAAAACGTGGTCTCGAGTTTGAAAGTCCCTGTCTAAAACTCACCTCGATCGTATTGGTTGGTATCGTGGATTCTACTTCAATCAAAGCTGTTACCGAAGCACTGGTACGAAGAATTAACCCTCCTGGTTTTATAGAGGAATTTATTGTATGTTTGTCTATCATGACTTATTAATATAGAGTCTCTGCTGGAAATGGAACAACCTTGTGTTGTTATGATTGGCATTGTTGAATTGTTGTTTTAGTAATGCTCAATTCTCTCGCTTAATTTTGCTGCACTGATTGCTTTAATTATCAGGTTATTTCTAATTAATTAGTCACGTTTGTATATCGAAAATAATTACACGAATAGGCAACAGATGGCAATTATTGCCAATTTGAAAAATATATGCCTAAATACTTTGAACAAATCTCATTCACAATTCTAATTTCTTATAACAGTGAAACCTTTTCTGTGATGCATTTGAGCTTGGTTTAAAAATTGTCATATGTCGTATCGTGTTGTTTTGTTTCTCGTCTCAATACAGCAAGTCTCGTACCTGTTACTGGGCAGGCACAGAAGACTTGATTTGTAACATAATATTACATCTTTAGATGTAATCTAAAGCTAGCTTACATTCCCTGAGGCACCAGCACAGCCAAAGTTTGGTACAACGGATCGTTGATTGGAAACATGATCAAGACCGAAACACGATTACTTCAATTAAATTAATCAACCTTTTTTTCAAAACGTATGTTAACCACAATGTATCGTTATCATATTGATATATTTTGATGATAAATATATACGTGCCAGTGGATGTATAAGTATTTAATTAGAACAGATGAAAAGTCCTTGTTTGTCTCCTTGTGGAAATGTTACTGTATAATATACGTTCATGTCAAAAACAACAAACCATGATGATATTGAAGTTCTAATATCCGTTTTGGTTCGCTATGATACCATTATTGACCAGAAAGAGTCATGACTTTGTGTGAGTCAACTAGAATAGGAAAATGTTTTTACGGAAACGAAATTCAGTCTGTCAGTCTGACTAATGGTAGCGAGTTGTAGGCAACCTGTTATCAATCGTTTCTTCAAGGCGTAACAACTTCAGCCTAGGAAATGAGGAAAACCCAAAAGCAAACAGCACATACAGTGAAGGTAAATTTTATATTTTCAAGGACATCTAACAGGAAGTTCCAGCAGAGCTGTTTTTACTTTATTGTCCAGATGAGCACTCACTCATGAAAGTTCTGAGAGCACACCACCCACGGTCTGTCCTTTTGATGCACAATTGATCATAGAAATTATCATAATTTGAATGATCAGTAACTGAGGATTTTTGTGCAACATTTAAGTCGAGAATGTCTTTGATTTGTTTGAAAAATATCACCTATTCTAGATGGCCTGATGAAAAGTGAGACATACGTAATGAGTGAAATGGCAATCACTGAACAATAAAAGCTAATGGGCAAGGTAAATGTCAAAATCTTTGAAAAATATCCCTTGATATTATGATAAGGGTTACATACGTATAAAGTATTAACAGACTGAACACGGTCCATGATTTTCATCATATCTCATTTGGTCATCATACGTGTCAGGACAGCAGTCATGATAATATTCATTCAAAACACTGACACAGTCGTGGTGTAATGTCACATTATGTGTTGTGCTGTCACATAAGGTGGACTGTCACATTAGATGATGTGCTGTCACAATAGGTGTTATATTTGTCACATCATGTGTTGTGCTGTCACATGAGGTGGACTGTCACATTAGATGATGTGCTGTCACAATAGGTGTTATATTTGTCACATTAGATGGTGTGCTGTCACAATAAATGGTGTGCTATCACATTAGCAGTGTGCTATCACATTAGCAGTGTGCTGTCACAATAGGTGTTGTGCTGTCACAATAGGTGGCGAAAGTGGTGTATTGATACATAGCCAGTGTGCTGACACAGCAGGTGGTGTATTGACATGGTATGTGGTGTACCATCACAATGAGTGGTTTACTAACACAGTTGATGGTGTACTGATACAACAGATGGCCTACTGACAGTAGGTGGTTAATGATACACTAGGTGGTATGCTGACACAGTAGTTTGTGTACTGTCACGGCAGATGCTTTACTTACACACTAGTGTTTGTACTTTCATAGTAGGTGGTGTTCTTCAATAAAAGGTTTTGTACTGTAGTAGCTGGTGGTGTAACAGGTGGTGTAGCAGGTACAAGTCATGCACATAACTTTAACTGGCATCATAGAACAAAGATCATATTTAAAAAACGACTTTATTTGCATACATAGTATAACACATATTTGCCTGAGAAGAAATGTTCACCTTTGTTATCCTTTGCAAAACAAAAAGTATTACAATTTTCAATAACTTAGCACTTAAGGAGAAGTTTGAGCAGTCACTTTAAAAAAATAGTGCAACATGTCACTGATAACAATCAACCCATTTTTTCTTTATGACATAAATTAATATAAAAACTATTATTAACTAGATGAGCATTTGCAGGACCCTGCAAAAGAAGAGCAGGCCCGAAAGTGGTGGTTCCGTCTTCCCCTGTTCCGTCTTCTTCATAGCCACAACAGCAATATCCTATTTTCATGAAAATTTGGTATAGGCATGATAGAAACTTTTCTATATGTAATGTTAAAAGTGTATGGATAGAATTACAACCTAACTTCAACTAGATTTCTAGATGTTAGAATGGCATCTTATGGAAGTTGGAGTGATGAAAAATGATGACAATTTTGTGGATAAACAATTCCTATTTTCTTTATGGATGGGGAATATTCTAATTTTGTTGTCAAGCAAGTGATACAAGAGAGGAACTCTCGGCAAGTTTTATCCACATGCGATGGTATATATGAGAAGACACTTGGGTGAGATGTTATCCTCAATGTAAGTTGATGAGAATGAAGTGAAGTTAACTCTCCATCAATTGTGCTTTTACTATCCCTAACATCTTGAGTGATTAACAAGTGAGTACAAATATAAATATCTGAATTTTCTCCACATAAAAGACCCAGATGACCACTTGATTACTGATTTTCATTGTGATTTTCAACAAGTTTAATGATCCAAAATAAAACCCTATCATCCAAGTGTTCTGAGTGCTCTTTTCATCATAGAAGTAATCAAATCCCACTGACTTATCAACTTTCACATCTTCCAGTCTCTTATTTCTATATTTCTACAATCATGATAGACAGCACTTATTTCTATATTTCTATATCTCAAATACTTTCCTCACTTCAAAAGCTATCGTTTGAAACCAAAAAGTCTTCACATGCAACAGACCAAACTACAAGTGCTATAATGCAAGTAGTACTAAACCAACATCAAACTGACTCTAGAAGAAATCAAGGTCATGACAAACCACCGAAACATATTTACAGGATATTCCTAGATAGCAAAGTCAACATTCTTACTCTTAGTCTTACATTTTTTGGACAAGGAATGACAAAAACTAAACAACAAATTTCATGAAATATGATAATGGTGGACTAATTTCATCATGTATGAGAGAGTTGACATTCAGACCATTATCCTGCCCCACCAATCTCCATCAATTGCCTGATACCCTTCACTGGATTTTCCTCATATCCCTAGCTGATGGTTAAACAAAGATAGCTATTTACGGCTTATCAGACTCCCATCCAGGCATCAAGTATTCATATTGCTAGTTATTATTCATGGACAGACCAACAAAAATCTTGAGAAGGCAACCATGGTATTGTAGCATTGAGTTATGATCTAGCATCGTTTTGGCAATATTTTAGTCATTATGTTTATGGCAGCCAAACATTATGAACATTATGAGAACAAGAATGGTATTCATCATAGACCAACTGAATCATACAAGAACATGAGTATTCAAAAATCATGTGTATGGTAGACCAGATAGAACTAAGTGACACTTTTTGAAATATGTTTATGGCATCCAGACCAAATGCACAAAACAACTTCAAATTAACTAAATACCCGCAAAAGTATTAAGAATCATGCTTATGGAAGACCAGATTGAAGTAAGTGACACTTTTTAGGATAAGCCCTTTGGCGCCAAACAAAATTCACCTAGTTCACAAATTCAAAAATCATTTTACAGCAGACCACATGAACAATGTAAGAGCAAAAGAGTTCAAGATTCATGTTGGTCGTATAGCAGGTTGACCTTGTCGGAGACTCGTTTACATCCCGTTTGCGAGAACTCCAGTCCCGATCGAGACTTGAAGAAGGACAGTTCTTGGACGACATCCTTGACCACAGAGGACCCTTGTCTCAACCCCTTCACCTCCATGTCCTGTTTGATGCACTGGACAATGTGCTCTTTCTCTAGCGGCAGAAAAGGAACAAATGCGTCGATGATTTTCTCTGTAACAAGGTCTGAATACCAGAACTTCTTCTCATGTTGAAACACTTCAAGCATGTCGTTATTGGTGATAGATTCCCTGTCTCGGCCTGAAGAAGTCAGTTGGAAGACATGTTTGTTGATCTGGGCACCTCGGGAATTGCTGAGGAGAAGGAAGACAACTGGTGTGTGGGACTGATTGATCTGAACGATGTTACTTCTGCTTCATATCATTTGAATTCATATACATGTACTTTAAAAATCACAAACTGAATATATAATAAAAGTAAAACATTTACTTAAAAGATATTTTTTATTGATGTAATGTGTACATATGCAATAGGCACTGCGGCCAGATTGTAAAATTACTGCTGTAGCTCGCGATGGTGACTTAAGTAGAAATAGAGTCTACTTTTCTACAAATGTATACAGAATATCACCCTGCAAACCGCCATTTTCCCTGCAATAACGCGGTACCAACAAATTTTATGCAATTTAGCATAGGAATCAATTATAAAAACTATATAAAGAGACCTAAGGTAAAGCTATTTGACGTAAATCTACGTCTAACTGAGTTTGTGAAATTTGTCTGTCGCTACTTAACATGTCACGTGATCGAACGATGACATGTGACATTCGAAAGTAGTTCCGTTTGATTGCACGAGATGGCATCGCACAAGTGTATTATCATCTCATTGTTATCTAATGAGTGATCTCCCTACGGTGGAGCAATAAAGACCTCTGTAAGTCAATTGTAAGAAGTATATTAGTTTATCATCCAAAACTGTGTTCCACAGGAGATATCGCTTGTGGAAGATCAAGCGATATCTCCTAGGAGATATCGTTTTGACAGTAGATTTTGAACAATGCCCTATTACAGTCAAGTTCATGACATCACAATTGCTTTACATCATCAAGTAGTAAGAACACAATGCTATGACGTCATAAATAGAGATTATTACCCGAGGAAGTATGTCATATGACTTTCACGAAATGAGTGCGAAATTTTGTATTACCCGAGCGAGAGCGAGGGTTATACACAAGTTCGCACGAGTTTCGTAAAAGTCATATGACACAATTCCGGGGGTTAAATTTCTTTATTACCGATTCTATTTCATTTAAATCACAAGGAAAGCGGCCTGCTTTCTTTGCGGCGGCTCGCTTCAGTGACGTCATGAACAATGGTTTGATGACGTCACAGACGACATAATACAGTAACTCGCGCTGAAACAATCGTTGCTAGGCAAAAGTGATATGTGCACATGTGCTCATATTGAAAATATGTCACCACTTATGATTAACCATATGGGTAATAAACACGATGACGTCACAATGCTATGACATCACTCCACTGAGAGTTTTAGAGTAGTGCAGAGTTCAGATATTCACATTTTTCACGGAATCGAAATGAAAATTGATTTTGTATGATAAATAGAATCTCACCCAAATGTCTTCTGACATCAAAAATATCAACACTCGTTGATAAAAGTCAAATATCCTCGACAAGCCTCGGATATTTGTAACTTTTATCAACTCGTGTTGATATATTTGATATCAGAAGACATTTGGGTGAGATTCTCTATTTATTGCATCGATTGAAAGTGAATGCATATGTATCATAAAAATTTGTTTAAATTTTTATCATTTCTTTCACAATTTCAAATTTTTATGATTTAAGTGCAGTTTAAAGTGGCACATGATGATTAATATTCCGCATAAATGAGGCCTTACATTACATCTATATTTTTGTTTTAACGATGGCCTACCTACATATCGAGAGGGAGATTCTACAACCAATTATTAGTCAAAAATGTTATCAGTATGTTTTATTCAGTAAGTGTGATGTCCAAATACATTAACTATGGTAGCCTAATTGTGCATCTATAATAATAAGCCCTTTTTACAATGCAAATTGGAAATTCTTTATGCTCTTGATATCCGGCAGCCATTGTACAGCGCTAGTTCAAGCGTTGTTCCATCTCTACAGTCATTTGGTAATACGTGGCTGAGAATGGAACCACGGCCTCCCAAGTGAAAAGCGAACGGTCTACCATTTGAGCTACTTCTCCGGTGACATTTTCTTCGTTATCAATATAGCGGCATAAAATTGTGCCTATAATCTTAACCGGTATGATATAAATTCATCGTAAGTTATTCTAACGGCGGGTGTTTCCAGCAATTTCTCAAAATCTCAAAATCTCAATTAAACGCCATTAATTTTAAAGAGCCACCCCGTGTGTTGCTGGGGTAATATATGTCAAACTTAACCAATGGTGTCATTTGATCGCAAAGTATCGACTGTTACCAAAAAGACACATTTTAAAGCTTATTGTCTTTTTTACAGTGACAATATGAAGTTAGAACGTCGCAATTATGATCGAAAACAGGACAGTGGCGCGCGTCAAATAGTCAAACGTAATTTTGTAAACTTATCTAAAACAGCCAGGAGGGCAGTTAGGAGTTGATAGTGTTTGTTAGGTTATATAACTAGTATCCATATATATTGGACGTGATATCTACACCTCTGTGCATTGATAAGGCTGTTTTAATGTTCATGGAAAACCGGTATTTGTCATATATATGTCTTTTGGACATTTAAAGTTAAGATGTTTTGATTTTATATCACCACATATGACAATTAGGTTCGTATCAAAGGTAAATAGTATGTTATGAAAAACACGGAGTGGCTCTTTAACCAAGAAATTACCAGACAGTCTACAGGAACATAACAAAACATCGATTTTGATGCTCCCTAAATTTTAACAATATTACAATGTAGGTTTGTGTTTGTGTCAAATTTTAAGTTTTGCATGCATTATTGATATCTATCGATAGTTTCCTTTCATGTTTCTTTAATAAATACAAGGTCTTAATAATAAATATATAATCTTACATGTAATATGCAGCTTCGTTCAAGTACTTATAATTATCTCAGTCTTTAATAACAGCCTTACTGCAAATTAGGTGTAAGTGTTACTGATATTAACTGTTGAGAGCAACTGAGTGCTAATTGAGTGTAAGACCTAATTTCATATTTATTTTTCTCTAGTCTGCAACCGATACCTTGCTTGTATGATCACATGGTGTACTTTATTGGTGTAATCGATCGTCTAGATACAGAGCATAACATTAGCATTGCAGTTCATAGTTAATTAACTGTTGAATATCGGCTCATACCATACCATATCTGTAATGACTGTCAACAAATTAGGGTAGTGCTGGCAGTCCCAGGGGTCTTTTCAAAGCTTATATGTTAATGGAACACGTCTTGGTCAGAAGCAATAAATTTGAAAGAGACATAAAGGTAGGATACATTCTATTGTATCGTATCGAAAGCATTCATCGTGGGTAGACATTAATAAAACATGTCTATGACAGAAGCAAGAATGAAGAAAAATAATTAGTTGACAGTATATTTCGAGGACGCTCAGTTCTTAGCTGAGGAGCTCCGAGGTGTTTTGCTTGTAATTGGTAAGCTATAGATGTGTGTAAAAGCGAGATTGAAATCATCAGATAGTTTTAGAATACAAGCTGCATACTCATTGACTGCTGTATAATATTATATAATGAGGGTTTATTTCCACTTTGTATATTTTGACGTAATCTACTTTGATGTAATTTCATAAGTAATGATATCATTTCTTCAAGAACAGCACACCATTTCAGGTAAACAACATTCGGTCAATGCAAGATGGTCACAAAATTGTGGATTAAATCTTTGACCGTGTCCGTGATCCTGTGCGTGTATGGAGTGTCGGGCGGGTGTGTAGATCTCACCTCGGTCACACAGGACGGGAAGAGGATGATCTCCAACGTGTTCAAGATGGTGGACAGTGTCTCCCTCTACACGTGTGTGTCTCACTGTCTGACAGTCTCCACGTGCAAGTCCGTGTCCTACCAGAGAGAGATTCGCACCTGTCATCTCGCCTCTCAGGACAGTGCAGGAGACCCCGGGGATGTTCACACCGACCCAGAGTTCTTCCTCACGGACATCTCTCTGTGGCCCGGGGTGAGTGTTGATACTTGTTGTCTTCATACTTAAATATTAAATATATTTATACACACACCGACCCAGAGTTCTTCCTCACTGACATCTCTCTGTGGCCCAGGGTGACTGTTGATACTTGTTGTCTTCATACTTAAATATTAAATGTATTTATACACACACCGACCCAGAGTTCTTCCTCACGGACATCTCTCTGTGGCCCGGGGTGAGTGTTGATACTTGTTGTCTTCATACTTAAATATTAAATATATTTATACACACACCGACCCAGAGTTCTTCCTCACGGACATCTCTCTGTGGCCCAGGGTGAGTGTTGATACTTGTTGTCTTCATACTTAAATATTAAATATATTTATACACACACCGACCCAGAGTTCTTCCTCACTGACATCTCTCTGTGGCCCGGGGTGAGTGTAGAATCTCGTTGTCTTCATACTTAAATATTAAATATATTTATACACACACCGACCCAGAGTTCTTCTTCACTGACATATCTCTGTGGTCCAGGGTTAGTGTAGAAACGTAGTATACGTCATATACATTTTATATACAAATCAATAAAGTGTTGCAACCCCTGCTTTTGGTAGGGTATGATAGTTTCGGTGATTGTGGAAGATAATAGTATAATTACATGAAACGTAATAATGGAGAGATTGAAAAAGCATTCTATTGACTATGAAATAGACTGTAAACGACCATTCTCTGACCCCATGGTATATCAAAATGTTGCTCTTAAGTATTAGGTTCAAATTGGTGCAAAAAGACAACTCATGTATTGCTATAAATCAAATTTTAATTACGAAACAATAACTGTGATTTGTTTTAAGGATCATCCAGGGACTTCAGGTACAAAAACAGTCAATATTGCGAACTTTCCACCTTGCACTTAAATGACAGCTTGAAGTCTTCGCCTCACACCCCTCGCCAGACGTCGAAATCGCTTGTGGCAATCGCAGTATATAACTCAGGTCAAATGATAAATTGGCTCTATTCAACCAACATATACAATTCATGAAACATACACTGTGTCACTGTCATTGACATATAACAAATGACATTACTTTGGCATCAGAGTATTCAACCATTGTTTCTTGCAGAGTTTAGCTGGGCCGTGTCAAGAAACGACATGTGGAGATGGAAGCAGATGTGTTGTTAACAGACTCAACAGTCCAACTTGTGTTGCAGGTACATTCCAATTGCCAAAAAAAGTAATTATCAGTGTTTTTTTTCGTTCAAACGTTACCTCATGGTGATGACGTCACTCATTCATGACAACAGAGCATTATATTTCAAGAATCTACTGCTCATTGACTGTCCCGTTATTTTGAGTGTCTTTTGTTTAATTCATAATATTGAGTCCACTTTTCCTTATCCTTGCTGAATTCAAGCCGGTGTTGGTAAATGCTTTGACATAAACGTCTCAAATATGGATTTATATTTTTGAAAATATTGTCACAATACGTGGTTTGGTTGGGGACTCGCTTATCAGCTAGCCAGAGGTACACGTTCTTAGTAAACACAAAAAAGGTTTTTAATGATTTTATTACAAAAACAATCAACATCAAGTTACCCGCCCCTGGTGGTTAACGAGACAAGGATAGGAACTTTTCGCCATCCACCCGGCACTCGGCAGGGGTGGACTCGTCCACGCCATTCACTCGATGCCGCGACCGAGATTTTGATTTCATGTTGTATCGTTTGATGATATGCTCCGTGCTTCTCACTATACATTTGTCACTCTCTGCCCTCATCATTTGTAACCAGAAGGTTTTGGACAATTTCTCATTTGCACATTCTTTGCCGACCGAAAAAATATTTTATTGTGTTACGTGTGACGTCACAAACCCGAACTGTGACCTAGTCTTGTCTATCCACCACTCCGCACATGCTGCACATGATCGTGGTCTGTGTCTACTCGGGGACAGCGCACTTCCCGTGTGAGTAATCGTGCAACGTTTGTTATGCTTGAATGAAGTTGAGACCAATCCGGGCCCAGTTACACTTGAAGAAGTTCAAGCAACTTTACTCGGCGCAATCGAGAATATGAACTATCAACTGTTAAAAATGACCTAAGTTCACTGATCTCCACTCTTCGGAATGACATTGATTAAGGCTATAAATTCGAAATGTGAACAGCTCGAGGACTCTGTAACCGATATTCGTGGAGATATTGATATCATAAAGCAAAACCATGATATTGTGAACGACGACATCGATGCTCTCGCTAAAAAGGTTGATGTTTGGATAAAATGTCCAACGTAAACGCCGAACTAGACCTGTTGGAATCATACAGTAGGAGGGAAAACATCATTATTCATGGCATTCCCGAGGTTGACGAAGAGAAATCAATGGCATGCAAGCAAACTGCGTTGTCAACACGAAACAATTACGCTACCTTCAAAACGTGGGAGACGTCTGACGTTATTCGCGCTCATAGATTTGGCACTAAAAAGACAAATGCTTCAGGACCCCGTCCGATGATCGTCAAATTACACAGGTCGGATGATATAGTGCGTTCATTGAAGGCGAGACCAGCCTTTAAGGCAGCAGGGCTAGGCATTTCGAGTGACTTAACGTCACGGCAACGTCAGCAGCTCCAAGTCTTAAAGGGGACAAATATTTTTGGGTATTTTAAAGATGGTCACCTGGTGACTGTGCCTCGCTCTACCACTGGGCTACCCAGATCTGCGAATGTTAGAGATACCACACCCACCATCCAAACGACGAAGCGTCAGACGAGATCAAACTCCATCCGTCCGTAGGATTTGTGCCAAGGCCCGGATCGTATCTCACAGGGAACCGCTAACAAGGACACCGGCGTAACGCCCACTAATCTCTGCAATGAATATTTCACGATTCTGTGTTGGAATATTAACGCACTAAGTAACAAAAAATATCTTCTCAAAAGTCATAAATGATGACATAGAACGAACAAAACATACATAATATAACTTAATAGACATAAACTTTTGATGCAAGTTTGATTTTTAAAACAAAACTTTTGAGATGTTTTCATTTGAAAATGCATGTCTTTGATGCAAGTTTGATTATCAAAACAAAACTTTTGAGATGTTTTCATTTGAAAATGCATGTCTTTGATGCAAGTTTGAGTATCAAAACAAAACTTTTGAGATGTTTTCATTTGAAAATGCATGTCTTTGATGCAAGTTTGAGTATCAAAACAAAACTTTTGAGATGTTTTCATTTGTGCACACACTGGCGATGTGTAGTTACAGCATGTTCCGGAAAGTGCACCACTGTGGGTGACTTTTGTCGGAATGTCAGCGACCACATTCACCCTCCCGAAGAAGCAACCAAGATCAAGTTCCTCAGCAACCTGCGGAAGAGAGCCAGAGAAGAGACAACACAGATGCACTCCCTCTACGATGACGAGATCGCCGAAGTAGATGCTGCTCAACTGCCGGCCTTCTCCAGCGTCTGCAGCGCCCTGTATCGTCATCGCCGGAAGACTATACCTGCTTTGCCCAAGACTCTCTCTGAAGTTGCCCTTGATGGAGCGTAGACCGAGACATCAGATGGACGACCCTTTCTGCTGTTTGCCGATGGAGAAGATGACAAGATCATGGCTTTTGCGACCCTGGATCACCTGAAGGCCTTACAGGCAGCTGACATCATCTACATGGACGGGACATTTACTGCCTGCCCTGACCTGTGGGACCAAGTCTACATTCTCCACGCAAGGTCCGGATCCATAACCTACCCTCTGGTATTCTGCCTACTGCCCAACCGTCAAGTGACGACCTACACCAGACTCTTCCGACTCCTGAAAACCAGTGTCCAGCAACACCTCAACCTGCCTCTAGCTCCAAGTCGTGTGCAGACTGATTTCGAGTTGGCAGCGATACGGGCAATCGAGAGAGAGTTTCCTCAAGCAGAGATCAAGGGATGCTATTTCCACTTCTGCCAGGCCCTTTGGAGGAAGACCCAGGACTTAGGACTAGCAGTTACCTGCAGAGAGGATCCAGAGTTGAAGACTTTCGTCAGAAGAGCAGCTGGTCTGGCACTCCTCCCTCAGCGAGATGTCCATGATACCTGGATGGAGGTTATGGATTCGGCTCCCGAAGTCCCACGAGTAGACGACTTCAAAGACTACATGGTGACGACATGGATTGATTATGATGCACGATTCCCCCTGGCTCTTTGGAACCACCACAACACACAAGGCCCAAGAACCAACAACAACCTAGAGGGATTTCACAACCGTATGAACCGCTCTCTCCCCCACCGACATCCCAACATCTTCCGCTTTGTAGGGATCATCAAAAAAATCGAGAATGCCGATCGTGCGAAACTGGCTCAAATCAACTTTGGAGCTGCACCTCCACCCAGGAAGAGAGTCTACCGGGAGATAGAAAACAGATTGGTCAGACTCAAGGAACAGCTACAACAAGGTTACAAGACCAAGATTGAGTATCTGGACGCAGTCGGCCATTTGATCCATCTCGGATAGACACTTTGTGAACATTTGAATGAACTTCTGAAGATTTGTGAACAGAGAGTATTAAATTATTAGTATTTATATAAGTAAGTGGTACTATATGTATTGTTTTATTCTTGTTAATAATCTGCTTTAACATACCAATGATCAGTTATACTTGTTAATAAAATAAAACATACCAATGTTACAATTTGTTGTTGTTTCGAACTGGCTGTCTAAGTTTTGGGATTTTTTATAGATTTTCTTGGACTATTCCATTATCAAATGTAGGTAACAGGTTGAGGATTAGTTGTGTACTTGACCATAAATGTTGTTGTTTTAAGCTGTCTAAGTTTTGGCACGATACCCCACTATTAACTCATTAACGCCTGGAACGGTTTACGGCTCAACACCTGAGCCTGTCGCCGCTGAAGCTGTTCGCTCTAGCGAGACTGATTAAGTCAAAGTCTAGCCATGAACCATAAAGTTTAGATTGTTTTATTGGTTTATGAATATCTAACATGAAATGGCGAAACCGCATTAGTGGTGGTTTGCCGTTTTTCAAGGGAAGTAACTCCAAAGTCGAATCCAGTATGAAGAGCTATCGGTTTGTTTACGTATTCGCGCTCGCGTGGTATGTTGTCTCAAAGCTTTGACGCATTTTTTTTTTGAAAATCAATAAATAAACAGGTACGTTCCGATAATTGTTAGTTTGTCAAAGAATATCGGCTTCATATTAAAAGACTGTAGTGTACGTGGACCCACTGACTTCATATGCAGATCATTGTACTATAATGATGACAAGCCTGGGGGCCCTCATTTCAAGAAATCAAACAAATGTAATTTTAATATTAAACTGGAAGTCAAAACGTGGTCAACACTAGTATAAGAGAAATACTAATGAACAGGTGCCCTTAAGTTTTATTTTTTAAAATTTATTTAAACATTTTCTTCCTGTCGTTATAAATATTTTCCCATCAACATTTAATATGGAAGATCTGCATCTTTTGGACTAGGCTTGTATGAATTAGATTCTAATATTTATGTTTTAGTGTAATATTTCAAATGTGGGCCCTCTGTTGTCAATCTCCTATAAGCGACAAACTAAGAGGGCCCACATTTTAAAAACCCATGAAATCATGTACTGATATTAATTAACAGATTTTAATCTTGATGTTTTTGTGTAATATTTCAAATGTGGTCCCTCTTGTCACTCTTCTATAAAGAAAAAAAATAGGGTGACCACATTTTAAAAAAAGCATCAAATCATAATGTAAATAGAGAAAATATGAATTCTAAAATGTTTAGAATTTTAAATTTTTATTTTTGATTTTGAGGGGAACAAAACTGTTAAATTAATTGAATTTAAGAAAACAAGAAAGGTATTTGAGAACTTATATTAAATGATTAGTTCGATGAAATCTTACCTGCTTGATTTTATTGAGATATTTCCATCAACAATTCAAAAATCCTTAACTCCATTTTCTTATATAATGGGGAACACTGTAATCTTGATGTTTTTGTGTAATATTTCAAATGTGGTCCTTCTTGTCATTCTACTATAAAGAAAAAAAATAGGGGGACCACATTTAAAAAAAGCATCAAATCATGATGCAAATAGAGAAAATATGAATTCTATAATGTTGAGAATTTTAAATTATTATTTTTGATTTTGAGGGGAACAAAACTGTTAAATTAATTGAATTTAAGAAAACAAGAAAGGTATTTGAGAACTTATATTAAATGATTAGTTCGATGAAATCTTAGATCTACCTGCTTGATTTTATTGAGATATTTCCATCAACAATTAAAAAAATCCTTCACTGCATTTTCTTATATAATGGGGAACACTGGTATTTATAAACAGCTAGTGCGTTTTGTTTAATATCTTAAATGTGGGCCCTCTTTTATCAGTCACCTACATGCCACAAAATTAGGGGGCCCACATTTTTAAAAACTATAAAATCATAATTTTGATACAGAAAATGTGGATTCTAACATGTTAAGATATAAAAAAAAATATTTTCATATTGAGGGGACCAAAACAATTAAATCAATTGAATCTTAAGAAAACATGATAGCATGGTTTTGTATTTTATTGAGATGTTTCCATCAACACTTTAAAAAGTCCTGAACTGCATTTTCTTTTACACTGGTATAAACAGATTTTGATGGTTTTTGTTTCATATTTGAAATGTAGATCGTAGATGGAAACCACACTCCATCGCAACTTTGTCCTGACCTTGTATCAAATGCATCAACCAATGAACGTACACGGATGATCCATGATCCCTGACCTGACCTTCTTTTGACCAATGAGAAAACCCTGCTCGTTGCTATGGCTGTATACACATCGTCCTTCTCTCAGTCGGCCAAAAATAACTTGGATCCACATTACTTCGTAGAATAGTTCCCATAGTGTACTTATTTATTTAAATAATGTCGTACTTGATCCTCAAATACAATGTGGGGGCATTACATAATACGTTTAAAGTTATTAAGCTTCAAAAACTGTCTCGTAAGAAATGTGGTCCCCCTCGTTACGGCCTCTATAAGGAGCGAAAGAAGGGGGACCACATTTGAGATAATCTTATCTTGATGGGAAATAATCATGAAAATTATTTACACCAAAAAGGAATTCTTTAGTAATATTTTATGAAAAGATCGGCAAATTAGAATCATAGATATCGGACTTTACAGCAGGGATTCGAAACCAAATTGGTTAGCTTCTAGATGAACCGCACGAGTTATTTCCCTTGCAAAAGGGCCAACCACCACTAATGCGGTTTCGCCCATGAAATAGAGGGATTGAACACGGATAACTTACAGATTCATCACATGTGTTTATTCTTCAAAGATTTTTTTCTTTATGCTGTTAATTAAGGGGTGTGTCCGTCTCCAATTTAAAGTATAAGTAACAAAATAATATATCACCTTGCGTCAATCTTCATGTTAGAAAATGTCTTTTTTAGGTTTAGCATTCGAATGATTTAATGACGGCATATCGTTAACTCTTTTGCAAGTACCAACTATATTTTCTTTCATTATGATTTAACACGCATTTTCATTTGAAAATAGAATTACGACATGTCTAAATACTATGTGACGTTTCATATTCCAGCTATGTAAATGATGAATTAGTCATGTAAACGGTACCATGATTTCAGAGATTGAACGCAAGTAAGAGTAACGAACACATTTATATAATCAAAATGTCTTTCACATGAAGAAGTGACCTATGTTGGACAAGGCCAGATTATCATTGTATATAATAATCAATAGAATTTGTTGATGCGGTATCAACTCTAAATATGATATCACCACGAACTTTGATGTGACAAAATGTGTTAATATTGTAAATAAAACGAAAGTTACCGTCTTTCGCTTGAGCTCAAACGAATAGATGTAGCATATTAGCAAACTTAATAATCTTTATATAGAACTCTGATAATGAGTGCATGCACAAAGAATTGCGGCGTGTGTATAGGTTCTATTCTACAGGATTGTTATTTCAAGGTACCAAAGCTGCACAAATATAGCGTTAATATGAACGGATTGAACGAATATTCAAAAGATTATCAACACCGTAGGTACTACTTCTTGTACTGTGTATTTATCAAAAGAGACTCACTTTATTTAGACTTATTTATTGAATCGAATACGCAAAATCTAGCAGTTTAGTGACTTGAACGACCTGGCGCTCTGATAAATAATACATGCAAAAGAAAAGTTACAGGTGTGTATATATTTATTTCATAAAAGACATGGGCGTAGCTCAATGAAGCATATTGTCTAATGATAAAAAAACACTTGTACCTGATTATTCTATTTATCTGCTTATTCCTTTCATAGCCACACATTATTCACGAATAAATGTCAATAATAACGCTTCCTCTCTTAGATATTTGATTTCAATATCTTTTACAGATAAACTATATATCTCAGAGTGTTAGAAAAGTGATAGATCAATCTTCACAAGACTACAATCATAACATCATGTATCAAACTATTTCATATCAAATAAATCAATTAAAAGTTTTGCCTCGGTATAAGCTAAGTAAAATTTGTTTTATAAACCTAATGTGTTCATCTACCAAACGTGTTATATTTTCTAGTAAATACTGGTAACTTCTATGAAAACACTATAAATGATTCTTATCATGAAGACTAAAGGAATCCTCTCAATAAAGAAACGCTAATCTTCGTGGATTGATACTAAAATGATTGCACAAATTGGGTTTATTGCAATACTATATGACGGACGCACATACGCGACTCTCGCTGAATAAGAGGTGCTTTCAATTAACGCACATAAGCGTCTCTCGCTGTGAGAAACTGCTAATTAACGGACGCTTATAATTATATGCGGCTCTCGCCGTGAGGATCTCATTATTTTGACGCATATACGCGGCTCTCGGCGTTAATGAGTTAATAGATTTGGGGAGAGACTGTTAGATATATGTTTTGCATTTCGATTGTTTATTGTCAACAGGAGAGTATTTGGTGACTAAGAAGGGGAATATACTTATTGTGCGAATCAAGGTGCGAGTGTGAACGATTATTTCATATGTTCGCCTGATTTCTTCCAATATATTGACATGTTGAATATTGGGGATCCCCACGATTCTGACCATTTACCTCTTGAATTGACTTGTAAATTTCTGATAATTAATCATGAAGCGAATAATGATATCTGGACTACAAATACAAAACGTTTTGTTTGGAATGACATATCTGCATGTAGCTTCTTATCAAATGTAAAGTCCAACTTGGATACGTTTAGAGGAAGTATTCTTGAGACAATAGATTCGGATGTTAACACAGCCATTAATGACTTTGTAGAACTGTTATATACTTCAGCCGAGTGTATGCTCAAGGGTGTCAATCGTTTATTCCGAAAAAATAATTTAAATACTGATTGTAGGAACGCGAGACGAAATGCTCGTAAAACTCTTCGAAGATTCAGAGTGACTCGTAGCAACTATGATAGACGCTGCGAAAGTAGAAATAAGTATAAAGCTTGTTGTCGAAAATTCAAACATGATTTGAAATTGCGTAACCAAGGAAAGCTAGAACGATCTGTAAACAGCCCGTCTGCTTTTTGGAAAAATATTCGTTACTTACTAAAAAGAAACACTACGGGAAACAATATAACAAAAGCTCAGTGGTTGAAGCGTTTCAAAAATGTGTATTCAAACGATAAAACATAAGAATCAACATTCGAGGATGAAAGTAACACCGTTGACTCAACCCATAATAACTATTCAGAAATAGATGAAAATGTACTGGACAGTCCCATATCAGAACAGGAAATATCAGATGCGATCAGTCACCTACAAAACGGGAAAGCTGCCGGACCTGACGATATCATAATCGAAATGTTAAAGCATTCTAAATCTGAAATTATGCCGTTTCCTTAAAAGATGTCATAATAAGTTGATTGAAAATGGAATTTTCCCTTCTAGTTGGTCAAGCTCTATAATAGTTCTATTGCACAAAAAGGGAAACAAAAATGATCCGGATAACTACCGCGGTATATCACTAATGAGTATCATCGGAAAAGTATTTACCTTGATATTGAACAACAGATTATCTAACTGGGCGAATATGCGTGGTAAGATTCCTGAATCTCAGGCTGGATTCAGAAAGGGGTATTCTACTGCAGATCAAATATTTACTTTGTATGCAATGATACAGAAATATTGTCTAAACGAAAGCATAAATTGTACATAGCATTTGTAGACTTTAAAAAAGCTTTTGAATCGGTCAATCACTCTAAATTATGGCAATGTTTATATAATGCAGGATTACAAGGGGAAAGGATCAACGTTCTGAAATCAATATATTGTAATATTCGAGCTTGTGTACGTTGATGTACAGATGGAGTAACAGGTTTCTTTGGTTTCCCCTTAGAATCAAGGTAAGATTGTTGTTTAAGTCCAATAGTGAATAGAATCATGATATCACTTTAGAAGGAAAACATGGAGTCCAATTGTATCCAAATTTTATAGAAATCCTAACCCTTCTCTTTGCTGACGATGTCATTTTGGTTTCGGACACAATAGTACGTTTACAAAATCAGTTAGATATCCTTGAGAGATTCACTAAAGAATGGAGGTTAACAGTAAATTTAAGTAAAAGCTAAGAACAAAACTAAACTTACCGAAATTACAAGGATAACTAGAACAATAAAGAGTTTTAACTATCATTACTATTCTTTCTTTTTTAAAAACCTACGACTATTAACATTTATTGATACATCATATTCATTTGATTCGGCA
This sequence comes from Phorcus lineatus, assembly GCA_921293015.1. Classification (NCBI taxonomy): domain Eukaryota; kingdom Metazoa; phylum Mollusca; class Gastropoda; order Trochida; family Trochidae; genus Phorcus; species Phorcus lineatus. The sequence goes on from OV121097.1 coordinate 38,403,653, forward strand.
CGACTTCAGATTTAATATTCCTGTTTCTTTCAAAATTGGTGCTTTAGACCATTTTAGCAATTGCCATTGTCATTTTATAATTTGTGACTAAACGTAGATAGCACAAATAAAGCTTAACAAGATATGTTTTTGAAGAATAAAAATATTTTCAACTGGTTATCTTTGTCCAGTTTTTCGCTTGCGACCGCCTTCTTTTGATTGCCGTTTCCACGGTGCCGCAATAGAATCGAGATGTTCTGGCTCTTGCAAAAAAATTTCAATATCCAACTTACCAACATCCTCACCAAAACCGTTACCCGTACCTAAATATGCCACAAATGCCTAACACTAAAAAACCCGATTCCCTTAATTTCTCTAAAGGCAATGCCCGAAAATTTAACATCTGGCAGCTTGCACAGGGTAATGCAAGCATGTTTTAACAAGAATCATCATCAGAGCTCGTGACATGTATATTTGTAATCTTGAAATAAAGCGTTCTAACCATTGAGAAGAGTTCTTCTCCATAAATGATGTTATATTGCTGTCCCTGTAAAGAGTAAAGATTTTCATTTTTGCATGGAAACATAACGAAATTCCTCAAATCTGGACACACCAGGAGGTACACTGGGTAACGAACATAGAGGATATTATATGAGTGTCCATGACATACTATGTTTACGACACGAGTGCTTAATATTAGTATTTCCTGAGCGAGAGCGAGGGATATACTGATATTAAGGCACGAGTGTCGTACACATAGTATGTCATGGACACGAATATGATATTCTGTTTATTACCGAAGTCGAGAAATCAAAGAAACTAATCAAAATCAACATCCAAGCATAGGCATAGGCGCATTTGGAACACAACGTCATAGGCGAACTGTGACGTCAAAGCATTGTTTTTTACGTGACGTCACAATGAAAAAGTGATATGTTGCCCTAGGGCATCGTATGAAAAATATGAACCCCGATGTGATTGCCCTCGTAGGTAATAATTATATATATGATATCATGAGCAGGTTTGGTATTCTGCCCCGTCTGTTCCCAGAATAATCTAAAACTGTAAGGAAATTGAGCTGTTCCCTAATCCTATTGATCCATTTCCTAACTGTTTTGATCCTTTTCATCCACCTGCTGAAGGACTAAATAATGTTTGAAAACAAGAATTCACTCACGCATCCTCAAACCAAAATATGAAAGATAGAAAAAATATGCAAACACAATCTCATGTTTTGAAGATGCTCACGCTGGATGTGGTCCTGCCCCTGATCTGGCCAATTCTACCAAGTCTTCTACAGGACAATACGAGGGCGCTGTCACTCAATACACCTGTCTGTCTGATTTCCTCTTCTGTGGAACAAGCTCAACTCACACGTGCTCCTCGCTTGGAAACTGGGAAGGACTCAGTGGAGATTGTAACAGAGCAGTCTGGTATAATCCTGTAAGTGAACTAGCTAAACTTGATTGTCACAACTCTATGATTAGTTGAAGGCCATCTCATTAACCCATTTTATGTAAGTGTAATTACACTTATCTTTGGATTTCGCTATTCACAAAAAATCACAGTATATAAAACCGAAATAACCTCTCCAAGGCAACAATTTGAGGTGTTACTTTGATTTGAGTTTTACCAACCGTTTGAATTTAATTTGAGACCAGTTGAAGTAATACAAACTTAGTACATAAACGAAGGGTCCTACCTAGACAGTTACCAACATGTACTACCAAACGATTAGCTAAAATTCAATTGCTAATTACATTTCTTGATTGTTTCTTCTTCGTTCGAAATATAATTGCAGTGCTGTTTAGAGATAACCACGCCTTGATGAATTAACTAATTGTTTTCTCGTCTGTGACCATACAAACATCCGAAAACTTTCGAATGTTTATCTAAACTTGACGGGTGCAGACATCTTCCTATATAAAGCTTAACTTGTTCCTGTCTCAATGTGGCTAATTCAGGTAGCCAGTTCGGGACTTCGGCTCGTTTAGCTTTGCGAAGGAAAATAAGTCATACCAAGAAAAACAATGAATAATACGTTGAATTAAACGTGTCTTTATAATTTCAGACCATACCATTTGTTAGGACAGTGCCGTGTCCGAATTCTGAAGCCTTTAGAGTCACATTTGAGGGAACACCTACAATCAATCGACGGTAAAGTTCATGAACATTACAAAACACATTATGAAAAGAGCTTTTTGTGCATCTAAAATGTGCTTATAAACGCCCTGTGGCAAGTTTGAGGGATGTTGTTTGTATGGAAATATACCACTTTTGATAACATCACATAAAAATATATTTTTAGTGAAGGTAAAATCATTCTTTACTCATATCGATTACGCTAGGCGAGGGAAGCGTACTAAAGCGATAGTAGATGAGTATAATCAAGTCTTCGGCTGTTATGTTTAGTAAGTTACAACATGTCTTTACAGTCGCTTGCGGAAGTCGTTCAAGGTTCATGCACATGAAATAGACATTTTGACATTTTGAAATTCAGGTCTGCTTCAAGTAAGTATAGTTGTAGACCATAGGGTCCACTTCGTGTGCAGATACCATATCAATATGTGTAATGAAAGTTAAAACACAATGCGTTCGCTCCATAAATAACTTATCTTCTTAGACATTTTTCGGGGTATTGTAAATTCTGATCGAGATAAAGTAATTACTTTGACTAGCTATACGAGGCATTATCCGTGAAGGGTATCAAATTCAATTCTTGCCTAAGCCTGGCATATGTTAAACCAATTGTCGTGTCAGATCGTGACTGACATCTGTACATGAACACAACTCACTCCCTTTCTCTAGTGCCCTAATAGGAAAAAATAATAAGAATACTCTTAGGAGGGTTTCCGTCAAGATTTTTCTTGAGGAACATAGACGGTACATAGACCATTCTAACATGTGGTAATTCCTACTTTTGGCAATCGCCCGCCTCGTACGAGACCAGTTTAAATGACAACAATATAGCGAGATTGGCAACACAGATTTTCAACATCAATCAGCCATGAACCCCTACCATTGCCCGCTTGCATTCCCGATCTGAACCCAATAGAACATCAGTGTATGCTATTTTGGCTGCCGCGTATATGAATGCGTTTTCTGTGGCGGAGTTTGATAGCGCATTGTTCCACGTCTTGCAGCAGAATGCTCAACGGATCCCTCAGACACTGATACATTTCGAGGAGAATAAATCAAGTGATAGATGCTCACGAACTTTCACTCGTGACTGAACAGTGTTAAAGCCCTTTATTTACAGAGTGTGATGCTTCGCTTTAAAAGGGTTTTCTTCTTATTTAACTTGTCGATGTCACGTAAGGTAATGGTATTCCTCATTGATCAATTCATAACAAAACACAAAACATTTTTGAAAAAGATAAATAGATATAAAAGCAAAATATTAAAAAATCTTCAAGAACGCAATGCTGGAAGTCAACGGCCAGTCATTTGTTGTAAATTGTGTCAGGTTGAAAGACCCCTATCAACATTGGCTCCACATTTCATAAACTCTGCTATAAATAAATGCGAGTGAGTTGCATTCATTTGGAAAACCATTTTGAAAAATCTGATAGCGTGTTATTTATCGTTATCAGAATTTTTTTCAGGGTAGTGATGATGCTAAAGGCAACTGACGTAGTAATCCAAGCTGACGCAAGAATTAACATATTTGGATACCAGGACGCATTTCTCCTGAACGTGCAGGTGGATGGAACGTGGCACACTGATTTTGATGTCCCGTCAACTTTTGCCATGGGCATGAATTTCACATGTGAGATAGTACGCCAGAATGGAAAATACGAGGTAAAGGATCAGTTTGTTTGAACATCTGATGTTCAAATTAAAAAAATCGTTACACTCCGTTCTATCATTTACATGTAGTATTGTTATTCCAGATTGTTCTTTACTTTAAAATTTTATGTAATCAAGAATATTTTAAAGCTTATTGGTTGGAGGCCCCCAACCATCTTAACAGCTGGAATTTCTCTCTATATTACACTTGGAATTTTCAAAGGAACTTTCAACCAATCATACTTATATATAATTAGCCTCTTTGTATTTCGGCAATATCGTAAACCAATGAACTCATCTGTATTGAATTTAGAACCACGTTACCATGTGGGTATTCCGAAATAATTGGCAACCTTTAATACGGAAAACGATTGTTTCTGCAAATCTCAAAATTTAATGGGAACAGTGGTGTTTAAGAATCAAAAAGAAAGTACAATTCTTAATCACCGCACGTGTACTAAATTAGACGCGTAAATGTCGCAGGAAAGGTTAGAAAACTCTATTCCATCTTAGAACAATCTAGTTAAGACTAGATGTATTAATAACGGACTGCGGGACATATTGTATTACAGCTAGTTTTAACTAGATTGATCTTAGAAAAATCCCCTCCTTTACAACGGCACACGCGAGAAACAAGCAGCTACAAGTCGATAAGTAGAGAATGTCATAAAGGCGAGTCAACTTGTGTGATATCGCTTCGTGACAGACAAAGATAGAGAAAGTGAACTATGCTTTAGACAGTAATTTAATATATCCTGTACTGGCAATCCTTGAGAGTTGAGAAACAATTAGGGATACATGTTGAAATATGAATTTGCAAAAGAATCAAACACTTTGAGCGGTGCTGAACGCTATCAATTGTGACATATATTCTAAAAATAGATCCATTTCCAAGGGATAAATCGATGACTGTTTTAAACAGAACTGTGTATCTATAACTGCAATTTTTTTTTAATAATTTTATATTATATTATTTGATGCAATGAACAAATAATTGTGTAACTTTTTCTAAAGAAAAAATAAAAGGAAGGTCTTTTGTTCTGTTAATGGCCTTAATCTACTTATTTGCTGTAATGAAAATCCTATCCTATTTGTACCCTATGATTTCGCAGTATTTCCAAGGCCATTAAGGATGCCTCCAACTTAGCCTTTTTAAAGGTTTTTCTTATAAAGTATGTCTCAAATACAAGGTACATGTAGTGATGCTGAATAAAAGTTTGTTACGTTATTTGCAAATATAGTGAAAATATCTTGTAAATAGGAGTTATAGACTCATTTAAAGGCACTTTATCACGCTTTCCGGTTCAAATTGTCTATTTTTAAGTGACACAGAGTATGTTTCATGATTTTTCTGTGGCTTTTGTAAGAGCCAAAATTCCTTATAACCAGTGTTATGTTGAAATCGCCTAACAAAACTCGAATCTTTATCTCTAAAATACCAAAATTATGGTATTTTCTTGTTTTCATTGATAATCGGGAAATTAATGTTAAAATTTCGAAATTCTGCGCCCAATTGTCGTGTACGTGTGTTAAATGATGTACCTATCACTATCAAAATATGTATGTCTTTGTCTTTACTGAAGGGAAGTTTCCAAAACTGTTCGATTTTTTTATCACAAATCACGACTTCATACGTGCAGCGGTACTGCACTAGTTTGATATCGCCGTATAAATATTACACTACAGTATCTTACATGGGTGAGTAATAAAGTGACAAATATCATAAGGTTGACCATTATCAACTAGTTTGTCGAAATTTTGAGGTAAATGTGTTTAATTAATATTCGTTGCAGAAATATGAAAAATGAATTTTTACCCCATGTCCTCTTTTGGGTAATGCCAGAGCTGTCTCCGTCAACCTACATATATATATACCATTGATATGTAGTGTAAATATATATGAACCCTTAACATCTTGATCCAAATCCTTCTGCAAATTGTTCGAATACAAATTGCGTAGATTTCAAAATTTCCAAAAATGATTATTTTACCTAGGAAATTATGAACATAATAACACACACTTTGGTTCAGCAGCTGTAAATACTCAGAACGTATGGAAAACAGCCTCTTTTTGAATAAAAAAGTTTTAGAACCGGAAAAGATTGAGTAAGTAACGTCCTCACTGGGCATATTATCACACGGGCCTTTTTTGTTCATATTTCTGCTTTCATTGCTTTTTTACTTGTATTTTAGTCTATACTCACCGTTGATTATCCTCATTCGTTATTAACTTTGAATCAAGTGTATTCATTCGGTGTTTTTTAACAGTGTCCTTGCTCGGTCCTTTCATACCTGACTTTATCCTCCATAGTTCTTTTCTTCGCTGTTGATGTCTTTTTTCGGATATAAACAAGCAACCAGAATCTTCATTCAAGTTTAGCGTTTGGCAACGGATTTAGAATAACCAGTTTTCCGAATGCGCAAACGAAGTAAAAACTGCCACTGATTTCGTTCTTCGCGTTCTTCATTCCTGCAGGCTTTATTTGACCACATGTTCAGTCTTGTATTCATGTTATTTCTATTCTTAAACAGATCTACGTCAACAAAAACTTTGTTGGATATGGTGACGATAGAACTCCTGACAGACATCCTGACACGATAGAAGCATCGCATGATGTTCAGATGGACAGGATCACCTTCTCACCTGTTTGATCTAGGGAAAAAGATTGTCATTTCATAGAAAACTAATCTACGTATATTTTTAGTACATCTATGTGAATGTTATGTATTATCACAGGTTCTTAGATGCGTTTTGAATCTCGTATCTGTGAGATATGATATTACCAACTAACAATAGTTTACTAATGTGATATTCTCAAGGTAGTTAAGCCCAAATTTGTTTTAATTTTCGATGAATTTCATTTTTTTTTAGATGCATAAATAAAGTTTTGCAGCCTATCAAATAAATTTTCTGTCTTTTTTTTGTGTGTGTAGAGAAAAATTAAATATTTTGCCTTCGTTTTCATGAAAATATTAGTGTCTGACTCTATCGTTTCCTTGGATTCCTTCATGTGAATTAGCTGCTCTCTGATCAAGGACGATTTTCTGGACAACTTTAATAAGATTTATATATTATATTATATGAATCTACAATCGAGAAAATACTGTTTGAAATGATTTAATACTGACGATATTGTTCTTTTAAATGACAGACGCCTTCAACATGGCCTGAACGTGTTCCATTTATACTGTAGCGCCGGACTGGAAGTAAATGTACGCAAATCTAAAGTATAGTCATCTTCAGGTGGGGATCAGCTAAAAATGAAAACAAAGGTTTATTTTCCAAGCACAATGATGAAACCCGGCCCATAAGATTGTAGACCACTCTGTCTACCTCGGATTAAAGTTCCACCGAAATCGCAAATTCACAAGGGAAACTAATACACCATATGATCAAGCAATGAAAATGTGTTTATTTTTCTGTCAAAGGCCATAGACCTCCATATTCTCTTACTGTCAATTCCTTGTCTCTTTATTTGTATGATAAGGTTGCATGGTCCTTATAATCATTCATGGATGTCGGGATTGGGGTAAGTCATGTAACCATTTTAGAAAAAGTCGACAGATTATTTTTCACCTTTGCTTTCAAGAGAACTGCTTCCATTGAAAAAGTATCGAAAATTAATAGTGAACGGTTTAAAGATATTGCCCGGAAATGACAACACACTTGAACCTTAAAGGCTCAGTATTCATGTGGAATTAATTATTACTATCGATTATACATGCATTATGCTGACAATAAACTCATCGGCCAAACATTTCCAAAATGTAATACTTTTATGAAACAGCAAAAAACGTTAGAAATCTGATAAAGAGTAAGTCCCATATATCAACCAATCACCAAAACACTGACTGACTGAACACTTTAGTTTGCATAATAAGTTAATGGCTGTATAAATTCAGAGTCATGAGCGGTCAAAAACTAACATTATAGACATATTGTTTATGTATGGTGAGCTCACCGAAAAAGACCCCAAATGAAGCGACGATTTTGACATCAAAAGAAAGGAGACCTCAGACCCAGAGCTTCAAGGCTGTGGACGCATAGAATTCTTGTCAGCAGAGCCAGAACACCGAGGAAATGATGGTACAAAATATATCATACCCAGCTCCGGTAAAGTGTACATTCGAAAAGGCCTTTTAATTACAAGTGATAGAGAGCCACAACATTTTTTTTTATCTCTAAAACGTTTTCAATATCTACATACATTGCATTATAATCGCTCGAACCCCGTCAACCGCACTGCGCTCGAGTTCTATTCACTATTTTAAACCTTCGATGACGTCACTCAGATATTAACTTGCAGGACACTATTTTCGTAATTTCCCTCCATTCAGGTATGCTCTCAGTGGCAGTTATCTTTAATAAATCCCTCTACCCTGGGATATTTAAGTTGATAATGCCCTCTGCCCCGGCCAAGTATTTAAATAAAGTCCTGTGCATCGGGCAATTATCTTGATATTATCCTTCACACATCCATCTAAAATAAGATATATTATTTAAACTAATGGTGTTTACTCTTTACTCACCATCGCTATGGAAGAATAACTCATATTACAAATTTCAATCTGCAAATGTCTTGGCAACATGCAATCTCCAGCCCGTATAATTCATACATCTTTACGCCGAACTCAGATAATCAAAACGCTGAACCAAAGCGGCCGTCATGACACTTATGCAATTTTTAGCCTTACATAACTAAAGTATGATTTTTTTCCAATGAACATAATTATGATTAAGACTGTTTCTAACACAGAATCACGAGGTGCCCACAACCCGATCCTAACCTCCCATTCGCTTTATCAGTCTTATCAGCGTAAATACAATCATATGGTAATCCTTGGTGGCACGTGGTTCTGTGCGTATCTCAGTTGACAGCTATCAGTGAAGTTCAGCAATATGAGGCGTGGCTCGCTGGATGGGCGGGTTACCCGATCATTGCTGTATTAACTGAGCGTATGAAGGGTTATTCCCTGCTCCACACTGATGCACAAGTGAACAACTTGTGGTGTCTCCTTAGGCAAGAAACTTTATTCAAAGTGTGCCTCTGTTCACCCAGCAGTACTAATTGGGTACCTGGTGTAGATTGTGTTGGAGGTGACCTTGAGCGCTGTAATCGGCAGCTTGGGTTAGACGAATAGACGAATTGGCGAATAGAGAGACCTTTTTTCAATGAGATTGTTACTATATTTAGATTTTATCACCAAAGCGTGTATTATTGCAAGTGAGAGTGGCATAAATAATGAGTGCATTGCATTCATAAAGCTGCCTGAAATGGTCGTACAGAGATCTCTACTTCCGGCTGTGCCCGGTCTGAGGTCACAGGTCACCTTCCCTTATCACATCTGCCCTATGGTTACACGTATCATCGTCAGAACTATGTAAAACTTACATCTGCAGACTCTTTCGTGTCATAAAAACTGAGAATGGAAGGCTACACCGATACCAACTGATATCAGACTTCATCGCCTCACATTACAGTCTGAAATCCTGGAGTGCACGAAAAAGTTAAGTTAATTTCCATTTTCATCCGCCTCAACTTCTCAATTCTTTTATTTGTGATTGATTGACTTGTAAAGCTCCTGAACAAAAGTTTGTTACATTTCTTTCAATCATACTAGTACGGGACTTTCCATTCTCTCCAAACAGAGGTAGCTGCGTCATAAATTTCTATACAACCTCTGTCTTAATTCGAAGGTTTCTTGGTCACGAAATGTAAAATACTGATTGGATGCAATCAAAGTTAGTTGTGCAATCATCGACGCCGTTTCAATAGTTGTCATTCAAATCGCCTAAATTAATTCCGTAAGCTTTCCATGGCCAAAGCTAACTTTTATTCGAACATGCACTTTGCACTTTGAGTCGTCTTTACAGAACACAAACGCCCCATTTTGCGACTGTTTCATTGCAAAGGCTAGTGTGACAACAGATATGTTATTCATGCATTCGTTGTTTTCATTGGCTGACATATAGCAAGGTGGTTTAAGCTGCAATATTGTCCCGCATGGCCATGGGGAGAGTGCCGGAAGCACGAGAAACCTTCGAATTAGGACAGAGTTTGTATAGGCATTTATGACGGAGCTACCTCTGTTGGGAGAGAAGGGGGACACTCCTAAACCCAGCTGAAATAGTGTTAGGATATTGAAAAATTACATACATAGAAGTATTTCGGATTCAGAGACTCCAGCTAATTTATTCTACATCTAAATTTGAATTTTTATCTAATATAAACTGGGTTTAACTAAAGAAAATAGGAAAAATTCTTCAGTTTTTAATAAGTCAGGTCTAGTCATAAGGTTCCACATCAAAGAAGAAACCTCAGCACCGCACCTGTGCATCATAAAAAATATTGTTTTTATATTATGTATCTCATTTCACAGATTCATTTTCTCTTCTAGTCCTTGATATACTTTTCATTAAGATAGTAAAAACCCTCGCATTGGATTTACACTATCTGCAACCGAAGAATTCGTGTACCTTTCCTGAATTCAGAATCCAACCTGTGTAAAATGTAATTACTGAGACTATTTCCAAAGCCGATCTTTCCTATAAATGGACCCAACTGCAACCATTTTCACAGCATGTCTTGTCATCCTGGTTTTTCCTTACAGGTCGAGGGAGGTAAGTTCATTAGCTAGAGATTAACTTTTATAATGAACTCAGAATGAGATTACAAACTTGCCCGTAGCACCAATTTTAGGAGGGGTGAAATTTTCATTTCGTTAGCTTAGTAAGGGGAGGGTTGATTATGATGTTTATTGTATGATTTTATTATTGATTTAACAAACCATCAATTTTGTTTCCAATAAGTTTACTATGCGATACTTTGCTTTCTTTGTTTAAATCATTAACATAATTTACTAACAATATTCTGTTCCATCACCACATTATCTTGAGATACTTAACCTTCCATCGTGCTATGTACTCAGAATCTCTGTATGTCTGTATGTCTGTTTGTCGGCTTTCCTCCGCAACCAATCATGATGTGGTGATCTTCTCGGTCACTGCCCTTTCAAGTGTCAATCTCATTCAAAAAGAGATATAAAATTCCGCCTTACTCCGTTAAATTGCTCTTAACCGTTCTCTATCCGCCAACGATCTATTTAAAACAACCACCCAAAAAATATGCTCGAACGGCTATATCGCATTTCAGTGAGATTGATTCCGATGTAAGACGTACTGTATTTCCTCGAATACAACCAGGGTCTATTGCATTAACTTTCCTCACTTTATCAACCGTCAGAGTACTCAAAGCTGCGGATGTCGTGGGAGATCCCAAGATGAGACATCCGATTGGTCGAGCAGATCGGCAAGGGCTCGTACGTGGAGGTGTTGAAGGGACGCATGCGTAGACAGCCAGGAGCCAAATTGTTTCCGTGCTGAGTGCAAAAGAAACCGGGCCTCCAATATAACGCAGGCCTCGATTACAACCCGGGGGGTAAGGGGGTGCTGAGTGAAATAGAACCCCGGGTTGTAATCGGGGAAATACGGTAATTCGCGTGCACTGAAGTTAGACATTACCGTATTTTGTGGCGTAACCAACCATATAAAACATCATCGATCTTCACCGACAAATTGTTTCCGGTCTCACGACTGAACTCATTATGGGAAGATTTGTATGTGCAAACATTTTCTTTATCATAGTTTTAGCCTTCCGTTCCGATTCCGTAAGCAAGATGAGTTCAAGGCGGTTCTTGTACTATTTCCATGATCCCGTTTGTACCGATTTATCTAATGTTTTCACAGTTCTTATATTGCAGCGTATTATTGATTCGAAGTTGAGTGGTTCCAATGAAAGCAAATGATCATATTAACAAATTTTCGACAAAAACAAAGTGCTGATAAAAACGTGTTTAAGGAAGCATCTTTGTTATAGTTGGCACCCGGAAAGAAATCCAATTCAGTAAATAGTAAGTATTTACCATCGTCAGGGACGGAAAGCGGTGTCGGAAAGGATCACTGTGCTAATAAACATAGTCTGTCATCCAGAAACTTGAGTAAAAATAATGGAGACTTTTTAATTTGAGAAGCTGTTGGCAAGCTTTAGCGTAAGTTTAAAGTGCAACTCCCGGGTGATTTGGCTCCAAAATGTTCCGTCTATATACACTTTGCTTCGCATGTACATCTAATAGACGTGAAAAACACATTTATTAGTTAAAAGTCATCAATATCACAAATACCTTAGCTATTCGAATGACGGATGTTTTTAGAAAATCGTAAAAGAAGTTGAAAACTCCATAGTTTACGTCGCTGTTTTGACGTGTCGGCCATCTTACTTTACGATAAACACCGGGAAAACCTCGATTTCGTCCTATGGAATGTGTGACGTCACCTGTGGAAAACAGATGGCCTCTGTCGTATCTTTACACTGTCAGACAGTGCGGATTGTAGCAGCCATACCAGTTGACCAATTCATATAAAAATTGGCAAGATATCTCCTTATGAACTTCTGACGCAATAGTAAAAAGGAAATAAAATAAAAATGACGATAAAGTTGAATAAATGTCCATTACATAACCCGGAAGTGAGTCTCTTCATATGTTGAACTCGAACGTCAAAACTGTACTAATTTCGGTCGAAAAGACATCGGGTAACGTACGTGTTTTTACAAATGCCCTTGCCAATGTAAGGACAATGATGATTTAAACAAACATATTTTGTGTAACTGTATTTTTGTCGTTTGATTTAGCGAAATGCCGCTCGTTACGTAGGTCAACTTGCACGTACGTACAACACAGCAAAATACACGAGTGTGAAATAATTCAATGTATCGTGGACAGATTCAAAATGAAATTACCAGCTGCATACTTTTTATTTATCATAAAATTGAAAATTATGATAACATTTTACGAATGCATAGTAAAATCATAATAACTTGTGGTGGTTGAATCTGGCAATTTTTTTCAATTATTTGCTGATTTCACTAAATGATTAATTTTATTTGTGCATGGCCGATGTTCGATATGGAATGTTATTGTAAGCTTTCCATGTTTTAAAATCCATGACCAGTCTTTATTTTTTTCTGACCAAACACAAAAATTATCAAATATTCTGAACCTTCATTCATTCTTTCGTCCATTTTTCATATTACCTTTGTTGGAATTGGAAATAAGCTGATCAATCGTCCTTCACCTATTCACTAGGAATTAGAATAATAAAAGATTAAAATATATAAATTTAATAAATATTAAAATAAAATATATGATATTACAAACAATGTAAACAGAACTACAGTGAAATAATGTTCAAAAAATTAAGGAGGAAATGCATTGAGATGATTGACTTAATTTTGAAAGTCAAGTTTGGCACACAGAATAATTGGGCTTTACATAATTTCCAAGCTTTGCAAAACATTATATTTAATTTCCAGATTAGGGAGAATAATTTAAGCAATATTTGATATTGAATCTGATTGAATAAATTAAATTTTATAAATCCCTTCTGTTTAAATAATAATAAAATTTATTTGATTCACTCTATTTTGCTTTGTATTTATAGTTCATTTACAAAAAATGTTGAAATAATCAAAGTATATATCATTTTGAAATTTAGAGTTGAAAGACTAAAATGTAAATGGTGTCATCTGGTAATTTTTCACCCTTCTAATTCTAATTCTAATTCTAATATCAACAAAAAATTATCTTTGTTCATATCATAGATATGATTTTGTAATTTACTCAAAATCCCCAGTACAACAAATTAAACTTCACCGATTGTTCAAATGTTTTTTTCATACACTTATACTGATGTAGATTGAGGCCGTCTTTCGAAAGTCACGGCAGCGAAATATAAACAAAACTCGGCGAATGACGAGAGCTGTGTTCGAGAGACGTACGATGACAAATCAGCTGTTTCATTGAGGCTGAAAAACGAAGTGATATTGATACATTCGACAGTAAACTGACGAAGAAATTTTTTTAGGAAAATTATAACAAGGAGTCACTCACCGGTGTTTTTAATTGGGTGCATTACCCGTGTAGACACAGTGTAAAGCAGTGTTTTTTGACTGCGAATTTATCATACGAATTGTTTCCATAATGACGTATTAAAGTCATCAAAAGCCTTTTCCTTTTTTCTTAATTTTCGTACAGCACTTATATTTAAAAAACATCACCCTAAAACGTTCTGAGTTTATAATAGCTACGAGAACACGATCACCTAATTATGAAATGTGGTGTTGTTTCCATTTGTTATGGCGGCTACGTCACGTGTGTTTTCCACAGTTGACGTCACATCCGGTTGATTTCACGGAACAACACGATCGGGAAGGCAATTTACTATCCTTTTTTCAATCGAAATTATTAACATAATCAAGTTATCTAAACTTGTTAAAACCTGACGTAAAATCAATTCAAGAAGAATATATTATGAAAACATGCACATAAGTGTACAATTTGGCTTGGTTAAATAAGGTGATTTTACCCGGGAGCCCCACTTTAAGGTTGCTTATGAAATAAACGTATTACTCGCCCATACTGCAGTGTGATATTTATACGGCAATATTAATCTAGTGTAATACCGTTTCGCGAATGACGTTACAATAGTGTGTAGTTGTGACGTACCAATGTTAGCACCACCGTCACAATGGAAGCAAATTTGCAGAATGAAAGGCTAATCGCATTGTCTGCAATTATGTCTACTCCATGTTTGTAGCCTTGTGATAAAAAGAATACTAAACTTCCATTTAATACCCTTTTTATTACCTAACTAATGAATGATTTGGAATCAAAGTTTCGCTTGTTTCATGCTAAAAAGTGTCAAATCAATGTTTGTTTAGTATCCTCTTTATATTGATCACTTTGAAATTTGAAATTCAGTGGTTTCTTCATATTAACTTCAATTATATTCTTGACTGTATGCTATCGAAATGTATATATCCTTCTTTAATTTTGATAACTATAACAGAATATAAGAATAAGATAAGAATAGATGATGGCTAGTTACTGTAAAGTAATCTCAATGGAGTAGGTCCACGCATTCTGTGATCTTAAAAGTTGCCTATCAAACTGAAATACATAAACCTGCTGGGTGGACTGTAGGATTTACCAAGAGTAATTCCATTTTACGTCTCCATTGGGACCCCCGAGGTTATTTTTTATTGAAATGTTGATAACAGAAATATAATGTTTAATAATATTTAGTCTTAGGGAATATTGATTTGCGTCATACTGACCGACAGGGTTCAATGAACGATCAAATACCTTATTCTCATGGCTGTCTTGGTATAGATTCTGGAAGAAAAGGGATATGTACAGTGCATTGTGTTGGCTGCATACACGCAGAGAGATTATATTGTAGCGCTTTTAATGATCAGGAACTGACAATAAGAACACATACGTCGGACAATGTTGAATGGTTCATTGTCAAAGTACACCGTTAGACACAATAGCTATTTGTTTGCATGAAAGATATAGAACCGGGCAAGCGGAATCAATAATTATCGGTTATAATGCAAACACGAGACGATCGGGCAGTTATTCCAATCTCTCCTGGAGAACAAAGGTTGAGAAACAAGTAAGTTATGATAGGTTCATTCACGTCCACTTTATTGTATAATATACATGATATGTACAATATCTTATGAGATTTATGATATGATAATTGAATGATATAATACACACTATGTAATTCTGTTGTCTGCTGGAGACTATAGGATGATCATGTGTTTCTAGTGTGGATGTTTGTTAGTTTGATCGTTTTGGGGTTTTTTTAAAAACCCTTGACTTTTGTATCTTTCACTAAATGACTTATTTCCTTCACCACAGACAAGACGACGAGTGCTATGTGTATATGATTGATACCTGTTCTTGGGCGAGGACAAGACACTGACGGACAGATAAACTACCGGCGTGTTTCTATACTCTGAAGAACATACATTACGCTGTGACGAAGACGAGGTCTTCTTGCTGCTTTGATTTGAAGAACAGTTTATATATTTTGATTATCCTTTTGCGAAATAGCGTATTGTATTTGGCTCATGATGAGTGAATCATAACGGAGTGGTTTTTCAATACACAACAAAAAGAAGATTAGTAGTCTTGAGGATATTTGGTGATAAAATCTACTAATCAAGATGAACCTCCAACTCGTTGTCTTTCTGTTGATGCACGCGTACAGCGTATCAGGATGTGTAGATCTGACCACCGTAACACAAGACGGGAAGAGGATGATCTCCAATGTGTTCAAGATGGTGGACAGTGTCTCCCTCTACACGTGCGTGTCTCGCTGTCTGACAGTCTCAACGTGTAAGTCCGTGTCCTACCAGAGAGAGACTCGCACCTGTCATCTCGCCTCTCAGGACAGTTCAGGAGACCCCGGGGATGTTCACACCGACCCAGAGTTCTTCCTCACTGACATCGCTCTGTGGCCCGGGGTGAGTGTAAAATCTTATTTTCTTCATACTTAAATATCAAATATATTTATACAAACGCCGACCCAGAGTTCTTGCTCACGGACGTCTCTCTGTGGCCCAGCGTGAGTTTAGAATCTTTTATCTTTATACATATTCATTGCATAAAGTTAAATACACTTTGGGCTCTTTCTCTCTATCCTCTCTCTTGGAATTTCGATATTACTTATCAATCTTCAACATGGTATGGCATATTTCATCGTTGAAACGTGCGAAAAACGAACTTAAACATTTTTTTATATATTGACACAATTTGTCTAGCAAAATTGACGACTCTTGAGTGTAACTGCACTTTCAGTAAGCCCGGATCCATTGTGACAATGCATTATTATATTTACGTCATGATTGCAGTGTGAGGACAATCTTTTCAAATCTCTCTTCATCAACGATTTGCTTTTCGTATTGCACGACTTGATTTTTCAGGGTTAAAAAGACAAAGGAATAAACTAATACATACATGTAATCACAGGGCCATATTCACGCAAACTTAACAAGTGCGGTTTTGATGTGCAGACACACAAATAATGAGAACCAATATTATCAAAATTTACCAACCAAAATCGGTCTTAGATCTAAATTAGGTATGGATAGGTTTCCAATAATATGTTTTCAGCCTCTATATATTTTCTTTTTTTTATCATTAATCACGAATTTTATGAGGATTGTCACTATACTAAAGTGAGAAGCAATTAAGTGATTGTTTTCAACAACAGACTGCAACATGCTTTATGTCCTTGTTAATTCTTGTTAATAGATATTAAAGATAAGATGAGATGTAACCATAATGAAAACAGTTATGTTAAATTATACTATAAGAAAAGCAAATTCTGAAAATAATTGAAGCCAAAGTGTGTTTAGGTATTTCATGACAACCCATGGACAGATGAAACTTTTACGACAAGTCAACCTTTTCAGTGATATAACAACCATACAATTTAGAATCAAGGTAATTTAACATTTATTTTGTTTTTCATTGGTTTTCTTGATTAATGTGATTTCGAATAAGGTTTCACTGCTTACAATTTAAAATCAACGTAATTTAAGATTTCTTTTGTTTTTCATTTTCTTTCTTGATTAATATGATTGCGAATAAGGTTTTACAGGAATACATGGAATTGTAGCTGCCATGCTTTAACTCGTCAAACGTATTTTCGGCAGAAAGACAGATTTAAGCCGTTTTCTATTTTTCATTAAAACCTTTTTATTGTAAAAAAATGGGAAGGGTGAAGAATTTGAGAATTTAAAGTCGATGTTTTACCAAGTTTCCCAGCCAAATAATATGTTATGAAAATCACGGAGTGTCTTTTTAAAACAATGTCCATTCCATTTCGAATACGTTACGTTGCAATCTGTTGACATAATCGTTATTTTTCTCTCCTCTCATTCATATGTGATTTTTCAGTTCGTTTACATTCAGCTAGTTTCCACTCTTGAAAAGCTGCAACTAGTTCACGTTTTTCAGTAAGTTTGTTTTTTACAACGCACATCCACAATGTTAGTACAAACCTTTTACCTTAATGGGAAACAGTAGCGAGTTGTCGTCACTTGCCAAGATAGAGGGCGCGGCACAGGGGCGTGTATCGCCGAAAATAATAATAGTAATATATAATGAAGAAAAAAAAGGGTATCTCTACTATATAAATACTAAAGGGATGTAACGCCCTCAGACCCCTCGTCTTGTTCCGGGACGAAATCAACTTGGAAATTCAATATAGATTAATATAACAATATACACACATGAAGCCTGATAAATTCCCTTTCGATAGAATGTGAAACAATCAAAATCGGTTGACTTTTGACAGAGCTACACTGTTTTGAAATCGAAAAAAGTATGTTTTCTTGTGAGTACGCCAAAATCCTGCCTCACTAAAACATCGCTTTCAAACTGATAAAATACGAATTAAACACTCGCATTCGTACTTTGCACGAGAAATACAACTTTATCGCAATCCCCTTGCATTCCGATTTCGTAGCGTGACTATTCAAATGAAATACTATGTGATATATACCTTGTAAGCGAGCTTTTAATGCATTATATGCGGTTTCGATCGCTCGAGTCTGCCATGTTTGACCTCAATATTGGACAGATGGCATAGAATAGGAGCGGCTCGCTGATTGGTTAAACATTAACTCTTCTGTAGTGAAGTTACGAAGAATTAATGTTTAGCATATCAGCAAGCCGCTAGTATTCTGCGCTATCCTTCCGATATTAAGGTCAAACATGGCTGACCCGAGCGATCGAAACCGCATTTAATGCAGTAAAAGCTCGCTTACGAGGTATTAATCACATAATATTTCATCTGAATAGTCATGCTACGAAATCGGAATACATAGGGATTGCGATAAAGTTGTATTTCTCGTGCAAAGTACGAATGCGAGTGTTTAATTCGTATTTTATCAGTTTGAAAGCGATGTTTTAGTGAGGCAGGATTTTGGCGTACTCACAAGAAAACATACTTTTTTCGATTTCAAAACAGTGTAGCTCTGTCAAAAGTCAACCGATTTTGATTGTTTCACATTCTATCGAAAGGGAATTTATCAGGCTTCATGTGTGTATATTGTTATATTAATTTATATTGAATTTCCAAGTTGATTTCGTCCCGGAACAAGACGAGGGGTCTGAGGACGTTACATCCCTTTAGTATTTATATAGTAGAGATACCCTTTTTTTTCTTCATTATATATTACTATTATTATTTTCGGCGATACACGCCCCTGTGGGGCGCGGCGACCGTATTGGTCCTTCGTGAACTTCCGGGTTAGATCAACTCGCTTAGCCGCGATATATAAATTCTAAACGGTTTAAGAAACAAGATTAATTGAGTAACAGTTTTTCACAATGACGAGGGTATTGTTGTAAATCGGATCAAGATTTATGAATACTCTTCAATGCGCTTGCAGGAAGGATTTACTTACTAGGTGCTGCAGACAAGACTAGAATCCTTGAGTAACATATTTTCCTAGCTGTTATAGATTACACGAAAGAGTCTTGAATAAACTATCCTGTGTCCCGTTCGAAATTAAAAATTTAGCCGAATGTACTATATTTTATGCCAATAAATAATATTACTCCGTAATGGCTCAACGGTACAGTGATGTTCCCGAAATACCGGTATATTACTAGTATGTTGATGCTTATGTTATTCCCATAAAATCTCATGTTATTTGGTGAAGCATGAATATTTGTATGAGATGAATTCTACTTATAGCTTTGAAACCATCTCAGTTTAAAGATAAACGTTTAGATTAAATATTTCAAACCATCACTTTAATCTACGACGAGTACGTTTATATTTTTTTTGAGTGCGATATACTATTTAGGCCGCCATGTTATATTAATAAATACAGCATTTAATGTACGTCTGTTGAGTAAATTCATACTTAAATATTCGAATAATAACCACAGTAAAATTTAATAGAAGCTATGAAGATTCCTCATGAATGTGCAAAGTGTAACATTCAAAAAGATTTTGCTCTCATCACATGAAATTTATTCATGCAACGTCTAAAATACATGCAAGCCAATGGGAATAATGTCAAATAGAATCATTTTTTTAGCTGTTTTTCAAACTTAAATCGAACCCATGAATACTTTTAATTTAGCATCAACAGATATTGCCACAACTTTGTAGGAAATGATTTTTTTCTCACAAGAGAAGGCCAAGCAACAATCCATTTGATATTGTGATCAAGATTATGTATTTTAATGAAGCAGATTAAATTCCACTGGAAAGTTTTGAGCTTGAGTAGAGTTTTATAAAGAACGAAAATATACATCGTTAATTGAGTTTTCTAACAAAGTCAAATTACACTATTAAAATTTTTTCTTAATAACTTGTTTACACTTGAAACTGCAGCATTTAATCATGCAACGAATTGAAGTATAACTGTGATATCCACATGCCATTACCTAACTGCGCTACTGTCTATACAAAACTATAATCATATGACGTCACGAAACAATTGAATGACTTCATGAGAAGGCTGCGATAGCGAAGTGATCTTGCTACTCCATATCATAAACTTAAGGATTATTTACGGCATTTGGAAAATAAATAGAACATTTGACATTTCTCGTCGTATTGCAAAGCTACTTCATTTTACTGACTTTACTCAACTATATTTTTACAAAAGTACTTGAGATCGATTTCAGTGTTTATATTCTTGACATGACACAAGGGTAAGATTATATCTATCATCCAAAACAAATTTCCATGAAAAAAAATTCATTCCTAAATAATGCACTACCTAAGACTGTAGTGTGGTGATGTCATAGCATCGAGATGTCCACATGTTTATTACATCAAAGAATTGTTATTTCATTACTTGATGTAAGATAATTGCGATGTTAAATTTACTTGGCGATGAACGGTAAATCCACTGTCAAAGTGATATATATATAAACGATTCTCCTCTCCTGCCATTTGCTCTTACTTGAAATACACACTTCTTCTTGCCCAAAAGCCGTGGTTTTATACTCGGTCATGAGTGAACGGATTTTTTAACTTTGGAGACTATTGAGTTATTGTTGTTGCAATGGTTATTTATCTGACTTTGAATCTGTATGTATACCGGCTGTATATTGTATATTTCCTTGCAAACGAGAGGGATGATTCGTATTTAACAACACTTTATTTAGCCTACATGTATAAAAGTTGTCAATAAATAATTTTTACGTAGGACGAATAGGGAATATTTTTTCTTTATCACAAATACCAGTGGAAAACATTTTGTTGGCATTTTTGGAAGCTTTAAAGTGGATTTTAATTAAAGGTTGTTAGTGTTAAACTATGTTTAACGGCAAAATCATTATTGGATTAACATCCAAAATGAGATTTTCAAGCACAAAATAAAACATTGGATCCAGTGTAATAAAGGACAACCTTGATGATTTTTCGAATCGTACGTAGGTGTTGATAAGTTCAATCTTATGCAAATAATCATGCATAAGCTTTGAACTTGTTCCAATGGTTTTAAAATAAAAATTTTCAACAAATTAGGTTCAAAGTTGCCGGTTTGTCAAGTTACGCTTTGCCTAGCGAGAATGCGGAAGTAAAAAAGGACCAATACAGTCGCAGCGCCTCCTACACGTTCCCTCAAGGGAAGTAACTTCCCACTTTCGACCATTACTTCCTTAATTATTTCCTTAATGTACAGCCTTTGAGGGAAAACTTTTTCAAGACGATGGTTCCAAGTTTATAAGTCGTATAAATATAATGAGACCATATTTATTCATACATTGCACCCTTTATGTTATAGCCTCTTTAACTGTTAAACTTATATGATTTCAAATGTCATTTAGTATACTTAGTACATCTTATTGTTAACGAGTGGATATCTAAAGAGGGTGTAGTTGTCCACGTTCATTCAGTGCGTTTGTAGAACATCGTGGGGATCGTTTCATTATGATGTCTCCTTTTATTAATGGATGAGAATACAATGGCTTAGTTGTCTTCGTATGTGTACATCAATTTATTTGACGTTTTAATCAATATGCCTTTAGAACAAAATAGATATATCGTTTTTCTCCTCTACACTCACTAAGTTGATGAAAGTTAACAAAATACTTTAGTTACAGGTTTTTGCATACAAAAAACGTGCTCTACCAACTGAACTACATCTGAACTACTGTAATAATAGATTTAGACAGTGAAAAAATAAAATTTTATGAGAATCGACTGAGTATACGTTTGTATGAAGATAATGATGTCATTAAAAGACAAAGTAATAATGAATATGCCTGCGGGTTATCAAGTGTGCAGACCACGTGTAAAGAAAAAATGACAATACTGATGACAACAGGGTCCAAGACAAGCATACAATGAATTGGAAGACTGATGAGGAGTTGACACCCAATAGTCGTCAAAACACTTGAGGAACTGTAGAAACTATATCCTATTAACAATATATACATTGTGAAACAAATCATTGGAAACCTAATTTTAACCTATTAGTGGCAATATGATTATCGATTGATTGCCGCTATTTCAAGCTTCACCACAATCACTGACTGCCCGTCTTTTGTCAGCGTTAGACACGGGTCTTCCGAGCTTTGTTTGAATTGATAAACAAAGGAAAAGCAAACAGTACGTCTACGTCTGTTGCCATGGACCTCTTTCTTATTAATGAAGAAGTTGTAAGTTTTTATATAAAGTAAAGTGATTTCACAGAAATGAAACATAATTTTTTTCAGAAAAGTAAGGCAATGTTCTTCATCAAAGAATCAGTTTAAAAACCAAGGTAAGTTATGCTATGAGAATCCATTTTCCAACATTAAAAGATTCAAAGATGTTCATACACAAATAGCCGCTAGTTCTTTTCGCTTGACACTTGATATTTTCTTTACGACTTCTTTAATGTTTTTACCCTGATCATAATACATTTGGTATAAACTAATGTTAAATGAGAAACGTTCGAAACCAAAATCCTTCAAAAAGGGTTTTGTTTTAGTTCCGTATACCAAACGTATTCAATTGTTTTATTATGTAGAGCAGTTTAAGCTCCTTTTGAGAATTTTCATTTTTATGTTCATCGAATTAAGTGACAAAATAAACGACTACGGATTTCGTCTTGATCGAATTATTTGATTATCTATCATTTATACCCCCACCGAGCATACGACCTCACTGCGACCGATTTTTGCCCCCCGGTCGTGCACACTCTCATTCACTCCTAACGACATCGCACTGAAGTCTTGGGAAGATCCCCATGATTGCTAAGAGTATCTCTCTCACTCGCCCTGGATCGCACATTGTCGCAGAGGGGTTTGCGATTTCGATTGTCTGTTTTCAAAAATCGCACAACTTTTGCGATCGATGCGACTAATGTGCTACTCGCCAATTTTGTCGCAATGGGGTCGTATTAGTCTCAATGGAGTCTTGGTAATGTCGCATGTCAGTCGATTGTACTCTCGATCGTGTAAACTCGCAAAGCGATCGCGCTACTTTTGCCTTTGCGACCAAATAGTGCAACCAATGGCGACCGCGCCAAGACCCCAATGCGATCTCACGGCGACTGAAAATTTTGATCCGTCTTTTGATGCAACCAATCACGAGCTCGTGAAGTTAAAGTACAATCGCCAATCTTCTGCAGTTCTTGTTGTGTTTCATAAAGCAAACCAGCAATTAGGACCATTTATCTTCCATATTCTCCAGGTCCTATCGGTATGCCAGTCTAACTCAGAAAGGCATGAATGCAGCTGCTCGCAGTCATTTTTATACATCTGACCCGACAGGTCTTGCAAAAAGTTGTAATGAGATCGCAATTATCTCAATGCAGTTGTGTGAAATATCGCCATGGTCGTACTCGAGGCGTACATTACTCGCAAATATCGTAATGTGGTCTCACTTGATCGCACCAAGCATCGCAACGGACGCCAGTCGATCGTAACTCGATCGCATGGTGATCGCAGAAACTGTGACTGTGGTCTCAGCTTGGTCCTACTCATTCGCATGAATAATCGCCAATACGGTTGTGTGATTGTCTGGGGACCTACTTACATTCTATCCGACCTGTCATAACAAACGCAACTCTGTCTCAATAATCGCTACTAGAAGGATATGTGATCACTTTTTTGTCGCAGTGGAATCGTACAAGTAGTTTGGTGGAAACGCAAACGCTAAATTGTTGAAAATTGGTCGCTAAAAAGTCTGCGACCGCTGCGATCGACGTGATCGTGGTGATCGGGGACAGTCGCAAATCGGTCGCGGTTTGGTGGAAGGGGGGCATTAAGGCAACAGGTTAGACTAAACGAGCTGTCATTGCACAATAGTGCTACTCATGTTTGTTTTTGGCGTCGTTGTTGAACCTTTCGTTCCGTTAACCGAAGTCACGAAAGCACCTTGTTTTGTACCTGGAAGCATAGCCCTTGGTCCTCTTGGTAGACAGTGCAAAAGGCTTCAAAACTTGGTTGTCTTAAAATCTATTTAAAAAACATCTTCGCGTGTACAACTTGACATGGTTCCTTGAAGGAATTCCTTACATTTGGGAATTTGACGATTTGCTTCATCAACCTTGTTAGTGCCATGACCATAAGACCTAAATTTTGGTCTATGATTGACAACTGTACTTACCTGAACTTACGTTAAAACAATACGCCACTTACAATAAACGTTGATGCAACAAGTTATATGCACTTAAGAAATCTAAAGTGAATTGGGGTCGAAATGATGGTTTTCCAGAGTTTCGTTTCAATGCTTCCTACCAATGTTAGTCTTTAGGAAAGGTGATTTGGGGCCGTTTTAACGTCGTTTATTTCACTTAATATCACGGCTGCTAGTATTATAGCAGGGTGAAAGCCCGCACCACCATCTTTGGTGGTACTGCACTGATATTCAGTGTAGCATTGCACCCGGATCCTTACTGCATGTAGAACAGTTAGTCTTAAATGTTTTAGAATATGTTAAGCAAGTTGTGAAGGTTACTTATTATCGCCGATGAGACCCTGAAGTCACATCACGAATTGTGACAATTGCTGGAGGCTTATATAGGCCTGGGACGAGTAATGGCTTTCGGGGAAAGTGAACCATGCCTTCAACTTAGATTTAAAATGTGTTCAGTTGGAACTCAATGTATCTTACAGAGTTTAGCTGGACCTTGTGAAGGCGTAACATGTACCAGTGGAAACAGATGTGTGGTCGACAGACTCAACGTCCCAAGTTGTGTCACAGGTATTCAGTACTTTATCATATACCTAGCAATTGGTTACCTCCCATTTCAAGGAGAAACGTTCGTTTTGTTTACCACTCGAAATGTGTGTTAAAATAATTAGATTTAAACATACTTCTTGTTAGTAAATCTTATATCTATAACGTAAACATCAAATCATGCCAGGCAAAGTATTCTTCATACATGATAAAAAGTCTACATCTTGTCATTATCAGCCTTTGACCCTTATCAGCCCTCTGGCTTGCTGCTCTCGGGCTGATAAGGGTAGTTATGGTATGAACTATGGCATATTATAACCCCCCAATTGGAAATTGTTTAACCCTTACTCATCCTACAACCTTCACCCTTTAAATCTAGTTAACCTTCAGAGTTTTATGGCCCACTCAATGGTCACCTGAAGCTGATACATATCGTTAATTTTGTTTTCACCATACTACGATGTCTAAAATTATGGCTAATATATCTATGCACTAAAATATCTAAACATGTTATCAAGCTGTGTGATTTCTATGCTCATCTTAGAATAATAATGATATTTGCAATATTTTTGGTTGAAGTTTATGATCTTTCATAGCTCCAACATTGTATGACATTGTATAACATTGTGCATTGTTTATATGGGCCTCATGCTCGTTCTGCTTATGTAATATAGTTGAGTCGATAACATATCTGAAACATGCCTTTACTGCTTTGAAGCCTGTCTCGCAATTTCTAGAAATAAGTTAACAATGATATAAAGACATTAAGAACACCAGTTCTTTCCTGGTTCTTACCACTACCTTTGCGATTAACTGTTTCCCCATTGTTCTTAACCTTTTAGAATTCTTTTATAGAGTTTAGATTTCATTTTGATTCATGCTTCTCAGAAGAAGCACCAGGATGTGGTCCTGCCCCTGATCTGCCCAATGCTGACAAGTCATCTACAGGACAATACGAGGGCGCTGTCACTCAATACACCTGTCTGTCTGAATTCCTCTTCTGTGGAACAAGCTCAACTCACACGTGCTCCTCGCTTGGAAACTGGGAAGGACTCAGTGGAGCTTGTAACAGAGCAGTCTTTCACAATCCTGTAAGTCTACAAATCACTAAGACAATGACTCCTTTTATCACGATTTTGAGGTTGACATAAAACCTCATACCTGATGAGATATAAAAGAGCAATCTTGGACAATCCTGTAAACTTGAGAGCTGATATGCAGATACTTATATGTTACTTAGAAACCCTGAACCCTTACACAAACCTTGAGCTGACCTTTCGCCATATCATAGTTGTCATAAATCAAAAAGCAATCCCTATCCTACTGAGATCTTGTACTGATGAGATAGTAATGATCATAAGGATAATAGTGCATTTGTATTGTGTTGTTTCGATAAGTGGGCATGGTCAATGCGCATAGATTCTATCATTTCCTTGAAGGGTAGCTTCCCGTGTTCAGGTACCCATTTGTACTGCTGATTAGACTTAGAGCAATATGAATGATGTGTGAGTCCAAAGAATATAACAAAGTACAGGGCTCAGGTCATCATTCTTTTTGCCTCCACCTGGATTCGAACCCGGGACGATGGCGTGAGAGGCTAGCGTGCCAACAACTTCACCACTGTACCCCACCCTAGCCAATCCCTATCCAAGTGCGGCCCTTTACCCTTAACAAGACCGATCTTTATCCGAGTAAGGCTCCATCTAACCCCTGATTTGCCTATGAATAGCTAGTTAAAGATACTATATCCACATAGGGGGTACGATTAGCGGAAATACTTCATAACACAGTTAAGAATAAATATCAACAACTATTTAGGTTCACATCCACCTGAAAATAGCAGAAAAAACGTGTTTTATAAACACTTCCGGAAAACAGACGCCAAACGTTTTATTACCCAATCAGGTGCTTGGGGGTTGTGACGACATAGACAGGACTCGTTAACGACTGGCTGATCTGTGTCCTTGTTTACATTATAGATTCCAGCGATCGTGAACGTATATATTTTCACTGATTGTACTTATAAAAAAGCGCCTACGTCACCAAAGCAATTAATATCAATACATCGACATATTCCGTTTGACATTAATTAACTGTTGTTGTTGTTGTTGTTATTTGTGTGGGTTGTTAATCTCCGATAATGCCGATCGAGTGAAGCCAAACTGATATCTGCCGCCATTGTGACTGCTTTTTGTTTGAACACCTAGACAAATCGACTATCCCCCTGTGTAGTTAATTGACCATTGTATTTGTAGAATATTTGTTACTACTTTGTGCCTTTTTAATGTGTCAATTCAATATCGTAACTCCGTGTTTCTGCTTTGCATGAATGTAACAATGACATCTCGCTTTTGATGGACTGGCTCTAGGCAACTTCCGGATCTCGTCATTGGGATACGAGGTTCCGAGCAGCTGTTTTTGGCCTTATTACCCAGTTATTAGTGATAATGAAGATCAAATCTTTGATGTGTTTAGTAAATGTACCCCTTGATTCGCGATTTGCCACCTTCATAAAATCTTAGAGTTACGTACTAATGTATTTTGCATAGTAAGGATACAGATTATTGTTGTTGTTTTGTGTGAGTTAATGTTTGAGATAAAGAGTGTGGTACTAATTTAGAGTGACGTAGGCCAATATTGTCAATAACAACACAACATTTATTGTTGATTGTGATGCAAGTGAAAGCCAGCTTGGAAATGTATTGTAAATATGAAATTATTTTTCAGTTTTAACTATTTCAACCAAATAAAAATATTAACTCTGAAAAGCATATTATTTCCATTTCCTTCAGTACTTTAGTACCGGTATTTTACAAGAGAGAGGTTTTCAGTTACCTAACACTACTTTTTCAATAGGTAATACACAAGGCAATGATTAGTTATCTAAACTTTATCTTCACACATGATCAAAAGCCTTTATTGAAACTTGAAGAAGGCATGTCTCATTCGCAATGAAAACGTAGACGAATGCGACCCATATCTGCTTTGATATGTACTTTGTTTACAAACAAACGCGGAGCGAGTCCTGTCTATGACGTCACATCCGTCGAAGGAGAGCTCAGGACACTCTAGGGACTTTTTTAATTGGGCTTTCGAGGTGGCCAATTCTACGCACTTTGAACCGTTATATCTGTTTAATTATAGGGCGCATCGAAACTCTGTTTGGTGTTTTATTTACTTGAATGTATTGTCTTTATGAAAATCGGGACTGAAGTCGGATACAAAACTGGTATATATTATCTTTAATGAAATGAATTGAATCAATATTGGCACTACCCGGATAAGAAGACTGGTTTACGCATAGGCAAAAGTATCTATGATTGAGCTGCCGCAAATGCTAATGGTAACATCCAGTTAAGGCAATCAGAAGAATGTACGATGAAACATTATACGAAAATAAACGTACAACACGATTTAATGAAATAGAAATCTAATGGTTAATTGTTTTTGGTCAAGTGAAACATGTTTGGATGACCTTTCATTGACAGACGCTGAGGTTTGAGGAGCCCACCACATGTCCCTTGACTGCGGACTACCACCTTGTTGTTGAGGCAATCCCATTATTGCCCAGAAGGTACTTATACACATTAATGATAAGGAGGAGGATTATATCAATAGTAATGTTTATTAGTAAGATTTGGATGCCAATGGCCCAATGAACATATCAATACAAAATATACAAAAATGTACTTATATACAAATATAACATGATATACATTAAACTTTTAGTGACAATCTGTACTTTAAAGAAAAAGATATAAACTTGGATAACTGACATAGTGTATATTTACTTTGTATTGATTATATCCTACTTATTGAATTGGTATCGTATTGAAGACTTCCGTTTGTCTCCTTGACCCAACATTTAGTCGTCCAGGTTTAGTACTAGTGGAAATAGAAACACAAGATCAGTAGATTAGAAGGATGAAGATGGTTTCATAGCCACAAGACCATATTTCTGTTTGGCCTATGTGAGACTTATGCACGGGATCGCTGTCTTGCATGATAAGGGCACCTTTGGTCAGCATACGGTGTCTCTAAAACTTGAATGTTTCTCTCGATTTCTGTAGCAGCGAAGCTTGGTAAGTTCATGTAATGGTCATACCCTTTGCCAGGAAATCCTGTGCTGGTTCCATGAGACTTTGAGTATGGCCTTGCCTACAGGTGGCTGAACTCGTATCATTTTGGTGACTCCATATGCTTCCATTGCATCGACGTAACTTCAGTCTCAATGTCACAGTAATGAACCCATGTCTCATTCAGTGGAATGAGTCTGTCGAAAAAGTTTCTTTTTTTATCATTTGCAAACTCTATAATAGCCTTTGAGCAAGTGAGGAGTGAGGGTGATTAAACTTGGAATCCATCTTGCAGACACCTTATGCACATTCAAAATGTCTTGAAGGATTTTTTATTTTGACATCGTGGGCTAACTTGAAGGACACTGTCTTTATCAATGGTCCACAGGAGAAGTTTCGACAGATTTCCGACCACGATTTAAACTGGCAATGCAAGACTAGTGTTCAACTCCGTCACACAATGGGGAATCCTACTCTTTAATTCTTTTCTCTTTTCAAAAAATATACTTTGGTGCGGTAACGTAGTACCCCCCCCCCCCCCCCCCCTCCCGACTCCACAAATGAATTGTAACCTGTATAGTTCGTTTTTCTGTAAGCTTTCAAAGCCAAGGTATCGTCTTTTTTGGAACCACATGGCCGTATACCGCTTAGAAATGCCCTACTATTGAATAGTGGTTGTTACAGGCCCTCGGATCTTTATAAAAACCTGATTTTTGTAAATGTTTTTTTGAGAACACCCCCTGAATCGAATTGTACCTCTGTTAATAGTATATGGACTATTAACAAATGTACAATTCGATTCAGGGGGTGTTCTCCAAAAAAAAAATTTTTTAAATTTTAATTTTAAAAATTGTCTTTAATAATCCGAGAGCCTATGGTTACGGTAGAGTCTAAAGGCACACATGTCTTTTTAACGCTGCTTCTAAGCGGTACACGTCTCAGTGTTTGGAAAATTAGTTTATTGAAAGAAACCACATCATTTTGTAAATACAATGTGTTTTACCTATAGGATGCTTGTAGCGCTGAAGACAACAGCGGACGTCCAGCTTCAAATGGACATCAGAATCAACCATGTTGGAATCGTCAACGAGACTTGGCTCAACAGGAGGGTTAACAACGTCTGGCACAACGAGATCATTACCGATATGCCGTTCGTGGTATCACAGCCATTTGTTGCTGATATTCGTCGTCAGAACTCGAATTATGAGGTACGTGGGGTGAGATGAGGTGATTTGGGTTTTCTTGATGTCACGGCTGCTAATAACTCTGCAGGGGGAAAACACGAGACACTATTGTGGTATGGGGTTCTTCTCAAGCCTTTGTTTGTTTGTTACAATGGTCATGTAATGCGTTCATGATAATTCATAATAAATTAGATATTTCTGTGCAAGATGATACCTTTTGTCCGTCAAATAATTAAAATTAGAGAGTACTTCATAAGCAACTTATGTATCATTTGTTTTGGATAAACCCAGGGAGATCAAGTCTAACACAAAAATTTGTATACTTTTTAAGGCATTTATTACTTTCATTATGACCAAAAACCTTGCAAAATTTCAAGTTAAACTTGTGAAACTAAGTTAGTTTTGTCGTATCCATTTGAGAAAACACGACGTTTTAAGCTTTTGATTTTAAGATGTTCTCCATTTCTCAGGTTTTTATCGACGGCGCGTTTTACGCTGCAGTCCCCGACATTACGCCAGATGAGAGTCCGGACATGATCATTCTCGATGCCGATATGCAAGTCACTAAATATGAATTTGCTCGTGTTTAGTCTTCAAGACGCCAAAGAATGAGTCTGTGACATGTTTCACTTATGCAAGAAGTAGCAAAGAGCACGTGCGACTGGGAGCAATCTCATTAAAACCAAGAAACGTTACATTCCAACATTTGTATTGTATAGATTTTTTAAAATACTTTCACCAATCTGGCAGAAAGTCTCTGAGATTTACAAACCTGCTACAGAATGAATTATTTTAAGGCTAAAAATCACAGAAATATTCATGAGAAGAGACAGATGAGGAGCAATACATAAAATATAGATTCAACTGTTACGTAGGATCTGATTTCAGTGAGACTCTTGATGTTTTACTGTCAGATGCATGATTTTGTGACGGTAAGGTTTTCAAGGATTAGGTTGATGGTGAAGTTTTGGGATGACGTTTAGGGTAAGGATTCGTGAAGTTAGGGTTAGGTCGTGGTTTGGGTAGGAGGTTCATCGATTAAGGTTTTGTTTTAATTAAGGGTGTTGTTGTGATTGACGACGAGTGTGAGCCTAGAGGTACCGATATATCACCACTGACACCTCAGATTCATCCACGACTTCCGCCCTGCTTTTAATAAACTCTTGACTGGTTACTCAAACAAATAAACACTTTCAATAGAGCGTGCGACTCAAATCATAATTCACTTCTGCTTAGCAACACAATAATCATCATTTTCAAGGTTTTTTTATTCTTCTTATAATGTATCAATATTATCCTTTCATATATTTAAAGATATCTGTCGACGATGTGTAACCAAAATCTGAATTGTAAGTTAACCTAAGGTTAGTGGTTATAAATGGCTACATTTCTTGATAAGTTTTGTTGTAAAAGCGGGGCAAGCAAGTGGTCAGGGGAAAGGGTATTCGTTTTGTATCAATATACCGACAGACGATTAAGATCTTCTGGCTTTTAAGCAACAATCCAACATCATGGTTCATGTAGATTTAATGGAAAATATTAAAATCAAGAATACAACATCAAAACGTAAATTTTTGCAAATAATGTATGAGGTAGATTACCTGAGTGCAAATCGTTAGTAATATCGAGATACATGCATAATCGTTGTATATTAGAAATACTAGTGTGCATTAGTGCCTTAAAGTTTGTTTGGGGAGGGAAACGTAATGAATTTTTACTTTGCTATGTTTATCTATAAAACAGAGGCACTGTTAAAATACTGCAAAAACTGATTTAAAATTGCTTTCGGAAACATGATGTAACGTGATATACATTTGTATAATAAAAAAAGACGATTTTGACGATATGGACAATTACTTCTCCATTCCATATATTGCTATGACCTTTTTCATGAATGAAATGAAAGGTATTATGGGTTGATGTCATCTCTGGAGATGAGATGAAGGCAAATAAGCACCCCCATCCTCTCGGATCCAAAGTGATATATATCAGTTTAGTGATCGAAAACGAATAACGAGAAATAAGGATTCACATCTTCTTAATTGTATCACATGCGACACTTCGAATATCACTATTATCAAGCATGTGATGTGAAGTTTACCACGTTTGATAAAAAAAATCAAACACAAAATAAAAATAATTTGTTAATTTAAACTTGAGGTTTATGATTTATGATGAAATTTTCAAACACAATGATTACAAAAGGTTTCAGGTTCACCACTGCTCATAAACATCGTTTTTTTTCAATTCTGTTTATGTTGTAATAACGTCTTCACACTCCAGATCAGATTCATGTCTGCACTTCTTATACATCCGGCGGTGTCACAGAAATAGCCATTAGGGCAGCAATGAACCATATCGCTGCAACACACTGCCTGAAATGCCAATATTGATGTAAGTTATGCACCGGGGACGTTTCAATGCAGATAAGTCAAAGATAAAGATTTGGCTACAGAAATGACGGTTGATTGGATTCCGCAAAAAATTAAGCTTACTCATAAAACATTATTTTTTAGGTTTGATGTCCTTGTCAACAGAGAGGACAGGGGCATTTATATCAATTGATTTTCATTCAAGTGAGCAGTTATTTTCGTCTACGATGCGCAGTTCATTTGCGCTAAAAATGGCTGTCATTTACCTGAGCTAATGGACAACAGCCCCATCCGCCGTCCTGTAACTTACAACAAGTGTTTGAGGACGGGCATTCAGCGTGTCCCCCTTGGCACACAACATTCTCAACCGGCGGCACCTGAAGAGATAGTTTAGACAACTTAATTGTGTATCTTTCCCAACAGAGGTTAATAGTATATATGCTTACGTAACATCTGTTACAAGGTCTTGTTTCTTTGAATTTGCTTTCAGTGAAATGTTAAACATCGAGTAATAAGTCAAGATCATTTTTATGAATGCTCATTTAACAGTGTTTTTCGCCTTGCTTTGATAGTTAGTTGGTGCTTATATTCCCTGTTAGCGTCAACCTGGCCATTTATCGTTGCTGTTCATTAAAAATATAAAAAAAATTCTAAGGAAACCCTAAAAATAAGCTTGATTGTTGCACTCCATTGAATAGATAAATTAACAACAACGTTCCTTAAAGGGTCGATCGAAGTATATCGAGAACTATAATATTTCGCCACCTCGAAGTTGACTTATCACACGACCGCTGAAATTAGCTTCAAAAGGTTCGTCACAGGTAAAGGAGAAACAACCACAAATGACCATGTGTAATTTTGAAAATATTTTTGGAGTTTTCGATCCCACCATAACATGAATCGGGCACCTTATCAAATCTTCAGCTGAGTTTATGCTAGATTTTCAGTTATGAAAATAAAACTCTGTATCTCAAAGTCAGTCGAACATAGAAAATGTTAACAAAAAGAACGTACAATAATTTCCTGGATGGAAGTCCTGAAGGAAGTGACAGAGCCGCCATCTTGGCTGTCGCAACTTCCGGTCTCGTCGTTACACGTTGTTCCAGGTGGGCAGCAGTTGCCATCAGAGCAGCACACAGCCTGGAGTATATTACACAGGAGAACAATCTACCAAACGCTGGTCACTCGTTATATGAAGCACACTTATTAATTAATCAATGATCGTCTGATATGATATTGTTGAAGGTAAAAAGTTGAAAAGTTGGAAAGTTTTTTGTGGTATTGAATAAAATGCCTATAGTATAGGGGTGATGGGTTATGAATATGATAGAGCAGAGCAACTTTATATCAAAGTAAACTGCGATTGTGATGATATTGGAAGTTAAAACATACATAAAGAAGGAAGGAAGTGTCGCATTTGGCCTCGTACATGGAGTAATTTAAATTACTACAATCTATAGGGACGCGTTTACCCTTCTGTAACCGTATCTTTGAAAAACGTTTCGCGAATTTTTAGATCTTGTAGATGTTAGAGATTTTTATTGCCGAAAAAATACGACCTCAATTACTTTCTACTACACTTAATTATATGGATAATTATCGGTGAACGTTTTTTTTTTAAAACAAGGACATACTTTTTTCAGTAATGCATGTGTTGTCTCAAAATTAATTCATTTTAAGTTATATTTTCAAGACAAAACGTTTCTGTTATATGGAAGAAAACGAAAACTATTAAAATGACTCTTTATATTCACATTGAGCAACTTCCACATTGAAATTAACATCGTTTGTTTTAGCCCCTAGCATCTATTTTAGTATTTTTTTATCTTCAACGGTATCCCGTTTGAATCCAACCCGTTTTTCCCGGTATATGCGTATTTGACAGCTGACAACAAATGTTTCTCAAACACACTTTCCTTCAAAAGTTTATAGCGATAAATAATTATGTTTGCCGAAAACGTAACATTTCATTTTGTCATCAGATATACAGTTTGAAAGTAATGCCAGCATACAAAACGGCATCTTCCTACGCAAAGCTTAACTATAGCCAGTCTCGAACTGTCCAAGTTAATCTTCCTACGCAAAGCTTAACTATTGCCAGTCTCGAACTGTCCAAGTTAACTTGGACAGTTCGAGACTGGCAATAGTTAAGCTTTGCGTAGGAAGATGACAAAACGGCATATGACTAGTAGTCGTTCCTATATATTTATAAATATGTTTGTTAAAAAATGGGTGAATGCGTTTAACAGTCCAATATAATAATTATTAATGACGATTAAAAAACCTGTAACAATTGCATATGAAGATGATGAGCCGATGCCCGAGAATCCTTATGATATTTTGATTAGTCGTAGATCTTACATCGGCATAACCGCAACATGCAGAACCGGACTCCCAATCACAGCAAGTAGTGTTGGTAAGACAAATCGAAGAACCACACATCTCGTCCCGAACACTCGCGCCGGATGTTACGTCACTGCAAGCCAGGGCCAACAGGATCGTTGCTATCATCATCTGCAGTACAGATATGATTTACAGGAACTTAACGAAGTGACGTCTGTAAGAAAGACGGTACTCGGGGTGTCCCAATAGCAGCTGGCTTCAAGCAGAAAACCTACAACTGTATCTGTTACAAAGTTGAATTTTCCTCTTTGTACCTATCAAGATGCCATCTCCCCCTCACGAAAAGAAGGAGTGTTACCAGTTGTATAACTAAACTCTTTTAGATAGATAACAGGAATCCCAATTCATGAAGGAACGTACAAAGTTCGGTGTACGGCCCTGTAGCACTTGAGGTTCTGAAAGAGTATCAGGAACAGAAAAATAAAAGTTACCAAATTGTAAGAAGACGTAACGTATAATTTTGAATATTACAGATTATTATCTGTATTCGTATCACGTATAAGAATCAATAGAGCCAAAACATTATAAAATAGACGTTTAATTCGACTACTAGGAGACCTTTTATACCCCTGTTTTAGATAACCGCCTAATGAGAATTCTAGGATTTCTGAAACAAGGGTATAAACTTCGATTAAGCTACGCCGATCTATTTCCCTAACTCGCATTATATTCCCCTGACTCGAATTATATAAAGGACTCATGTTTAAACTAAAATGTCCTCACTAAGGTAGACAAGACTTTCTGGATAACAACTTCTTTATTGTGAATCCCACATCAAACAAGTTGTTATCCAGAAAATCTAAATGCCCTTCAAAGACTTGTCCTCAACAAGATACACTTTGCCTGACAAATTCAGATATGGATACGGCCACGGATAATAAAACCGAGTAATCATTTGATTTATTCGCAGAAGAATATATTTTATGCGTTAAAGAGCCACTCCGTGATTTTCATAACATATTATCTACCTTTGATACGAACCTAAATGTCGTATGAAAATCAAAACATCTGAACTTTTCATGTCCAAAAGACATAATGACAAATACTGGTTTTCCATGAAAATCTAAACACAGCCTTATAAATGCTCAGAGGTGTAGATATCACGTCCAATACACATGGATACTAGTTATATAACGTAACAAACACTTTCAACTCCTAACTGCCCTCCTGGCTGTTTTAGATAAGTCTCCAAAATTACGTTTGACTATTTGACGCGTGCCATTGTCCAGTTTTCGATCATAGTTGCGACGTTCTACCTTCATATTGTCACTGTAAAAAAAGCAATAAGCTTTAAAATGTATTTTTGGTAACAGTCGATACTTCGCGGTCAAATGACACCATTGAAAACGTTTGGCATATATGACTCCAACAACTCACGGAGTGGCTCTTTAAGTTTGGCATATATGACTCCAACAACTCACGGAGTGGCTCTTTAAGTTTGGCATATATGACTCCAACAACTCACGGAGTGGCTCTTTAAGTTTGGCATATATGACTCCAACAACTCACGGAGTGGCTCTTTAAGTTTGGCATATATGACTCCAACAACTCACGGAGTGGCTCTTTAAGTTTGGCATATATGACTCCAACAACTCACGGAGTGGCTCTTTAAGTTTGGTATATATATATGACTCAAACTACTCACAGCAACAGTTACATCAAGAAAACGTGGTCTCGAGTTTGAAAGTCTCTGTCGAAAACTCACCTCGATCGTATTGGTTGGTATCGTGGACTCTACTTGAATCAAAGCTGTTACCGAAGCACTGGTACGAAGAATTAACCCTCCTGGTTTTATAGAGGAATTTATTGTATGTTTGTCTATCATGACTTATTAATATAGAGTCTCTGCTGGAAATGGAACAACCTTGTGTTGTTATGATTGGCATTGTTGAATTGTTGTTTTAGTAATGCTCAATTCTCTCGCTTAATTTTGCTGTACTGATTGCTTTAATTATCAGGTTATTTCTAATTAATTAGTCACGTTTGTATATCGAAAATAATTACACGAATATGCAACAGATGGCAATTATTACCAATTTGAAAAATATATGCCTAAATACTTTGAACAAATCTCATTCACAATTCTAATTTCTTATAACAGTGAAACCTTTTCTGTGATGCATTTGAGCTTGGTTTAAAAATTATCATATGTCGTATCGACAAAGTTACAGGCCCATGGCCTGTTGTTTTGTTTCTCGTCTCAATACAGTAAGTCTCGTACCTGTTACTGGGCAGACACAGAAGACTTGATTTGTAACATAATATTACATATTTAGATGTAATCTAAAGCTAGCTTACATTCCCTGAGGCACCAGCACAGCCAAAGTTTGGTACAACGGACCGATGATTGAAAACAGGATCAAGACTGAAACACGATTACTTCAATTAAATAAATCAACCTTTTTTTCAAAACGGATGTTAACCACAATGTATCGTTATCATATTGATATAATTTGATGATAAATATATACGTGCCAGTGGATGTATGAGTATTTAATTAGAACAGATGAAATGGCCTTGTTTGTCTCCTTGTGGAAACGTTACTGTATCATATACGTTCATGACAAAAACAACAAACAATGATAATATTGAAGTTCTAATATCACTTTTGGTTCGCTATGATACTACCATTGACAAGAACAGAGTCATGACTTTGTGTGAGTCAACTAGAATAGGAAAATGTTTTTACAGAAACGAAATTCAGTCTGTCAGTCTGACTAATGGTAGCGAGTTGTAGGCAACATGTTATCAATCGTTTCTTCAAGGCGTAACAACTTCCTCCTAGGAAGTAAAGAAAACCCAACAGTAAACAGCACATACAGTGAAGGTAACTTTTATATTTTCAAGGACATTTAACAGGAAGTTCCAGCAGAGCTGTTTTTACTTACTTGTCCAGATGGGCACTCACACATGAGAGTTCTGAGAACACACCACCCACGGTCTGTCCTTTTGATGCACAATTGATCATAGAAATTATCATAATTTAAATGGTTAGTAACAGAGGATTTTATTTTGTAAGCTTGGTCAATGTTAAAGTTGAGAATATCTTTGATTTGTTTTGAAAGCATCAACTATTCTAGGTGGCTTGATGAAAAGTGACACATGTTATGAGTGAAATGGCTTCAACTGAACAATAAAAGCTAATGGGCAAGGTAAATGTCAAAATCTTTGAAAAATATCCCTTGATATTATGATAAGGGTTACATACGTATAAAGTATTAACAGACTGAACACCGTCCATGATTTTCATCATATCTCATTTGGTCTTCATACGTGTCAGGACAGCAGTCATGATTATATTCATTCAAAACATGAAACATATTTATCAATAATATCAATATCAAGACGATTATTAATTCAGGAATTCAAAGAAAAGGGAGTGGTGTTGTGCTGTCACCGTAAGTTGTGTACTGACACAGTCGTGGTGTAATGTCACATTATGTGTTGTGCTGTCACATGAGGTGGACTGTCACATTAGATGATGTGCTGTCACAATAGGTGTTATATTTGTCACATTAGGTGGTGTGCTGTCACATTAGATGGTGTGCTGTCACATTAGATGATGTGCTGTCACAATAGGTGTTATATTTGTCACATTATGTGTTGTGCTGTCACATGAGGTGGACTGTCACATTAGATGATGTGCTGTCACAATAGGTGTTATATTTGTCACATTAGGTGGTGTGCTGTCAATTAGATGATGTGCTGTCACAATAGGTGTTATATTTGACACATTAGATGGTGTGCTGTCACATTAGATGATGTGCTGTAACAATAGGTGTTATATTTGTCACATTATGTGTTGTGCTGTCACAATAAATGGTGTGCTATCACATTAGCAGTGTGCTGTCACAATAGGTGGTGTGCTGTCACAATAGGTGGTGAAAGTGGTGTATTGATACATAGCCAGTGTGCTGACACAGCAGGTGGTGTAATGACATGGTATGTGGTGTACCATCACAAAAAGTGGTTTACTAACAGTTGATGGTGTACTGATACAACAGATGGCCTACTGACAAAGCAGGTGGTTAATGATACACTAGGTGGTATGCTGACACAGTAGTTTGTGTACTGTCACGGCAGATACTTTACTTACACACTAGCCCTTGTACTTTCATAGTAGGTGGTGTTCTTCAATAAAAGGTTTTGTACTATAGTAACAGATGGTGTAACAGGTGATGTAACAAGTACAAGTCATGCACATAACTTTAACTGGCATCATAGAACAAAGATCATATTTAAAAAACGACTTTATTTGCATACATAGTATAACACATATTTGCCTGAGAAGAAATGTTCACCTTTGTTATCCTTTGCAATACAAAAAGTATTACAATTTTCAATAACTTTGCACTTAAGGAGAAGTTTGAGCAGTCACTTTACAAAAATAGTGCAACATGTCACTGATAACAATCAACCCATTTTTTTCTTTATGACATAAATGAATATAAAAAATATTATTAACTTGATGAGCATTTGCAGGACCCTACAAAAGAAGAGCAGGCCCGAAAGTGATGGTTCCGTCTTCCCCTGTTCCATCTTCTTCATAGCCACAACAGCAATATCCTATTTTCATGAAAATTTGGTATAGGCATGATAGAAACTTTTCTATATGTAATGTTAAAAGTGTATGGATAGAATTACAACCTAACTTCAACTAGATTTCTAGATGTTAGAATGGCATCTTATGGAAGTTGGAGTGATGGAAAATGATGACAATTTTGTGGATAAACAATTCCTATTTTCTTTATGGATGGGGAATATTCTAATTTTGTTGTCAAGCAAGTGATACAAGAGAGGAACTCTCGGCAAGTTTTATCCACATGCGATGGTATATATGAGAAGACACTTGGGTGAGATGTTATCCTCAATGTAAGTTGATGAGAATGAAGTGAAGTTAACTCTCCATCAATTGTGCTTTTACTATCCCTAACATCTTGAGTGAATAGCAAGTGAGTACAAATATAAATATCTGAATTTTCTCCACATAAAAGACCCAGATGACCACTTGATTACTAATTTTCATTGTGATTTTCAGCAAGTTTAATGATCCAAAATAAAACCCTATCATCCAAGTGTTCTGAGTGCTCCTTTCATCATAGAAGTAATCAAATCCCACTGACTTAGCACTCTCGTTATGAATGTCAACTTTCAAATCTTCCAGTCTCAATTGTCGTGTGAAAGACAGCACTAATTTCTATATACCCCTTACTTTTCTTAGTGGAATATTATCAAATATTTACTTCAGTTCAAAAGCTATCATTTGAAACCAAAAAGACCTATCAAGCAATAGACAGAATTAAAAGTCCTATCATGCGAATAGTACTAAACCAACATCAAAATGACTCTAGAAGAAATCAAGGTCATGACAAACCACCAAAACATATTTACAGGATATTCCTAGATAGCAAAGTCAACATTCTTACTCTTAGTCTTACATTTTTTGGACAAGGAATGACAAAAACTGAACAAAATCATGAAATATGATAATGGTGGACTAATTTCATCATGTATGAGAGAGTTGACATTCAGACCATTATCCTGCCCCACCAATCTCTATCAATTGTCTGATTCCCTTCACTGGATTTTCCTGATCAAACAAAGAAAGCTATTTACGGCTTATCGGTACTCCCATCCAGGCGTTAAGTATTCATATTGCTAGTTGTTATTTATGGATCAACCAATGAAAATCCTGAGAAGGCAACCATGGTATTGTAGGATTGAGTTATGGTTTTGGCAATATTTTAGTCATTATGTTTATGGCAGCCAAACCTAATGAACATTATGAGAACAAGAATGGTATTCATCATAGACCAACTGAACCATACAAGAGCAAGGTATTCAAAAATCATGTGTATGGTAGACCAGATAGAACTAATTGACACTTTTTGAAATATGTTTATGGCATCCAGACCAAATGCACAAAACAACTTCAAATGAAATGAATAACAGCAAAAGTATTAAGAATTATGTTTATGGAAGACCAGATTGAACCAAGTGACACTTTTTAGAATATGACTTTTTTGGCAGCCAGACACTCAGAACTAGTTCAAAAATCATATTACGGCAGACCACATGAACAATGTAAGAGAAAAGAGTTCAAGATTCATGATGGTGGTAGACCAGGTTGACCTTGTCGGAGACTCGTTTACATCCCGTTTGCGAGAACTCCAGTCCCGATTGAGACTTGAAGAAGGACAGTTCTTGAACGACATTCTTGACCACAGAGGACCCTTGTCTCAACCCCTTCACCTCCATGTCCTGTTTGATGCACTGGACAATGTGCTCTTTCTCTAGCGGCAGAAAAGGAACAAATGCGTCGATGATTTTCTCTGTAACAAGGTCTGAATACCAGAACTTCTTCTCATGTTGAAACACTTCAAGCATATCGTTATGGGTGATAGACTCCCTGTCTTGACCTGAAGAAGTCAGTTGGAAGACATGTTTGTTGATATGGGCACCTCGGGAATTGCTGAGGAGAAGGAAGACAACTGGTGTGTGGGAATGATTGATCTGAACGATGTTGTCAACGGTAACCTTCAGACCTTTAACAACACCATCAGATGCTTTGTCCATTTCATCCAGTATCACAAAATTAACATGGCACTTTGTTAGATTACCTACAATCCATTCTGGAATCACTTGAGCATAAACATCTTCCATACTTTCATGAGCAAAATGAAGCGGTACCAGCAGTTTATTAACTGTTCTGTACGGAAAGAAATCTGAAACTATCTTGCTGACAAAGTTCTTCCCAACACCAGTCCAACCGTGAAAGGAGAGTACAAGAGGTTTGGATGTATTGCCATCTTCAATTGACGTTAAATACTCCTCCAAGAGACGTGGAATGATTTTGCTTGCGATATGTTGTCCATAGACCTTTGAACCAAGTTCACTGCTCAACTCAGATTCACTGAAGTCTGATATAGAAGCACATGTGTCATTGAATAAATCTAAAGCATAAACAGAAAGGATAACTCCAATTAAGATATTGATAA
Organism: Phorcus lineatus; assembly: GCA_921293015.1. Classification (NCBI taxonomy): domain Eukaryota; kingdom Metazoa; phylum Mollusca; class Gastropoda; order Trochida; family Trochidae; genus Phorcus; species Phorcus lineatus. The sequence goes on from OV121097.1 coordinate 38,445,509, forward strand.
TTACAAATGATTTTACTGTTGAACATGGCTTCTTCTTGGATGCATTGATGCTTCTCTCACCAGGAGACACTTTTCGTCTTTTAGCAGGTGTTGGTTTGCAGAGACGTCGCAAGGAAACATTGCTTGACTTGTCAACTTCTTCTGATAATTTGGGCAACTTTGTGGGGATCCTTGACCTTTGACTTTTGCTCACAAGTTCAGGTTCAAGTGAATGTCGTCTTGGACCTAATGAAGCCTGAGTGTTTAACTGCAAACTATACCGCTTCCAGGAATTCTTCGGTTCTGAAACAACATCACGTGTATTTCTCTCCTTAACTTTTGTTACCAAGTCTGATGATGCTGATTTGTCTAAATGGGACAATCCCTGGCTTGACTGCTCAAAACTGGAACGAGCAGTCCATAATCCAATATCTTCTGAAGAACTGGTCTTCGATGAAAATGGATTCACACTTTTTGAGGAATTGTTATTTAGCGGCGGATGACAATCTTCATCAGACAATTCCATGCTGTTTTCACATTCAGGAGGGGACTTCACCGACCTGAAACCACCAAAAGCACTGACAGTTGAAAATAGACTCTTTGATCTGCTCCAGTGGGAATCTGGAGTCTGGAAAGTTGTTTGCGCGGCTAAGATGGTGTGGGGTCCTTGGTCCTCGGTAACCATAGCAACAGTCTTATGAGAAACAGTCTGGGAGGGAACATTTTGTCTGAAGGCAGCGATAGTTTTTACACAAGACAGAACTTTCTTGCCAGGTTCCCAACCAGAGTGCTGCATCGGGGAAGTGGCTGAAAGGTCATTTGGGTCGCTGTCATATTCCATAGACTCCATCTTTGTCCTGAAATGAATTACAGAGATAGAACTATTCAGGCATTTTACTTAAACTGACATATTGTCCTGGGAAAAGAGATTTCTCATTGGAAGTTTTATCTATTATTTTTTAAACATTTGATATGAAATAAAAAGCAGACCTTAACAATACTTAAACCTACATTTGAGGCAAGAACATTCTCTAGACTTAAGAAGGCTCCTTTACTATCTATATATGATATACAAATTTACAAAAAACTAACAAGAGGAGTAATCAGCAATGCCTTATAATGCTGTAGCAAGGCATTTATGCTGGTAGCGAAGATCAAAGGTTTCATTTCTCAATGTGTCATGTCTTGAATGAACTGCTATTCCTTGTTGAATTGTAAATTCTAAAGCAGCTAAAATAAAACATTCAGGAACTTTGGGATGGCTGAAGAAATTATGTCATAAGTGTATAAAATGAACCATTTCCAAACAGGAATTTACCCTTGAATGTATCATTAAAAATTGTAATTAAAATCCTATTTTTTTAAACCATAAATACTTTTCAATTAAAAGGACCATTCATAATAAAGAATTCCTGTCATATTTGTAAGTGATTTAATTATTTCTCTATTTCGTTTTTCACTTAACAATTCATGTTGAGTTTTGTCATTAAAACCTAAACATAGATATAAAATTATCTATAACACATGTAAAGAAGGTGACATAGACAAGGTTCAAGTGTTGAATGGGAGGTAGGTCATTTATGAATACCTTACCAGTGATACATACCAATGTCACTTTATGACAATGTTAATAACATCATATATATCGCAGCTTAAAGTGTCTTCGTGAATAGCCTTGTTTATAATGGTACATGACCTATGTCGATGTCTCCCGTGCTTGTGCATTTCCTGTTATGAATAATATGTAACATGAATGTAAAGTGCTGTCGGGTAAAGCTACGCACCTAAGAAATACATGTTCTTTCTAATAAGAAATATTTGGGATAAAAATCACATCATTGTTTAAGAGCTTGTTTAGAGCTTCACTGATGATATTAATGTAACATATATGTACATGTTTCAAACGACTACCCCCTATTCCCATAGATTGGCATGTGTAGGGTAAAGATACGCAGGCAGGGTTTGAATACAACTAACATTTCCATTGTTATGATTTTGATAGATTTTAAAACAGTTTTCTGAAGTTTAGGTTTGGAAAAACCCATAGTCGGATCAATATTTTGGTTTCCTGGCAAACTGTTTGGTGAGGCCATGTTAGCTGAGAATTTTGTCAGTTTTTACCAATTTGTCAGTCAATTGTGCAACTAATCAACATTTAAGTCCTTTTTACCCTCTAAAAAAATTCATGATATCTTCCAAAATGGCTCAAGATGCAAAGATAGCAAGCTATTACGAGCTAACACTCATCCTGATTAACTAGTTGAAGATTTGTGCGAGTGCCTATCTTTACCTTCCGCGTATCTTTACCCTACAAGGCTGTATATATCATATGACTTGATACTTGTTTTAATGTTTACTAGCCTATTTATTACCTATTAGTAGTATTACTAGCCTATTAGGTGAACTAGCCTATTTATTACCACATGAGAGTCCATTTCATATCTTCCAAAATGGCTCAATACTTGTTGATACTTGTTTTAATGTTTACTAGCCTATTTATTACCTATTAGTAGTATTACTAGCCTATTAGGTGAACTAGCCTATTTATTACCACATGAGAGTCCATTTCATATCTTCCAAAATGGCTCAATACTTGTTGATACTTGTTTTAATGTTTACTAGCCTATTTATTACCTATTAGTAGTATTACTAGCCTATAAGGTGAACTAGCCTATTTATTACCACATGAGAGTCCATTTCATATCTTCCAAAATGGCTCAAGATGCAAAGATAGCAAGCTATTACGAGCTAACACTCATCCTGATTAACTAGTTGAAGATTTGTGCGAGTGCCTATCTTTACCTTCCGCGTATCTTTACCCTACAAGGCTGTATATATCATATGACTTGATACTTGTTTTAATGTTTAAATATGCTTAGATTTAAATTGATTATAGAATTTTGGATATCAAAATTAGTACAGATATTGTGTATACTACAATATAAAAAACCCAAAACAACTAAGTTGCAAAATTGAACTCATGTTTCAACACAAAAAGCTTAAAGTGAAATGATCACTTGCTCTAAAATGCTTTTTTTCAAACAAGCTGGTTCGGTAATAACGTTTCCACTTACTTGCCGTGATTATAAAGTGAGCAGGCACAGGTGAACTAGCCTATTTATTACCCCAAGTGCTGCAACCATTCTGTTTCACTAACAACGAGGTTGATTTCCAAGCTTGTTTTATTGTCGTTCGTTATCTAGTCTTAAGTACACGTGTAACAATGATTGTGATGGTTCATAATACTTTGAATTACACGTCATGAGCGCCATGATATAAACAGAAATTAGTCCAATGAAATCGCAAGAATCGTGTCACTTTGGGTGATTTTCGGCCAATGAGATGACGTTTTACAAAAGAGTAGTACTTTTCTTACGAGGAAAAAAACCTTCAGCCACAAGCTTTTTCAGGTCGGTAAATGTGCCATTTCTTAGGGATTGTCAGAAAACTCTTCATTTAAAAATATCGACAATACGAATTGTAATACATTACTTTTGTTGAATCAGTAAAACTTGGTTCACATTTTGCTTGTTCAAAATCAATCAGGAATTTAACACGCACTGCTTGTCATTGAAGATCTATATGATTAAAATAATAATTAACTATTAAAAACATGACAATCCATGATTAACATAGAATATTGTTTTTCTATTATAGTATTTAACTTAATAAAACGTTGTTCCATGCAAAAGCGCTGATATAAATCGGAAAAGCTTAGAAAAATTTAATTTTGTTTTCAAAATAACACAATTGAGAATTGATCAACTTCTCCGCATGTTGGAGATTGTGAAGCCGCTTTATGAAAAAATAAAATGATGAAAAAAATAAGAGCATGAATGTGTTAATTGTCGACCTTGTTATTCCATCTATTGTTTTTGTCATTGTCACAATTAAGAAAGTTTATGATCGAAAGTTTCAAACATTTTATTTATACAAATATTTTTGTCACATTCCATTTTTCTTTTAATGTTTCCTTAAAGTTGACAATCTAATCATTTTTTAAAGACAAACAGTTAGGATGATTCCTGCCGTTGTTAAAATTAAGGACTTCAAGGAAATCAAGGAATACACGTCTTTGAGTGAACGGAAAGGGCAGGTGCGCGTAACCCATGTTCGTTTCACGCAAGCCACATTGAGTTTGATGGGATACGGGTAAATGTTACCAGTTTTATTTGTGTATGGAAACGGCGTCAAAATGGCGGATGTTGAGGTAAATAAATGAGCGGGGCATTTTGATTTTGAAATATCTCTGACATATTTAACATTGACATGTCAAAACATCTATTATGTCCACTTCTGTTAAGGATAACAAGCACTTATTTTTGAAATTGTCATTTACTTATACTCGAAAAAAATGTTTATCGTAATTATTGTTTACAAATTGTGATTGAGAATAAAGAAAATAAAAATGAAAGCACAACATGAGGGAGTGAATATACCGAATATAGTTGTGAAATTAATCACTTATAAGTGTACAAACCATACCAAGGAAAGGGAAAATGACTAGCCAGATGAATAGCAAACACTTGTATTTTGACCGGGCCACACTTTTTTAGGAATAGGTGAGGTGAGTTGATTTGGGGTTTAATTTCTCTATTTTATGGCTGCTAGTGTAAATGCAGGGAGATAGCCGCAACACAATTGTGGCAGCATACATTGGGGTGAAACCTGCAAGTATCGGCTGGAACTAGTGAACAATTGGAGGTATTGAGCTCAATCTCATTGAATTTAGGCCGAAACTAATTGCTTGTACCCCGCTGCGTTTCTTGACACAGTCACAGAGGTCCAAGCGATTAGTTTTGGTCTGATTTCAATGACATGGGTACTGCTCTGAAATTCAGTGTAGCATTACACCCAAACCTTACTGCATGGTAGATCAGTTCTCTACTACAGATAAAGTTGCTAAGCCCCTGGGATTTGAACCACAGACCTCTTGATCCGAAGCCAAACATGCTTATGGCTGCCCTGTTCCGCAGCCTAAGAATTCTCGGTAGATATATCATGTATTCTTTAAAGATAACTCTATTACAGTTCCAAATAAGATAAAGTCTTATTGATTTTCAGGAATGCCAAATGGATTGCTCATGAATAGTAAAGACAACTAAAGACACAAGATGGAGCTGCGCCCCTCTCTGAGCATGTACAGCTCTCCGCTACTCGGTAGCTACAGTCTGGCCAGTCTTGCTGAGGGGAGTGAAGCTATCAGCGAGGCTGAGGAGATCCATGAGGTAACAGCTTTTTGTACATGCAGACATGCATGCATATTGGACATTTTCTTTGATTCAGCTGAGGTTATGTGGGGTTTGACTGTACTTTCAAGAGTATTTCACTCATACTACAGCTGCTAGTATTGTTACAGAGAGAAAGCCCGAAGGTAACATGCATTGTGGTGAAATGAGCATCGGCTGGAACTAGCAGACCATGGATGGACCTGCACTGAGTGTCTGAAATTCATTGTAGCACCCAAACCTTACTGCATTTAGAACAGGCCTCTTTTGCAGACAAAGTTGCCAAGCCAAGCCAAGATTTAAACCCTGAATCTCGGCCGAAAATGGTTAACTACTGCGCTATCCCGCCCCCGCTTTGATCACAGCAGGGTTAGAAATTAACGCTTGTTTGGTAGCCGACAAAGGTGCATGTCTTGAAAAAGGAACTGACTAGAAGTGTCAAGGGCTAGTTATACCTAATGACCATATTTTTACACAGATGACAAGCTGGAAAGTATTAGGGCTAGTCCTTTTTGAAAAACATTAAGCCAAATTGTTAGTAAATCCAAAACAGCACCCAGTTATAGCATTCATTTATAGGATATTGGTATAAGTATAGACAGTTTGTTTTTTGTCAAGTGAATTGACAAGTGCATGAGTGTTGTAGTAATTAAAAAGATGAGATAGACTAGGCAATTGTCAGTAATTATTTATGTATATTAATATGGTCTGATTTGAACCTTAGCAAGTCCTCATTATATTGTGAGATTGAAGTTGTGTAAGTGGTGATACAATCAGTCCAGTGGTGACAAAAGTTGCCATCTCTTTAACACATGAGAGTCCATTTCATTGATATCAAACAATCTAACACACTCAATTAACATTTATAGGTACAATGCTTATTCAGATTAGTGAAACAAGTGGCTTCTCTCTATAACTATGATGGTGTAAACATGTCCTGTACAGAATAATGAAAATTGCCCCATTCTTTGAAGTATTGAAGTTGCACATCTGTTTGCATGTCAATCAGCTCAATGGTTGTCTAAACTGTTATCAATTCCCATCAAAAGAAATTCATTGTCTTTTCATTTGTCGGACACCAGGTGAAGTCTCTACAGGAGAGAGGGAACAGAGCTGCTAAGGCAAAGGAGTTCACAGAAGCTCTGAAATACTTCAAGGATGCGCTGGACATTGACAACCATAACCTCAGTGTCCTCCATGACCGGTCACTCACTCTGCTGCAGATGGGCCGCTACGTTGATGCAAAGAGGGACGCAGAGGCTGTTATCACGATCAGACCCAGTGATGCCAAGGTACTGTAAAAAATTCTCATTTGTATCTTTACTACAGTGATGGACAGACTATTGTAGACAGTGAGGGAGCGAGTGAGTATGTGAGTTATTGTTTACTAATGCTTTGGCAATATTTGTCTCTAGTACAGTGATGGACAGAATATTATAGACACTGAGGGAGTGAGTCAATAATGCTTTGGCAATATTTCAAAGACCTATCATTGAGGTAACTGTATATCCTTGAAGGTGTTGTGATTGATAATTCATATTCCTTTCACAAAAAAAACTTTTCTACAATTGGGGCGGGATAGTGCAGTGGTTATAGTGCGTTTGGCTTCGGATCAAGAGGGTCGTGGTTCGAATCCCGCCAGGGGCACGGCAACTCTGTCTGCAGTAGAGAACAGTTATACCCGCAGTCAGGTTTGGGTGCAATGCTGCACTGAGTTTCAGGGCAGTACCACCCATGGTTTGCTAGTTCCAGGCGATGCTCGCAGGTTTCACCACAATGCATAGCCACAATGGTGTTGCGGGCTTTCTCCCTGCAATAATACTAGCAGCCGCGATATATAAGTGAAATAAACTTGAAAGCGTTAAACCCCAACTCACTCACTCACTTTTCTACAATCAACCTCAGGGTATTATGAATTAGCTGTATTGTTTAATGTCATAACAATTTAGGGAATTTCTGATTGAGGTCATCCCCAGCTGGTCAAATGATGAATGACCATTACAATGATGTTAGGAGCAGTTTTTAACCAATCAAATTTATTTACGTATTCTAGAATTGATGCTGCATCAAGTAGGGCTTCCACGGGTCCAAAATGTTGGACTCGAGTACTCGATGGGTCAGACTCGACTCGGACTCGAGTACTCGAATTTGTCACATTTAAGAAATAAAGATGCAAATGTAAGTGTAACTGTGTAATCTATTTTGAAACAACGACATTTACCTAAGAGATCAGGCATACATATGCCATTTTAAATCTTCAACTGACAACTTGGTAAGTCAATCATGTCCAAGTTCCGACGATACGACAATGTATCCAAGTTTATTCACTATCATTCATCAATTGTCGTACCATAGCATTTTAAATTTGCAAGTGACAATGACATGCGTTACTTAACATCAGAGTTATCTCCCTTTGATGAGTCCTCAAGTCCAAGAAAATGGTCGAGTCCAACTAAACCCGAATTGTAATCGAGTACTCGAGTACCCGTGAAAGCCCTAACATCAACAACTTCTTTTAAAAAGCAACCTTACTACGGTAAAGAAAGATAAATCAAAAGTCATCTATTTTTTAATCACAATATTTGTTCTCCTAGAGTCACTACATCCTGGGCCTGTGTCTACAACAGCTGAAGGAGAACAGGAAGGCCTTGCTCAGTTTTCTCACTGCACTGGAACTCGACTCAGACCATGTCGAGAAACTGACCAATCATGCAGCAGTTGTAGCCGCCAGACTCTGTGACATGCCTCAAGAATTCATCGCTAGTCTTAAAGGTTAGGCATATGTCTTTTATTTTGAAGCTTTTCAAGCATGAAGATTATTACCATTTAGGAGAATTCAAATGAAGCAAATATTTCCGCTTTTGTGTTAGTTTTTATTTTTTAAAAGTTTGGCTGTTAGAACCCTCTAGATCCACAACTCTCAATAATAATAAATGCTTATAACACTTGCAGTGGAAAGAAAATGACATTACAAATGCAACTCCTAAAATTAAAAGTCAAATATTCTGAAATGAAGGTCCAAGATTTGTGAGATACCTCTCAAAGATCATAACATTTGGTATTTTACATTTGCAGAATTGGAGAATTATAAATTTTTAAATAATAAAAGATTGTCATTAATGCCCTCATTCATTGAAGTATTACCATTTGTAGAGATGGACCCCTACAAGAAGCTGAGTGAGGTTGGGGTGTGTCTGTTCCAGAAAAGATACAACGACCTGTGTATCAGCGTACTGGAAGTCGCCGAGAAGCTTCAGACCAACCAGAAGGGAATCACCATGAAGATCCTCCTCACTCTCGCCAACGCCTACACCAACATCAAGCAGCGGGAGCAGGCCATCTCACTTTACTTACAGTGCCTTTCATTGGCTGAGGCAACCCATGACCAGCTCTATCAGACAAAGTCATTGGTCAATGTGGCTACCTTGTATCTTGAGGAAGGGAACACTCACCTTGCCATTGTATACTATGAGAAGCTCCTTCAGTTGAAGGCAGAGCTGTTGATGGATGTGGGAACTTCAGATAATCTTCCAGAATTCTGGACAAAGGAGTTGCAGTGTGGATTACATCTGAATCTGAGTATCGCATACAAGACTATTGGCAATATGAAGTCTGCAGTTCATCACGCCAGAATGTACACAACTTTTGTGAAGGAGTTTGGAATTAATGGTCAACCACTGTCAGAGTCCTACCACAACATCGGCATGTTGAATGAGATCCTTGGGAACTACACAGAAGCTCTGAAACAATACGAACAATATCTGAGGGAGTCCAAGAAGAATGGGAACAAGAAGGGGATGGCGCAGGCGTACGGATGTCTCGGGTCTGTGTATGCTGCGCTTCGCAACTGGACCTTAAGTGTCACCTATCACGAACAGTATATCAATATGGCTGCTAAATCAGGCGATAAACGAATGTTGGCAATAGCTAATGAAATGTTGGCAGACTCATATATGCTTAAGGAAGATTACGATCTGGCGGTCAAACACTATGAGACCATGGTGAGTGTGTGTGCAAGAACTGACTGCCGGACTAAAGCCACTGGGCTGTGTAAGTTAGGTAATGCTTACCGTGCTGACTCAAAGAAGCAGTACAGTCTGTACTTCTATGAGCAAGCTTGTGACCTTTCCAAGGACCAGGGATACACAGACATACAGACTATGAGCGAGTTCAACATCGCCTGCATCCAGCAAGCCTCCACTCAGATGATGGACATTGAGCAAGCTCTGAAGTACTTCCAGAAACTAATCCCTTTCTATGAGTCCAAGATCAAGGAACACATCAATGAAGACACACACTGCCCATCAGAATACCACGACCAACTTCTTGAATGCTATGACGGGATACAGTCGGTTCTGAGCAAACTCGGAGGCAAGGAAGAAAGTCTGCAGTATGCAGAAGCTTACAGAAAGCGATGTGTGACCCAACTGCCAAATTTCACATCAACTGTGGGTCACTTGATGGGACTGCCAGGTCAGTGGGACCAGTGGTCAGTGGAGAGGATGAACCGAGTGGTCAGTGAACAGAACGGAACGGTCCTCTACTACTCCCTACTGGACCAGTCTCTCCTACTCTGGGTGCTGCAGCCTGGTTCAGGGCTGGTCAGGTTCTATACGGGGCGGTCTGGAGCAAAGGGGGTCTCCATGAGGGAACAGGTGAGTGTTGTGATACGTACAGTAATAAATACCAGAGGAAGTTGGCATATTACTTTCATGAAATGAGTGTGTTTTGTTTTATTACAAACGTATAAGAGTGAAATTAATGTTTCCTTTATAATTTATTGTGCTGTTAGGATATTATGATTTAGTTACAGATATCTTTTCACTAATTGTTAGAAAATATCTTCTATGTACTTTTAGATGCTTGTTTTACAAAGGGTTATTTATACAAATATGTTAAAATTTCAAATTTATGAGAGAAAGTGCATGGTGGAATTCAAAAAGAATCTCTAAAAGTGTCATTTTCCATGCAGATTCAAAATTTGATGGAAGAATTATTCTCTGACTACGACTACAAACGACTTGTCAATGAATGTGAAAGCCGAGCATTACCCCTCCCTAACTCAGATCTCAAACACATCCAGAAGAAAAATTTAAAACTCTCCAAAGAAAAGACAGATGACAAACCAAAAACAGAAAACGAAGATCCACCATCAAGCCAAAAGAAATCAGCCCAGAGACAACTATACAATATTCTGTTTGCCCCGGTTGAAGACATCCTGTCCAAACTTGACCCAATGAGTCATATCCTGATAGTCCCGGACAAGGAGCTCATTCACTGTCCATTTGGGATCCTTCAAGACTGGAACTCTGTACACGTGATGGATCGGTTCCGTCTCACGTTCCTGCCCTGTCTCCTCCTCTTAGACCGAGTGCTTAAGAGCGAACTCAATTACCTTCAGATTCAGGACCAACTCCACTACGATCGTGTTCAGGCACGCAAAGGTGGAACTGGAAAACTCTCGGCAGAGGCAAAAAGGGAAGGACTATTCTCTGAGATGATGACACCCTCAGACTTCAGTTCAACCAAACAGGAGAGATTTAACTTGAAGCATGTGTCCAATCCAAGGCTGTACACTTCAGGCAAGCTCCGTACAGCTAGCAGATCAACAGTGAGTCCAAGACTTGCACTGAGCAGAGAGGCAACGTTTCACTCACTGGTAAGTTATCAGTTTCTCATTTTCGTAAGAACTGATAACTGAAAGATACCTGGTGAATATTTGTAAATGAAAAGTTAGCAATCCTTGTAACAGCAAAAATATCAGATTGGCTGCAGGCCAGTTAAGGAACATGTTTCAGGAAGATTAAGTAATGGTCGTAAATTCTAAACCTGGTGCATCAAATATGGACGAATATATCGATGACAACAAACAATTTTCTGTCTACCTTTCCTAAGAATCCATGCTTAATCCAATGCATGAGCCCTTTTCGCCAATAAAATCATTTCATCTTGTCTTGTTTCATCTTCATGTGTTTTGTAGCAGTTATCTCAAGCAGCAAGCAGCAGAGGACAAGTGATTCCTGAGACTGCTCTGTCCAAGAGTCCAGAGATTGGGCGGCCAGTGTCACCCCAGAGGCTCATGGGTGTTCACACGTACACAACACTTGCCACTCGCACATCGACTGGGACAGACGTCACCAGCGCGACAAACATGATAACCCTTTACAAGCAGATCAGCGCTCAGAGTCGGTGCATGGTGTATGGGTGTCCAAAACTGCAAGAGGTGTAAGTGTTGCTTAAATCTTGTAAGATTTCAATTTCAAGGGTTCGGTATTACGTTGCAAAGCCCTAACTCTGATATTACCTTAAAACTTAACACTTTCTGACATTAACCTGTGAACTCTGGTGCCAGGGTCGAACTGAATGGGAAGCCGTGGCAACCAAAGATTGAAGTGACAAGTTCTGAGCAGGAGTGTAACAAGGTGGCACACTATCTGGACGTACGTGCTACACTTGGAGACGACGCAACCAAGGACAGTCTGCTGGCAGATCTACAACGTGCAACTGTCTTACATATAAGTGAGTTACTTGGCTAAAATCTCTCTTATTCAGTGGCCAAGATATTTACAGATAGGGTAAATTGTGAGGAGTTATCCATAAAATTTGTTTTGTTCAATACACACTATATGCCTTAAAGAATTTGAGATGGAGCTAGTTGCAAAAATGACAAGCAAGCCTACTTTTTTTTCTTCTTACAATAACTCGCTCTCTCTCCTGTTGAGTTATAATTAATAAATCTTAGGCAATCTAATATCATATTTATCTGAGTCTTCAAATCTTAGATACTTTAAGAGCCTTTTTATTAAATTGGTGTTCAGAATATGTTAATTATCATAATAATTTACTTGTATAAAATGAAGGTAACAACAATAATGCAACTGCCTGTTCCAGCGACATACGGATGTTGGACCGAGAACAAGCTGGCCCTCACCCCCAACAAGGTACAACAGGAGACGGAGACACCGGCAGTGAAGGAGAGTATGTACATCGTGTCTCCAGAAGACATCCACAATGTGAAGATGTGCGCACAGTTGGTGGTTCTCAACCTGGGCTACACACCCTGGAGGAGAGAAAACATCTCCAGTCTTAGTCTCCCTGGATGCTTCCTCGCTGCAGGTGAATTAACTTACCAAGCTTTTATTTGGGTGGCTGTCAAGTGTAGTAATGATATGATGGCAAAGTCTGGTTGAAATTGTCCGTAAGATGTAAGGGTGCAACAATTACAATGCATTTGCCATGATTTGATAAAATATGTTAATATGAGAATATCAGACAAAACGATGCACAAAACCTTATGTCATTTTTAATTCTAGATATAACAATCCTTTTAATTTCACTCAAGTGTCACTTGAAACAAACAAATAGAATAGAGATACAAAGTGTAGGGCTAATATTAGTATATCTAGATGTAGATGTATTGTATTGCGAGATTATATCAATGTGTATGGTGAGTCCGGTGTCTTGTTGCACCTTATACAATGCAGTCGGATAGCCTCAACATTATTCTCTACTGGTGTCTTCCCTCCCCCAGGAGCGCAGTGTGTGCTAGTGACCCAGTGGCAGGTCCCGGATGCTGCTATGGACAAGTTCTACCATCACTTCTACATGGCCCTCCAGGACGGATGTCTCCTCACCGACGCTGTCAAGAAGTCAATTGAGGAACTTAAACTGGATGACAGGTGAGAGCACTTGTTCTTAAGACTTGCCATGTGTTGAAGAGTGGCTGAGTGACTTACTGTTTACCACTGCTAGGGCAGTGTTATAGCGGTTAGCGGCGATATATTGAAGACTCCTAGTTTATACTTGAAGATGCTACATGTGCAGACATCTGCAGGATGGGCAGTGCTGGACATGGGGATTTCACCAGTGGCTGTCAGTCTAGATATGATGTCATTTCATATGTAGCATATCTTTGTCTTGTATTTAAATGTTGCCTGTTTATCATTAACACTTGATCTCAGTTAGTTAGTATGATTTTATGCTTCTGAGTTCTTACTGTTCCTACTTGGTTTGAAAACACTGTAGCATGTTATCTTTTGGAAAAAAATGATCGTACGATAAGCCAAAAACATGTTACCAATTGCAAGGCAATCTTTTATAATAAAAAAATGAGTCTATAAACTAATACACCAATTTAGGTAAGAATCAACAAGAATCTTTTTCCCTTACTCAAATGATGAAAAGGTGTTCACACAAAAATGACTTCATGCAGTTTTTTGCTTGATACATGATAAGTTCTTCTACGACTACAAATAATCAGGTTAAGCAACTGGATGTTTGACCCTCTGATGATAGGTTGGTGAAAGGTGACCCTGGAATGGTTATGATATGGGTTGGGTTTTTTGAAAGTTGAAAGTTTCATGGATTTGGGTTTGGAGTAGGGAAAAGGGTTGAGGTTCAGGGGGCTTAAATTTTAAGAACGGCTGTAATATTTCATACAGGTTCTCTCACATGTACAACTGGTGTCCATTCATCCTGGTCGGGAAGGACGTTGAAGTGAATATCAGAGAGATCCGTCACGCGATGTTGGACCAGCATCTTGACCAGAGTGAGGCTGAGGTTATGGAGGAGACTGGAAGAGAATATCTCAACCCGAGCAGCATTGTTGCCTATGGTGAGAAGATGTTTAGGTTATACTAGTGCTGCACACGTAATATGTATAATGTAGTAGGTAATAAGCATGTCTAAACCCTAGAGAAAATTCATGCTTAGTGATCAGACATCGTTAGTTGATTGAGTTTCGTATAGTCTGTGTTCATTGTGTTAAAATACTACACATGTTGATTAAGAGTATTTCATGTCCAGTAGGGGACTTTTATTAGTTTGTGAACACAGTCAGGAGAGTTAATAACCAAAATTGAACCAGAATTATGTGTATTGTTGATAAGAAGTGGTTCTTGGTTATTATCCTCTACCATTTGGGATAAAGTAACCTTAGTTTGAAAACTTTTTTCTTATCCCTTTTCTTCATTCAGTATGATATGTTTAAATCAATTATCCTCTGTCAATCATTTTAGAAGCTGAAGTGTTCAAACCACAATTGCATGCATTATTCAAAAATCAATTGAGGCGACACTTATAACCGAAATTGAACCAGAATTATATGTATTGTTGATAAGAAGTGGTTCTTGGTTATTATTATCTACCATTTGAGATAAGGTAACCTTAGTTGGAAAACTTGTTTCTAATCCTGTTTCTTCGTTCAGTATGATATGTTTAAATCAATTATCCTCTGCCAATCAATTCAGAAGCTGAAGTGTTCAAACCACAATTGCAGAATTTTTGCATGCATTAATCAATTGATATAGCAACATGCCCAAATGTTAATTGTTTCTGATTATGAGTGTCAGAATTTCTAGTTTCTACAGGTAGAGTATGTTACTATGTTCAACTATTGCCTTTAACCTTGATACAAAGATGAATGACTTTTCTCTGCCCCAGTTCCAACTAAAGAAGAGAACTTCGCCAGCCTTCAGACACACCTGAGAGAGGTCCTGCGTCACCATCACGTCCAGCCCACCGTCATCCCGGGTCTCATAGACCTTGTGAGTTCAACTAACTTATTCATGTGAATGCCTCTTTTCCTCATTTATCAATTATCCACCTGAAATGATTCTTTTTCACAATCAAACAAAACTAGCCATCATACTTCATCTGTGTTTCCACAAAAGCCAAATCAATTGATAAATGATCACATTGTTGATGCAAATGACCATTGACTAGTGTAACAATCCTGAGCATTTTGGTCCCTTGAAATTATTGACTCAAGATTTTTAGTTTGGTTGCAAGATACTGGTTTGAATTCAAAATGACACGGTCAACTCAAAATGTTTGTCTCCAAAGATTTGGTACCATTTTAGTGCTTTCATTCGATAAATTTTCTCTTTATTAGCTTGATTCTGCACTGAAGCGACTCCACACTGAAGAAAACAACAAGCAAACTTCTTACCTCCCGGCCGATGTCGCCGCTGGAAAGGGAAGTCTTGGTCTCCTCAAGATGCTTGGGTTCCACTTCCAGGCACGAGGGGCGGCGCTCAATGAGCCGTACGTTGTCTACCCACACTGGAATAGTGATGAGATGCTTATACCAGCCTACGACTCACTCAGATCAATGCTCGGTAAGTATGAAATACATTTCATCTTCCTTGTTGGATAAGGAAGACAAGGGTATTTTAGGGATGAACTGTACTGGATAGTTTCTCCTTGATTTTCTCCTTTAGAGAAACTCATATTTTATCTTATCAATTTAGGGGCAAGAAAGGGCATTTGCGTAGTGTATACCTCTGAGAAGTCTATTGAGGACTATTGGGGGGTCTAAATTCTATATAAAAACAGCACATTGATATTGTGAACCCAAACACTCCAACTCCTGGATCAGCCACTGCAAACCATATCCAAGATGTCATCTCTAAAATTGTGTCTTATTCTTATGGTTTTGAGGCTCATTCTTCTGAAATCAATATTGATTACTCTCATCAGAGCCTTAAGTTTAGTGATTTGCTTATCAAGAAAAAGAAGTATATTCTAATGAATGTGTTCAGCATCTAATATCCATCATGTATGTTGCTCAGTGTTGCCAGAATTTCTGTATCTGTTTCTCATTGACGTATATTCCAGACATCCTGTCAAACTCGGCATGCAGTCAGGCGCTAGGAGACATCCTGCCTCTCTCCCAGGACCACATCTCTCTCCTCGTGGATCTCGTACGTTGTCAGGAACTGACATTAAAGATTGCACAAAACATTTGTCTTCTAGTTTGCTCCAATGGCGGATCCAGGAATATAGTGAGGGGTTTGATGTTTGATGGTGATAGGGGGGAAGGGGAATGGGCTGTGTGTTTCATATGGTTTGACCCCCCCTTTTGGAATTAGAAAAAATATGAAATGTAAAGTTGGTGAACCCCATTCCCCTCTTTCAAAATTCCTGGATCCCCCTCTGGACTCTATAACAAAATAGAAATACCAAATCCTGATTGACTGCAATCAAAGATAGATTTTCAGATAGCATTGTTGTGTCAAACTAACCACTATTGAGACTTTGATTAAATAATTTTGCAAAGTGCTTACATTTCTTACAGACAGAAAGTTGAATATTTGACAAGAAAGAAAACAAGATGGTATTAGAGTTGCAGATCTTCTCTGCTGGGTATGGTGGTAAATTTTGATAAACGGCCCACTTGTAACAGAAATCAAAGTGGGAAGAAATGACTCGAGAAACTCCTTTGAGAAGAGAATGTTATAGACTTTGATTGTCACATAATTATTGTCAAGTTGTTAACTCCTACCCCTAAGTCCTTCTCTTATAATTCTGATCTCTTTATTTGTCGTTTTTCTAAATATGACATTGACTGCTTCAAGGCATGTTACTTGTGTTGATACTAGAGGTACCTTGGATCAGGTGATATTTTTCTTGATTATAGTCTGATAGTCTTATCAGACTAAGATTAAATTAGATAAGACTAATTTAATCTTAGTCTGATATTTACCAACATTAACATTCTAACATCTATGCAGAGGATATTTCCCATTTTCAAACAAATGATGTTTGTCTTATTTGTTGAGGATACAAGTTTTCATATCACGAATGCTCAATGAGATAGAATTGGTTTTTGTAAAGAAAAGAGAAATTTTGATTTATTGTATCTTAACCCTCAAGTTGCTGAATATTATTTTGACCAGTTTTGCCCCCGTGGCTGAATTTTCCAGCACTCGCCTCGCTACCGTTAAAGCCTAATTAGCCCCTGTGGCTGAATTTTCTAGCGCCGCGAGACGCGACCGTTTTTACAGTATATGATGTTTTTATACCGCGAAGTACGGACGGAATAAATTGTTTTATACAAAGTCAGTTGGCGAATCCCGTGTAAAAATGAACACTCCTTATCCGACACTTTGAATGAATTTTTTATACCTCCTAGAACGATTTCTATTACAATCTAAAGATTGTCTTCATTTCGAGTTGAATAAAATCCTGAAATATTATCGCGCAACTAAAATTCTTATATGGAATTGAAGATACATTATTCCTTTTTACGATGGTATGAAAATAATTACGATACGATCTCTAGTTAGATTTCTACAGGTTTTTAAAGACTGTCTTTATTTCAAGTTAAATAAAATCCATAATACTGAGCGCGCATACATGTATTATATATGGAATTATAGGCAATTTATTCCTCTTTACAATGACGAAAAAATTATTAGAATATGTCTTACGGTTCAAAAGATATACGTTGCGAAAGATGGCTGGGGGTACCCCGACAACGTTCCGACCCTACGGCATTTTTAGCTAAAACTAAATCCCCCGGGGCCCTCTGGCACCGGCGCGCTAATTAGTACCGTTATGCCCCGGGGCACCAGCATGCGAGTGCCACAGACTTCTAGGCAACAGCCTTGGCTCCCGCATTACCGATTCTCTCGGCGGGTGAAGTCACGCGCGGGCGAGCATTCGCGCAAACACTCCAGCATTATGAAACAGGAATTCTTTACGTGCACCGCATCGTTATTTTTTCATGCGCACATACAAATTATACATGGAATTAAAGATAAATCATTCCTCTTTACGATAGTGTAAAAATAATGAAAAAGCGCCGATTGGTTTTAGAGATATACACCGCGAAAGAAGGGTACTCTCAACTATTTGAAAACAGATTTTGATAATCGTCCTATTTGCGACATTTGTCGCATCACTCGCAGCATCTTCATCAGTTACTGCACATATGCAAATTATACATGGAATTAAAGATAATTCTTTTGTCTTGATAAAGCTGAAAAAATTATGAAAATAAACCAAACAGTTTAGGAGATATGGACCGCGAAAGGAGGGTACTCTCATTTATTTGAAAACAGATTTCGATAATCGTCCTATTTGCGACATTTGTCGCATCACTCGCAGCATCTTCATCAGTTACTGCGCATATGCAAATTATACATGGAATTAAAGATAATTCTTTTGTCTTGATAAAGCTGGAAAAAATTTTTAAAAATACCAAATAGTTCGGGAGATATGAAACGAGAAAGAGGGGTACCCTCAGACATTTGTGAATTTATTTTTATCATTGCGACAATTATCGCATCATTCGCCGCTTCTTTATTATTTCATGCGCACATGCAATTGTCATATTATATCAAAGCCAGTTCTTTTCTCTTTATGATGATATAAAAACCATGAAGTTCGGCCGCCCGATTCAGAAGATATAAATTGCGAAAGATCGGGGGAGGTTTGTGATGCGGCTCATATTGAATGTCCCGTGACAGCTCACATTGACTTTCTCTGTCTCTTTTACGCAATAAAAAAAAATTTATTTTTTATTTATAATGAGTTTTTTTACAATCAAGTATTTTCTATTAACACTTTTTCACCTTTTTGATGTGAAAACCAACTGGATCAGGAGAGTAACACTCATCCACACTTCTGCTTCTTTCTTCTTTCTTCAATCTTCTTGATTATCCCCCTCATTTTCCTTCTCTGACATCAAACTGATATAAGCTTTAGTGCAATCTTGTGACGTGTGATAAATTCTGAAACATGGGGTTGCACATAGAGCCACATTACAGTCGCTACATTCGTAAGAAGATTCTCTGCCTACCCTTTTCTTCTTTTGAACTGGCTGATTTGTTTCTTCCACATCCCTTCGAAGTAGTTCTCTTCTCGCTTTGGAGCAAACAACACACGTGCGTGAGAGATTCTTCTTTTTTCCAACAGGCTCAATCTTTGATGGAAAGTGACGACCATGAAGACGTAATACACTATCGTCGCTCGTGCTTGGTCGACCACGGGGACGTCTGCGCAGGGATGGCACCTTTTCTGTGTCGGCGAAGGTTATCATGTGCTGTACCAAGTCTTTTCTGAATTGACGGCTTGTTTTCAAGGTTTTATCCTTAGAGAATTCTTTGTAAAGAATGTAGGCGTTCAACATGGCAACGTTCAACACGTGAAACCACACACGCTTCCACCATTTGAGAGTTTTTATTTTGAACGGGGTGTACGACAGCATCTGGTCAGCCCGATCCACACCGCCCATGTACTTGTTATATTCATGCACGATACGTGGTTTTGCAATGGCTTCCCCAGTCATTCGGTTCTTCTTGCCTGTCTCTACAATTTCATTGTCTTCTACGGTTGACATGAGCAACACTGACTTCCTGTCTTCATACCGCAAAACGAGTAGGTCTTGGTTGTGATAGACTATCATATCCCCTTTCTTCTGTTTCTTCTGTGCCTTCTTTACTTTGTCTGGAATGCCTTTGCGATTTCCTCTCAACGTTCCCGTCGCACCAGTGCCCATTTCCCACAAGTTTATATACAATGCCACAGAGGAATAGAAATTATCCATGAACACATGATATCCTTTCCCAGCATAATCCTTCACCAAATCAATCACCAGATCGAACGTTTTTCCACCAGCAGAGACAGTTTCATTAGTTTTTCCAGTGTAGAGTTGGAACTTGCAAACATAACCATTTGTTGAGTCACACAACATGTAGGCCTTTATCCCATACTTCTTCGGCTTGTCGGGATTGTATACTTTGAAACTGAGATTGCCTTTCCAAGGCACCAACCCTTCATCGACACAAATGTTTTGGTGCGGCTTGTAAACTCTAGAAAAACGATGTACGATTCTCTGGTACAAATAGCCAAGTTTATTGATAGGTGAAAAATGAGATGTGTTTCGTCCCGGCATTTGGTTGTTATCATTCAAATGTAGGTACGTTAGTAATAACCAGAACCTATCGCGAGGCATACATTTGGCAAAGAAAGGCGTGGACGTCACATCACTTGTTGACCAATACTCAGAAAAATTCCTCTGTACAACTAGAGACATCGCTATAGTCATTGCAACGAATACTTTCATTTCTTCAGCATTCGTATCATACCACTGCCTCAACCTTGAACATGGTTTCAGAACCTTATCATCGACTTGCTGGTGGAAGTACCTGTTGGTTTCTGCTGCCAACGATCCATAATCATCTTCATGCAGGAATAACCCCAAAAAATCTATAGGATGCGGATTATCAGGCAATTCTATAAACCGTCCTAATCCCGTTGCGCCAGTAAAATGCAGATCAACACGTCCACGTGGCCTCGGCCCCTCTGTCCAGCGTTCCATAAAGTTCTCAGGGTCATCAAAATGTGTGTCCATTTCATTATATTGCTCATCAAAGCCACTGAACTCTTCCTCTGTGGATGTACCAGCCCCACCAGTAGCAGCTAATATGTCTTTTGCAATGTTTCTTATTTCCATATCACTATCACTGTCACTTTCACTATCACTCTCATCAGTAGACTCCATGTCAGAAGCTTCATCAGCATGGACCTCGTTGATGAAGTCGTCGTCGCTTGACGTTGACGGCCCTTCCCAACTCCTAGTCCTCGGTCGCCTGGCCTTAGGCATCTTTCACATCAATCTGTAATTGATTGAAAAGAATTTAGAAATGTGCAAGATATTCTATCAAATCCTGATAACCTATACAGAAAAATTCAATGTGAGCTTCATGGACATTCAATTGCCCCATTTTGTGAGTTTTGTAAACAAATATACCCTTGCGCGCCGATGGCGCCAGCGGCCATCAATAATGACGGAATTCCGGACATTTTCTAACTGTCCTGGCGAATGCCGGACATTTTCTTTCATTTTGTTGCAAAAGTCAAAATCAGGACAAATTCTAACATTGCTGGACAATTTCTAACTTTCGGACAACTTTTCACAATCCAGCCGAACAAGTTCTAATGTCGCCGGACACTTTCTAACTTTTGGACGACTTTTCACAATCCCGCCGAAGGTGCCGATGGCACCGACGGCCGCCGACGTTGTATCAACATTATCAACCCTGATGCCGCCTTCTCCTATGCAACGAGCCGGCGAGTCGCGAACAACTGCCTTCTACGTCAGGACAGTTCTGATTGTCAGTTGTGGATTACAAAAGTTTTTCAACTCTTGACTTCTCTTCCGAGAATGATAGGTTCCACGGGCCTATCTGTCGGGACGGCCGTAGTCAACGAGCACCAGGCCCCTTGTCTTTAGTTCACTGGAAGGAACTCATGCCATCCCGACATATATAGCAAAATATTTAAAACATCGGAATGCTACCAAACTTTTTTTTCAAAAATGAGTTTCCTCGACCAACAAAAATTTGGCAGAAAAAAACACATACCTGCTGGCGGTGCCCGACGAAAGTCCGCTGAAATTTTTTTTCTCGAACACGAACATTTTCGTTGGACACATTTTCTCATGACCTGATGGCGGTGCCCGGCGAAAGATCCCCGACATATTGTGTCTCAACCACAAACATTTTCGTTGGACAACTTTGCCTTGACCTGATGGCGGTTCCCGACGGCATCCCCGACATACTGTGTCTCAACCACAACATTTTCGTTGGACAATTTTCCCATGAACTGACGCAAAAATCCCCTAACTCAAAAATAACGCTATGAATGTAAATCCAAAAGTTTTTTTCCCTTCAACTTTCATGGTTTATAAAACTCTATAATTGAACACTAAAGAAACAGGGTTTCCTTCATAATTTTTTTTACTTATTACATTTATTTATAACATTTTAGCGGCGCTTGTTGAGTCTTTATTTCTGTGAGCGCATATACAAATTGTATATCAAATTGAAGAGAATTTTCTGCTCTTTACGTCGATACCAAACGTTGTTGAGCGCGCCACTTGGTTACAGAAATACGAAATGCGAAACTTGCCCAATTTGCGGCACTTCTTGTGCCTTTATTTTTTGTGTGCGCATGTATGATCGATATATGGAATTGAAGAACATCGTTTCCTCTTTATTTAGATGTAAAATTTATCAAAATGCGCCAAACGGTATAGAAGATATTGCGTGCGAAAGAAAGGTACATGAAAATCGCGCTTCATATCACATGATAAAAAACGACAAAAGTGCCCTTAGTGCGGCGCTTGCTGTATCACTATTTCTTTTAGCGCATATACATATTATATATCAAAATGTAGGCAATGTATTCCTCTTGACAATGATATAAAAGTTGTAGAAATGCGTCATTTGGTTACGGAGATATAAAGTGCCGAAGTTTTCCTATTCGCGGCACTTAACGGCGGAACGAAGTGCGAAAATTGCCCTTTTTACGGCACTTGTTTTGCTTTTATTTATGCACGCGCATAAATCATCGATATATGGAATTGAAGAACATTGTTTCCTCTTTATTTAGATGTAAAATTTATCAAAATGCGCCAAGCGGTATAGAAGATATTGCGTGCGAAAGAAAGGTACATGAAAATCGCGCTTCATATCACATAATAAAAAAGCGACAAAAGTGCCCTTTGTGCGGCACTTGCTGTATCGCTATTTCTTTTAGCGCATATATACATATTATATATCATAATGTAGGCAATGTATTCCTCTTGACAATGATATAAAAGTTGTGGGAATGCGTCATTTGGTTACGGAGATATAAAGTGCCAAAATTGCTCTATTTGTGACTCTTACTGTGTCAATATTTTTGTTATGTGAGTGAACATATTTTATATAAAGGTGAAGACAACTTTTTCTTCTTTATTGTGATATAACAGTTATCCAAATGCACCAAACAGTTAAAAAGATATGAAGTACTAAAGAAAAGTATATCACAAAATCGCTACTCAGTTCACAAGGGTAAAAGAGCAAAATTAGCTCTTCGTGCGTCGCTCGCTGTGGCTTTATAAATATTTGCGCATATACAAATTTTACATGGAATGAAAGACAATCTTTTTCTCTTTCTTATGATATAAAAAATTCCAAAATACGTTGAGTACATGATGAGAAATAATGTGTGAAAGTAGGTATAAAACTAAAAATATCTGAAAATCACCTCATTTACGGCACATGCTGTATATAGAGAATCTCACCCAAGTGTCTTTTGATATCAAATATATCAACACGAGTTGATAAAAGTTACAAATATTCGAGGCTTGCCGAGGATATTTTACTTTTATCAACGAGTGTTGATATATTTGATATCAGAAGACACGAGGGTGAGATTCTATTTATCATCCAAAATCATTTTTCATTACATTTGATTGACAAATGAATATTACTGAACACCCTGCTGCCCTAAGACTCCAAGTGCGGTGATGTCATAGCATTGTGACGTCGTAGTGTTTATGACGTCATAGCATTGTGATGTCATTACTTGATGATGTAAAACAACTGTGATGTCATATACTTGACGTCAGAGGGGCATTGTTCAAAATCTACTGCCTAAAAGATATCTCCTAGGAGATATCGCTTGATCTTCCACAAGCGATATCTCCTGTGGAACAGAGTTTTGGATGATAAATTCAGTTCCTTTAGCGCATATTCGTAATTTATATCGAATTAAAGACAATTTTCTCCTCTTTCAAATGATCCCACCTGTATTGAAATCCGCCCAAGGGTTTAGATCATAGGGCGTGCGAAAGCAAGGTATGCTTTTGTTGTGAGTGCGCACGCCTGAGCAAACAATAACGTACGCAGCTCGATAAGCTCGTGCGCGAGGGGAGCAATAAGCCCCAGGGCTATAGCAAGCCCGGCGGGTAGTGGGGGAAAATTGAGCGTTTGTAATGCATATTTTCGGTACGATAAACATAACCAATATCTATAAAACTTTCGGAAAATATGTCCCCATTCTTTAGAACAACAACGGGGAAAAAATCGGCAGCTTAGCGAAAGCCGGAACGAAAATACACGCGTTCAACCGACACGACTGCCGTGCAATTTTTTTCCGGGATCCGCTACATGGTACAATTGCGTTAATTAGTAAATGCGTCAGATTATAAGTCCGGCTTCCGGGGTTCGCCAAGGCTAACTGCGGCGTAGTTTAATTTCATCCCGGACCATTCCGTAAACCGCGGCTTGAGGGTTAATGTATTTTTACAGTAATATAGTCCCATTTATATTGAGTTACCTCTATATATAGCCCTTATGATATAAATGTATTTCTACAGTAATCTGATCCCAGTTAGCTCTATATATAGCCCTTAGTTACCACATGATGTCAAAGGATTGTTCTTGTTAGTCACTGGTGACTGATAACACATTTGATTGTTATTTTCAGTCGTGACAGATAATAAAGCTGTTTAGCATTGATAACTCACATACAATAAAAAGAGCCGATTAGCCAGGGGCCAATCAGGGGGTTTCCCTTTAAGAGTTTGTAATTCTATTGAATTGCCACTCATTATCATAAGGCACAATTAAGTTAAGGGTATGAAAACTAGTTTAACGTAATCTTATTTAGCAAAATTTTGGAATATATCATTATGAAGACCTGTAACTGTCTTATTTAGATAACAAAATCTCTCCACATTCTGAAAATAAGAAATCAACCATTTTCTTTGGTTTTATATCCACTTTTCTTTAGAATAAACTTTAGATGAACTTTCGTCATTACCTCTGCAGATGAGTATAACCAAGCACGCGTCAGAAATCCAGCTCAAGGTCACTGACCTCTCCGTGCGACCTCTCTGGCAGAACACCAAGGTCAAACAGCTCCTCACAACAGGCGGCTTCCATCAGATCGGTCTTCTCCTCAACTTTAACAAGTTGCCTAGCAACAGGTCAGCCTGCGTAACTTAATCATTTACATATAGAATAAAAAAGTGCAAAAGTATTCCTGAGTAGTTGACCCATAAGATAAATAGCTCAAACACTAACTGAAAAACCTGGGTAAAGACTAGTGAATGATAGGCAGGTATTGTTCCGCAGGAAAGAGGTTAATTTACATGTAACAGAAATTTCAATGGTGATCCTTTATTAAGACGGTCATTCTGATATCAATCCCATGATGGACCTTCTTGATTATAGTTTCACAAGTTACATGAACTTTTGTTTCTATCATATTAGAGCGGATGTCAATCCTTTGCGCATGAATTTATCTTCTTCTTAGATGTGCTGCAAGGAAGTCAGAGTCTCATTGCACAAAATAACCCTTAACCTATGAGATATATTGTGTAGTCTTAATTCTGCCTTTTAACAAGAACTGTGGCTACCTAAGTGAGTTATGGTAACCATAGTGCTTTTTATATGATGACAGCATCGAGACCTGTCACCAGCTCAACTCTACAAGCATCAAACCAAAGGTGCCACTTGGTAAAACAAATTGGTTTCAGATGATGAACAACTATGGATTATGTTCAGATGGATTTGTAATGCCTATTTTCATATAATACTTTATACCTTTCAAAGACTTATCTCAATGTTCCAGACAGCTGTTGACGGCGCTACTACAGCTGATGTTAGCAGTCAGCTGCCACAAGTCCCAGGTCCTCCTGTACAGACTAGACGTCAACCTGCTAGGTCGCTCCCCTAGTCCCTCCAAACAGGTCAGATGTCATCACTGTGTGACCATGTCAGATATTCATATTTTTTAATAGTAAAATAGAAGCAGATAATATATTTGGTAGAGTTTTTCCTAAAGATGTCTCAGACTGCAGAATGCTTGTAGAAGGTGTTAATGGGGCATGTGTATGTTGTTGGGGTCAAATATGTCAAACTTCATAAATGGTGCTATTTCATCAGCAAGTAGAGGTTGTTTCTGTAATTACCATCCATCATTATCAGTTCAGGTTAGTGAGAATAAACAGGTTTAAATTTTGTGCTCGAAAACCAGACAATGACTCAGATGTAATTTAGAAAACTTATTTTCAGCAGACAAAAAGTCAGATTTGATAGGTAGTGATAGGTAGGTCATTTAATTCATATGCATGTAACTTGGATACAGAATTTCGTCATCTAAAGATTTATAAGGCCATTTTTAGATTATTAGTGAAAACAAGAATATACCACTATCTAGGCATTTTAGAGATAACAGTGTAAGTTCAGGTTTTATTCAAGCCACAATAAGAATTATAAATCATACTCTGTGTCACTTTGATTAGTACTTCTGTCAATGTCCAACTAGGACACAAAGAATCAAATTGATTTAATTGCAACTCATAAAACATGATAGCAGGAATTAATATGCAAAGTTGTCTTGTCCCGACCCTTTATCCCAAATCTTTCTACTTGGTATAAGGGGTGAGATACCTAAACAAAACCAGGCACTGATATCAAAATAACCACAGACATTAGACTCTGACAAAGGGATCAAGGTTACTTAACACTAGTTTAACATTAAGGAGGAAAAGGCATTTTAAATGGATGATCAACTTCTATAGCAAAGTTTCGGTATAGTTTCTTATACCATCCACAAGCATAGAAACAATACCAAAATGTCGCTATCAGTATAATAAATAAGTAACTGGGTAAATAATCCTTAAAAGTCCCTGTCTTCCTTAAAGTGACAACGTCTAGTATTCCACTCAAACACTACACAACTGTTTACTGAAAACTTAAACAAACAACAATTTGTTGCAGCACCCCCTGTACAGTGGGATGGACCAGATCAAACTGCCCTCCCTGACCCCTCTCATCCTGCCCAGGAACCAGGTCAGTCAGTGCACCATAATCTTCTCTCTTTGCCGTCATGACAATCAGCACCAATGTAACCTAGCAGCGTGGAAAATCTGCTGAATACCGAGAGCTGTAATTGTTATCCCTAGGCAATATTATAGATCATTTTGAATTCATTTGCAGACATACTTTGTTACAATTGTCAAAAAGTTGTGATTTCCTGGTTTATGATTATTGCTAAATCTTAGTAGAACTTGATTATGCCATGAACATATAACATTTCCTGCTAAGAACTTACATAAAGATGTAACTTGACTAATAAGCTCCGGCTATTCCTTTTACAACTCCTTGATAATTTAAATGACTTACACTTGCTTGTGTATGCTTTGAAGACTATAATATATATATTTTCCCCACCCCAGCTGCACGTGAGCACCCCTTGGCACAGCACACTGGAGAGAGACCAGGAGATGGTGGAGAAGATCAAACTAGCTCGCGGGTACGTCCTACTGAAATGTATTTAGAGAATATGTTATAACGTTTTTATGAAACAGGTTAATGGATTTAGGTAGTGAGGTAGATTAATGAGCAAGAGTGAGTTAGATAGCTATATCATTCACAAATTTGATAAAAAAAATGTTGTAAAGGAGTGTTTTAATTAATATCAAAGACTTTAAGAAAATTGATGAAATCGATTGGTCATTTGTTGAGGTAAAATCACTGTGATCTCAAATGTTATGATTATGAGGCCACAAGAATCAGTTAGCACGAAATGATATAAAATTGTTAATTTAATAAACAGCCATATCTTCAAAAATAAAGTAAACATACTAGTATTAGACAGATATAACTTTACTCAAACCTCTATTCCCTTCATTGTGTTATATCATCTCTGATAAATTTGGTTCCTCGGCTTTATAGACTTGTGCATAACAACATCTTGTCGCTTGACTTACTTTCATCCCATGGCAAGAGACGTAAATAATGTAGACACAAGAAATAAGTATTATATACGGAAATAGGTACTAAGCATACCCATTTATATCAGGTAAATTTCAACTGCTCTTGCAAGGTGTAAGTGAGGCCAGTATCCATATCCTGCTAAATTAAGCCTTGTAGCACTTCAGCTTAATTCTTGGTTTGTGTGCAAACCTCAATGGCATTTAGTGGCAATCTCAAAGTTATTTCAGTCTGATTAAAATCGACCGTGTTCCGAGGAATAAAAGTTTTTAAATATCAACTCTAGCAGGATTCTAATGTATTGTCCATGCTTTCCTCTCCACTACGGTCTGAAAGCACCCTCCTAGCTCACAAGCGCAGACAAAACCTAGTCATTAGCGGACCAATCACATCATTGTGTTTAAAATAACGATAGCGGCGATCAAGGCTAACGAATGGTAAACAGGAATTACTTGCACCTGGATACTGATACCGAAAGCTTTTGCCGGAGTCATTGTGATTGGCTAGTTGAGATAGCGTCAGAACGTGCGAGTAAGGAGGGTGCTTTCAGACCGTTGTGCAGAGGAAACTCAGGAAAACCCTGATGGTATGTTCGAACCCCACTAGAGTCAATATTTAAAAACTTTTATTCCTCAGATCAAGGTCGATTTTAATCAGATTGAAAAGTTAATGAAGTGCAGTAAGGATTAGTTATACCTTGATTAAGTGAAAGGAATTTAATGTATCTAGCTATATAGCTATGGTTGACTGTGTGTGTTGCAGGAAGTCGGACCTGGACGAAGAGTACGAGGACTATCTGGAAAGAGCCAAGACATGGCACCAGCTCACCATCACTGCTCAGGTACACATCTCCTTTTTGATTGTAGAAGATACACAACAAACTTTTGTGAAATATTTTTTAGTCATTGAGTTAAGGATTTCATATAAAACAAGCTAAAGTGACTTCTTTGATTGGCAAATTGGGCTTATGAGGAATGATTAAGACAAGTTTGTTGAAATATAGCTTGCTTATTTTTGAAGTTAGTATTAAGTGTCATAGTTTTCATCATTTACTTGAAAAAGAAATTTTTGTCTTTATGGAAATGTCAACTTCCAAGATTTAAGAAGTTGTGAATCCATAATCTTCTCTTCATCATTAGTCAAGCTAAATCATTTTGATATGAAATTAGTCATGAGTGTAATTTTGATAAAATGGTATGACATTGAAGGAAGTTTGTATTCTGATAATCGCTCGCCCACATATTTACCAACAGTACGCTGAAACCATTATTACATCGGGTACTAAGATAATGATGTCACAACTGCAAACTACTATATAGCTCCATGGATTTTATTTTGCATTTTTGCTCAACTGCTGTGTGTATGGAAACTTGTGGATTTACTATAATACAATGTATACCCATATATATATTCTTTTATTGTTAATGATATTTTAAATCATAGCAATTCTAACCTCTTTGTTACAATCAGCAAGGACAGGTAAGTTATTAAGAAAAGTTTGACTGTTCACGTGGATGTTGTTAGTTCAATTCATAGTTTCTTGAATGATAGACAAACTATTTTTAGTTCCTTTCTAAATCCCCATACTCCTTCGAATACCCTGATACCCTTTGTACATTGTACAAAAGGTCTATAGTTTGTCAGCCGATGAAAACAAAATATTTCTGACCACATGCTCTGTTGTTTAGCGGGCAGTAAAAAACACTGATTGAGAGCTTAACAGCCAGAAGGCACAGCCTTTGATAGTTGAAAATGATACAGTCTTGTTGTGCATGCAATGATATATCTGCTAAACATTATACACTTCGGTAATTGCCCAACCATATTTTTCAAACCAGCAAACTGCCTGTAGAACTTGTTTGTTAATGTGGTCAACACTCATATGACTTCTCATATGGGTGGTAACGTTATCGCTGGATGCAAGTCATGTCATTGGCTGGCTCCATATATAGAGTTACACAAGGGTTTTGGCCAGAAGGATAAAAGGGTATTTGTAGGAGCTTTATGTTTACAAATGTGCTAACATAGCAGGATGTTGTTAAATGGTTTGTTGACAAACTGATGTAAAATTATTGTTCCACCATATTTTGTGTAATCTTGTGCTATCATAGGTTACTTGCCTTTATTTATTGTTTTTCTTGAGCGCTGGTTATGGAGTTAGTTGGTTTGAGTTCAAATTAAGAAAAATTTAATATGACCCAAGAGAAGTTTAAATCTCCTAAATTACTATAAACTTTGGACAATAGTATGATCATCCTACATATTACCAATATATTTTTTATGGTAACAAATTACTATCTATATGTGTTTAATACAAAGCAATGGTTGCTTCTTTTTTTATAAGAACAAAAAAGGTTTTGATGTCACTTTAATTACCCATATTACAGTATGGAAGGAAACCAAGGCTGCCTACTTGTACTATTTTGGAATATTTTGTACACATAACAATCTTAGAAAATGATTAAACACTAATATTGCTATTTGTACATTAATTCTGACAAAATCATTTATTCATTTCATAGTAACATTATCAAAGTTTTGGAGTGCTTAGATGTTACAAAGTTTAATTATAACTGTATATCCTTAGTTGACAAAGTGAGAAAAGGTTAATAATGTTAAAACAAGAGCAAGCTATGTTTGAACCTTTGGGAAAATACTACCTTCATTGTTTTTTGTACGCATAAAAGTTACAATAGTTCTACACATTCACTTAATAGAAGGTAGGCAGATCAGGGGAACTGTTCAGTCTCATATTTCATCGTAGCAGTTACTGTATTTCCCTTCCTGATAGAGGCGATTTAATCTGTAAACAATAGAAATTAACAAATGACAACTCATTTCAGGCAAATGAGGCATTAGCTCAAGTAGGACGCCCAAAGACATCCCCTTCCAAGGTGAAGGTTGTTGCTGGGGGCAGCTCGTCAAGGGAGAGAATCCCACTGAGTAAGGAAGAAGTGTTGAGGATACAGGAAGTTGATCAACGACGAGACTACGCTCATTTTGTCCTTCAACAGCGGGTTGACAACATCGGACTCCGGCACAAGGACGAAGTGATGAAGCTCTATCTTCCTTACATTCAGTCCTAAACAGCTTTACATTCAGTCGTAAATGTCCTGAACATCCGTTAAGATTCTCATGTCCATAAGAGCTTATCATTCAGATTTAGATTCCCTACATAGCCGACAGATTTTGTTGCCTTGAACAACGGTTATACGTGAGATGTCTGGTGCAGGCTGTTGAACATTGTACTTTACTGGAGTTGACAACATCATTACATGTGCATCATGAGCTTAAAAACCTATGAGTCTAAATGAATGTACGTCCATTCAAAGCTCCCAAATGTTATGAAATGATAACTGCCTTACCTTTACAGCTTAAACTGCATCCTCCTAATGGCAAATTAAACTATTGGAGCCACAGCATGGATGAAAGGGATGAAATCTTAGATGTTCAAATAAAGTTACATGCACAGACGCCAGACTCTGAATTTACAATATCATGTAAGTATATGAAGAGGTAGCTATATATAAACAAGGTCTGACAGAGTCATGTCTGCAATAGGACCGGAAATGCGAACTGGGATCTTCTACTAAGTTTACAGAGGGTAACCGAGCCAGGAAACCATTTCCGGTCCTATTGCAGACACGACTCTGTCACTAGTGTCAGACCTTGTTTATGTTATATAGCTACCTGTACATATACTTACATGATATTGTAAATTCAGAGTCTGGCGCCTGTGGTTTAGATGGTTATCTGACATAAACGTTGTAGTATCTTATCTTCATCGCTTTACATGTTTGATCATGGAATGCCTAACTATTCTCTGTGTCTAAACTACAAGATGCAGATCTTGTTACCAAAGGGCATATCCTAGATTCAACTAAGCCCTAAATAACCTAAAACTTACTTTGCCAATATTTATCCATCCATATCTTTCATGATATTTCAGGGGTTGAGATGCAGTTATTCATACCAAACATACCAAACATTTTGCCAATATGAAATTTACAAGCTTAACAACTTGTCTTCAAATGATTAACTCTATCAAACCTGCCAAGAGCTTTAAGACTGTGAAACCTTACATATGCATTTGTTTACACTCAACATGTCATACATTTGCCAAAAGTTTTACAAAGGTCATGTAACCTCTTAAAAAGATTTACAACTTGTCTTCAAATGATTAATTAAATCAAACATACCTAGAGCCTTAAAACTGTAAAACCTTACATATACATTTGTTTATACCAAATATGCCACACATTTTGCCAAGGATCATGAGTTCTCATCAGGTGACACACTATATCAGATATACTAAAAGCCAAAAACTGTAAGACCCTACATACAGTGAAGATGGATATATTATGGATGTAGCACAAATTAAGTCAGATCATAATCTTTATAAAATTATATTCTTAAAGTCATAGTCTCACTTTTGTAAGGCAACTAGACTGAACTAATTATTCTTCACGAGCCAAATTCTGATCACTTACACCAATTTTCCTATCACATCTGCAAAGATTTTCATTTTTATGCCCGTTTTCCAGTTAAGGATGACACTGCTTGTTGGTGTATGCCGTTTCAGACCGATGAGGTAGCGAATCACGTGCAATCCCATCGCCTATGTGAAATAACGGAAATAAGTAATTGCAGCGCTGATACTTATGACAGACGCATTCTTCATTGAATTTACCACCTTTTTGTTATTTCTGTATTCGAAAAAAGGTAAGCTATTAGCTATTTTCATTGGACATTCAGCTGGGAAATTTCATGTGTTCTTCGTCATGGTTTTAGCGAAATGAAGTGGTAAGGACTAACGCTCGCCAAAGACATAGGGTAGGGTGGTTTGAACTTCAATATTGAGGGCTAGAATGCACGAAGATTTCTGGAAAATATTGTAAATGTCAGGGGAAAGGTTTCTGTGAGTGATGAACTATTTGTCTTGCGTGCATTACAATTTGCCTTGCAAAAATGAGACTATGACTTTAAGACATGACTTTACTACCATCCATAAACCTCCCATAGTAAAGTCTGAAATACATAAATCAATTAGAACTAGAAAAAACATGTTTATTTTTTTATAAATATCTATAGTGTTTCTCTTGTTTACAGCATTACAGAAAAAACTGTCTCACTGTTCATGTCTTGCCATGGAATATCATTCCATCATGGGCAAAAACCTTTAATATCATCTTCATAGGGTCTGATTATCAGGTTCTGTATGTAACTTATTTCATACCAAACAATATGTGTTTTACAGATCAATGTGGAATTATTATTCAAGTGAAATGATTTTATGTCCAATGTCACCCTTGCCAGTCAAAAGTGTCAAATACAAACATAGCTGAACTTATGTTCTTTTTGATAAAAAATATTTTCAATGTGGCTGCTTCAATGCCAAACAATTTGTAACATGTTCTCCGTTTCAAAATGAAGAAGGAAAAATTTAAATCAAATTCAGAAACAAGATATTTTGATAAGCCATTTATTCACCATTATCATACTGAATGTAGAAAGATATAGTTTAATGAAGAGCATGTCCAAATACTGTGTCAGCGACAGTCACAGAATTCCATCATTATCTCAATGATTGTGTAGTACGCACAAATAACTTAGATAGTGTAGTGGTAATATGAAGGACTCAACTGATTATCAAGTGGCTAGACTATATCATAGTCCCGTGAATTAATCATTAATCATTTTGACACCCCTTTGATTTTTAGTTAGCTGAATCCATCTTTTGAATTCCTTGTTCATCCACTGCAAACACACAATTTGATGATTTAAAATTTCAATCAATTGAATTAATAAACAAATGCCCTACTTCATGATAAGGTCTCCTAGAAATGTAACATGAATGTAGGAGTTTACTTATTTGCTAAATTTGATTTTTAATTTCTCTGAGATTGTTCTATTCTTTGAAGGACATACACTAATAAATCAAGATTTTCTTCTTAATCTAATGTTGCTGATAAAGAAATTAATATTTATTTAAATCTCTCTGAATATTTCAGCAAAATTCCTTAAGGTATTTCGAATATATTAAGGACTGTTACATTGATGATTTTTAACACATTGTTATTTCTTATTTTCTTTCTAATGAAATGTTGCACATTGGTTTTAAGTTGTCCTCTATTGCTTCAAACAATGGGAACATTTTTTAATATATTTAATATTTCTAGTTCATAAGTAAATATCTTGATATAGGGATATTTAAATGCATTGAACATATCAGACCTATTATGTGAAGTTATGTTAGGTATATTTGCATTGAAAAAGGTGAGTAACTTATCAGTGACTTCTGTCTCTAATGTTTATGAAATGTTTTGTTTGCCGTTCAAACAAATCAATTAATAATATCCCAATTCCTTTGAAACATTTTTATTCAGGAATTTGTTGGAAATATTTTCCCCATAGGATGGTTTTTACTTCAAGCAAATTTCTTGGGATCTGATCTTAATTTATCTTGTACAGTTAGTTTTTGTTACATTTTTGCTCATAGCTGTGATAATTACCTGTTGTGATATCAAGAATTGCCTAATACAAAAGTTGTTTACATTATACAATACTGTTATGTGTTTTTGTTTCTATTTAATGATTTCAGCATTACAAAATATTTATTTATGTACATATATATAAATAATTATACTTATCTATATTTTACAGTTATTCAAATGCTTGCTGTATCTATGAATTTTATTGGTGTTGGAAATAAAATAAAAGATAAAGAATACCATTTTTGTTTTCTTATTTCTTTTCAAAGTTTTTAAGAATGGAAACTTGACATGAACTAATAAATTAAATTTCCTGAATCTGCCACTTGGTTTTTGGGTTATGTTTCTAATTGAACGGAATTGGTTTCTGGTTACAGAAAAACTGAAGTTGACAAACAGAGCAATTTACACTGTGTTACTCAATGTAACTTAAAATCACACAATCTCTTTTCATCATTTCAATCAAATCCTCGTAATATATTAAATATTACGTCAAATGATAATTGGAATGAAATGCGAGTAAATAAGTTCAAGAAAGTTTGAGTCAAGGAATTTTAATAGATGGGTTCATCCTTTATAGGATAATAACTAAATTATTAATACAAAACGAGAGTGTTGAGATGCCCCCTGCCAGGACTCCGAACGAGTATTGATAAGAGTTAGCTCCCCTAGCATAGAAACACTTCCGGAATCAACAAACGCAAAACATGTCCAGCTTGATCTAACTTGTCGTATGTTCTATACACGCAGAATTACTTCAACCTAAGCAACATCAAACGACAATCACGTACACAAGGCGGAAATGAACTTAAATTAGGATAGGCGATGACTAGATTGCACGAGATTTAATAATTCGAGCATGTGCATGAACTTTACGGACAGCGTGCACTGAGTGTGGACTTTGGTCTCATGTCTGGCCGCAGATCGGTGGAGTTCTCCCTAGCTCGTAGAATCAAGTCAATCGTGCGTTTCACGGTAGGAGAAAGGATGTGGCTCAAGGCACTGCTGTTTCTTCTACTCGGAGGATTTCTGTCCTACTATGCTGGATTTAGTTGTTTATTCACAACATGCGTCGTGTTTGCAGTCTATGTTATCACTGGAGGTTATGACTTTGTGTGGGTCGTCATAAAAACTTTGCCAAGAGATCTTAAGTAGGTATTTCTATGATTATCTACTGTAGGAATAAGCAAAAACCGTAAATATCCTCGATCATGTTTTTGTTTTAATCAATTTTATTTTTATAGATTATTGAGGATGGAAATTTGTTTTTTAATTATCATTGAAGTGAAACATTTTTAAATATTTACATTAAATGTTTGATTAATTCAGTACTAAATGACTAACCGTTTGATTTATTTGTAATGACTGTTTCTACCTGAAATTAGGTTCCATTAATATTATTCTATTTAGCTCTCCGTTTAATTTTAGTAATTACTATGAACAATGTATATAGTTTGTTATAGTAGAAATAATAAAATAGTCCAGGGCTCTAGTCAGTTTATACAATATAATTTGATTTATATTCAATATATGCACGATAAAAATTTGAGGCAAAATTATCATTTATTGTAAGTTTTTGTACACAGCTATCCTGGTTTAAAAATATGTAGTTGGATGACCTGTTGGCTACCATCAATCTTCCTGGGTCATGCAGTGGACAGTGGTCAGTGCTGCCATAAAAACATTCTCATTAAATTAATTTGGTCGTTTTGCCAGTAATTTGTATGAATGAAATATTAATGATAAATGGCATACAATAATGTTTTCATATAACATAGTTACACAGTTTTTATTACATAATTAAACAGTAAATTGGTTATCTAATTCTTGACAATATATTATTAACATAACTTTTAATTCTCATTTCTTCGGGGTTTTTTTTAAATATTTAAATGATACTGTACACTACAGTGTTAAACATTGAGATATTATTTTGAAACCTAGTTTTATACAGAATCTACACTCCACTCTTAAAGTAGCTATTATTGACCTGTGTTTGTGAAGGCTGGTTCAACTTATCAGCGTCATCATAATTGACCCCCAAACCAACCAAGTCACAGGATCTAATTAAAGAATCAACACGGAAGGCCAAAATTTGAAGACTCATTTTAAGAGGCATTAATTAATAATATGATTTAGTTTTCTCATTCCTGTCATATTATGATTATCTGATTACAGGGAGCCACTTTCTTTTGTTCAGCATTTTAAAATTGACTTTTGAGTCATTTCACTTAAAACATTTTCTTACTGTATTTGGCTCAATACTTCAAGCTCTATGAAGTGGGGGGGTTTGGGGGGCTCGGCAGCGATTGAACCAAGTTATAGAGGGTAGATTCAGTTGGAGAGGGTGGGTGGGTTTTAGCGCATCTTTAGCAATTTTTTTTTTATTACAAATTTTACTCTCCCCCTCCCCCTCCCTCTTTATCTTGATAAGCATCCCTTCACCCCCTCAAAGAATTCTGGATCGATCTCTAGGAGTCATTAGGATTTGGGCTTTCTTTTGGTGGGCACAAGGCATACTATTGAATGGGGTCATCAGTTCAATGTTGTGATTAATCACCAGTGGTAATATTATATAACACATGCATCACTGATGTAGGGAGCATATTGATAACAAATTATTCAATGAGTCATTATTACCATGGTTACCACTAGCATTTACCATATTCATCATAGTATTCACGATGTTGGATTTTTAGTTCTAATTTCAAAATATGCATGTTACTCCAGTTCAATAGAATTTAGCATATGTAAATCAAATTTACGTGGTGATGATTATTAGTGCATGCAAATTCAGCAGGAAATGTGAGCTTGCAATAAATCTAATATTGTTAACTTGGGTTAATCAAATAAATTGATTTTCCAGAAAGATATACTGAGGATAAAAAAAAAATTCTAGTTCTTAACTTGTCTTCATAAAATTTTGAAAATATTAAAGTTGTAGAATTTTTAGAGACACCAAACCAAAAAAACTTGTATTCTCCAGGGAGAACTTATGTGCATATACCTCCCTCTGGGACACCTGCTACATCAGCATTAATAGATCCCTTACAATAGTCATGTCCTAATTTTCGTGCCAATCACAGCCATGAAGAACCACTTGTCAGCAATACGAGGCATTTGGCCTGAAGGATATCAGGGTTTTGATTGAGCTTTGCAAATTATAAGCTGATATACCAGGTGGCCTTTTGGAGCAACATCCGTATAAAACAAATTTAATATCTCGGTGCATTACCTTTTCATTTCATGCAACAAAATGTGGCACTTGAAACTGCATCTTTTAATCAAAGTCAGTGGTTACTATTTACTGAACAACCCAAGAGAGAAGTAAATGCATGGGTAATGGTTCATATCAAATGTCATCTCCATTCTGTAACCAATATTAAAAGCAAAATCTGTTATGATCACATCATTCAATTTGATTTACGTTAAAATGATGTATATATTTGGTATTGAATAATTTGTGTAACCTTTTATCAACAAAATCTGCTCAATTCATTATGCCTATGGCATTACCCAAAATTCAAAACGAGGAAAAACAGAAAAGCAATGATGAAATATTTTATCCATATTTAAGCCCAGGCAATGAATACAAAATGTTTCGATAATAATGTAAATATTTGTTTATTAGATCTATAATCATGAATCGTGTATTCAGATCAGAATTTATGATTCTGATTATGTTTACCCTTATGGTATTCATACAATGTGATACACACAAATGTCACTTTATATGACAGCAATGAGTGACTGACTTCAATGACATTGTAAATTCTCTTGTCACTGTTCAGAGAACATGTAACATGAATCTATTCTTTGAATCAAATGAATCAATTATAAGGGAACCAGGGGCAGGATAGCGCAATGGTTAGCGAGTTCGGCTTCGGATCAAGAGGTCCATGGTTTGAATCCCGCCAACATTTGCCTTTGTCAAGTCGAAGATAGGCAAGTGGGTTCGTTGCTGGTATGGTCAGCTGTGTTTCCGATTCTAAGGCTGAGGGTTCAAATCACGCATAAGGGTCAACACGAAAAAGTACAAGAATTTGTTCTATTGCAGATATCGTGATCCCAAATATAACACTGTTACATTTGTTCACTATCTAAATTGTATGTATCTCTAGTTAAGATTATTCATCTTTAACGATGTCTGGCACTTGTTTGATAATGATGAAAGCATAAAACATATTTTCTATTCTACAGAGGACTGGCGACCCTGATCAAGCTGACAGTTGGAGTGAAATACAATCTCAAAAAACAAAATACAATTGCAAAACTTTTTCAAGAAAATGTGCGGCAATTTCCACATAAACCATGTTTCCTTTATGAGGATAAAACCTGGACTTATGAAGATGTCGACAATTATTCAAATTCAGTCGCGAACTTTTTTTACGCATCTGGATACAAGAAGGGAGACGTTGTAGCAGTATTCATGGAGAGTCGACCCGAGTTTGTCGGGATGTGGCTCGGACTGTCGAAGATTGGCGTGATTGGAGCGCTAATAAACTTCAACCTGCGAGACAAGTCTCTTGCCCACAGTATTAACATATCAGAGTCCAAGTCTGTCATCTTCGGTGGAGAGCTTTCACAAGGTGAGTGTTTCATGTTGGTTCAGTATTCCTGCCACAGCAAGGTCCAGGCCTTGGACAGAAACTCTAGGACTCTATAGAATAGGTAATGGAAAGTTCTTGAGATGTTTGTGAAAATTATCATGTGAGCCAACTTTTCCAAAATTTGTCCATCTTTAAAGAAATCCTCATTATTCAACAGTACACATGTTATTCCCTTATTTCATTAAAATAGGATGAAAAATATCTCATTCATCAGAAATGGGACACGACCTGAATAAGATGAGACACACTTGAAATTTGTTTCTCCATGCCATTTCATTGCCATTGTTTTATGTACTAAGATGTAATTAATAGCCAAACACTAGCATTGCATGTGTTTAGGTCATGCTAACCATGTTCTTCACGTGCTCTCCACTCTTTATAATTCTTATGAACAACACAGGGTTCTTACTGATGAAAAGAAGCACAGTTGCTAAAAGCATCAAGTTAAATCTACATTTGGATAGTAAATAACAAAGTTTTCATTCACATACGTTTAGATGTTTTCATATTGGAGTTATAGAGTTATTAAAAAAATCAAAACATGACACCTCTCACGACTAAGACATTTAATGAGCAGTGTATTCTTGAAAATAATGATAGAGTGAAGTCATTTTTATGGAATAAATTTCAATGAATAATGAACATCTATCAGCAAGTTGATAGGGCTTCATTTTGCTATTTGGGAATCTAAGACCACAGCTCTGGTTTTTAAAAAATTGGAACATTACAATTTTAGATTGATAATATCAATAAACACATTTTTAGTATTTTGAAATAAACTTCTAATTTCAGAAGAATTGTTGAAATTTAAACCCTTTCTGACACCTGCTGGTACAAACTAAATTTGTATCTATATTTGTTACCAATTGGGTTTATATCTAAAACAGCTGTCGTATTATGTCCATTAAGGGAAAATTAATACTTGTATGTAATTGAATGAAATCATTTGCATTATGTCCATTAAGGGAAAATTAATACTTTTAGTATGTAATTGAATGAAATCATTTGCAATGAAAATATATGAAAATGGAAAATATAAACATTTATTTAATTTCAGTAATGTAAATTTAGTCTGATTTGCTAATATAAAAAGCTATTATATACAAATTATATACTAATGATATCACTTCCAGCAAAGAAATTGATTGTGTAATGTGTATGTTTTCTGGCTTAAATTTCAAGTTAGACTGGTATAAAAGCTGTACCTTGTCGATTGCGTTTATACAACTTTTTTATTTTAACTCTCAGCCCATTAACCCTTACGTTGCTGAATATTATTTTGACCAGTTTTGCCCCCGTGGCTGAATTTTCCAGCACTCGCCTCGCTACCGTAAAAGCGTAACTAGCACCCGTGGCTGAATATTCCAGCGCCGCCAGATGCGACCGTTTTCAAAACATATGGTGTGTTTACATGGCGAATTACGGACATTACCTTCGTTGTTTACAAAACTAGTCGGCCAATCCCGTGTCACAAATGGATGATACTTACCTGGCACTTTGAATGAAATTTCTATCACCCCTGCAACGGTTTCCATAACCGAAGTAAACTTGTTTTCATTTCGGGCGCCATAACTCCATAAATTCTGAGAGCGCATGCGCGAAATCAATGCGAAACTGAAGACGAATAGTTCCTCTTGACATCGATATAAAAATTATTACAATAAATTGTCTAACACGAATTTTACAATTATTCAAAAATTGTCTATATTTCAAACGCTATAAAATCATTTAATCCCTGAGTGCACATAGACAAATTATATACGGAAAGAAAGCTAATTTTGTACTCTATATTTTACGATAATTTTTAGGACGACACGCCATCCTAAACGAAAGATATACATTATGAAAGCAGGGTAATGATAAACCCCGATAACGTTCTGACCCCCACAGTAATATTACTAAGCTAGTAGCCCCGGGCAAACGCACGCGCTCAGCGCGTGCAGGCGGTGTATCACCGCTGAAAAATTCACTCGCACATAATAAAAATTGTCTTTATTTCCAACTTTATGAATCAAGTTATTCGCTTTGTATACATGCAAATTATATATGGAATTGAAGGCAATTTATTCTTCTTTACGAAGAAATAATTCATAACTATCTTTTGCACTGTAATTAGAAGTTATTACCAACGAAACGTGGGTCGGGCTAGTGAATAAAGTCTTTGATAATCGCCTTACCGCGACATTCGTCGCATCATTTCCACACGTTTTATTTTGATGCAAATATAGGCAAATTACACATGAAAATGAAGGTATTTATTTCTTCTTTACGTTGATATGAAAATGATAAATATGTACCACTTGGTTTGGAATATATATTGTTTGCAAAGACTATACCCTCAGGTATTTGAGAACAGATTTTGATAATTGTGACATCACTTACCGCTCCTTTATTGTCTCATTGTAATTTGCAAATTTTATATAGAATTGAAGATGAACCTTTTCTCTTTATTGTGATATAAAAATGTTGATAATGCGCTCTGCCGTTAAATGGATAGGAAGTGCATAAAAAGCAGTTGAAAAAATCGCTTCTCGGTTAACAAGATATGAATAGAGAAATTGCCTGTTTGCGCGATGCTCGTCGGGTCTTGACTGATTTACGTTTACATACAAATTTTATATGGAAATAAAGATCATCCTTTTCTCTATATTTTGATATATGAAATGTCAAGATGTCCCGAGATGTTTATGTGATATAAAGTGCGAGAAAATGGTAAAAACATAAAGAATAAACAAAAGTCGCAATTTTGCGGCACTTGCTGTATCTTTATTTTATATAATGCATATAACCTTTTTTTACATCAAATCGAAGACAATTATTTCTTCTTTATCATGAGGTAATCAATTTCAAAATACGCCTAGCTGTTGAGAAGATATGAACGAAAGAAAGGCACATGTCAAAATCGTCGTTCAGTTTACATGATTTGAATAGAGAAATTAGCTTTATGTGTGGTGCTTGCTGTGTCTTTATTTATTTTTGTGCATGTACAAATGTTACATGGAAAGAAAGACAATCTTTTTCTCTATCTTTTGATATAAATTTTGTCAAAATACGTTGAGCACATCATGAGAAAATTGGTGTGACAAAACAGTGTAAAACTAAAAATATATATAAATCACCTTTTTGCGGCACATGCTGTATCTTTATTTCACGAGGCGCACATATGTATTTTACATCGAATTGAAGACAATTTTTTTCTCTTTCAAATGATCCCACCTATATTGAAATCCGCCCAAGGGTTCAGAACATAGGGCGTGCGATAGGAAGGCGTGCATAGGGTCAAAATGCACGCGTCTCAGTAAACGATAGCACGCGCGGGTCGGTAAGCTCGTGCGAGAGGCTAGAAAGTGCCCACAGGCTATTAGCACGTGCGGCGGGGAGTGGGGGAAAATTGAGTGATTTTAACTCTTATTTTCGATACGATAAACATTATCAATGTTCTCATAACTTTCGGAGCATGTTCGCGCATTATTTAGACCACCAACGAAACAAAACACGGTTGCTTAGCTACAGCCGGAACGAAAATACAAGCGTTGAACTGAGACTACTGCTAGGCAATAAATTTCCGGGCTCCGCTACCGAGACCCGCGGTCATAATTAGTTAGCGTGAGAAAAATAGAGTGTGCTACTCGCATCCCGCTAAGGGGACTTGCGGGCAAAGCTAATTTCATCCAGGAATATTCCGGGACCCGCATCTTAAGGGTTAATAGGTCAATAACAAACATGAAATCTATTTCTTATAAATTCTAACTTGGAAAATTAAGGGATTTTTTTATTATAACATATTATTCATTATAACATTTTTAAAATGACAAAAGAGGCAAGGAGAAATTATAGTGTTAAAACTAATACTTCTGTATTAAGTCTCTGTGTTACAAGCTACACCCTCAATATATGTCACATAGCAAACAAATAAAAGATCATAAAGGTATTTGATTTATTAATCTGAACTGTATAAACGATTACAATACTGAAATAAAACCTATGCATTTTTTACTTTTCTTAGAAGTCTGAAAAGCTATTTGAAAATGGCATGTTGAGCAATGTCATCACTGTGCAGTTCTACAGTGAACGGTAATGTCTACCATTTTGTGCCATTTTGTGACGTCATGAGAGTTACATTAATCCATTGATAGATGAGCACAGTGGTGTAGTGGTAAGCTTGCTTGCCTCTCACGCCAGAGACCAGGGTTCGAATCCCGGTGGAGACACCAAAAATTTGTGACTTGGGTCTCATCCTGTGTTGTGTCCCTGGGCATGACACTTCATCCACTTTGCACTCAGTTCACCCAGCTGTACAAATGGGTACCTGAACAAGGGGGAAGTACGGACTTATACGGTCGCACGGAGCGCTTGTTAAAGTACCGAAAGTACTATCCCACCAGGGTAATAATACTCATGGCGCTTTGTGCATGCTTTGTCATGGATATATGCGCGGTATAAGGAAGTTATTATATCAAAGCATAAATGTCAGTTACCAATAATCATTTACTGATAGCAATGTCCTATGATATTTCATTAGGGACTGATATAAAATAGTTACAGTAGCATTCTCTAACCATGAAAAAGTCATTACTTATCAAACATTTCCTCGTGTCAAGCATCAATTCTGTTATAAACTAATGACAGCACTTGAAGAGATTCATTACTTATTCAGGTTTTTACTTATCTAGTCTTTGCTTAACGATTTGCAAATGTGTTTTCAGTCATAAATCCTGGTATTTCAACAGGAATAAAAAAATAACATTTTTGTCTCTTCCATATTCAGCCATCAAAGATGTGTTACCACAGTTAACCAACGGGCCCACATTATACCACAGTGGTAACCTAGCAACCAATGACATCACACCGGTCAACCTGGACACAGAGATACAGCGAAGTCCAACCTACCCCCCTCCCCCAACACATGTCAGTTTCAAGGGTGAGTTCTATATGTAAGGGATTTTTTTAAAGATTTATTTCTTCAAATTTTCCCTGATAAACATTGGTTTATGTCAAATTTATTTTCTTCATAGGGTCAAAATAATTCATTTCTCATCATCTGTAGTTGTAAAGAAAATAATAAAGTATCAAGCAAAAAACACTATAATGGCCATTTTTGTGTGAACAGCTTTAAATAATTTGGGGCACGGAAATGGATTTGCATCGCGTAACTGATTACATTGGGTTTGTTTTGAAACGGCTTCTTTTGATCAAAAAACATTGTCTTCAAACAGGAAAGTTTTATTTTGTTTTCGTGAGATCAATTTATTTATCTAAAAAAACATGCTACTGCTCTTTTAAGGGGCCAGTTACATGCTCGGTTAATTTTGGGACAAGAAGCTTTCTGAACTTGCACATCCTGCTAAATCAGTGTATTTGTATCTACAGAGATCCTTATGTATCCTGATACCTACCGGGTCTAATGTGTCATACTGCTGACTGTTTGTTATATATCGTTGTGTTAAGCATGTAATTCTTCAGCCAATAAAATGTCTTTTTGCAAGGAGCAAATATCTCAAATTCAATAGCTCTCGGTGGTGCCCCTATTTCTAGATGAAAATCATTACACTGGCTTGTGATACATATAGCAATACATGGCATTTTGCCTTTCAAAAACCAGGGTAAGATTGGATCTCTGCAGATAAACATAAGCTGGTGTAGTAAAATTTACCTTGCCAGGTTAAACTTGTGAGTATAGAATATTTCCACAGTCTGATTTAT
Source organism: Phorcus lineatus (assembly GCA_921293015.1). Lineage (NCBI taxonomy): Eukaryota > Metazoa > Mollusca > Gastropoda > Trochida > Trochidae > Phorcus > Phorcus lineatus. The sequence continues at coordinate 38,489,860 of OV121097.1, forward strand.
ATGCGATGATGCATTGTAATATAGTGCATTTCTACTTGTAGTTATCAATCAGAGATATTAGTTACGTAGCAGTGGTTACATTCAGTTATCCTTTTGTCAGGCCTTGCAGTAAAACTAGCGTCTACGAAGGAGGAAATAGATAGTTTTAAACTAGGCCTTTTTGAAATAAATGCGTGCTAAATGACCAATGATTTGATATTTTTCAAAGGCTGTTTGCTTGTATTTTTATTGAATTTATGTTTTCACACTGCAAAATTGTGTCAGACCATAATAGTTACAAGGTGGACCAGAGTTTGCATTATTATGGACAGTATAAACCTAAATATAACAATATCACATTTGTAAACTTTTTCAATGGTGTTCATATCCAATTATAATTATTACTTGTGATTCAAACATGTTTTCTCTGAATTTTTCAGAAAAGTTATTCTACATCTACACATCTGGAACTACAGGTCTTCCAAAAGCAGCTATTGTTACTCACACAAGGTAAGAACTTTCATCTTCAGGCCTACCAAGGAAACGGATCAAATAACCTCCAAATGGAACAAATAACCGCATGAATGGATAAAATAACCTCAAAAACAGTACTGATAACCTCGTTAACGGTAAAAATAACCTCAAATCGGAACAAATAACCTCAAAACGGATTCAATAATCTCTGGTAGAGCAGCGCTTCATTACGATCCATTACCTTGGTAGGCCTGATCTTTTGAATCCTGGTCTAAGCATGCAGTTTGTATTTCTAAAATTAAATCTTATTTCGGAAACCAAAAGTGTTGATTTTTCTTCTAAGTTTTTTTACAGGATTTGAATTTATATTGAACGTCATTTATAAAAATACAATTGGCATGGCACTAGGTGGAATGGTTTTAAGATGTTTCTGCATTCTCACTTTAAAGGGGCATTTCAAGTTTTTTTTGGTTAACAAACACAATCTTAAGAAAAAGAAAATAAATATTACCAATGACAAGGCAATCTGTTTTAAAAATAAGATTCAGTTCTCTGACAAATGTAACTTTTGGTTAACATACACAAATCCATTTCTCTTCCTTAAATGGACAAAAGGTGTTCACACTGAAATAGTAGTTTGTGCTTGATAAATGATACTTTCTTCTTCAAATACAGATGATCAATTTGAATAATGAGGTTTTTCACCCTCTGAAGATAATGAATAATTTAATTTGTCATAAACATATATTTATTGGTAAAATTTTAAGGAATAAAAACATACCCTAACAGTTTTAGCATCAAGAATGTATCATATTATTCCTACTCCTAGGAATCAAAGGGCATATAAAATCTGTAAGAAGGAAAATAAATATCACTTACAGTAAATTTAAAAAATCATTTTATGCCTGATATTCGTTGTACTTTGTTAATTGGACAAACCAAAAACTTGCTGTCAGTTCCAACGTTGAAATTAATTAAACATGTTTATACTATATGTGACTGATTATCAAAAATATGTGGAAACAAGTGCCTGAACATTATAAATTCCCAAGAGTGGTACCACAAACTGCTATAGCATTTGTTAACATCTATATGTTTTGTGTGACCAGGTTCTACTACATGGCATCTGCTATCCGACATTTCTTTGGAATCAACAAGAATGATGTGTTGTATGATACTCTGCCTCTATACCATACTGCTGGGGGAATTCTGGGAATCGGACAAGCGCTAATTGGGGGAACAACAGTAGCCATAAGGAGAAAGTTCTCAGCCAGTCAATTCTGGAACGATTGTATCAAATACAACTGTACCGTAAGTTAGAACAATTCATCTCTTTGATTCATCGTATTAAACTGATAGTTATAGCGAGTTAGTCTTTATTGAATATAACGCTTATGTTGGTTTATTAACAGATCTGTCGGCATAGGTTGCCTCTTTTTTTAGTACAACTGGTTGAAATGAAAAATAATATTTGGTCTTAAAGAAGATTTAATTATTTGTAAATTGAAGATAAAATTTCTTTTTATGAACGTTTCTAAACCCTTTCTTCATAAGAATCGAATCAAAGTTTCCTTTCAGGAAAATATGTATCTTAGATATTTGATCAACCATTTGAGTAAGTTGCTGCTCCCACTATACCCAGCCCTTAAAATCTTTCAAAGTATTAATGAAATAGAAATTATTGTTTAAACATTGAATATGAAATCTATTTAACTAATTCTCTCACTAGGTTGCTCAATATATCGGAGAGATTTGTCGCTACCTGTATGCTCAGCCAATGAAATCATCGGACACACAGCATAAGGTTCGCCTGATGTTCGGGAACGGACTGCGACCTCAGCTCTGGCCTCTCTTTCAGGAGAGGTTTGGGGTCAAGGTCATGGGCGAGTTCTATGGGGCAACAGAGGGAAACTGTAACATAGGTGAGAGGTTCTTTTGTAACAATATGTTACTTTGTTGTATGGTATCAATTATTCTATGCTTAGGGAATTTCTATTCCAAATGATTTCTTACAAACCTCCAAGTTAGGAACACACTATTATACATCAAACTTCAATTCCATCCAAATCATACATTCATACCTTGCTTTGTTTTGATCGGGGTACTGTTTTGAGGGTTCATGTCAAGTGACTTTGTCTGACTAATCATCATCCATAAATTCAACCAAACACAAGCCAGCTTCTAAATGTAATGATCATCAAAGGACAGTTTTTTAGCCTCATTCTGATTGGCTATCTGAAAGGTCATGGACACGAACCCTGTAGTACTCAGATCTAGGTGCAGCATTGTTCAAGTGTAAGGCTAGATGTGGTTTCAATTAAATGAGAACAACATTGAACATGACCCGTTCCCGAAAACTTGGCTTTCATCAGTTAAGCAGAGATAAAATTGAAAGATTCATTATATGAGATCATGTAAGAGAGGAAATGTTTATTCAAGTCTCACCTCTGTGTATGGTTATTACAATAGATGACCATGCCTCAGTGTGTAATATTCTCTGTTTTCATGATCAAATTCCAGTGAACTTTGAGAACAAGGTTGGAGCAGTTGGGTTCACGACCCGGATCCTCCCCATACTGTACCCAGTGACCCTGATCAGACTAGACGAGGAGACTGGGACGCCCCTCCGAGACCGACATGGAATGTGTATCCACGCTCAGCCAGGTGACTTAGAAATATTTATCTTTGAGATAGTGAACAAATGTAATCTTGTTGTATTTAGGATCACTTTATCTGCAGTATACAAAAATTTGTTCTTTTGCAGAGCAATTGATCCCAAATATGACAATGATAATATGGGGTTTTAGAAATACATATCATGGTCAAATGGATAAGCCGTGGGCATTGTCAGTTCTGTTGATTTCGCCTGACTGAGGTTGTTGGCGCAAACCCTGCACAAGACTCATCTAAGTACAAGAATTTGTTGAGAACGGAATTCCAAATATGACAGTAACATATGATCTTATGAGCTACTTACTTTATATTACACTTGATCACTTGAAGTATATAGGGACACTTGTTGTAATTATTGAAAAGGGAGATAATAAAAACATTTGTCAATTGATTCCAGGAGAGCGAGGGGAGTTGGTGGGGAAGATTGTCAAAGGAAACCCTCTTAGGGAGTTTGACGGCTACGTGAATCGGGAGGCGTCCAAGAAGAAGATAGTCACAGATGTGTTCCGGAAGGGGGACAGTGCTTTCTTGACAGGTATTGCTTATATCCTTGGGATAAGTGATTAAATCCTTACCTTTAAGAACATAGCTTTCAACTGTCCTTAAGGTGTAAACACTTTGTATTTTTGTAGTAATTCAAACTAGTACACATATCCTAGAACAAATGGTTTTATGTTTTATGAAGAAGAATATTTTTGGAGAAAGTCTTCTGTGAAAGAGGACATCATAAGCTGAAATAATCATTCCCTGTTGTTTGCCAGGACATAAAACATCCGATGATCATAAAAGATTTCCAGTGATTCATCCAACACTGGTCAACTCTATATCTTTGTTCAGGGTCACATTCTATGCAAATTGGTAATTTAATATTTTCAAGAGGCAGTTTAAGTTTATTTTGAGTTTAGATATCATTCCATCTCCCGAGATAATAAATCATGCAAAAAGTTATGGCTCTATATATCTAAATACTGTGTCCCGTCGTCAGGTGATGTATTGTCTATGGACCGATGGGGATACATGTACTTCCAGGATCGGACCGGAGACACATTCCGGTGGCGTGGGGAAAACGTGTCCACCTCGGAGGTCGAGGGGGTCATCAGCGGTCTGCTCAAGATGCAGGACGCTGTCGTGTACGGGGTAGAGGTCAAAGGTAGATAATTTAATCAGTTATTTATAAGAAAAGCAAAGACATAGGCAGTTATGTGTCCTCAATCTGTAATATGGAATGTTTTGAATATTTTGAAACAGAACTATAAAAAGTAAGTTTTAACATAATGTTATTTTCAGAAATAATTTTGTATGTTTTATGTATTCATAAGTGATATCTGAAGCAACTTGCCCTTCACAGGTAATGAAGGAAGAGCAGGAATGGCGGCCATTGTTGATGTCAATAAGTCTGTAGATATGAAGAGTCTTAACGAGGCTTTACAACGCTCCCTCCCTCCATACGCCCGTCCCGTCTTCGTCAGACTCACCAAGAGCGTTGACACGACAGGTAATCATCTTCTTGTTAATCTTGAATATTGCATGAAAACATTAATAACCTGCAGGGGTTTACTATTCTATGATAAGAACATCTCAAGCCATGTTGGGTAGCACAGAACCATTGGAACTAGGTTAATTTGTGTCGAAATGGTAAAAAAATGCCCTCTGTTTTATCTGATCTTTAAATTGCTTCAGAATCTTTGCTTAAAATTGATATTGTTGTTTATGTTTTCAGGTACCTTTAAACTGAAGAAGACAGAACTGCGAGCTCAAGGCTTCAACCCGAGTGTAGTGTCAGACAAGATGTTCTACATGAACTCTAAATGTGGGGAGTACCAGCCTCTCACCAAACAGGTCTACAAGGACATCTGTGATGGGAAGATTCGCTTGTAGGAGCACGAACAACTCGACATAGAACTCTATGATGTGCAGATTTAATGTTGAAAACAGGAAGAGTTCCAACATTGAATTCTATGATCATTGGATAAAACCGGAACACCTCAACTAGCAGTCTTTGATGGGAAAAGATATTGTTGAAATAAGAACACGGAAGTCATTTATGGGTAGAAATTATTTAAGAAAACAGGAAAAGTTCAACATAAATCTCAATGACGGGCAGTAATTATTGTAGAAGCAGAAAGAGTAGAAGTTATTGGACAAACCAGGAACTCAAAATAGAAGTCGTCGATTGGAAATAGTTATTGTTTGGAAACAGAACATTTCAACAAAGAAGTCGTTGGTGGAAAAGAAATTGTAGAAGGATATTGTAAGAGCTCTGTGGATATAAATACACTGATGTTAAAGTCAATGTGTGAGTGATGTCCCTTGCATTCCGGAAATAGCTTTGTGAACATTTTCCAACCAGGCCCCCTTAAGTGTGCTGGATTGCAGTCTTATTTATGATTTACTAATTTGACCTGTTCCTTTAAGGATTACCTACAATTACATGGGGTGATGGCTATAATTGTAAAAGTATTTCATAAGAGATTGCTTCTAACTCATATTGTAAATAATCACATCATCTCTGATCAAGTGTAGCCTCATTGAAAATGTAAGAGAAGGAATTCATCGTGAAATTTGTGTTGTGACAGTTATTCCATTTGTTAAGACCCTTCTGTCTATGTCTTTAGTGACCCTCTCCTTTGGTTGATTTAGAGAAAAAGAAGAGATTATGTCAAGAGACTGATATTATGTAATAATAAGAACTTTGCTTATTTTGCTGAAACCATCTCACATTTGAGAGATTAATTGGTTAATGATACAAATAGGAAGACAGGTACTTCGAGTTACAATCCTCTGGATCAAAAGTTTGTAGAAAGGCAAATTATTGTTGTGTTTTGGATGCCTGTTGTAAGTGAGTTAACTTTTGCAGTCAAACATTTTTTGGGCATTTCTTGGGCATTTTTTGAAACTTTACATGAACAGCATTAAAGGATAATTCAGCAGAGATTTGTGTGTTTATCTAACCAGTCTGATTTGTGCAGCAGGCATTGGCTGTTTTTAGTATATCCACTTTCAGTTTGGCTACATTTGCTCTGCCAAAATAGGTTCTTTGATACCCTGATACCGGGGGAAAAGGTTCTATAGCTAGCAGCTACATTCAGATGTAAATAATTTTCTCAACATATATTTTCTGAGTGATACACTTTTAATGTGGTATTAGAGGAAGTAGCTTGTATGATTTTTGCATTGAAACTTGATGATGAATTTTTATAATTTATTTAAAAGTAGGTGTTTTGCCTTTGGGTAATGGATGTTATATTCGAGAATTGTTTTAAGTGAGTGAGTGAGTTATTGTTTAACGCCGCTTGGGTAATATTTCAGCCATTAGCGGCGTGAAATTGTTTTAAGGCTTATGCCCATTTACATGGATTTAGATATACGGTACCTGACCGAAAGTGGGTCATTACAGGTGGAATTCTCATGCCATTATATGGTAATTAACTGTTTCAAGAATAATTTTGATTAATTGAGATGAAATCATTTTGTATTTTCACTTGATAAACACACTTAAGAAATCAACTCGGCTACGCGTTCAAGATTACCGTTTATTTTTTCGTTGATATGTACTTGAATGATAGCTGATTAAGCGATACATATGCAACATTTTTTGCTACTTTGCCTTTGTATATGTCAGGTTTAAATAGTCTTCTTTGAAAACATTTTATTATTGAATGGAAAATATGTATTTGTGGCTGAGAAGATGTCTAATCTAGTGGATAACTTTATTGATCCTTTCTGCCAAAAACAAATCAATTAAAAAATTTCTTGAAACAGTTAAATAACATGTTGTTCATGGGAATTTCACAGGGGCTACTCACTTCTGTCAGGTACTGTACTTCCCTCTATCAGGGGTTTGTAGTAGTAAGATGTGAGATGTGCTCCTTTTGGATGCAAAAAGAAAATAAGATATACCCATGGACTATTTTTGTATAACAAAATGCATAAAGTCAAGTAGAGATTATACCTATTGAGAATTTTTCAATATGTTTTAGTAATATTTGCATTGATATTATGAGCTTTGTCAATCATATTTGCAACCTGTTAGGCTTTAGAGTTCAAATAAATGCAACCATCATTCCATATTTAAATTTGAAGCATTTATGCAATGACAATGAATGGTGTATTGATGAACTGTGAGCTACATGCTTTCCTACCATATGTATTTTTGAAGTGTGTTTATTGCAAGCGGATCAAGCGTGTTTGTTTTTCTGTTAAATAGGTCTGTAATATGGAGGGCATATAATCTTTTAAAAGCTCTGTGAGTGGCACAATATTTTTTCTACAGATACTCTATAAAGAACCGTTTATGCTCATATATCTCATTGAAAATGTAATAACATCTTCAGCTCAAAGTGAACAAACCAGAGATGTCATAACCCAAGTACGACATAGAGAAAAAAGTTACACCAAGAACCATGACATCATAGAGTATCTAGAGGTTGGATAGAGCTGTGGCTTCGGATCAGGAGATCCAGGGTTTGGCAACTTTGTCTGCAGGAAGGTTTGGGTGCAATGCTACACTGAATTTCAGCGCAGTGCAACCCATGATTAGCTAGATCCTGTCGATGCTCGCAGGTTTTATGGTAAAGCAACGTAATGCCACAATGGTGTTGCAGGCTTTCTCCCTGCGATAATACTAGTAGCTGTGATAATACTCTTGAAAGTGGTGTTAAACTCCCAATCACCTCAACTTAACTCACACGTAGAAACCAACCAAGAAAATTCAAATGATAACCAAATTCTTTTAACATATCTTGGGCGGTTGTCTTTGAGCCGAAATATTATTTAATAACTTTTTTTTGGAAAATCAAATTGTATTGCATTTGATAAATAGTTTTGCCCACGCGCCAAATTTGATTGAATTTGGATGATTTTGAAAAAAACCAATAGTTTAATCTCGACCGGCATAATAATGAAATTGTTCAGTCCTTTTTACATCCAACTTATTAAAAACACATATCATCACAAGGATTTATAATGAAAATTGTGAGGGAATATTTACTATTTGTGATCTTAACCTTAGGGACTAACAGACTCCATATGGAGTCGAAGGTATGTGTGTTTGAGATATGTACATTCGACATAATAATGATGATTAAAGGATATTACATTTTTTCTTGTTTAAATAGAGCAGTGGTAAGCGCGTTCGCCTTTGGATCAAGAGGTCCGTGGTTCAAATCCCGCCAGGGGCTCAGCAGCTTTGTCTGCAGTAGAGAACTGTTCTACACGTAGTCAGGTTTGGGTGCAATGCTACACTGAATTTCAGCGCAGTACCACCCATGATTCCCTAGTTTCAGCCGGTACTCGCAGGTTTCACCGCAATGCATAGCCACAATGGTGTTGCGGGCTTTCTCCCTGCAATAATACTAGCAGCCGCGATATAAGTGAAATAATCTTGAAAGCGTCTTTAAACACCAATTTAACTCACCTCTTGTTTAAATATGGTTGATTTGAGTATGTACAAAACCCAGTTCAATCAGATAACAAACCGACAGCTGGGGTCAATTAGACCCTGATAAGTCGTACGAGGGTTAAAATTATCTTAACCGATGAAGTGTGTCTTATTTATAAAGTTTCCTCTTACTTACTAAGAATATGTTATATTTAAGAAAAAAGATATAGATGATACTAAATGTTCTTCTCATTAAATACTATTTTTATTAAACGAGTTAATGATTCAGTATAAAACGAGCAAAAGCGAGTTTGATGCCAAATCATCAACGAGTTTGATAAGAATAGTATTAAATGGATTGAAGTTAAGTATTCTGTATATTTTTTGCCAACATAAATCAAGCATAATTACTGATGGGTGGCGAAACTAACATTTCCGCGACTTGGCCGCCATTGTGATGGTGGTGCTAACACTGTGCCATCACAACCACACAATATAATGATTTTATATGCGCAGGGGTATATACTAGTATAATATCGTTGTATAGATATTACACTGCGGTATCTTACATGGGCGAGTGATAAGCAAATGTGTGGAAAAAAACTTCTGCTGATCTACTTTTTGTGAATGAATTTTTATCCTGATAACCAATCCCTCTTTTAGGTTATCTTCTTTCATTCATTGTATATTCATATTTATCATCTGAAGAATTATGTAAAAAAAATAAAATTTTATAACCTCAGGTTTGAAAAAGTCAACAGAATTATGTCATTAAATTTGTTTTAATTCATAATTCTTATATTTCAAAGCTTTTCTTTTTTTTATTTTCTATTTTATTTTGCAGGTTAAGTCATTTTCCCTTTTATTTCACTTTGACAATTATTTTGTATCTGACTCTATAAGAATTAAGATTTCTCAAAGAAAAGTTGATAATGTTGAATTTATAAAGAAATATGTTTTTATGATATGGATATAAACTGGACAAATAGATGAGGGATGTGGGAAAATTTTGATATTTTGAATCATGATGTTTATATTCATTGACACCTTTGAAAATATCCCTAATTTATTTTTTCCAGGAATAAAGAAATTGATGACCTAAACAGTTGTTCTTATCATTTGTTGTGATGACAGATAAGTAATATGTCCAGGACCATGAATTATAAGTCACCACACAAGAACGGGAGACATCGATACAGGTCATATACAATACATGTATATATGACCTGTATCGATGTGCTTGTGAAGTCTCCATAGATAACTGGATAATTCACTCTGTATTCAATTCTCAAACACAAGCTAATAACATCATTGGAAATTATTCAGATTCAAAATGTGTTGAGTCATTTTCTTTTTTTTTTTATTATGGAGAGCATTTCCACCATGATTCCATACAAAAAGCCCCTACATGACCCACATGGCTAGGGGTCAACGGGGTTGATCTTTTTTTTCTTCCAAATAGCGGATCCATACATTTGCTTTAATTTAACTAAATACATTTCCAAGTTAACAATATTTACAGAATGTGTTGACTCATGTTTGTAAAAGATTATGAATCTGTAAAATATATTGATTGAATATAACAAGTCATTGTTTCCAAAACATCATTATAGGTATTTTAACATGCTTGACATCTTCCTTTGGTTGCGCAGTTATCCTGCAGTTGTCCTTATTATGCATATAGGGAAGTTTTTATCATCTAAACTACATAACAGCAACTCATCCACCAGTAAATAAATCTACACTTTTGAAAATATTAAGGGCCCTTCTCCGGTTCAGTTGTTTCCTAATATTTTATTATAACATCATAACAATCTTCTAATGAATTATTTAAGCAAGAAATCTGGATCATTGTTAACTCAATCAGTGTTATAGAAGACAAACTCCATGGTAAAGGAAAGAGGAGCTACATACTGATACAGTCTAGTTAAAACTAGCTGTAATAAAACACCTCTGTTATCATTACATCTAGGGCTGAAACGGTTAACCGGGTACTCGAGTACGAGTCGGGTACAGTCATTACTCGAGTAACGATTTGGTACTCGAGTACTCGGGAGATAGAGTTATCTCCCTTGTAAGACCTTGCACGCAAAATGGCTGACAATTCGCGCTCATCAGTATGGGAAGTCTTTGACTTAGATAAGGAAAAGACAAAAACAACATGTAAACGTCATTACGAGTGCCAAGTTATTCTCGTCTTGTTTGTTTTAGATTTACGCTAATGTTCAATAATTACTAATGTTGAATTTCTCATCATATAAGATATATATGATGTATACAAGTGAATACAACTACACATCGTCATAATAGACATTGTAGTAATATATGTTATAATTCTTACTTAGTAAAATAAAGAATAATTATCTTAAAATTTCAAGACACAAAGCAACTACTGCGTCGGACTGATTATGTTTTGTTTTAAAATTGTTTCATTGCAAAAGTTTTGTACCATGCTTCATTAAGCTGAACGTCTGAGAAAGACAGTTTGTGAAATTTAAAAACAAATTTTATGGCAAATAAATTTTTGAGAGAGATGAAAGTGTCGTTTATTTGGAGAGAAAAATATGTTTAAAATCCACTAAAAATGAAGGAAATAGCGTTTTAGAGCGTTTAATATTTGAAAATTTTCCGGGGGGGGGGGGGGGGGGGGGGGGGGGGGGGGCATGCCCCCGGACCCCCCTAGAATACTCGGTTGCTACGCAACCTCGGGCAAGTCACTTCGTGACTTGCGTGCGAGTACTCGAGTACGAGTCGAGTAATGAGGTCTGAGTACTCGAGTAACATTTTTCTTACCCGTTTCAGCCCTAATTACATCTAGGATATTCAGATTGGATACTGATACAGAATCTTTGTATTATAGGAGACACTCCAATATTTTGTCTTTCTTTGATGGGTGTCAAAATACCATAATTCTGATCAATATTGAAGTAATTTTGAATATGAGCCTTACTTAATGCTAAAAATTGTGTAAGCATAAGTTTTCAGTGGAAAAACGAAATAGAGAGTTAATTGTTTGTGAAGAAGTAAAAATGAATTATACTATTATCTTGTCATTATATTGAACTTGTAGGATGCCAATTAATATTTCTCATTAACAGTCAGCACTTTTCGATAATATGACACGTGATAACGAGCATAGGTAACCACAACAACGCGCTGCTCTCTTTAAGAAAATGTCAATAAGTGTATGAAGCCCTCATAAAATACACAAGCACTGTCGATGCTACCTCTTTTGATGTCTAAAAAGCTGTTTTGGAAATACGATAAAGTCTTTTTACGTAAGTATGGTTTACATCTGAGGGACGTATATCGGAAGATACAATGATGTATTCTGTAACTCCTGACAACATAAGGTTAACTATAGGTCATGAAGAGGGTTAGATATCAAGTTATATAAATCTTTCTGCGTCATTACTACCTTTATCCAAAGAAATTATTTCCCTAACCAAAAGTGCCATTAGCTATTTTGTCTCCACACCTCCGCTTACGGTTTTTTTTTGTTCTCGGGGAGAAATGACTTGCTATTAATAAAATGAAAATAATAAATAATATTTCTAATCTTTGTGTCCATGGACAATATTTATGAAGCTGCCAATATGTGAAAAATAATTTAGGAAACTGATCTGAAACAGAAGACTTTTCTGGGGTTCATTAAATGATTTTGTTTAATTCGTTTAACTAGTATGAATGTAGATGGAACTGTGATATCTGTTTCTGAACACATAATAAGGCCCTTTCGCTATTGCTGTAAACAATTATTTTTCATTTATATGGTATTTGGGTATGAATATTCAATCCGAGTGTGTTGGTTTGAATTTAGTCGTCATGTGTACCCACAAAATGTCGAAAACCGGACTTATTTCTCATCTGTTGAGAAACCAGTTGATGTTTAAGAAGCGTTCCTACCCATATTTGATAATAGAGACTTGTTTTGCCAGCAAGAGAGCATATTAAAGGGAACGTCAGTGATTTGTTGGATTCCAAATTGCAAAACATTATTAACCGTGTAATTTTATCGGTAATGCTAATTGGTTCAGTGTAGTGGCAATATAAAGGCATGCATTCGCGATTTTGATTGAAAACCGGACAGCTTCCACGGATGGCGCGTCAATAAGTCAAACGATATAATGTATACTCATGTACAGCAAACAGAACGACAGGTTGTAGTTGATATGTTATATATATATATATATAGGATTCATGAATGGGAAGTCTGATTTCGGTAACAACACACACAGGTATTTGCATTGTTGATAATACCACGTCGATGGTCACTCATTTGATCGATTACAACTATCTAGTAACATAAAAAAAAAAGTAAATTTACTTATTATATGAAGATAATTTTCAGTGATCAAAAACTTGGTCACGGACGCTTTATCATCAAAAATACTTCTTCCTGTGTACACATTTATATGTTTTTTTTCCAAATTGATTGAAATGATGAATTGTTATAAGTTTTTTTATGAAGACATGAGATGATTTGAATTTACATCCGCATATATTGTATTTAGGCACGTACCAAACAAAATCATATATCATGAAAATCATAGTAGAGTTACCTTTATTAGAATTGTTCATGCTTGTTTGGATGTTTGGAGAATATGTGGCCATATTAAACATCAACAATAAGCTAAACATATTTTTTTTTAGATTTAAGTGCAGAAATTCTGCATCCGACAATAAAAATGAATGAAACACTCTTTAAATTGTCCGAAAGTTTTAATTAAACAAAGTAGTCAAGGCTAATTGAAAGATATATCGAAAATAAATACCAAATTTCTAATAAGCTGTTTGCGTGGCATTGAAAGCGGTATAAGAATCTATACCGAAACGTCGCTACCAGTACAATAAAGAAGTTGATTATCCATAAAATTCGTTGTTGTCCAAATTTCTAATATTGATATATCTTACTGGGGTTTATTTTAGCAATTTCCGTAGTTCATTTCTTACAAAAACAGAAAAAATATAGGGTTTTTTGTTTAAGAACACCTGCCAAATCAGAATAACGTAATCCATATTTTGTGATTTTGAGGAATATACCTTGAAGGAAATGCTTTAACCCACAAGATACAATAAATGACTTTCATTTGTCTTTATTCATTATTATTCATATTTAATTTTTAAAATGCATTACTTCCTTTGCCACTCGTATGCAAGTAGTAGATAACTTTAAAATATATGTCGAACAAACCATTTTTGAAAATATTTAAATTCTAAGCTCCCTCAAAGGAAAAATTAAATACACATATGTTATCTCAGTTTTCGCAAAAAAATCTTTACACTTCAATTTAAGTATTTTTTTAAAAATTCAAATAACTAAATCGCCAATAACTCACATTTAATTATTCTTAAAATGAGCTATCATTACTTCATCTAAGTCAGCGTATATGAATCCGCTCTCGCTCCTTCCTAATAACCTGATTTCTTTCAAGCCAAAAGCCTCGTATTGCTATCTATCTAACCAGCCAACGAGACGACTCGCATTCAGCAACAGTGGCAGAACCCGGATGGAAAAATCCCCTGAGTTCAAGCTAGAAGATTCAATCTTCTTGATTAACAACATTCCATAAAAAATAACAGGTGAGCCAAGCCACGGATATCAAGCTGTCAGCCACACGGAGGATTTAGCCCGAAAGAGATCAGGGTATAGGCAGGGGCGAGAGCGGATTCATATACGCTGATTTAGCAAGATTTCGTTACTTATATGACAATTCTTAGACAGCCTATTGGCCTTTCACCTTCTGTAGATTCAACCAATAGAAAACCCGTAAGATAACGTATCGTATCGAATAATGTAATCCATATGTTTTGTTATTATTAAGACTTTGATACAACAGTTAAAAAATAAAAATATTTTAAGATCTAATTTTCGTTTATGCAGTATTCATACACAATTTTGAAAATATATCGTGACAAACCCTTCAGCTTTTATCCTGTAAGACAGAGACAGACAAGATTAGAATAGACACGTGTTAATGAACCTTTAAAAACATATGTGATTCACTTATAACCTAGAGAAAAGGTGCGTCTTATAAATTATATGCTATTTATAAAACTCTCATTCACTTCATTACCGATGGACGCACTGCCAACATGAACTTACTCTCTTTACTTAGATTTCCAATTATCCAGTTAACGGCACAGGCCCTCGGATCATTAAAAAAATATTTTAAAAAATTAAAAAAAATTTGAGAACACCCCCTGAATAGAATTGTCCCTCTGTTAACAGAGGAACAATTCTATTCAGGGGGTGTTCTCACAAAATTTTTAAAATATTTTTATATTTTCTTTAATGATCCGAGGGCCTGTGGTTAACGGTACTGGTATGTTAAACGGACGATGTATGACATACATATATAGTGTTATGTTAGTTTCAATATTCAAGATCATTAAGCTTGTAGACTCATATATAAATAGCAACTGGAAGTGAGTTACTTAGGCCTATAATTCTTTGCAAGGGTTACTCTTTTCAGGATCTCTATAGTGCAAAGCTCGTTTTTATCAATAAGTTATATTTTATCGATATCAATAATTATAAAACAGCGAACATCTCTTTAACCTGAAAT
Organism: Phorcus lineatus; assembly: GCA_921293015.1. Lineage (NCBI taxonomy): Eukaryota > Metazoa > Mollusca > Gastropoda > Trochida > Trochidae > Phorcus > Phorcus lineatus. The sequence goes on from OV121097.1 coordinate 38,504,935, forward strand.
TAGCTCTATCCTTATCAAGCGATGACAAGGGTTTCACAGCTAGTTATAATTAAACGTTTATTAGTTAGTCTTAAAAGATAGTATCATGCCATTTCATTCCAAGTGTTAAAAATATTTTATTTATTTTAAGAAATATGTCAATGATTTTTAAGTTGATTTTAAATTTAAATCCGATTTACGTATATCAGAGTTGTCATCAAATGAATAATTTCAAATAGATATGATAACATAGTGAAGAAACATATGCGCTGACATGTTTGAAGTCTTTCGATGTGAAGAAGTTGAGGGAAATAGAATACCGTAGATGAATTATTCATTCAACCGTGTCTGAAATTTTTTTCATTTTCTGCAAATATCAAGTTATTTGCCCTCATGTTTTGAATTTCGAAATTGTCTTAATACATTTATATTTTTACAAATAACGGAGGATTTAACGAGTTTCAGTTAAGAATGACTTAAATGAAAACCTACATGACCTTAAAGGCACTATTGCACATTTTTACGGTTTAAATTGGCTATTTTAAGGTTTACGAGGACTTATGTATTCACTTAAGCTTTCTATCGATGCAATGAAATACTTAACATTCTTTACAATTGACCTGCAATCAACAATAAAAACGTTAAGACAGTCGCTGTCGGATTGCACATATGAAAAAATCTATGGTTACCTGTACACAAAACGGATAAATTATGGACAGTTGAAAACGGCTGAATAGTATTGTGTGCAGCTATTGAATTTACCTATAGTCTGAACTGAGAACAAAGAATGAAATATGTTTTATGAAAGCAATGTTGTAAATTAACCGATTTAATAACACAGCGTTAGATTAACCAAAGCGGCAACCGTTTCCGCTTTTCTGTTTATAAGCAAAAATATTTCCGATATCGTAGTTCATGTCGACTTAATGCAACGTTGCATAAAATACTTCCGGCCTTTAAAAATAAACTTTACTACCTTAATATGTAAATATTTGTTAAATAACTTACGAGGTAGATTACTTGAGTGATGGTCTTAAGTAATATCGAGATAAATGCAGTATCTGTGCATTCGTTGTGTTTACGAAATATTGGTGTGCACTAGTGCGTTTAAGGCACTTCCAAGTTACAAAAGACTGAATATTCAAACTAACAAGCATTACAGTTCTTTTTGGTCTCTGCAGGGAAAGTATATACATTTAATCAAAATAGAGTATTTTTGGTGATCTCACATAATTTAAAACCATATAATAAAAAATTCAAAGCTTTCGAACAAAACTTGATTGCAACGACCTCGACGGAAATCGTGAACGTTATCCGTCGCAATACATCTCGCTTCCGTTATTGATTTGATTTTAACATATATATTTTATGTATTTGTTTACTTGTTTAGCTTATAGGCCGGCAACCAAACCTCGAAAAAAACCATGGGTTTCTGATCTTTGTCATCTTTGCTGTGATTGGTTGGTTCTATATACAAAAGATATTAACAGCGTTTGGCCGAAAGGGCAGTAACCGTGTTTTTGGTGCCTGGGAGAGCTTAGAAAGGTCAAAGGTTACAAAACTTTTCGACAACTCGTTTATTCAACGAGTAGTTTCAATTTCAGTGCATAATCATTAGGAAGAAACCCATTATCTATAAAACATGAAATTTGATTTTGTGTGATAATACGGTATTAATATCAGGATATCAAGCCTTATATATTTGAGATGAACTACATTAAATGAGATCTCTAATTTATAGAATTAATTATTGGCTTAACAAGGAACTGTGTTTATTAATATTTTGAGAAAAACGTTGAAAACAAAGAAAGTCTCTCAACACTGTTTGTATACATTTGAAGTGAATATTTAACTTTTGTTGACAAAAGCAATACAAAATTGTCCACATCCATCTGTGGTCACAATATCCCATTCAAACCGTACCCAATAGTCTTTATAGCGCATCCGAACATGCATAGCTAATATCTGGGGACATATGGGATTGGGGAGTTTTGAAATCCTAGTCAGACTGGGCAGTCAGTGAAATTCGTCTTAGAGCAGGCCTGTTTGATATGGTTATGATAAGAAAATATTCACATGATATTTTCAGAGAAAGTTCAAATTTGGAAACAATGGTGAAAGCCAAAGTACTGCTTGAGTTTTTAGTTTAATTCCAACATGTTGAGAAATCCCTTTTCATTGAAGTGTCAATGATATGTAGTGTAAATATGAAAAATTTCGGTAAGAAGATGTTAATCCATTCCACTTTGAACATAGAGACCTTACTTTTTCCCTTCAAGGCGTAGCTTTGTAAGGTCAACTTGGCCACCCCAATTCTATGTGTAGTGGGGTTGCCGCCCTTGAAGTCATGCAAAACTAAAACTCATTCCGTAAAGAAATTGGCAAATTGTTAAAACATCTTCATGCTCAATACAAAATTAAAGATTTCATTCCAATAAGATATGCAATATTTATTATCATTTGAAGCAACTAGACGTCTCTTAAAAGCATTGTCCCCCTTTTGGTAATTCGGTGAATCTACCCCATTGGTATAAATTTACGCAAAGTGTATTATCTCCAGAGGGACAAACATCTCAATACGCAGCCGAATTCGTAGACATTATCACGTACCAAAACATAATATGTATACTGCCTTTACATTATGAACACCTTTTAATAAGTGATATAGGGAAATGGATTCGCAATCGCAATCTTGCACTTGGTAACGTTAGTTGCTATCGTAAGATTACTTTATTTCCCTAATAAAACGTGCAACCATTCCTTCATATGCTAGCATTACTTAAATTCATTATTAACGTATTTAGTTTTTCATATAAAGATAATAATATAAAATAGAAAAGAATCATCTGCTTTTCATCTGAAAGCATCAAAAAAATGTAAATGCCATTTACCATTTAAACAAAGTTTCTGCTCACTTGTTTCAATTCTCCTCATTCAATATCCACAAAATCCATATCTGAGAATTCAAATATACAAACTTTCTTCTTATCATTTACATTGAATACATTTGTCATAATTCACAAAGTTTCTCTTCATTCTAAATCAAATCAAATGATAGTACAAAACATGAAAAAATATTTTCCATTCACTGTAAAGATTTTTACGCACCATTTACACAAATTATTTGTTTCAATTCATGTACTAAGTTACTCGTTCAAACCCACAAAATGTTTCTTTCCATTCGAACTCTTTTCTCTGTCCAGCAGCCTTTTACACTAATGACTCCCAACTCAAAGTAACGTATTTCAGTCGTCTTCGATAATGGCCAACGGGATCAATTTGTGCATTATTTTAACCTTTCAAATAACATAGCACAGCTCAGCGCTCATCAAGCGAAGATCGTGACATCGACCTGTCGGGAAAATCAGTTCAAATACGGAAAAATTATTGTCATCAACATCGACGTGAATCACTGAAGAAGGTAATGTGCTTCCAGCTTATGATTTAAAGTCTTTAATTTTCCCATGGGCCAAATGTCAAGAAGGATCAATGCGCTGATACCTGGTATTTCATAGTCAGAGAGAAGCTCTCTCCAGGCGTGTGATTATAATCACTGGGTGCTCCTGACAGAGTGATATTGACAAGATTATATTGACCACAGCCGTTCTTTATACCGCACAATGCAGGAAACAAATAACATTGCAATAAACTTGTACGAAATGTTATAATATTGCGGTTAACGTGTAGGAAATGTATGATATTGTATTAACATTGACGGAGGTGTATATTCATTGTATTAAATCTATGGATACGTGTGACATTGTCTTAACATTGTAGGATATATATGACATTGTCTTAACATTGTAAGACATATATGACATTGTATTAACAATGTAGAAAATCATGACATTGCAATAAATTGTAGGACATCTTTAACATTGTATCAAATTGTAGGACATGTATGACATTGTATTAACATTGTAGGATATGTATTACATTGTATTAATATTATAGATCATGTATGATATTGTCTTAAATTGGAGTATATGTATGGCATTTATTAACATTTTAGGGCATTATGATATTGTATTAACATTTAGGACCTTTATGACATTATTAAATCTAAGGTCATGTATGACATTGTGATAATATTGTAGGAGAAGTAAGACATTATGTAAGACATGTATGACATTCGATTAACAGTGTAGAACATTATGACATCGTATAAAATTGAAGGACATGTATGACATTGTATTAGCCTTTTAGGAAATTGTGATATTGTAATAACAATGTAGGACGTGTGACATTGTATTAACATTGTAGTAAAGTGTAGGACTAATTGAAGCCCCTGATTTTGTTACTTTTTTTTTCTTTATTATCGTTTAGGATATATAGAAAATTGTAGTAAACGTATATGATATGCATATCATTGAAATAAAATTGTTATGAAACCTGATTTTGTAGTATTATCAAACATTAATAACATTGATCAATGTATGTGAAGTGTATTAAATTGTATACGGCGTGTATAACATTAACCTTATTTGAAAATTGTATATCATTTCTGGAATATATACCCTATTTGTGTATTTCAAAAATTAACAGTATTATAATTCAGTTTTGGCGAAGAAATACATAACATATGTAAAATATATGCAGTGAAAGTACAAGAAATGGCATGGTAGGTTTGAAAAAACAATTTTCTAAAATGCATCGAATTATCAACATTTTTGTACAATACAGTTTTGTAGGATCTAAATCATAACAGAAAATAATGTCTTCGCATTTACATGTTAAATGTAAAGCTGATGTGTAATAAAATATACATTACGTGCCACCTTGTTCTATTTCTTTCGTCTCTTACAAATAAGCTTACAGCACACTTGTCATGATAAATACGTGGAGCCAAATATATACATGTATTGTAAAATATATCAAACTTGACATCGTGTGAACGTTAATCATTGAACTTAATTATATTTATTCAGCTTTTACCAACAAATAATTTTTTGTAGATAAACATAAGCTTAAAGCGGTTAAAAAAAATATCAATGTTTACAACCAAAATAGTAATTTTTACTAATGCAATGTGATGTTATATAATTTTTCTTATCAATGCATTCAACGGCCAAACCAGTCTTTTTTTAAATCAAATACATGTTCATTTTATGACATTGACTTTTTCAAATGAAAACATCAAGTTATCTGGGTAACTAATACAATTCGATGTACAATCATTCTTAAAGGAATCGTTCAATCAAGCAATTGACAATAAATAAGTTTTCCCCAAATAATAAATTGCCGTTTTCGGGAAACTTGAACATTAACGACAAACAAATTCATGAATTCCGCGAGTCATCAATTCACGCGCATGGAAGCCGTCAATTCACGTGCACTGAAAAGCACCTCATCTGTAATCTGTCGACATCAAAGAACGCCGCATTGAGGTGAAAACCAGGTAAAACTCAGGTAATAATCGACATGGGGCGGAATCTCGGGGGAGCGCGTTATTTCACTTGTCAATCAAACCATTGAAATTGACGAGACACATATGGCGGGAGATGGACAAATGCATAGCGGGAAATCGCGCGTGCGATATCTGCATATTTGACAGGCCCGGATGTGTAGAATAATTCTCCGAATGACTTCTCAAGCGCGACAATTAGCACTCCGTTTGAATAAACGAAGGTCAATAGTAATATTGCTCTCATGAGTTTGCACTCGGAGATAATTGATTGTAACACATGGATATAACGTTACAAGAATCTTGTCAGGTTCAGTGATTCGGATTTAAAACTCCTAACACAACTCTCAGGTTATTAACTTCATAATTTATTGAAAAAGATTACGTGTACTTTTTTTCCATAACACAATTATGTCCTGTGATCAGCGTAAAATGAACAACAATGATAAACGATTTTTTTAGGGTTTATCGTACCAGCATACCAGCATATACCATATATTTTTTTACTCTATTATAATATCAATAGATTATATTAAAAATCCACTGCTCAGTGACTGTTCCGGTCTTTGGAAAGGACAATTGAGTTGTCAGGTTTTATTTTTCTAATAAAAAAGGTCTACCCATATGCATCAAAATGACAAAGAACATGCAACCTTCTGATCGCTAACACAGTGGTCACTTTGTCAGGTGCTGATAGAGGAATGGGGAACATGAGTAGAGTGATCTAAGCACATGCTATACGAGGTATAGTAAAATCATTATACAACGTTTTATTAGCACAACCATCCTTTACCCTCTCTCCAACTCTTGAAACGTTCCTTCGCCTATGTAATACTTTTCCTCTCCCTATTGATTGTATCATATTAATTTGATTTCACTATTTCTAGTGATATATAGAGAATATCATCTAACTGCTTCCTGATACAAAATAAATCGAAATCAATATGTCAAGTTGATAAAAGTTACAAATATTCCAGGATTTTATAGCTTATAACAGAAGACACAAGGGTGAGATTCTATACATCATGCAAAACCAATTTTCATTGTGCTGCCATTATAGAGAGAGAGAGAGAGAGAGAGAGAGAATTGTTTATTTAAGTGTCAACAGTTATACATACATACACTCACATGGACATTAACATATTTAAAAGTATAACATACGGCCAAATGTGACCTATGAGACACGATCGACAGACATTTACAATCTAAAAATCAATATTAAGAAATGCATTGTTAACGTTATACATACATACGTACACACACACATACAACGATAGTAACATACAGGCATGTGTCAATAAAAGTCATTGTACATACGTGATACATACATGCACATACATTCCGACGTACAAACATACATACACACACATACATACATACAAGCACGCATGCACACCCATGTGCACACATACATACATACATACATGCGTACGTACGTACGTACGTACATACATACGCACGTACATACATACATACATACATACATACATACACACATACATACATACATACATACATACAGACAGACAGACAGACAGACATACATACATACATACACACCCAAACAAATATACACCCATGCACTTACATGCATATATGTCATGCAGACGCATATATTGCACCAAATGTACACAAAAATAACACACAATTTATATATAAATATTAAGTTAATAGCATTGAAGTAAAAATGTCAAACAAATGTTTTTCTTCTTAAGAACATATTAAGTATCATTTTTGATATATTAAAATTCATGTGTTGCATAAGGTATATCAATTTGCTGCTAGGGTCCATATATGCAAATTCCGACACTTCCTCAGATAATTGAGAGAAAAGTTCATACCTTATGTCACTGTACAGAGGACAACTTATGACAAAGTGTTTCTCATCTTCTACATTGTTTGTGACACAGAGTTTACAGTAACGTTCATCAGCTGGAGTTGGAGGGGAGCTGAATCTGCCCGTTTCTAAGGCTAGTTTGAGAGATCCACACCTTAGAGACGCAACAATTGATCTGTGTGGTCGTGGGAGAGTTACATAGGGTTCCGTGCAAAAATCATGTTTGAACAACCTATATGTCCTTAGTTTTGGTAGACTATTAACTTCATTTTTCCAGTTCACTTTGTCAGTGTTTAGAAGATTTTCTTTAATTTTGTTGATTATCCAGTATGTTCCATGTATTGAATCTGTCAGTATATCACTAAGGTTATAATCCTCGAATATCTTCACAACCTTCCTTTCCCATGATTTTCCTCTGAGTTTAGACCACTGGTGAATAGACTTATTTACTCTATTCACCTCCATTCGCTCAAGCCTACACCACAAGCGGGCAACCTCAGTGTAGACCTTGTACTGGGGGTGGAGCCACCCCATATCCCCCTGCACTGCCGAATTAGCTGAATTTTTGTTGACACCAAGGAATAGCCTGCATGCTCTGTTCTGAATCACATACATTTCCTTATATTTATTCACACCCCATATCCCAGAGCAGTAGGACAGAACAGGGTACACAATATGATCATATAACTGGGTAAACACTCGGTAATCCATGTCACCTGACCGGTAGTACTTATCCATCACAAAGCCAAGCGCTCGAGATGCTGACTTGATGAGTTGTTTCACTGCATACCGTAAATCACAATATTCGGTAAACCAAAGGCCTAAGTATCTGTAGCAACTTGTATATTCCAATTCTTGTTCTCCAATATTAAACTTTATACCACTTTGCTTAACAGATGTAGGTCTAAAATGTATCACTTTTGTTTTTGTCATGTTAATGCGTAATCTCCATTTTAGTGTCCAGTTGTGGAATATATCTAACAGATGTTGTAGAGAGTTTTCATCTGGGGACAATATCACAATATCGTCTGCATAGAGCAACACTGATATACTTGTATCATTATCTATGTTTATACCACAGTCAGCCTTCTTCAGCTCTTCGGCCAGATCATTTATATAAATTGCAAATAAAGTAGGTGACAGTTTGCATCCTTGCTTCACACCTGCAGTAACAGCAAATGATTCGGTGTGTAAATAGTTCAGTTTGACATCACATGTAACATCTTCATATAAAGAGCGGATAGCATGAATCATCTTACCACTAACGCCACATCCCAGCAATTTAAACCAAAGGAGATCTCTATTGATGGAGTCGAATGCTTTAGAGAAATCAACGAAGCATGCGAAAGTCTGCTTTCTGCTGTTTTTCCTGTTGTTAACGAGGCTATAGAGACTATGGACATGGTCAACACACGCACGTTTGCTGCGGAATCCGTTTTGTTCGTCCACAAGAATGTTGTTATTTTCAAGATAAGTTGTAAGTCTAGTATTGAGGACATCGGCATAGATTTTGGAGCAAACTGATAAAAGAGTTATGGGTCGATAGTTCAGTGGGTCCCTTACATCATTTCCGTCAGTTGAGTTCTTTGGAATAGGTTTGATAGTTCCATGGTTCCACACATTTGGCACAGTCCCTGATTCAAATGATTTGTGAATAAGCATTGTTAATAGTTCTACACATACTTCATTACGAAGCACTTCAGCAGGGATGTTGTCAGGACCACAAGCTTTTCCAAGTTTACATCTAAAAATGGCATTTCTAACTTCTTCTTTGCTAACAGGTCGATTTAGGGTGGGGCTTGGTGTATTTTCGTTGTTTATATGTTGATCGTCATAGAGTTGACTACGTATGTTCTCTAGGTGGTCAGAGTCGTACTGTTCATCGCAGTGTAGACAAGAGTATAAGTTAGAATAAGCCTCTCTCCATTTACCTAGAACTGTATCGGTGTCTCTTATCATTTCTCCATCTTCATTTAATACTTCCAAAGGTATGACTTGTGTTCGGTTATTTGCTGACCCAATTCTGCCTATCTTTTTCCAAAAGTCACAGTTATTTTCCATTAAAGTTGTAGTTAATTCATATTTTTTCTGCTGTTGGTAGAGCCGCTTAGATTTTCTTAGGATCCTATTGAATTCTTTTCTATGTTGACAGAACTGGCTTTTCAGGGTTCGTTTGGTTTGTGGGTTTTTGCACTGGAGCCAGTTTTTCTCTTTTTCACATAAGACATTGAAGCTATCAGTTAGTTGAGACGTCCAATATGGTTTGGTTTTACATCGTTTTGATTTCAGAGAACAGTGCCCAGTGGCTGATGATAGGGGTCTTAGCTTTTCTTCCATCTCGGACTCAAGCAAATTATTCAGGTGGCCATAAGCTTCATCTAAGTTGTTAACTTCTAACGCTTTAGTCATATCCTTCATTGTACTGTTCACTTTTGTCCAGAGTCTGTCAGTGTTATCATCTAAAAAGTCAATAGGTACTGATTTAAAGTCATATTTTCGTCCATTTGGTTGCAGAGTGTTCTTAGACTCACATGACACTGAAGATGAGTCCAGCTTAATACTCCACTCAATGACTCCATGGTCTGGTATCTTGTCACTAGTTGGTATGTCAAATTCCTGAACTAGCTTAGTCAACCTGTGAACTTTAAAGTCTTGACAAAATTGTAACTGTTCATAGGGCACAGCGACGTAATCAACAACTGACTGTCCCCTGTATGACACATGAGTGTAGTCATTAACACCTAGTCTGCCATTAAGCATACACATGTTGCTATCTGTTAAGAAGTCTATAAAATAATCACCATGTTTATTCTCAGTTTCGTCAATCACTTCTCTGGGGCATATGTCATCAACACTAGCAATAAAATCATCATTATATCCGCAGCGAGCGTTAAAGTCCCCACATATATAATGCAAGCCTTGACTTTGATATCGACATTCCTGATCATGTAGAACTTGGAAAAACTTTTCGGCATCATTTGAACGGGACGATCCACATGGTGGAAGATAGCCGACACACACACAAAATATGTCGTTCTTGTTTTTACGTGACGTGAATCTCACCCATAAAATGTCTTCTACACTGTCATCAAGGACATCATAATCATAGTATTCAAGTAGTGATTTCTTGACAAACATACCGACACCACCAGAGCCCCTTTTGGCATTTTTATGTAGGCTTTTTCTGTTGTGCCCGATCCAGATAAAAGAATCCGATACAAAAAGCTGGTTATCATTTGTTAAAAATGTTTCACATATACAAGTTACATCAAAGTTAAGGTTGTCAACAATTGATTTTCTGAAGTCCGAATTGTCATTAGCTTTATTTGACCACCCTCCCACATTCCACAAGCCTATTCGGGCACGTCCCTAGTTAGAATTTTGCTTATTATGACTCCTGTCTCTGATGTACATCTCTGAACACTGCACTATTATCAGTCACTAGATGTTCATAGTATTGTGATGTCACTACTTGATGATGTAAAACAAATGTAATGTCATGAACATGACGATGGTAGAGAATTGATGAAAAACTACTGCCAAAACGATATCTCCTTAGGAACACAATTATGGATGATAAAACTATAATTTATCACTATAATCATCGCTATCATTGCTTACATTACTATCATAAGATATGTCTTTATCACATATCATATCACTATCGCTGTCACTATTAAAGACAATGTTATAACAATACAGAAGGGTACCGAATGAAATTGTTAAGGAATATATTACAATCGTCATATGTATATCACCATCACGTGTCATAAAGATAATGATATACATTTTACATTTGACATTATATTTGTGAATTACGAAACATTAGCTTGTTGCTTTAGATTCTCAAAATATAACATTGCGTTGCAAATCTGAGATCGACGAATCAAATGAATTTGTGCCTCGAATGAAATTTTAATACATAATATTTTATAACATTTTCGATATTTTTCACGTTATATATGAATTCAAATATATTTAGTACTATGACTCGTATAATAATAATGATGGGGAGTCAACGCTAAAGTTCTTGTAGTCAAATCAAATCATTCTCAAATTTCAGATAAAGACACCTATTCTTACCCATCGAACATTATAAATAACGTTGAAATAGTAAATGCTTAACGTCAACTTAAATTATGGTCAAATTTTGAGAGAGGAGCGAAAATCACAAAAGGGCAAATGAGGATATAACTAGAAATAGACTGCTTGTCTAGCTTTCGTATCAAACTTGACAAGAAATAGACAACCCCTTTCAGTTATTTATATCTCAGTCATATCGGGCCCATTCAGCTTTCTCTTGACCGTGTCCATTTCCACGTGCACGTGTGGCGCGTGAGGCGCGGATGATAACGCACGTGCTGATGTAATGTACATGATATTGACATCTACTAGAGATATAGGAAGTAGGCCATAACATTGAGAAACCCACGCAGTGGATGTTCATCAAAATAGCAACATAATTACGCTGGACAGAGATTCGTTCAGTGGACAGTGTCAAATAATTCTGACCCCCCTCACGGCGAGGTCAAGTAGAAGAAAAGTGACATTGACACCACACGTGTAGATTGATGCACGTGAATTACACGCGGTCAAGTCGCCGTGTGTGATGTTACACCTGACTATCAATAACCTCATTTGTTGAAGTGTTTTTATAGTGGAACAACTGAAATTATCTCAAACTTTATCGCGTGCTTTGAGATGTTGAGATTCCTCGCATGTAGAACTACAATAGATATGAACAGAACATCATTGTGACTGACTTGACACTGATGTTCTTGCTGAAATAGATTATTCTCTTCATCAAAAGCAACCAATTGTTGTATACTCCCTCCCCTATGTGGACACTGGTCAACCGCATTGCCCCTGGTCTTATGGGTGACTAGATATAATCATGTACAAACATACTGGTAAATGACTAATTTACAACTTTTTGTGCTATATTCTTAAACGATAAAACATCTAATAGAATTTCAATATTCATGTATCATTTTAAAGAACAAATTGATTTTATTTTCACAATTTTCTTGGTAAAGTGACGAACGTTTTACATGATTTCATATTTCAAATATATTAAAATGGAAAAAACGAAGAAAATCTGATAAAACAATGAGGGGGGGAAACAATAAGAAAAGAGGTTTCTTCGAGTTGACCTTATTTTGACATATCCAATCATCAATACAGATAAATTGTCTATGACTCTGATAAAATGTAAGGACTTATACAACTACACTGGACTAACTCGTAAAGAGAAAATACTTACTGGTTTGGTAGGTCGGCTTTTAATCGCGCAGGGGTATTTTCCTGTTATTGCATATGTTATGCAAAAAAAACCACCCTGATTAAAACCTTGTATATGATAAATTTGAAGAATACATTTCTGTAATTTCAAAATTGCTTTCTACAAAGTGTCAAAATTAATAGAAACGTGTGTGAATGATTTTCTATGTAACGAGAATATTACAGATGAATAGAGAAGGGTAGAATGTTCTGAAGTTGCAGATCCAAAAACTTTTAAAGGGGGAGGTGGGATAGTTGGGGTGTCACCTATTCAAAACAGGGAGGGGGTAACCCTTTAATTTTTCGATCTTTGAAAAAAAAAGGGGGGAGGTCGAGCAGCATTGATAATATCACTACGTACCATACTAAATGAAATGATACTTTAGCATGTTGGAATTTCTATTCTCCGATGCAAACGAAATTGGATGATTATTCAGTCATTCCACCGGACGAAAATTCATTGACTATGTTATTTTCTTCATGCACGGGTTATCCGTAGTGTTCATATGGAAAATAGTCGATTCTCAATCTCCAGATCGATACTGTATATAACAGCAATCTACTGCTATTCTCTTCAAAGTACCGCTTGGGTGTTGATTTCTGATTGTGTCGAGTTATCGGGGCATATGGTGTGGACGAAACGTCCATACACTGATTTCAGGGGTCCATGGATACATCACTATCCTGTGGTGTATATTATTGCTCTGGTGTTCAAAAGAGTTGCGGTACACACTATGCAGGGCGTATAATGATGTTTTCAATTCAGCAATTTGTCATGCATTTCCTGGGGTTTTTTTTATTCATGATATATGTATCATGATAAAAATCTTACTTTCATCTCTGAACAGTTTGGTCTTAGATCGAACAAATCTAGAAACATGACGACAACGTTTTGTTTTCTTAAAACATTTAGCATTAGTGGATGAACTAGCATAGCCTCACGAAAAGTAAAAATGAATAACACGGTACATGCTATGATCCTAAGTTTAATTGTTTTAGGAGATTTGCGAAGAAAATGTTACCATATATGACATATTCGATAAATGCGTTTACTCCTTTACAGACCCGCGCCGATGATGTGTACTTAGCTTGATAGTCAAAACCTTTTCATGGTTATCGAAACAGAACCGCAATCTATTTCAATAAATTTTATTTTTTTACATTAAAGGGCTCTCATATATGTTCAAAGAAATAATTTTGTATGGCTGTTGTTAGCTAATAATATTGTTACTTAATTAGTAAATGAGATTTTATTTAACTTGAGAAATGAATCAAACGCGGTTCTGTGAACTATGTAACTATTATGTAATGTTGAAACGGCTGTTATTTGAACACATTTTCAAATCGTATTAATTTTATGAAACCACATTGTCCGGTTGAGCGATACAATTTCTCGATTACTTGTTAATAGCCACAATTATGGTATATTTTGCCTTTGGATTCGAAAGCAGTCAATTTCCTTTAAATTCATAACCAAAATATTGAAACATAGTTCATGCGTTTCAATGAATGGCTTCAAAACTTTGTTTAAAACACTCCGTATTTTCAGAGTCCACGTGTCGAAGCATAAATGACTTCAGGCATAAAAGAAAGTTATTGTCTCATCCAATCGCTATTCTTGTCTAAAACACGTGATCTTTCACCACAAAACGCTTCTTGTTGGCGGCATAAAATGACGAGTGGTGTTCACATATTCATATCTTTCTCAAAACCACACATAAAAAACACTTTCATGGCATGAAATTTGCAATTCCGGTCGGCATATAAATGGAATATGGTCGTTACAGATTTTGTTAAAGTCGCCTCGAGCGGTCACATGACTTTGTTTACTTACGAGCTCGGTGATTGGTTGATTCAGGAAACGCCATCTTGCTGAATCACATCTCGCGAGATGAACACTTCCGTTTCTTTCAAAAAACAGCACGAAAATACTCCAACAAAGTATAAATTCATTAGTTCAAAATTTGTTTGATTTTGTTAAAAAAAAACTTTTAACGCCTAAATTAAGACGCTGACACTAATTTTATTTTCTAATTTCCGATTTTTAAACGTTTGTGTACATCATAGAGAATACACACACATAAAGTCGATATTACTATGGGATAATGAATTTTAACCTTTTATATCGGCACGCTTGATAGTTCTCTCAAAGGGCTTTAAAAGCCACAAATTTGAAATTGTGAAAAGTATTTGGTAAATATAATTCATTAAAGTGACACAGTGTATGTTTTATGATTAGTGTTTGGCTTCGATAAGAGCCAAAATACCATATGTCTTGAGCTAAGCTCAAATCGCCCGTGTTAATTTGCATCTTTATCTCTAAGATGTCAAAATCATCATATTATCTTGTTTACAATGATAAACGAAAAACAGAAATATAGATGTTAAGAAATCGAAATTCTTCGTAAAATTTACATATGTATTAGTTAAATGACCTACTGCAAAACAATATTTGTCTTTGTGTCTGCTAAAAAATAATTTTTCAAAATTACGTTTGAGTCATTGGCACGCCCCATTGTCCGGTTTTAGATCACCAACCGCGACTTTAACCTGTTCATTGTCTCTATACTGAACTAATAAGCAGTAGGATTCTGATTTTCTGAAACAACCACTACTTTTCGATAGAATAACAGTAGTTATAAAGTATGACATATTTGACCACAACAACATACTCTGTGCCCCTTCAACATTTCTATGATTTAAAGTGTGGTAAGACATAATTACTCGTATGACGTCATGTTCTAGATGTCAATGTGTTCGGTAAAAAAAGTAGCCTTTTCATGCTTTCAAATGACACTACAACATAAACATAAACAAATGAGTAAAATGAAATCCTATCTCTCGAAAGTGTGCCAAACGAATTTGCATATAGATTTGTGACAAATTTGTGAATGATCCCTGTTCATTTATGAAAATTACTGGCATTTTACATCTTCAGACCTCAACTAATAATTTCAAAAAGAAAGGAAGTGACATGGACCTTAGTTGAACACCACATCACATGTTTAATGATGATTTTAGTGTCTCATAGCTCAATTTTGTCCGGACACCTTTAAAGTGTGTGACACTTAAATAAAATAATCTTCTTCTTCTTCTTCTTCTTCTTCTTCTATTATTTTTTTCTAAAATCAAACTTATGAATTGTCGTTTAATTGAATACATATACAAAACATACTTCTTCGGCCGGAAAAGTGGTGCCTAAATCTAAACCTGCACTTCAGGGATTTCTGGCGACATCATTTCCTTGTACAAGTGACATTATCCCCGAATGAAAAAGGTTTATATATGTATGCAGTGAAGCGAAAACAACCTCAAACTGAGAAGACGAAGTATCTCAAATCTTGGCCTATTTACGACACAGCAATTGATATTTCATTGCCATCATTTTTTAAATGGTTTTGTCAGGAAATTTGTTTCGAGCCAAAACTACATGTATGACGCACGTCACTGTTTGAAATAGACGGGGAAGAAACATAGATATTTTCCCGAGGAGGAGTATTTTACGATATCGATGTATATTTTGTAGCACTCGGGCGAGAGCAAGTTACAACAAATAAAGCGCGTGAATTGATACATTTCCTTGGTCAAATTAATATTGCACATTTTGTTATTCAACATTTAACAGTTAACATTTTGCACTTCAACTCGGACATCTGTGTACGTCTTCAATACCTCGCTTTGTTAATAGTCCTACTCAAAGACTGTGTATAGAAGAAGAAGATAAAGAAGAAGAAAGAGAAAGATATTAAATTTGTGGGTAGCATGCTAATTTTCGTTTTTATGACATTTAAAACAATATCACATAGCATCAGGCCATTGTCCTACGAGACACATTAAAACATTTGCATCTAAAAAATATATATATATATATATTCAAAGATTAGTAATCTTGGCTATATAGGAATTTATGACGAAGCTACCTCTGTTGGGAGAGAATGCGTCGCTTTATGTAGTCAAAAATATCGTGTATTTGCAAGATGTTGTAAAAATTTATGCTTATACAATTTAATGATCATGTATATCCACCTAAGAGAATATTAATCGCATTTTGATTTTTACATATGTTTAAGGTAAAATATACATATCACTACCACACAGTGTTGTATACTTTACTTACCTGTGTTGTTAAATCCGATATAGCTGTGTGCAAAGAAACCACAAGAAAAACGTAAAATGTGTGCACACTTATACCACATATACCTTTGAATAAACAATTAAATCTGCACAACTATGAATGCTTTATTTTCACACGAAGCCACGAGTCAACAAAGTCAATAAAGTACAATCAAATAGAGGGAAAACTTGGGCGCACGAACTTATTTTTTATTTGAAAATTGTTTTCGAAACTTATCTCCATAATTACAAACAGATTATAACATTGCTTCAAAAATAAACATTGCTACTCCTCGGACCAGCAATATAGTAGTCCTGTTCTATCGTTGCTCATTAACTAGGAGACTTTCGGGCGTCATTCAGCAGGTCTATCTAGATTTTACTGATATCCATGAAACACAAGGACCAAGAAATTTATATTAAGGGAACTGATGCAATACTTTTGCAAAAAATCCTTGTATTGAAATTTAGTAATTCAGCTATTCGGGAATTCCCTACTCTATTCTCACTCTCGTGAACCGCGGTCACGACGACGTTGATTCTCGAAAATCTTGTTACCGGCAAACGTCACTTCTCATCAGAAATTATCACAAAGTTGATCGGGCAGGCCAATGATGCATTAAATATGGTTACAAAATACACATTTGATTACCAAGGGCAAATTTAGTTAATTCGAGCTAAATTGAAGTCGGTGCAAGAGTCAACGTATTTACCGATATTTCTTGTAGGAGTAAGACAGGTCAACACTCTCGCTCCTGCCTTAATCAACCTCGTATCAGACGCCGGAGTGGAATATGAGCTCCGACAGCTAGATAGTTATAAAATGGCAAATTTAATTATGTCATTGTTTGTGTTTTCTGTTATTTTATTGGAATTACTTTTTTAGGGTTTTTAAAAGTATCATTCTCTGATTGCTGTGGGATTCCGAAAACTTGCTCGATATCGTGAGGCAAAATTTGTTTCTTTGTAAATGTTTGCTATTTTTAAGTGAAACGAATTAGGGCTTCTTATCTTCAAAGACAAACCTAGGATGTGTTCTAGAGGGTTACACTGTAAGAGGGTGTTCGTATAATGTCGCTGTATTTTCATTCCAACTACCCTTCTGTCAATTTGTAACCTGTTGTGTAACTCAAGGTATATCTCCCCGTCTCCAGTTTGCACTTCAACTCGGACATCTGTGTACGTCTTCAATACCTCGCTTTGTTAATAGTCCTTCTCAAAGACTGTGTATAGAAGAAGATAAAGAAGAAGAAGAAAAAGAAAGATATATTTTTTTGTGTCACATGCTAATTTTCGTTTTTATGACATTTTAAAACAATATCACATAGCATCAGGCCATTTGTCCTGCGAGACACATTAAAACATTTGCATCTAAAATGGTAAAAGATATACATATAAACAAGAAAATAAAATACAAAACACTTGCATTTCCCCCATACCCCAATCCTCCCCCAAACCCTACCTAAATATTATATGTATACAATAGGACCCTTTGACATAGTATAGGTGCTCAATAAGCTAATTTAGAGTTTAAGAATACTCACATGATACTTATAAAACTGCAAGACCAAGAAACGTTAAGAAAGGCTTTATCTTTAAAACATATATCGTAAACTATATTTTGCTATTAAAACATTTAAAGTGTGCTACGTTGTGTTACATATGCTATATAACATTCGACTTAAAGGCTTTTTCGTTCCAAATCGGAAAAAGCATGCACTTAAAGAGCCACTCCGTGATTTGTTGGAGTCATATATGCCAAACTTAACCAATGGTGTCATTTGATCGCGGAGTATCGGCTGTTACCAAAAAGACACAATTTAAAGCTTATTGGTTTTTTTACAGTGACAATAAGAAGGTAGAACTTCGCAATTGTGATCGAAAACCGGACAGTGGCGCGCGTCAAATAGTCAAACGTAATTTTGTAGACTTATCTAAAACAGCCAGGAGGGCAGTTAGGGGTTGATAGCGTTTGTTAGGTTATATAACTAGTATCCACGTATATTGGACGTGATATCTACACCTCTGTGCATTTATAAGGCTGTTTTTAGATTTTCATGGAAAGCCAGTATTTGTCATATATATATATATATATATATATATATATATATATATATATATATATGTGTGTGTGTGTGTGTGTGTGGGTGTGTGTGTGTGTGTGTGTGTTTTTTTTTGACATGAAAAGTTAAGATGTTTTGTTTTATATCACCACATATGATATTAAGGTTCGTATCAAAGGTAAATAATATGTTATGAAAATCACGGAGTGGCTCTTTAAGCTTTCTATCAGTGATCTGAAAGGATCTTCATTCTTTATTATTTTCATTTCATTTCATTTCATTCATTTATTATATTAACAACGTTAACGTGAAGACGGCCGCTTTCGGCATAAAAAAATAATATAAAAAAGATAGATATAAATATCTATGTTCAGCTGTGCTAAACGGAAAATATAAACAGTTGAAAACGACTTACCTAGTAATGTGTGCTGTTTTTTTTAATTTACCTAACTCTGAACTGAGGACAAAGAAAGAAATATAGTATTTTAAGCAATCTTGTAAATTAACCGACTTGATAACACAGTATTAACATTGTTATTGTATTAACAAAAGTGGCTACCATTTTCGCTTTTCTGGTTGTAAGCAAAAGTAAATATTTTTTATATCGTAGTTCATGCGCATTTAATGCAACGTTGCATTATTGTGTATATAGCTATATCGAAAGATATGCACTATTTGGCATTCGTT
This sequence comes from Phorcus lineatus, assembly GCA_921293015.1. Lineage (NCBI taxonomy): Eukaryota > Metazoa > Mollusca > Gastropoda > Trochida > Trochidae > Phorcus > Phorcus lineatus. The sequence continues at coordinate 38,524,298 of OV121097.1, forward strand.
GTGTTTACGAAATATTAGTGCGTGCTAGTGCCTTCAAATATCAATACGAATCCTAAACGAAGGAGACGGATATCGATGCGTTTAATCACATTAACAACATCTCGTTGCAAGTTGGAAACATGACGATGATAACCCTGTTGAGGTTTCAGACTATATCCCATATAAGGATCAAATGAGCAAACCCGATCAAGTTGATTTTTCGACAGTAAGTATTGGGACAAATCATACAAAAGAGAAAACGGCGAATTGCTGGATTAAAGTATGCACTCGTTTTTTAGAAGATAGAATTAATAAACCAATGATATAAGAAGGCCCGCAAGAGCATTTTACTAATCTCTAATAACCATGCTGTCGGCACTCCCTAGACTTAGATTTAGTCTATGAAATACTTTAAAGAGCCACTCCGTTAGTTGTTGGAGTCATATATGCCAAACTTAAACCATGGTGTCATTTGATCGCGAAGTATCGACTGTTACCAAAAAGACACATTTTAATGATTATTGTTTTTTACAGTGACAATATGAAGGTAGAACGTCGCAATTAAGATCGAAAACCAGACAGTGGCGCGCGTGAAACAGTTAAACTTAATTTTGGAGACTTATCGAAAACAGCCAGGAGGGCAGTTAGGACGGTTGATAGCGTTTGTAAGGATGATTTATGTTTTCATGGAAAACCAGTATTTGTCATAAATATGTCTTTTGGACATGAAAAGTTAAGATGTTGTCATTTTATATCACACCATAAGACATTTAGGTTCGTATCAAAGGTAAATAATATGTTATGAAAATCACGGAGTGGCTCTTCAATAATTTACAATTCCTCTATCCATTATATTGTATACAGTCAATCTAGACTTGCTGAATGTGGACCAAGACTGCTTCTATGTAATACACTGTCATGAAGCAGGAATATGCACTCCCTAACAGACATGCCTGTATGAATGTTGGTCAGTAGTGATTCCATATGAGGCATGAATAACCACGCTTGTTAACTCAAACAATGATTCAATTTAGCGCCTCTCAAGATTGTACCCTAACATCGCGAGGCTGGAGTTCCGCTCACTGGCGCTGTAATCTGGAGAGTCAAGCACTCGTTATTACCATGTCAGAGCATCTCCTCCGACTGCTGATACACAAGAAAGAGTCCACATTTCTTCTCCCCCCTCATTCATAACCGCAATTTCAATCAGGATTATTTGACAGGAGGAAACAGTCTGGAGAATATTCCTGCGCCGGGCAGGGAAAAGGGCGCGGACAGACCGCGAGACGGAGTCGTTTATTGTAGATTAGATTTACTACATGAAACAGACAAGCCGATGTGGATTTTGTCCTCGTTATGCAATGGACAAGTGGATGGAAGAGCGAGCGATTTCCCCCTCGACTCGGTACAAATAAGAGGAAAATTGGCCCAATTGATGGCAATTTGTTCCTTGCTTTGAATGCTGTGTGTATTTGTTCATTACTCGTATTGTGAGCGCGTGCTCGTCGCCTCGACAGTTTAGTTAGCGTTCTTTAAACTAGCGGAGCGGTTTGTTCTCGGCGGAAGGGCAGCGATCTTGAATCCAGCTCGCGTGCCGCTCACACTCGCTACGGCTCAATAGAACTCTCGTTTGTTCCCCGTTTCGCTGATCGCTTTAGTCAAGGGCTCTTACACAGTACAGGGAAAGGGGGAGAGGAGGCTTTTGTAAACTCGCCCATAGCCCGCGGTGAATGGGACAGCACTGCGAGGAGTCCACACTGCCCCTTGTTGTCTCGGGTTCCGTACAATGGTTCTCTCCATACCCTCTCACTCCAGAGCTTGTCCGATCAGAGAGTCGTTTATATTCTACTTAAACACCCCCTCCCCTTGTCCTACCTTCCATCTGATTGTCCCAGTTCTGTCCCCATCTACCTCTCTCTTCTTATGTCCGACGTGTAGGATCTACTTAGATTTTCCCTCTATCTTTTCTCAGTCTTCATAGTCTTTTCCCGATCTTGGATTTCTCCTCGCTTGTCCCAGAAGGACAATGTTGTAGATCTACTCACCCCCTCCCCTTGATACCACAGTCTAACTCAGAAACTTTATTTACAATCTTTCAGCTTAACTCAGCGCTATTAACATGAAAAACTTTTCTAAATTTTGTACAATTTCTTCAAATACGTGATAAAACATTTATTTTTTCTTATGATAAGTAATCAAGATTTTTTCACAGAGACTTTCAATTTTCAAGTTTCAGTTTTCCTGTATTGCTTGTTATCTTTCGGTTTAACTACCTTTCTTCCTCTGCCCCTTCCTCTGACGTCATTATTTCCATGACTCCACGAACAGATAATGTGTACTTCATGTATCCCATAAGTCTTCTACTCTAGCTGTACTTTGTACATGCCTCTCTTTAATCACGAAGTAAATATTTCGGGGAAATATTAAAACACAAACAAATGAAATGGGTGCCTTCATTTTCATCAAAGTACGAATACAGACTGTCTCTTCAAAAATGATGGAATCCCTATCGCAAAAAAGTAACCGAAGTGATTTTGGGATCACTTCCAGCTGAATTCGATCACAGGACTTCCGGTTGAAAGTCGGACACTAAACCGAATCAGCCAAAGATATCTTGCCGAAGTCATAAGGAATGTTTCTATCTAAACCTATCACACACAACCCCCTCCACAAAGTGACTCGTCCTCGGGATGGAGTCAGCGCTGTGTCCCATGATTGCGCCCATTGTAACCGGGGTGATGGTGAGATCACCTCCAGCGGGATTCGAACCTGGGACCTCCAGGTGAGAGTCAGCCACTCTACCGATTCAGCCAAAGAGATATGTTTTATATCTGTCACCTTCCCAAAATATGCTCTGGACGACCTACTTCAGATTTCCTTACATTTTCCCTGGCCCTCAACTAATACAAATTCATAAAAAGGACCTAACCACCACCCTCTATCTCCCTTCCTGTCCCCCTCTCTCTCTCTCCAACCCTCATTTATTCAAACCCCCCGTACTCGTACAAGAAGAGATTCTTGTTGATTCCTTTCCACCTCTCACACCGGAGCTAACAATTGATTTATTTCAATAGGAAGCCCAATCTAATTTTTACCAATTTTCGTTACCAAGGTGACAGCGTTGTGTGCCGTGATTTGGTTAAACCATCCGTATTGAAGATCATAAGCTAACGATCCCAACATCACAGAGTTAGAGATCCTGGTACTGCTCGGGTTAGATCTAAGCATGCATATTGGAGTGAAACAATTCTGCATTAGAATTTCTCAGATGATCTGAAAATGGATTGATGCAAATCTAGGTGTTTCTTAAGACAGATTCTTAAAGGTGTTTAATCTATAGGTAATAAAGGTTCAGTGTCGCGTGTCTTAGAAAATTTCATTTCTACAAATTTTCCATAATAAATGTATATGTTTATGCCAAATGCACCAAAGTTAAAACACTCATTTTCCAATCCCGATTGTCCGCAGTTATAGAAGAAAGTATCAATTATCAAGCAAAAACTGATAGCGGCTATTTTAGTGTGAAAACTTTTTAATCATTCAAGGTGAGATAAGGATTCGTGTTGTTTAACCGAACGTGTTACGCTTATATAAGAACTGCTCGTGTTGATTTTTTGCCTGAAATTCGTAACATATTTCTTCTTTTTCGAAAAATTCCTTTGTTTACTTACAAAAAAACGTGGTCCTGTCCTTTAAACTATCGAGAGATTAGATCTGACTGTATTTCTCTTGACCAGTGAAAAGCATTTGAATATGCTGACATTTGTGATTTGTGGTTCTACCGTCAAGTGAGATCATGTTTTATGTTTAGGCCAGTCGTATTGGTATCACTCATGCATTTTGTCTATCATTCCTGGAGAAAAAACTTTAAATTTCGAAAAAATAAAATTGAAATAACATTTGAAACTTTCTCTTTTCCGATATTCGTGACATTAGATGCGCTTGAAATTTCTTGAAAATGAAACAAAATGTCTTAAGTGAAAAATTCATTATTCACATTAACTAAGGCCTGACTGCAACTAAAGATTTTAAAAATACGCACTGTATATAACGTTTTGATGTGAACTTCCAAACCCCATTTTCGAGAATCGGGCTGTTGTGCAATGCATACTTTAAAATAGGCATTCCTGGCCTCGCCTCGATAAAATTGCTGTTGAATCAAAAATATATGCTTACTTTCTTTGACAAGAAGAAGAAGAAGAAAAATATTTTATTTTTGCGTCACATGTTAATATTCGTTTACATGAAATTCAAAACAATATCACATAGCATCCGGACATTTGGCCTACGAGCCACATTAAAACGTTCGTCTAAAATGGTAAAATGTATATACATAAATCAAATACTCTACACTTACGACCCAACAGCCCAGCCCACCCCCAAAAATCCCTACCTAAATATTATACACGCTTCAACAATGCATCACTATAACTCAACCTCACCCAAAGCCTAACTAACTTCTATATAATATTCTCCTTATTGTACAGGAGGTGTACATGATAAACCAAAGGTTTAACCGTTTCTGAGTTATTCATTAAATGAATAGCTTGTTGGTAGGCAGTTAGCAACGAGAATGCAGAGTCCATTTGGGTTATCTCCAACTGGTGTATCCTAAATCTGATTAAAGAGGGCAACTGTTCAAAAAATGAAATTTACATAAACTCTGCATTTCAGATATTCTGAGAAATGACTGACTTATACCAATCACGATAAAGAATAGTTCAGCATTTGTCCTCAGGTAAGAGATAAAGGTATATTCAAAAGCTGAACTTTTCTTAATTGATGAAAATTTTCATCATGTGGATATGGTTATTGACGGTACAGTCATTTACATACAGAATATTTAAGATATGAATTTTATTATGAGTATATCAATTGAATTTTGAAGAGCATTTTACGAATGCAGAATTTTAGTCAGTGTATGCGATAATTCGTTTTAATATTTCTTAATATTTAAACTCTATATATGCACGCAATATTCATATTAGAAAATTTAAATTTGTGCATCATTAATTCCGTAATATAATTGTGATTATCTTTTATTTAATTCATAAAGCGATAACTTCTTTAAAAAATAAAGCAAAACTTGTACAAAAAGATAACGTAGCTTACGCGATCTGTTCATGTAGAGTATGAAATTCTTATGTCTTGTCATATACTTTTATTCTCTCTTTCTCTTTCCCTCTGTCCCTCTCTCTCCAGAATGCCTTCCCTCACTCCGCCTCTCCTCTCCCCTATCCCTGGCCTCTACTACACAAGCCCCCTTCCCTCACCCCCCTCTCCTCTCCCCCATCCCTCTATTTCCCCTTCCCCACCAATTAATTTCCATAATTTGATCAACAAATTCGGGACGGAGCGGCAAGGAAATTACGCAGGGCGATAGCAACATCCGATCACCGATTTCCGGTCGGAGGGAGAGAACCCGGAACTGAATGAAGAGTTTAACAAAGAATCGATGTGAATTCCAGTCAGACACGATCGAATATTCTCCTTTCTCCCAACTGGTACATGAAGATAGTGTATCGTCTGTACAAGCAACTCGTCTTCACAGATAGACTCACAGAAGCTATATTCGGGAGACATCGTTGCGTGAAGAAAATATTTTTCAACTGGAATACGTGATTTGAATGATGACACAGCTGAACAGTTGTATGCCAGAATTTCCACATTTAGGAAAAAGTTCAAATGTAATGAAATAAAATCATCTTCATATCTAGATAATAAAATAATCGAACATCTGATAAATTGCTTCCAAGAAAAACATGTATGAAGAAGCAAAATCCTAAAGACAATTTTGAACGATTGACTATAATATGAGGGCTAATGGTGTTAGGAAAATCAGTTTATGAAAATATCATATGACTTTTGTGTTTCTTTAACTACATTTGTTCAAAATGACTTTACATAGTATCCTATTTGCTAAATGATGACATACTGTCAAAGCGGAGAGCGATGGTATTCACTTAAGTGTAATAAAATACACGAATCAAAGGTTCGTTTTCTGTCATAGTCTCGATCGTGAGCTGTAAACCAATAACCCTGACAGATCACAGATAAACTCAACCTTACAACAAGTTAACAGTCGTTTAACTAGTTACAACCGTGACTGCACTAGTTAAGACAGTCACTAAACTGTTAACATATTTGCAGACAATGTGGATTCCAGTTTCATTCCCTCTGATTTCCTCTACCGAAACATTAGAACTATCTTTTATGTTTTTATTTCGGCAATTCTAAACAGGAGACTATTTTATGTCTTCCCATCCAGATTGCTACAGCCAATATCACTAACATAACTCCATGTGAACAAGTAAGGAAATGACTTTTAATGTCACGGAAGCGCTATCGCAATAAGAACTCATTCTTATACCCCCATCTGTGACATTTGATAATAAATTATCTTTTATGTTTTTCTACGTTAAAAAAATACAAAATATTATAACAGTGAAACCAGTATCAAGTTTATTATATAAAAATTTTATTCATAGTTTTTCAATAGCAAATTGGCCAAACTTAAGTTTATTAATAATTATTTTGAATTATTCAAGTGAAAAGAATGGATCATTCTATAATAAAATAGAGATGAATTTCAAAGTGTACACATAAAACACGTGGTTTTACTAGTGTACGTAAATACAACCTTCTATTGAAAGAACAAAGCTTACCAAGGTCATCTTATGTCGATTTACAGCCTTACGGCCTACCTTTAACGAGTTAAAATCATTGCTATAATGGAATATTTGCAAAGGTATGAGGACAGGAAAATACTATTATTGATGATAAGTTTAGGTTTAAACAACACAATGTTAATTCACGTTGTTTGCATAAAAGCATTGTATGGACCCACCTGAAATCACACCTCACCGTTTACATTTTCCCCATGTTAATCGGAATAGAAAAGAATTTATCACAAGTGACAGGCGAGTAGGTAATTGAATATCTACATAGATTCTATAGCACCGCAATCACTTCACCCACTTGCAGCGAGATAAGCTTTTGAAATCAGCATCGCAGATGTGTTTGACATGATTGACACTTTGACCGTGCGCTGCGTGCATTCTCGCGTGCTAGGTGCGAAGCGCTCGTGCGAGGAACAACGCAGGGGGCCGCAATGGATTTGTCTAATCCTTTCATCTTAACCGCTTAACAGATGATAAGATTATCGCCTATACAAATATACGGTTCTAAAAACAATGCATGTTCATAATATTTCGATGAAACAGCGTGGTTTCTGGTTAATACATTGCACGTGCAAACAGCTGATCTAACTCTGAGTAACTCTGTGTTGGGTTGTGAAATATGACCGAGAAATTTCAATTTATGAAGTTAAGTTTCTGTGTTGTAATCCATTAACGAAACATCTGTCGTTTTTACTTGGTCCAAACGCTTCGGAATTTAAACCTTTTCCATGTAAACCTCTTTGTACCATTTAAGCATTTTAAAAAAACCTCTTCTTTCTATTTAGAACATACTTTAATTTGTTTAATATTTTAACATTAGTTATCTAAATCAAGAATTTCTAAACATAGTCGTCTTAGTAAAAGGCACATTTACAATGAATCAAAATTAATGATAGAACTTTTTACTTTTTGTACTTTTTGTAACTTAATAAATATGAACGTTTACATGTCCAAACCTGACACATAATAGACACACTCACAACAGTATTTACAGGTACAAAATGAATATATAATACAGCACAAATAAAATATAATGTTTAAAAGTAGGAATTACAGAAACTCTGTAAAATGTAATAAAGAAATGCTCACCGTTACCATAGACGTATCTTTGCTCGGTTTTAATTGCTGAATCATATCAAAAGCACACGAAATTTTATGTTTAAGTATAGATGTAAAGATGTCGTAATACCTTTAATAATACAGTCTCCAGCCTTATGAAATAATAGTTTCGTTCATCACCGGTAGACAGAAGAATCTTTGAAGGACATTTAGAAACATATTTTTAAAAAGCAGGATTTCTAGGCAACCACGTTAAAAGAGGGATAGGTATATTTACCTGTCGTGGACATAAGGTGGTGTGAGGTGAGTTAGTGTTTAACGCCGCTTTCAAGATTATTTCACTCATATCGCGGCTGCTAGTATTATTGCAGGGAGAAAGCCCGCAACACCATTGTGGCTATGCATTGCGGTGAAACCTGCGAGCATCGCGTGGACATAAGATTTATTTCATGTTTAAGATAATTACAGTTAATAACTAAACGATAGTTACAAGAAAACTGGAGCATATGTACTTCTCATTAAATGAGCTTTTGCAAATTTTTTTCTGAATGTACACCATGAAAATCAGACGATTTATTAAAAACTATATTTATCAGATATCGTTGAGTCATGGCAAATGCACATTCTTCAAGACTAATCTAGATTAAATTTTATTCAAACTATAAGGTATGTGCAAAGTGAAAGAAAACCAATAAACCCATCATTGAAGGCTACTACTTTGGTTCCAGTGCTTTTTGGAACACAAAGATACTATAAAAAAAATTTTACTTTCATTTTCCAAGAAGGGTACAACATATTTTTTATAACTGAGATAAGAGAGAGATTAAGACCAACACTGTGGTATATCGATTCGCCCCTACTCACATTTTGAATAGGAAGGTGTGAGGGTGCGTTCTTTAACATGTTCTTATCCGTAGCCTATAAATAATTAAAAGTATTATAAATACTAGTAACTATTGCCTATAGCGTGACCCTTATCGAAACATTATAACATATCATACTGCCAAATTTTCCGGAATGTTAATCTTAAACATTCATTGGTGTTTCCAGATGAAAACATCAGTACAATTCTTTTTTTTATGATGTTGACTTTTTTATTTTCCCCTCACATTTATGCTTTTCATCCATCTGTTGTCAAAGAGTCTATTATCAATGAGACATCGTTGTATATGTAGTCAAGCGCCGGATGGTAAGTAAAATACTTTTTTTATTAACGTGTCATCCAGACATCGCTGCCTTATACTTCATAGGTTTTGTCCACTTCACCATTGAGTGAAGATGTTTTCAATCACATCAGTGCTGCCTATCACCACTTAGCATTAATATGATCGTTATAAACATTTTTTTTCCAACTTTTATTGAAATTACGATTTCTTAACTTATTTATATCCACACCACACATATTAGCTTGATGTTAATAAATCCAAAAATAAACGAGAGAAAAAAGCCATGGTTAACAAAAAACAATCAAAGGATTATCATAAAATTAAGACGTAAGTATCGTTGAGGGTAACAGGATATATCGATAAAAAGTGAAAAGGCATTTTGTCTCAGTGATGATATTTCTCTGAAATCATTGACTATTTGATACATAGTTGTAAGGGCAATGGTAGTTAATATTGAAAAGATAGGCAAGTGATTATGAAAAAGGAAATGTTGACTATAGAACAAGAAGATGGTGTTCAGTGATAAAAACACAACTTTCATAATGCTTGACATGGGGTTGCTCTAATTTGGTTGTGTTTATAGGATATATATATCTCCTGGAGTTGAATTTTTTTTAAACGAAAATGAGTCACGAAATCGTCGTCTTCTCTCATAGAAACCACATGTATTTCTTAATAATTCATTGGTAAGTACGTACTAAAATAACAATAATAAATCGAATATGAACCATATTTCTGTCCACACAATGCGTTAATTTTTCATATTGGTGTTGATAACAATATCACACTGTTGTTGTCTTATCATTAATAAGTCTTTTATGTAAATGATACAACCATATGTGAGCGACAACTGGTTCATTTTAAACTGTGAACTCTACAATCCGTCACACTGTCTAAACCGGATTATTTCCTCAACGGTCCAAACGAGTGTCGGTGAAGACAACTTCGACTGTACTTATGCAAGATATTTTGTTTTCTTTTTATGTCCGCTCCTTGTGGAATGTATAAAGTATTGTTTAAAAATTTTTAAAAGTAATGTGATTATTGATTGCATTCTATCTAATTCAAGGAAGCTACATGCACATAGAATTTAGGTTCTTTCGCCATTCAGTATTGATAAGTATTATGTCCTGAAAAAAACCCGTGTAAATCAAATCACATGCAATATCAATATTCATTTTGGCATCATTAACTTCATAAGCTCGTATAGACTACCAAAGAAACTAATCGAGAGAGAGAGAGAGAGAGAGAGAGAGAGAGAGAGAGAGAGAGAGAGAGAGAGAGAGAGAGAGAGAGAGAGAGAGAGAGAGAGAGAGAGAGAGAGAGAGAGAGAGAGAGAGAGAGAGAGAGAGTTTGTTTATCCAAGTGTCACGTAGTTTAAAATAAAAAATACATATATAATACTAAATCTAGTACAAAAATACTATCACTTGCAAAACCGTATTTGCCTATAAGAACTACCATGCAAGAAATAAATAATAGCGGAATTAAATGATGGGGAAGAATTATTATATATCTCGTGATGGCGCATGTCGTGTCGTTTCACTTTGATTTTGAATTGTTGTATTTGAAGGTAACCTGGAATTGGCATAGATACTAATAGCTAGATAATAATGAAAAGATTAATTTCCAGAAATTTGCCTCTCTTGTGATTTGATGCATGATATAAAAGTCAGGTTAGTAAATACTGTCCTATCGAGGGCATATCCTACTGAGAATATTCATGTCCAGATAAAGACACAATGTTTCTCTTTCCTTCACGTAGCCAGTTTGCTGACCATTTACAGAAAAGTCCACGGTTATACACCCCTGGACGGGACCAAGACAGTCTTTACATAAGTAGTAAATGTGTTATAACATGTTCAGACGTAATCCTAAGAAAACATTATCTCGCAAATCTACAGCAGCCATCGTTTACAAAGGGATCGGTCAATTCCAAGTAGCTTTTATTCGGAAATGCGATTTACGTGCAGTTCTAAAACTATTAGCTTAGGCCCCCTCGCTCGCTACGGAATAAGCTTTGTTTAATATGACGTAACAAACTGGACTTAAAGCGAAGACTGTGACTTTCTGACCGACTCGTTGGGGAAAAGGGGGGTTCATAATACAGCTTTATGTGGATTGTTTTAAAACAGGGTCGGTTTAAACACTTTGATATCCCCATTGAATTAGCCTGGCGGAGATTAACAACTAGTTGAGACTTGATTACAGCAGGGAGGTTCTTACTTCAAGAGATGGATTGTTCTTGTTTGGTTGATTTAGTGACAGAGACGTTTTTTGAATTGCATCTTACTTATGAAATAAGGATATTTATGAATTCATAAATATAACGGATAAAAATGTTTTCAGGATCCTATATGAAATTAATACTATGTTATTGAAGAATTTAATCATGGTTATACAATAACAAAATATTTGAATTATAATTCAATTCAAAAATTGCTTTTCAGACATTACAACATATTATTTTGCGTTTACCATAATAGTTTCGTATTATTATTGATGTCGATATAAAATGTACCATTTATATATAAGATGCAGTCACCATATTTCCTATTTTCGTTATAGCGCAATTATTATATAAATTTAATTTGATAGAAAATTGTTTTCTTAATTTACGCTTTAAGTCTTAATTTACGATATATTTTTGTAAAAATGATCATCGAAATGAACAAAAGAAACTTCAATAAAAGAGACGGAGATAAAGAAGATCACTTTGTAAAAACATAATTACCTGAATTAAACAAACATATTGTCATGTGTATAAACACCATGTCACTAATTAGTTTCACATCCAAATTAGCACTAATTCCAATCAGTTTCGGAAGAGCCACTGAAAGAATCCTAAAAACACATATCAATTTATTGTCACAACAGTCCATCACTTTCAGCGCTGAAATCCGCCAGCAGATATCGATCGATACCCTGAGTCACGTGACGTAATTCTCAGCGGGGCACTCATTGGTCGACTCTCTCTCCAGCGACGAATCAGCGGGAAGCATGAATGGGTGCTGTAATCTGATTGGTGGGACCAACTGTCAAAGAATTTTCAGTGTTTTGGTAGCAGAGTGAACACTTGTCACCAAATCCGCTATAAAGCTTTGCACGTGCAGTTTGGCGCATAAAGTAAGCAGTTGTATATACCCTATAGAACATGATCAGAAGATATCAGTGAAATTAAGTGGAAGTGAGACGTAAATTTACCAGTGATATTGACATCAGGGATTAAGACTTTTCATCATGTCAGATATGTCGATGGATATGATGTCTTCAGACTACGAGGACGATTCCTTCTCACCCGGATCACATGATAAACACTTACAAGTTAAACTAATGAAGGTGAGTACGGGATTTATGACAATTTGTTTTTCATGACTTGCTAGGTTTCATTGATTGCACTATTTCAATACGTTAACTGCATCTAGAATATTTTCATCAACCTATTAGTTTCAAAGTTTTATGTAGGTACAACAAATATTGTTGGGGTGATATTTCATTGTTATCTTGAACTGAAAAATACACTTTTTTAGATAAAATTAAAACAATTTTTTGATGGTATTCATGTTTGATAACATAATTCAAAATTTCGCAATCTTTTTAAAAATGCGTTAGGAAAATATACATTTGATTGAAATAAAGCATTTCCTTTGATTAATTGAATATGTATATAATTAAACCTTTAAAAAGTAAGAAACGAAACAATTATCAAAATAATTATAATTTGCTTGGAATTCAATGTGTTGTCCGATCAATTGTTATATATAACAATACAACTCAAAAACATCTTAATGTTAGATTGTACCAAGATAATTAAGATAGCTCTTCAAGGAGATAACCAGCTTAAACATCGAAAATCACGAAGCTCTCAGATTTGATAATTAATTGCAACATCCGTTGAAATAATCAAATCTCCGTAAAAGGTATACAAAACCTCATGGCCCGTTTCACCCATTGAAGAAACCACTTGTATATTTCAAGTGACACTGACAGGGAACCATCATTAAACAAAAAGAAACACTTGTCCTCGAGCCCGTGCACATATTTTACACGTGAGTTTACAGTTACACGTGCACTGACTCGCTCGACTGCACGCTGATGAAAACTCTATACAAGACGTCGAGAGGCCAGTTCGCCTAACACTGAAAGAAGAGAGATGTTTTGATAGCTAACTACCCTGAACAGATTCAATTAACCGCCTCTCCCCTCAACATCGCAAGCACCAATTATTCCCGGGTCAGTGATTTTGTTGACAACCAACGTCACTTTTGATATTTCACGCGTGGTTGAATTTTAACAATTTTAAAAAATTGAATCATGTGAAACACCCCAAGGATTAATTTGAAATCTAAAATGTTATTTCTTTTCTACTGATTCATTATTTGTTTGAAACCTTGTTATGAGCATGTAGCTTTTGAAGAATTATCTTTTGCCAATTTTACTCTCAGCATAAATCAAATCTTTTTATGATAATTTTAACACCATCCCCCGTTTAACAATGTGTTCAGTCTCAAAATGAATCTGAAATGGTGATGTTTGTGAGTAATCGCAATATATAACTGTTTTAACACATAGTATAAAGTAATCTTTTTTACTCATAATGCGTATTATTTTTTAGAATTAAAACATGTATTAAGCGTTTCTTTTCTGATCAATCTAAACTGAAAATTAATACTTTCCCTAAATATTTATTTAATGTTGTCCCTAGATACGGATATTTAGCGGGCCCCAATGAAAATTGAAGGGTTTCAATTGCGTAAATTTCACATTTCTACATCTGATAACATCATGTTACTTACAACTTAGATATTTGAAATGTGTTTATACTCATTGTAGGAAATGATTTATTTTTTTATGATTTCTGTGACTTTATGACTTTCAAAGGCGAAAAATAATTACTATACCTATCAAGTTAATTTAATCTCAATCCAGAAATATTCTCTTTACGTAATCTTCTGAAAACTACAAGAATTACTATCACCCCGAGTTCAAATAGCAATGGAGTTTAAAGTAACCATAGATCGTATGTCGGCGTGGAATGTACTCTTTTATGATATGGAGCTCTGTGAATGTCATCTGTAGGTGAACTGCTGTCGTACTTAAGCGATCTCGCTCCCACTGAATGTCGCCCCTCGCCTCCACTTTGCCCCCATAGAAATAAAATCTAGAGATGAAGTAGATTCCATTTCCCCGCTTTACGCTACTTCCGGTCCCGCAACGCAGGCTAAATCTAATAAAAGCAACGTGTTCTACGGGCGCATCTTTCACGCCTAACCAAGCGGGCTTCTCGTGTGCAACCTGTCTGGGCAAAATGAATGTTCACAATTTTACGTAGAACGGCATTCAACGCATGTTCGGGCCTCAAAGACAGCTCTAACGTGATTTTCTTACTCTCCGTCTAAGCTAAGGAAGTAATTTCGGGCAAGACGGAAGTGCTCTTTCTTGCCCCGGCTCACCGGAAGTAAAGGTATACAGCCAGGGCTCTGAGCGCGCGTGTAACCTTACTGGGTGCATTTCGTTTTCACTTAGCTTATTTCCTTTTTAAATGAAATGCACATAGCTTCTGTCCGCTGCCTATTCTGGGCGCGCTCGTTCGCCAGGCCTCCATTAAAGACAACAATATGTTAGAAGAAGAAAACGGCTCGAACAGGAAACACATTACTGTCACGGCATTGACGCGACTTAGTCCGTACATTTAGAGTCGAGAAAGGTACGACCCATTCAGTGGAAAAAGAGTAAAGGATTTTCTTTTTGAATTTCACGACACTGAAAGCCCACCCTTGCGCAAATCGAATCATCCCTTTCTTGTCGGCTGACAAAACACCCGAGTGTGTTAATTGACTGGGGGATAAAGGAGGCGAGGGAAGTCAGCCCTTGAGACGGAGGCACGACGCGGACATGTCGTGATGTTGGTTCCCTCTTCACGTGACGACATCACGTCAATCAGTGCCTGTATGACCGCCAGAGTGCCTCACCATGACCCTCAGTTGACAACAACATGACCCACAACTAGTTTCACGTGTATTCCTTAACCCATTTCTCCCAACACTAAATGTGATTCCCTTGCTACCTCACTAAACCTGTTTCACGCGTAAATCTTAATACGTTTCACGTGTAACCATAAACTCGTTTCACGTGTATTCCTAAATAAACCATTTCTCGCTCTCCGAAACCATTTCTCCAAACACTAAACGTGACTCCCATGCTACCTCACTAAACCTGTTTCACGTGTAACCCTAAACTCGTTTCAGGTGTATTCCTAAACTCGTTTCACGTGTATTCCTAAACTCGTTTCACGTGTATTCCTAAACTCGTTTCACGTGTATTCCTAAATCGATTTCTTAATTCGTCTAACGTTAAACCATCATCTTTAAAAAAAGTTGCCCGTACCTAGCGTGAAAACCTCACATTTCACACTTCCTAAAATCGCTTCACCAGTATGCATCCATGCGTTTGATCCACAACACTCACGTATGAACTTCAACTCTATTTCAGTGCAACAAAAACTTGCTTCCTGTGCAACCGTTGTATGTTTCGTGCAACCCTGAAATTTGAGAGCGAGTCCATCGCTAAAATTTTAATTCTGTTCTCAAAGCAAAGTTCGTTTCAAGTTCATGAAAACCGTGATTGAAATTTCCATTCCTTTCTTTAAGTCGCCATTCACAATATTCTAAACCCATTTTCAGATGTTTCTAACACACAAAAGTGTGATTTTCAACTCTAACGGTTTCGGTATTGATGCTGAGTGACATGAGATTCTCAATAGAAGAAAAAAGCCTAAAGAAATATAGCGTCTCCTTTTCGGTTCTGTATTTGATATGGTGCCAAATAGCCCCTCTTAATGGAATGTCTTTTTGTGTGAACCATAGATAATTTTTTGAAAATCGTCAACTTTTAAAATATAACATCTGATGGTCTTTTATTTTTTTTTATTTAAAACAATATTTTGTGTGATAATGTAACAATTTATTTGTTGTTTACAATGAAGTTGGTTCGAATAAATGTAAACAAAACATATGTGGGTAAATAAATAAATATAAGAACTGATTATTATTATTATTAATGAATTTTCTTTAAAATGTCGTATATTTCTTGTTTCCAATAATTTTACAATATAGTTTCATAGTATCACTGTATTACACTATCACTGTAACAAAGTTTCACAGTTTTACAGTTTCAAAGTATCACATTATCACAACCTTACAATATAAAAGTATCACAATTTTACAACATCACAACTAAAAGTATCGCAACTTCACAACATCTTAATACCATCATCATCAGTATCATAAAATCATAGCAATAAGTGTCAAAATATCTCAAAGTTGAGCCCTGTCCATTTGATGTTTAGTTGATGTGTTATTTTACATCCCCATCTATATATAATTGTTGGGACCTATATAAGAACAGTCATATCGTTCCCGTTTCTCATTCCAACTATGATACGTGGAATTGATAAAAATGATTTAATGGTGTCATAACATTTCTGTTATCCCTTTAAACATTGTCTCAGGATGATGAAAAATAGCTTTGTTGTGATGTTTCAGTAATACACTTCCCTCACATATTCCTTTGTAATTGCAAGTTCCTGACATCGTTATTGAATCGTATGGACATTTATTAATATAAAAATTAGTTTACATGGTTTTGACATATCTTTTCTGTTTTTCATTTCCATTAGTAGGAAACCTAGGTAAGAAATATGTTATATAAGTGTACAACCCGTTGTACATAAATAAATAAATAAATTTAAAAAACTAAAATGTTGGCTTTCTAGAAAAATAATATGTGTTGGATAATTTTTTAGCTTACGTTTTTTAAATATTGAATTATTATGATTTACCTCAGATAAATAGCTGTAGTCACTTTTTAAAGTATATATAGTTTAAAAACCAAAAGCTTAATTCCACTAAACACTATAAGTGGCTTTATTATTAAGAATATTGAGAAGAACATGACATTGTGGGTGAATAATTGTATTGTTATATGGGGACAAACTATTTTTCAAAAACAATTTGAATAATGATAAATGTTATATAAATTTATTATTAAATATCTTGGCCTGAAGTCAATCTTATTCTTTATGTCACGTAATTTACATTGCAGACACAATTATTACTTTTATATAAAACAAGATGTATACATATCGTTAAAAAGTAGCAAATGGCAAATGATTTGAGTTCTAAATTTCAATCTTCTGTAGTACTATTTATAAGCTCTGAATTATATAAACTACAAGAACAAATTAATGGGTAAATATCGACATGTATTATTTTTGTGAAAATGCGTTTTACTTAACATCTCTATTAAAACAATATATAAATATATCAAGCTACAATATATCCACAAATTGAAAGCGATTGAGCAAAATGAAACTTTCTACGAAAAGCATTATATATTCAACTGAATTGTGTAAAATCTTAATCCTAAATATATCAATCAGTTTCAGTTCTAAAAACCATTAACATAACCAGTAGAACGTCTCAAATAACTCTCCTAAGAAAAGGACGTTATTTCGTCAAACTTTGAATTTGCAATTGTTTAACTTGAGTCACTGACACAATTTCAATTCAAACAGTAAAATATACTTAAAATATTGTTCGAATATTTTCCCCATCTGTTTGCTGACAGGTTTCCAAGGCGGTATTTGCAAAATAACAAAAGTGACCAACAGTACTTATATGATCTACATATAATCTGAATAAGATGGTGCATTTTGTTTCCTGAAGTTTGAACTTTCTGAAGGGTTTGTATTTTTCTCAGAAAGCCAAAGAAACAAACAGAAATTCTATATAACGTCCCAAACAACCTGATTTGTTGTATCATCTTTTTTGCTATTATTTAATGTTATCAATGGGTACAGAAAGTTTAATTTGATTTAATTCTTCTGATTTAATCCTTTAAAATATATCAACTTGTAAGGAATATATTGTTTATGTCGGATATTAAATTTGATTCAAGAATAAATCATAATCCTGCTTCTTTATTTGCCCATCTATTTTATCAGATAATGTTGAAAATTTAATTCTTCATAAATCTTCGTATTTAAGATGTTTTTAAAAGGAAATAACTAAATATATAATATAACACACCATGTATTAAGCGACACAAAGCATGACATGATATAATAGATGTTTCTCTTTCCCCTCGTTTACAATCGTTCCTATTCTTCCTGAAAATGCTGGATGATTCCTTTCTCGATTAATTTAGGATTTATTTGACAATATGAATTGATTTAAGGTTCATATCGCTTCCTGTCCCTCCGTGTTTGATTATGAGTATTCAACTTATTTAACGGTCACTGCGCGTATCAATACAAGTATAATAGACAGTAAACATTTGTCAGTTAAATTTCCATGCACTGTTGCTAAGAACGTTATTCTCGTACAAAGAAATGAGTTTTGGATATTAATGATATGTTGCTTTATAAATGAAATCAATCCACAATAAATGGATTCTCTTGACTGTACCTCTGATTATTTTCATTGTAATATAGTGTCTTGAAGGTCAATATTGTCCAGTCAACATATGTTATTTTGGTTAAAGTTACACAGAGTGTGCTGTCGGATCCAAATTTGTCCAAATTTATAAATGGTGTTATTTTATCGAGAAGTAGTGGTTTCCTCTGGAAATTACAATTTAATTCTTTTCAGTTTAGTGTAACGGTAATAAACAGCTAAAAATGATGGAAAAACGGACAATGGCGCCCGTTGAAACGTAAATTTGGAAACTTATTTACAGCAGACATGTAGGGGTCTGTAGTGTTTAGTAGTTTATACAACAAGTTAACATGATTAGAGGACGTAGAATTTCGACTTCTTAACCACTATAAGGCCGTTTTTAGATTATCAATGAAAAGAAGTAAATGTTATAATTTTGACATTTTAGGAATAAATATGCGAGTTTAGCGAGATGATTTGAACTTAACACAGTACTTGAGGTATATTTGCTCTTCAAGACGTATAGATATTTCATTTAATATACTATGGGCGCCTTTAAAATGGATCCCCGATTATATGTTGATTATTTACAGTGTGTCATTTAAAAAAACATCCTTCTTCTTCTTCTTCTTCTGTATCTACAACAACTCACTTCTCTTTCAGACGGAAGGAGACATATGTTTCGGGTGCGGTGACCTAATAGCTGATCGCTTCCTGTTGCGCGTGAGTGGACGCTCGTGGCACGCGCAGTGTCTACGGTGTTGTATGTGTCACACCCAGCTGGACAGACAGAACACGTGCTTTATCAAGGAGGATAACATCTATTGTCGGGTGGATTACACCAGGTGAGGCCGGGTGCATGTAGACATCACGTAGACTTAGACGCTTTCCCATATGTTAATACCAAAGTACGGTAAACTCGTAACAAACAAATACAACTTGGTGGGTTTGTACTCAAGTATAATGGTCATATCTGCTATGGTGTGGATTACACAATGGGTGCATGTTTGATAATAGGCGCTTTACCATCTGTTAACATTAAAATTGGATAAATCTGCGAAAAACAAAGTATTTGTTTGATTGTTAGATATAAAAGGGTAACCTGTACTGTCGGGTTGATATAACGGGTTGATTTGGGAATGGTAGACACTAAGAAGTTACTTACAGTTGAGATACCGAACCTGACTACATTTTTAGGTAGCATTTAACTTTATATTGGACTAGACAAAACGAACTTACAGTCAGAAACTACCTTATCTAATTACTTATCTGACTATATATAAAACCGAGTTACTACCCAAACAGAAATATTTGCCTGAGAAATTAGCGAAAATAGAAGAGACGAAATGCTTATTTGTGGGCGCGTTTATTTATCTACGACAACGAGATGTTCGATTTCTCCGATGAATTATGAATCAGTTATTTGCTAAATGGTACGTGTAAGAAGATGAAGTTGTACATTTACACACTTTTTAAGCTTTCTGTTACCTTTTAAGAATTTGAAATAGAGACGAAATATGCATGGTAAAGATTTCAGAATATCAGATTATTCCACGGGGCAACTACTACATAAGATGTATATGGTACTGAAGGTAACAACTTGTAAATGCTGAACGAATGATTTTTTTAAAAATTTGATTATTATTCAACCCGGAGCTATAACGTAACCCCGTTTATCCTACACTGTCCCACGAGCCTCGCCTTATGACCTGCCCTAAACGTAACAAAAATTATCCAATCGAGAACAAATCTCGTAGTCTGTCCAGATTTTGGTTATGAATTTCATTTATTTCCCAAATTAGTCAAATTGACTTTGTTAGCATGTCGACCGTCTGAAGCAGGCGTATAGAATACAGAAGCAGACGATCGATCTGCGCTAATTGCGCGGGAAAATTAGCAAGCGCGCAGACGACATTTTTGATCGGCGGAAAACTTGAAGAAAATTGGAACCGCGTTCTTTGATATTTCAGCGTTCTCTTCAATTAGTTGTTCAACTAGCGAGTCACGTGGTAGGAATAAGATTACCGACTTTATTGCTTGAGAAAAAGAGTTAAATGAAAAGATGCCCCTTGGTAGAATCTGATATGGACCGGGTCGTCAGAACTCTCGCTTCTCGCGAGATCTCACAGCTTCACGTCTCTTAGAATTATATCCGTGAAGATTCGAGAGCTTTTGGATAATTCTACAAATTTTCCGGTCAAAGGTGTGACAAATTTGTAATTTATGTTCAATTTGCTTGGACAGGCAATAAATAAGAGGTAAAAAGGTCCTGTTAGAATAAAGGACCCGTGAGGATTCTGAGGGAATTCGGGCACACTCTTACAACAAAGGTCAACGCGATTCGGCATTATTATAGAAGTGAAATACAAAATAGGAAATTCAATAAAAAGTATCTTATTATGTTCTGCAGCAAGCACGAAGCCAGTAAACTGGTATTTGATTATCTCGGGAGACGTAATTACTCGCTGGGCTCGGGTAGTATGCTTCACTGCATAAGTCACCATCCCATAGGTTTCTTTACTAAAGTCATACAGCTTCCTTTGAATGCATATTCTTTAATCGTTTTAAAGTTTTCTTTTATCATGGCTGCATTTTGCTTTTCTATCGTTCCCTAGCTTTTGTCTCATTATGGACATAACGTCTTTAACTCTAAATGAGTAAATGGAAATTTAAATGACTTTTGAAACATAAGTGTAATCTACATGAATTCACTCTTTCATTTGATAAATAAACGACTTATTTTCCAATGAGAAAATCATTTCATTAGATGTCACCAAAATACATGAATACACTTTAGATACGCGTGGTTTTATTCTTTTTCAAATATTTTTTTTCGATATTTCAGAGAGTTCGGAGCCAAGTGTGCCAAATGCCTACGTCACATACAACCCAACGACTGGGTGAGACGGGCGAGAGACTACGTGTATCATTTGGCCTGCTTCGCTTGCGACAGCTGTAAGAGACAACTCTCGACCGGAGAAGAATTCGCTCTACACGACAGTCGGGTCCTGTGTAAATCTCACTACGTGGAAGCTCTTGAAGGCGGACCTTGCAAAGGTATGTCAACTATTTAAGTACAAACTATTTAATGTTGATGGAATTCATTTAAAACCATAAGCATGTAAGCATACAATCCTGAGTACTATTTTTGGCAGCGCAATACAGATAAATCGTCCGATCCCAATAAAAAATGTGCCTTGAATCATTTAGTGATTCTCTATATAAAGATAAATAATCTGGAACAGTTAATATTCAATGGGACAAAACAACGAGTCAGTTTCTCCTCGAAGTTACTGACAAGCATGTTCATATAGTTTTATGATAGAAAAGGGAGGTTCTACATTTGATTCCAAGTTTAGGACGTATCAATATTTGAAAATGATCAATGGCATTGAACTACTACGTTACCAGACGCGCATGCGTCAACCTGAGTTGTTCAAATATACATTTTCAGAATTGGCAACTTTTCACAGATGCAGACACGAACCAGAAAGCCAAGACGAAGCGAGTTCGAACCACCTTCACAGAGGAACAGATCCAGGTTCTACAGGCCAACTTCCAACTCGACAGTAACCCGGATGGACAAGACCTCGAGCGGATTGCGCAGATCACCGGCCTGAGTAAGCGAGTCACACAAGTCTGGTTCCAGAACTCGCGAGCTCGTCAGAAGAAGTACCAACAGCAGCAAAAGGGAGATAACTGCGGTCGAAGTCTTAGTCCTCGGGAACAACTCACCATTATTACAGATGATCAAAGTAAGTCTTTGAATTTGCTATGTCCATCTTTTTTTCTCTCAAAGTAAATATGTCTTTACATTATACATAATTTAAAAGTTTTATTTTCGTTTTGTTGTTTCGATTTTGTAACCAAATGGTTGTAACTATTTGAAGTGATATATTGGACTATTGACGCAAAGAGATGGCCCTTGTTACTGAACTTTCGTAGAGTGTTCTATCCTGTATATAACGTTACGTGATAATGGCTGTTTTATAAAAACAATGTTTGACTGACTTTCAAGCTCCTATAACAAAATGTTTTAACATTCATAACAAATGTCCATTCATTCTTGCAGGTCCGCATTGGTCTAGTAGCGACGACTGTGGGTCCAGCACCGGACTCTCCTTCATGGAATGAGAACGAGACTCACTTCCGGTCCGGGAAAGTGCTATAGCGGTGAAGTGGTTATCGTGTTATAGCGGCATAGTGCTGTCACAGCATGGACGTCTTGACATAAGTGCTTTGAGGAAGGGAAACTCTGACACTAACTCTGACAGTTGTGGAATATGTCATTTCATATGTCAGATCAGAACCTCAGGATGTCGGATCAAAGATGGCGGACTAGAATACAAGAACTAAGATGAATATTTATGAACTTAATGATTGCTACAATGACAATTAAGATTCCCAGTAGATGCCTGTTTGAAAAAGGTGCATCCAAGTTTGCGAGAAGTTAAAGAACATCGATTCAATGTAGGAATTGGTGGACTTTTCGCTGGGTATTTCTGCATCGAAGAAGGTCTGAGAGATTAATATATTTCTCCATAGAGTATTATCATTAAAGATATGGTCTATTATTCTTGGACAATGGACTAACATGAGATTGAGTGGGGTGTATGATGGGATTTGCCTTTGTTGTAAGTCCTAAAAGTCTATAAGTCCACTCTTTTTGTAACATAGAAACAGCCTGGTTTAATTCCCTGCATCTACTGATGTAAATAAGATAATTCAATTTCAAACACATGTCAAAATGCGGATACGTACTATTATTGAAAGAGGTCATGGTTGTTTCTGGTGCTTGAGTGTTTGTAATGTTCCATTATGACGTTTCTGTTGTGTTGTTATAGGTTTATTTGTAAAAATGTACATACTATTGTAAATACCGATTATTTATTAGATGAAGGATAAGAACATCGATACAGCCACACCAACGCAAAATTTTGCATTCAAATATACTGAAGAAACTAAGATGTGTTGGAGTGTCATTTGTTGTCGGATGTGATTAAATAATCCTGATTCATATCATGCTGAAATATACCATCAAGTTGTGTTGTTTTTCTTCCTACAAATCTTTACCTCACTGAGGATGTCCCAGCCCTGTTCGAAAACTTCAGTAACGACATGAAGTTTTCCGCAGCCGTCGTAGCTAGTTAACAACATTAGTAGCAACCAAATCATGTTAAGCAATTGGCAAAGTTGTAACAAAGTCGGCGTCATATCATCTCTGAAACTCTGCATGAAGACAAGTCAAGACATGACTGCACGAGTACATAAGGGTTAAAGATGGGGTTTGCCTATATAAAAAGGGGGACGGGGAGTCGCCTATTTCACTGGCAATTTATTAAAAGTATATGAAAGGGCATGAACATACCTTGCGTATATGAAAGGGCATGTACATACCTTGCGTATATGAAAGGGCATGAACATACCTTGCGTATATGAAAGGGCATGAACATACCTTGCGTAATATTAATGGAAACTAATTATGAAATAAACATGTGTTCTGTTGGATAGTGTTAGGGATGGAATATTTTAAGTTTTTCATAACCTGTGATTGGTGAGAACGAATATGAACTCAAAGCAAGTAAACAAATCCAATCTCTTAAAGGTAATAGACCTAAACAGCTGATACAGATAAATCTCTCAATTGTTTACTTCCAAAACTCGTGTTATACATAATTGATTTACAGAAGGGAGAACGTTTTTGAAAGCACGTATATTTTCCCTAATATACATTTTTGTATGCAAAATGTACATGGCCATTTTTATGAATACTTCTAAGGTACGGAAATGGATTGGCATATTACTAATAATGGTACATTTTTAAGAACGGCATCTTTGATTTAAGAATATTGTTTAAAATTTTGAAATTTTATTTTCGTTTGTCATTGGAGACCGAAAATTTTATTTCAAATAAGGAAAAGTCAATTCAGTCATTGTCGTATAAGACAGTCTGTTTACGTATAAAGTCCAATTTTATGGTACATTTATTACAAGGAAATGAACATTTCTCTCTGGGACAACAAAATACAGTATCTAATCGTATTGAATTTAAAGTCTTAATATAGCTATTTGTAAATTTAGGAGAAAGTGTCAGTGGCGTTTTGACTCCCGAACAAGGAATGATTGACATAAATACATTGTTTTCATTCGGTAAATATATTCACACTCTTTTGCAAAAACAATTTCTACTGTTGTTTTGAGCGAGATAGAACTCAAATTATCTATACCTGTTATCTCGCATTTTTTAATTCAAATGAAGATTTAGTTGTTGTTCATCGATTATCGTTTTTCTAAACGTTTGCTGCCAACATTTTATATAAATTTTCCCTATAAAGATGACTATACAGAAGAGGGTACGTTTCTGATTCAAGCTATGGTATGTAAACGTCGTTTCTAAAGATGCATCCTCGAAGCCTAGTTTGATAATAAAAAGACTTGGTTGTTTCAAGATCAACACAAATGCATATCTTGATCTACTAATAAAGGATATAAACGCAAAAAACCCAATTTCATCACTTTTTCAGTAGTTCCAAAAGGGTAAAAGGCCAATCTAAACAAACCTTTTTTTGTAGCTTTGAACTGTCTGATTTTGTATTTATTTTACCTGCATACATTTATGACACGTTTAAATACCAATCAATTATATTCATGTACATATTTTAAGTTTAATTTGTTAATTATAAAATTTCCTCTTTCAAACCTGAAAAATATGACAAACAATTGTATATGATTATTACAATTTAATCAATGATACATAAAGTTAAAGGTTACAGCATGAGCTAATACAAATAGATACTACAATTTCAAATGTGTCACGATATAAACAAGTTTGCTAGAAATATTAAATTAAGTCCTTGATTTACCCAGGAGCTGTTGAATCAGTCGAGGTGAATCGAGTTTAGAGTATTTCACTCTTATCACGACTGTCGGTATTATTGCGCATTGCGCTGG
Source organism: Phorcus lineatus (assembly GCA_921293015.1). Lineage (NCBI taxonomy): Eukaryota > Metazoa > Mollusca > Gastropoda > Trochida > Trochidae > Phorcus > Phorcus lineatus. The sequence goes on from OV121097.1 coordinate 38,549,570, forward strand.
AAGATGCGAGCATCGACTGGAACTAGCAAATCATTGGTGGTATTGCACTGAATTTAAGTACAGCATTGCACCTTACTGCCTGTAAAATGCTTCTCTATTCCAGACAAAATTGCCGAGACCAAGGCAGGATTCGAAACCTCTTGATCCGAAGTCGAACGCGCTAACCACTGCGCTGAGCTACATACAAGTAAACAAGAAACCTGTTGAAAGTTGTAAACTCAACTTGGTAACATAGTCTTAAAGGTGGTGATAACCTGAATATGCAACAATGTTATACAATGTTAAATTTATGAATATGAAATTAAATCAATCGTCTTTTGGTTAAACGCTCTTGCTGGAATGTCATTCAGATTCTTGTTCAGTATCGATCGAAGATGGTAGAGATAAAACAGTCTGCACGGAAAAAAATAAATTAACAATCGAAAGAATTTGTTTATTAGTCACACCACAGGCAAATACCAAATGTCTGTTAAAGCTAGTGACACTGCGTCAACTACAGCATTTTATGTGCGCCTCTTTCATTCTTTTCCGGTGAAAGAATTTCTTGGTTCTACTGAAATGATTATTGATCCGCTCTCAAGTCTTATTTTAAAGTCTCAAACTACATGCAATCTACATGTGTCATATTGAAATGTAACTGGATTGAATTTGAAAAAGTATTTGAAAATTTTTACTGAATAAAAAAAATTCATGAATTTAAAATTGGATAAAATAAAAGTTGATGCAATCATCGTTCAGAAAACTGACTTAAAACCAAACATCATGAACAAAATATTCAAATGTGCTCCCGAAATTTGGAATTTGATTATCAATTAAAAGGTTGTTATGTATTGCTAATATTTGAATTCTTGTTAATAGAGCAAGTTGATACAAATCAAATTGCATTTGAAAATTAACAAGTGTTTGCCACTAACATGGCAATGTCCCCTCCGTTATAAGAAATATTGGTCAAAGTGTCACGGTGACCTTGAAAATGAGGTCAAGGTCACAAATGTCGACTGGCACCTGAGTCTTCAGTATGTCGATTATATCGCGGCTGCTAGTATTCTTCCAGGTAGAAAGCCCGCGACACCATTGCAATGACACCTGCGAGCATCGGCTGGAACTCGCGAACCATGGGTGGTACTGCACTGACATTTAGTGTAGCATTGCACTCAATTGCTATGGTAACATTGGATTAGATTAGGTTATTTTCAAATGGTCTATGTTGACTGACCTAGTGCCTGCTACTTTAATGATCAATTACATTTGGATATATAGCATGGTAACATGCCATTATCTAAATTTACCGTGTGTAAATTATGGTTATTCAAGTGCATGCTATAGTGACATTCAGTTATTCAAAGTTAATTTTACAAATGTTGGTTGACTTTGTGCATGCTATGACAACACTCCATTATCTGTAGTTTTTTTGCTTGACCTAGTGCAAGCTGTGGCAACATTCCATTAAATGTAATTATATTTGCTTGACCTAGTGCATGCAATGGTAACATTCCATTATATGTAGTTATATCTGCTTGACCTAGTGCACGATATTGTATGGTAACATTCCCTTTATATATTGGTTACATTTGCTCGACCTAGTGCATGCTATAGTATGGTAACATTCCATTATATGTAGTTATATCTGCTTGACCTAGTGCATGCTATGGTAACATTCCATTATATGTAGTTACATTTGCTTGACCTAGTGCACGATATTGTATGGTAACATTCCCTTTATATATTGGTTACATTTGCTCGACCTAGTGCATGCTATAGTATGGTAACATTCCATTATATGTAGTTATATCTGCTTGACCTAGTGCATGCTATGGTAACATTCCATTATATGTAGTTACATTTGCTTGACCTAGTGCACGATATTGTATGGTAACAAACCCTTTATATATTGGTTACATTTGCTCGACCTAGTGCATGCTATAGTATGGTAACATTCCATTATATTTAGTTATATTTGCTTGACTTAGTTCATGCTGTGGTACCTTTCAAACCATTATAGTAGATGATGACATTGTGTGGTTTTCTTTCACCAGGTTCAGATTATGCAAAAAAGATAACATTTTGAGCCCATTTTGCTGACAAGGGTTAGTGTAGACAATAATATTACATAATGCAAATGGTGAGAACAAATCATATGAACTATGACATTTAGTTATTTGACCTACTTAGTGGATGCTATTGTAATGTTCAACTACATGGATAAAATACAGATTAGGTTATTTTCACAACATGTTGGTTGACCTAGTGCATGCTATGGTAACATTCAATAACACAAAGTAATTGGATAAAATACAGATTAGGTTATTTTCACAACATGTTGGTTGACCTAGTGCATGCTATGGTAACATTCGATCAGATTAGGTTATTTTTGCATGTTGTTTGACCTAGTGCATTACATTCTATGGTAATATTAGATCAGATTGGGTCATTTTCACAACATGTTGATCGACCTAGTGCATGCTATGGTAACATTCAATAACACAAAGTGATTGGAAACGCGTTCGTTGACCTAGTGCATGTTATAGTAACATTGAATATTACAAAGTTATTTGAAACACGTTGGTTGACCTAGTGCAAGCTATGGTGACTAGACCTGTGTATCCTGGCCTTAGTGGCGAGATGATATATCCCGATTCTAGTTTTATGAGGCGAGACGATATATCATGACATTATTGCCAAGGAACCTGCGAGACGATTATCATAACGATACAGTGGTTGCGATACAATACGTAAGTTTATGAAAGAACTATAGATAGGACATAGAACATTAATGTTATTTCTTAGAAACCAAATTGTCATAGACATTACACGAAGGCAAAACACAAAATTAGAGTGACTGTGAAATTACATATAAAATATCAGAAATATCATATAATTTCCCTTTCTGTTTCTATTCTAATCACTGTTATCTCTGAAATAGAAGAAAAACCTTTTTAGCTTTCATAATTTTTTGTTTGAAACAAATTATGTTAACAGTATCGGAATATATTGTCTCTTATGGCGATACATCGATGTATTGTGGACCCTCACGATATAAATATCCTGATATATTGTCTAAACATGTTTTGTATCGATGCACTCGTATCACACAGTAGACGATGCAAACATCGATACTATCGATAAATCGTCACAATACTAATGGTGACATTCAATCACACAAAGTAATTGGAAACACGTTGGTTGACCTAGTGCATGCTATGGTAACATTCAATAACACAAAGTTATTGGATACACGTTGGTTGAGCTAGTACAAGCTATGGTAACAGTCAATCACACAAAGTAATTGGAAACACGTTGGTTGACCTAGTGCATGCTATGGTAACATTCAATAACACAAAGTAATTGGAAACACGTTGGTTGAACTAGTGCATGCTATGGTAACATTCAATCACACAAAGTAATTGGAAACGCTTTGGTTGACCTAGTGCATGCTATGGTAACATTCAATAACACAAAGTTATTGGAAACACGTTGGTTGAGCTAGTACAAGCTATGGTAACATTCAATAACACAAAGTTATTGGGAACACGTTGGTTGACCTAGTGCAAGCTATGGTAACATTCAATCACACAAAGTAATTGGAAACACGTTGGTTGACCTAGTGCATGCTATGGTAACATTCAATAACACAAAGTTATTGGAAACACGTTGGTTGAGCTAGTACAAGCTATGGTAACATTCAATAACACAAAGTTATTGGGAACACGTTGGTTGACCTAGTGCAAGCTATGGTAACATTCAATCACTCAAAGGGATTGGAAACACGTTGGTTGACCTAGTGTATGCTATGGTAACATTCAATAACACAAAGTTATTGGAAACACGTTGGTGGAGCTAGTACAAGCTATGGTAACATTCAATCACACAAAGTTATTGGAAACACGTTGGTTGACCTAGTGCATGCTATGGTAACATTCAATAACACAAAGTTATTGGAAACACGTTGGTTGAGCTGGTACAAGCTATGGTAACATTCAATCACACAAAGTAATTGGAAACGCTTTGGTTGACCTAGTGCATGCTATGGTAACATTCAATAACACAAAGGGATTGGAAACACGTTGGTTGAGCTAGTACAAGCTATGGTAACATTCAATCACACAAAGTAATTGGAAACGCTTTGGTTGACCTAGTGCATGCTATGGTAACATTCAATCACACAAAGTTATTGGAAACACGTTGGTTGAGCTAGTACAAGCTATGGTAACATTCAATAACACAAAGTAATTGGAAACGCTTTGGTTGACCTAGTGTATGCTATGGTAACATTAAATAACACAAAGTAATTGGAAACACGTTGGTTGACCTAGTGCATGCTATGGTAACATTCAATAACACAAAGTTATTGGAAACACGTTGGTTGACCTAGTGCATGCTATGGTAACATTCAATCACACAAAGTTATTGGAAACGCTTTGGTTGACCTAGTGCATGCTATGGTAACATTCAATAACACAAAGTTATTGGAAACACGTTGGTTGAGCTAGTACAAGCTATGGTAACATTCAATCACACAAAGTAATTGGAAACACGTTGGTTGACCTAGTGCATGTTATAGTAACATTCAATATTACAAAGTTATTGGAAACACGTTGGTTGAGCTGGTACAAGCTATGGTAACATTCAATCACACAAAGTAATTGGAAACACGTTGGTTGACCTAGTGCATGCTATGGTAACATTCAATAACACAAAGTTATTGGAAACACGTTGGTTGAGCTAGTACAAGCTATGGTAACATTCAATCACACAAAGTAATTGGAAACGCTTTGGTTGACCTAGTGCATGCTATGGTAACATTCAATAACACAAAGTAATTGGAAACACGTTGGTTGACCTAGTGCATGCTATGGTAACATTCAATAACACAAAGTTATTGGAAACACGTTGGTTGAGCTAGTACAAGCTATGGTAACATTCAATCACACAAAGTAATTGGAAACACGTTGGTTGACCTAGTGCATGCTATGGTAACATTCAATAACACAAAGTTATTGGAAACACGTTGGTTGAGCTAGTACAAGCTATGGTAACATTCAATCACACAAAGTTATTGGAAACGCTTTGGTTGACCTAGTGCATGCTATGGTAACATTCAATAACACAAAGTTATTGGAAACACGTTGGTTGAGCTAGTACAAGCTATGGTAACATTCAATAACACAAAGTTATTGGAAACACGTTGGTTGAGCTAGTGCAAGCTATGGTAACATTCAATAACACAAAGGGATTGGAAACGCTTTGGTTGACCTAGTGTATGCTATGATAGTGTCCAAACAATTTAAGTTATTTCAAAATGGTAATATTCAGAACATTGTTGCCGATATCTTAGGTGCATTTCATATTCTATATTTTTCTGTGATAAAGGAATGAAGATAGCATGTATTAAGATAAGGTTAATTAGTTGAGCTACATTGAATTGAACTGAGCTCTGATGAAAATTTTAATTGCTTAAACTTCAAAATCATCACTGTAAAGGATTTATTAAACAAATTTCTTCACCCTGAAAATTCAAATTACAATATATCAAAAGACATAACTGGTAGAAAAGTCAACATTTTACAAACAAACATCAAAACCAAACATCATGAACAAATTATTCAAAATGAATTTCTGAAATGGAAATGTTGATCTAAAAGTGCATTTTTTGTTTATACTTCATATTTGAATTCTTGCCGGAAGCGCACAGTGACCATGGTCTAAATGCATTTGAAAATAAACAATTTGATAGAAACATTGATAGAAATGTGGTTAAAATTCTGATCAGCGTAATCTGTTCTAAAACATGAAAATAATTCATAGTAATAGTTTGTAATGATTGGATATTTTGATAACAGTTAAAAGTTCATATACAGCAAATGAAAGTCATCACTATGTAAGGGAAATGCACATGACAATATAATCTAAAAATAACACCATGAAATCTATAAAATGATGAAATATTATCTAAATAGTAAAAGCAAACCGACAAACCAAAACCAACCTGAAAAACGATCGAATGAAATAGAAGAGGCAAGGTGAGTTCGCGTTGTCCCCATCTTTCTACGGTAAGTATTTTTTTTGTAAAAATACATTTTGAAATAGTAATAAGGGTCTCTTATAAGTTAAATAAAATACTCCAATAACAGCTACATTATTTTTTAGTAATCTGCAACTGAAAAAGAAAAGCGTCGGTGCAATCAAAGGATCACATATGGAAGTAAAACTCATTTTCTACAATGTGCTATAATTATTGTTCATTTACAATGTTACTTTGCAGATAATTACTCCCATTAGGGGGTTATGAGACCCATTCTGTAACGTTGTGGTCGTATCGCGTGACTGGCGTATACCTGAAGACAATACGATTGATTTACTGGACTTAACACTGACAAACTTGGAAACACAAACCTTTTGAGGATGATGTTGTTTCATTTATTCCTCCTCTTGGGGTTTTCTCATGGCTTTTTGACGAAAAATACAGGTAGTGTACATGTATTCTCATCACAAAAGTATTCTTATTGTTTAACAATTCCATAACTCTTTTAACGATTTCAGGTTATGAAGAACGTTACCGTCACTAGAGAACCAATCGAACTAATGTTTTTAATCATTTTATGTCTACATGTATTCTATTTCCAACGAACACCAAACGGTGGTACATGAGAAAAAGGAAAATAAAAACAACCTATGACATCAACATATACCACATACGGCTTAGTGATATTAACAACTCATGTGCTGTCCCAGGGCTGAGGGTGAGTCTGGATCTCCCGAGCCCCCGGGCCGGCTGCATCTACCCGGACAAGTTCCTCGCTCACCTTCGCTGTGGGGGCCAACACGTGAATAAACAACTCACAAGAGCTTCCTCGTCTGATAAAGAATTCATCGTCATTGATCCTCCTGAGGGGGATATTCAGGTGATGAAGAAAATAAGGCACATAGAAATAGAAATAATATCTTTGAGTGGCATTATCCATATTTGACTTCCAATGATCATTTGAAGAAGTTATCCGCTGTCCTCATGGATACTTCATGCAATTCGGATTATTGCACCTTAGAATTAAGGAATTGTCGTCCATGAAATATTGTCCTTAAATGTCTTTGTCGTGTTTTCTTGTTACATGTATTTAAAAAAGAACCTTTTCGCAGAGTATTTCTAGTCCAAACTGGCAGTTTTATATTACATTACTAGAGGCAATGCACGACGAGGATGTTTTCATAAGTCAAAAGGTACCTTTTAGGTTCTCAAAAAACTGAAGACCGATAAGCATCATCCTGCTAAATCAGCGTATTTGAAACCGCTCAGCTCCTTCCTAATACCCTGATCTCTTTCAGGCCAAATGCCTTGTACGGCTGAATCGGCTTGATATTTGTGGCTAAGTTAATATGTTATTTAATTAGCCAATGAAATGTCGTTATGCAAGGAGCTTGAAGCTGCTATTTTGAACTCAGCGGATTTCCCAACCGGGTTGTGCTGCTCTTGCTGGATGCAAGTCGTCTCATTGGCTTGTTAGATAGCTAGCGATACGAGGCTTTTGGCTTGAAAGAGATCAGGGTATTAGGAATGAGCTGAGCGGATTCGTATACGCTAATGTGGCAGGATGGATATCTATTTGAAAATTAAGTACCTGGAATCATTGATATCACTTTGATATCTGTTTATGCCTCGAATGGACTATACAACTACGTTTCTCATTATCAGTAGGATAGTGGACTTTGAAATAGTTTTAGATAAGAAAAACAACTTAAATGATAAATGACATTGAAATATTTGCATAGTAATGATGATATCATAATCGTTCCAAAATATCGTTCCAACAAAATAAGTAAATATATAAAATTGACGCAAGAGCATAATTGAAAAAAATATGATCATTTTTGTTTGTTAAAGTATTCTATTTAATTGAAATATCTACCAAACAGGCTAGTGTATTGTACACTGATACGCAGCGTCTACTTGAGATTCAGCTAACGTGCAAAGGATCACGGTGGTCTGCGGTAAGTAATTAAAGCGTAACAATATCAACATTCATGATAGTCGTCACCACAGGGGCGTGTATCGCTTAGAAATAGCTTTAGAAAGACATACATGTCTTTCTAAAGCTATTTCTAAGCGATACACGGGATATGTCTTTCTAAAGCTATTTCTAAGCGATACACGCCCCTGTGGTGACGACTATCATGTCTTAACGTTACAATGTTAACGCCCCGGTTGCAATAATCTGTGATCTTTGTTAGACGCCTGGGCAGGTGTGATATAAAATACACGGTTGCAATGGACTGTGATCTATGTTGGACGCCAGGGCAGGTGTGATAATTTTTTATACACGGTTGCAACGGTTTGTGATCTATGTAAGACGTCTGGGCAGGTGTGATAAATAGTTATACACCTACTTAAATTCATTGTGGTGAAAAATTAATGTAAAACTTTCGGATATTGTATTTTCAGGACATTTCGTTCACGCAAGATTTGACTTAAGTTAATTATCAAACAGTACCACGCGATATAATTACACATTGACATTGAAGCAGATTTGATTTATTGTTGGTATTTGAAACCCTCGACCCTCCAGGCATGAAATCAGGTCAACATAAAGAAAACAAATCAATGAATCATATTTTTGGTATATTTACCATTTCGCCCCAAGATTGCTGAAATTAGGCTCAAAACATATATCTTAATCGATTTTAGGGAGAAAGGGTTAAAACGATTTTTCTTCAACTGGTTGAATATCCCATACCTTTTTCCCTTAAAGAATGGCACGTTAACTGTTAATGGAGACACCACTCTCTCCCTGGACGACACATCCCGACTGAACGAAGACGGTTATCGCTATGAGTTCCATACTCCTTCAGCACCTGCTGTATTTGATGGTGAGTGTATCACCTGACGGTTACATGGTTTGCAGTTCTTATTCACATCAGCAACAATCAAGAAAAAATTATTGATTGTCTTCATTAAAAATAAGATCTTAATTACTGTTAATGATTAAGACTCAAGCCTCTTATTGATCCGTTTTCAAAGGAAAAATGAAGGCCCTATATATAATATTGCAAAGCTTTACATAACTTTTTGCTTTAAAGAAAGTAATTCATTTATTGAATGCTGCATATGTGACCATACATCACTCCTGTGTCTTGTACACTTTAATGTGGTAAACCCATGGTCGATTTCCTCGACATCGCGTTCAAAGACGGTCGGCAAACATATCAAAGCAAATGGACAATAAACTAGTCTTTGTTAAATCGTTGATTGTTTTATATCATGATAACAAACTTAAGTTTCTCAAAAGGAATAAACAAGTTTGAAGATAAGGAATTGTTTGCATTTTCAAGAACGTGTAACAACTGATATCCAGTGATTCTCCTTTTTGCCCTGACATTTGTTATCTTTGATTTTCCTTCACTCTGTTGCTTTGATGTTAGCAGTTTACCTTTGTATGACTCATAGTTTACCAGTCGTTCCTCTTTTTCAGATATTCGTGCTAGTAATGAAGAGAGACAGAGACGGAGAGAGAAACGAGAAACTGAAGAAATATTTATTGATGTGTTTATCCTAGTCGGTCACTCGGTCTATCAGAGGTAGATATACTCAACAAAAATAAAGATTATTACCCGTGGAAGTGTGTTACATGATTTTTACGAAAGGAGTTTGAATGTTTGTATTACCCGAGCGAGAGCGAGGGTTAGCCTCAAATTCGCACGAGTTAGTAAAAGTTATATGACACACTTCCGAGTGTTAAAATTTCTTTATTAACGATTCAATTCAATCTTAAACTCACTGAAATATTAACAAAAAAATGCCTGCTTTGCTTGCGACGCCCCGTTTTAGTGACGTCACGAACAATGGTTTTATGACGTCACAGGAGACAAAATACGGCAACTTGCAAAATTATATGTGCACATAAGCTCATATTTCAAATATGTCACAACTTATGATTATCCATATGAGTAATAAAGTCGACTTTACATTCAGTCACCATTTAATCATCATAGAGATCGTTATATGAACTATAAACTACCCTTATATTCTAAATCTGGGTGTTCCCTTACTTTCATTGAGTATGTATAAATGAAGGTCTTATCTGTTCTTTTCTAAACTGTTTTGAATGTTGAAAATGTTCATTCTGATAGAAGTGGTAACATTAACTTTAGGAATGTTAACATTATATCTGCCATGTTTACATTGTTTCCTTTTTAGTCAATGGTAAATGATAATTTGTAAAATCAAGATTACTGGTAACAATGTTTTAGACAATGAAAGGTTTGAACTTGATTTTGATTATTATGCTGTATAAAAAGCGAATTAAAACACAGGAAATAATTTGCACTGGTAAATGCAATAATTAGCTACATGTACATATAAACAAGTTAATTATAACTCAAATGGGAAAGGTTTTTCACCCTTAAACATAAAACATGAGGTCAGATAAGTCGGTTCCTTGTAAGATAATCTCTCTTTAAAGCGTATTTCCACGTTATCTTTATTCAAAATATTTAAATTTGTTGAAAAAACATTGTAAGGTGAACCTTTTAGAAAAACTTTTGAAAATATATTTTGCTATTGTTTCTTGGCAGATGGGAATATTATATCAGCGAGAATATAACGGATTCCACTTGGAGTATAGAGAAACAAATCAAGCAACATTTTAATATGCTCTTCAACTCTGTAAGAAAATTTCTGTTTTATTTGAAACATTTATCTATGTACGATTTTGAGGAATAGATTACAAGGCGCCCTTTCAATAAATCAAAATATGCTTTTGATATTTGCATGTATAATGAAGTTGGTAATAATGATAAGCATTTGTTGAATATGAAGGTTAATATATCATTATTTCATTCACAAGATTCTTCCGAAAATTATTCATGATTAGACAGGGACAATTTTGTTAATAAGTAATGGTTTTTATATTATCCCATTAAAAAAACCTTTTCAAATACTTACCTCAAATACATTACGTACATTATGAAAAAGGAAATCTTGTTTAAGGAAATTTAAATTCTATATCGTTAAGTGATTTATTTGACTGACACCAACATCGGAATAGTTGTTGAATAACACTGTCAAATATCTTATATGTTCTTATAATGTTCATATTATTTTGCTCGATGAAAGATTTAATGTGTATTTGTGTAAACAGGTCGACTTGCGATTTAAGAGTATTTCGTCAAAGTATAACATCGAAGTGGTTGGAATAAACATCCAGGTATGACTCTTGTCTTTTAATTAATTACACTTTTGTAAGGAGAACCCTTATAACATTTTACGAAATCATAAAAGAAATTTGAATGCAGTTTCTGTTTGCATATGGCAGGAAAGAGTACCGACATGAGTGATACATTTCATCAGCTATTAATAGCAGAAATATGACACGATATTTCATTTGTTTCTTCTTTTATTACTTTCCTTGAACTAAAAAAGGCATATTTAAAGAGGTTGACAGTGTAGAAAGACTATGCTGTTACATTGTAAAGCTGAATTTGATTTTACACTCTGATATCCAAAGTCCGTGGAATTTTCTAAGCCAACATTTATTAGTTTAAGTACAGGAAAAACTGATTTAAAAGCATCTACCCTTCGTCATTAGGACAATATCTAAAACGATTTCAACAATTTTCCTTCTTGTAGGATGCTGACGAGAGCGAATGGCTAAATGGGGTTACAGGAAGTATTTACGGAGAGCAGCTGATCCGACTGATCGAAAACTGGACAACCTCTAATTCTGGTCTCCCCAGCCATGACGTTGTGGTTGTTTACGAAAGGTTGGTCATATTTTCATACAATAAGATTTCATTAGGATATGCTAAATCAAGAAATAGGTATATTTATACAATTATTCATAAATTGTCTGATATTAAACACCTATTTTGTCATGGCAATAAACTGTCAGTGAAATGTCATTGTGGTCTTATTTGAACGGGATTGTAAGACATAAAAGACAAATACTGAATCAATTTTCGTTTTTATGAAAGTTTCCCTGTTATGAATGAATGTAAGGAAAATCAACAACCTGCCTTATAAAGATAAAATAGATAATGTTAATGGAATTTGGAATATATTTTTCAATTTCAAGGAAAACCCTTTATTCAGAAGAAGACTTCTTCAGTAGATACGGTAAGTAGGTTTGTGTCTAATCGGACTTTAGCTTGCCTTTTAGTATGTATATGAGGGGTGATTGATAAGAAGTGACCTAGCTGGAAAAACCAAGCAACACAATGGCACCACGTTTTGCACCTACGCTATCAAATTCTTTGGACTCTGTCGTTAACTGTCAATACGACGATTTAAAGTCCTTTTTCTGTTTTAGGATCATTACTTATCAATCACCCCTCTTACCTTACCCTTATTAAAACACATTTCTATTCAATCTCAAATACACTTAAAGTAAAATCTAAATCAAACAAAATATTATCCTCAGTAACATCTTTCAAATGGGTAATGTTAAAATCATGTACTAATAACATACGTGTATAAACGGGATTGAATTTCGTTTCTACAAAAATACCCTGATGGGACTGTCCTTTAAACTAGATCTTTATCTGTTAAAGTGACACAGAGTATGTTTTATGATTTTTTTCTGTTGTTTAAATAAGATTCAAAATACCACATGACCTAGCTTAGGTTCAAATCGCCCCTCTTAACTTGCATCTTTATCTCTAAAATGTCAAATTATGATATTTCTTGTTTTCAATAAAAAGCTGCCATCTAAATGTTATAAAGTTGAAAATCTGCGTCCAATTTACATGTATACTAGTTAAAGGACCTACTAAACACTACGATTCAATATTTGTCTTTGTTTCTGCTGTAAATCAATTTCAAAAATAAAATTTTGGTAATTGGCGCGCGCCATTATCCGGTTTTCGATCACAAATTACTGAACTAATAAGCACAATAGTACTGATTTTCAGAAACAACTACTTCTTCTCGATAAAGAAACACTATCAATAAAGTTTGCCATATTTGACTACAACAACATACTCTGTGGCCCTTTAAGAGTTCAGTGAGCAGAGCACCCTGTGTAACACCTCCTCTACAGTGGTCGTGTCTTATCAGGACGAGGTCGGGATGGACGTGCGCAGTACCACGAGAGGCATCGCTCGTGCGTGAGTTAACATTTCTTTTTAATAATGAACAGACAGGTTTGGATGATGTGTTATTCATTACGGTATGTACGCTTTGATACATACAATAGTGTCGTTCTCAGCAATTATTATCGTCATTTCAACTTCTTAAATTAAAATTTCACTGCTATCATTCATCTGTCTATATGACAGGAACTAAGACACCACTTCCATCAATATTTCCAAGATATTAAACATACCACTTATTGTTGGTAAATCTTACAATCTACTAAAGTAGGTCAACACTTACACACAACGGTATTCGGCTATACCCAACGTGACATACTACCTCAATTTCTTCATTTTACCAAATCCTATGAGTACAATTCCCAATTCAAAGTATGATTCAAACGTTGCGGTAAATGGCAAAATAATTAACAATGAAACGGTAATAAGTTATTTTTACTCTATAATATCATTGTTTCCCATGTTATTTTAAATCAAAATCACATTCATAACCACGAAACTATACCTAATTAACCAAGGTACTTGAACGATTGTCTCTATAAAATCGTATAAATGAACTGTAGAAAACGGAATAGACCTGACTACTCTATGCTTAGTATCATTAAATAGTGCAGAGGCACTGGCAAATTCACTATCTAGTTAAGTTTGAAACCGTTCCTCTAACCTTTCTTCGTCCTCCAATATATCATAATCTATATCAAAAGATCGGCTTACAATTGCATTGGTTGTGAGACCAAGATCAGTTAGTGGAATGACCCGAAATCGTCGGTTCACTTTCCACGTACTTTTGAAATGAATCAAGCAAAACAAGACATGGCTGAGATATTCCCACAATACACGCCCCAACTCTTAATTCCTGGAAAGTTTAAACACGTTAACGGTTAATTCATCTACCATACTCCCATAGTTTAGGAGCGGTAGAGGAGGGACCAGACAGCAACTGTAGCGACACAGACAACTTCCTGATGTCCAGAAACTACACACACCTCTTCTCCGAGAACAGCCAGATCTTCTCGTCCTGCTCACAGACACAGATACAGACCTACATTGATTCTTTAGTCAGGTGAGTTGAACATTTGTACAAAAATCATTTATAGGTATAATATTTACTTTGGTATACATTAAAAATTATTGTTGAAAATGTCAAAATATATTTTATGAAAATCTTTGATGATATGGATTTTAGCATCATGAAAATTTTTGATGATATGGATTTTAGCATCATGAAAATCTTTGATGATATGGATTTTAGCAACTTTGTAAATTGTTTCTCGGTATTACGATGAATGAAAAGGGGTAGATTTTCTGAGAGAAAGACTATAGTGTATGGTTGTATGTGTCGCATGTTTAACAATGAGTAATGAGGCGTTTGACTCTCCAAAGATATTGAATTTAGCATATACACATATTTTCCGAGCATTTTGAAAACATAATTACGTTTCCTTTAAAGCATTTATTCGTATCAATTTTTATACAAGTTGATTGAGTATGGTATAGGTAGGAGAAGAGGTTGTACGAATGTTTCCTAATTTGGTTTCAAATTGTCTTCCTAGATCCTCCAACGCGTCACGGTTATGTCTGACACAACCGGAAAATGTCACAGAGGTCACAAGATCACTTCCGGGTCAAATTTACAGCCCGGATGTTCAGTGTTATTTGATGTACGGCCTGGATTCCTTCTACTGCCACGTAATGATATCATTAGTTCTTCTTGCAATTGATAGTTGACATAAAATATCGTGATAAATAGAGAATACTTAAAGAAATCCCGTTTAATGACACCTTTTTCAAACGAGTGACTGGTTTGGTATTTATTGAGAGAAAGCGAGTTAGATACCAATACCATTTACGTGTTTTATTAACAAGTTACTAGACGGGACCGAGTTAAATATTGCATGTGACGTCAGAAATTACGCCATGTTATGACACGTGTAATAACATTGTAAATTTATCAAACAGAAATATTGTTATTACAGAGACAAGGGAAACTGAGAGAACATGCAATTTTAAGTTATTGATTCTTGGCTAATATACAAGATTTACCTAAACAATTTGGTCATTAGATTTGTCTTTACGATAAGGAAGATGATTGGTAAAATTATAAGTAACCAAAATAAGCTTTGGTTGGTTTGGATTAGGTTGGGTCTAATCTTATGAAAATATAAATCACAGTCACATTTACATGTCACATCAAATTAATAGAGCAGTCGTTCCTGTGACACACCCTGTATTCACCACGAATTTAATTGATGTGTCGTTGAATCTGGGGGATTGCTGTATACATGATATTTACATTAAATGGTTGGTAACAAGTAATCGCCAAGTAAAGCAAAACATTTTTATTAAAACATGGGTTTTGGGGTCATCTAAAGTGGTATCATAAAGTAGAATTAGCCTGTTTTTATCTATATCCTTCCTGCCACATCAGCGTATTTGTCTCCGCTTAGCTCCATCATATACCCTGATATCCTGCGGGCTAAAACACTCGTATCGCTTACGGCTGGTTACTCATTGCTATTTATAGACTACATTGACATTTGCTTGAATTCTCATCCGGGTTCTGCCGGTATTGCTGAATGCGAGTAATTTCATTGGCTTGCTATATTTAGCGATACGAGCGTTTTAGCCCGCAGGATATCAGGGTATATGATGGAGCTAGGCGGAGACAAATACGCTGATGTAGCAGGATGATCTATATCTATCTATCATGTATGCAGCATCCAGAAGATGCCAGTCACTCGGGAGTGTGTGGTAACACGTACTGCTACTTTCCCGGGTCAACAAAATGCTATTCCAAGAACGCGGCGGATGGGACCCGGTGTGGGAACAGGGAGGTAGGTATCCTCGACTCTTTGACTGCAAGCAATCTGGATAAGGTAAATATCATGTTTAACACCCCTGCAACTGGAAACAATTCATGTCTATTCTTCAAATTCCCTTACCATTGCTAGTTCAGACGAAGGACAAGGAAAATCCAAAACGTTGATCGACCTTGTCAAGTAAACGGAGATTTAAAAGCCTGGTAAATCATTTCTTGAAACAAATCTTGAAGTTTGAATAAACTCGTTTGTCCTTTTGGCATTTAATACTCGCAATCACAATAGGTAGTAAATAGTTTAAGTCTTAAATTTGAACTTTTCGTTATCATTCTTGCAATAGAGGTCCAAATTAGATGGTAATTGAATGTAAATTATATTAATTTTAGTGGTGTATCGCTGGACGGTGTGTGGACGGAAGCAACTCTCCTGCAGCAAATCGTAAATATATGTACAGAAGAACCTCTTTGCAATTTCATATGCAGCCCACAGTACTTATAGGATTATGTAACTTGTATCGCCACTGTCTATGTATATATATATGTGGCAGATGTATTTTATTGTAAATAAAGTATTTTATCTCATTACCATACTCTCTTTTTATTTATATTGTTATTTAGCACAACAAGGGTTAAGCCTTTAGAGTGTAGTCTTCTCTTAAACCTATTACATAACGTAACCAAGCCAGGACGCTTCTCTGCTGATTGGTCTTACTAACTTCATGCACATTTCAAGTCATTCTGCACAGCTTCTTTACACTGACCAGACAGAATTACAGACAGACAGAACAATGTGATTTTGAGGTTAGTATATATATTATTAGTATAAAATTATATTGCATTTAACCTTTGCAGTATGTTTTATTGTAAAAGTAAATCTATTTATCATAATTTAAATAGATATTCATAAAGTATAGCAGGTAAGTGTGCTATACATATAAACCAAATCTTAAACTATATACCTAAATAAGTATTGTTCTTTATTCTTATCTTTACTATCCTTTTTATGAACGTTTGAGATGAGAGAGTGTGTTTTATATAAGTGGCTATAATTTAACTATTTGTAGGTGTAAATATAAGTGATGTGGAAGAAATGCTTTTGATAAGTTATATCGTTATTATTAATACATTCCATATAACCTTTACCTAATTGCAATGATTTTTACTACAGCGTGATTCCCCATAAATTCCACTACGCTGTTATCAAGTTGGGTGCACCCTTGTACCACCCACAGGGTATGTGTACATGTATATTTATATCTTGTATATAACTTATCATTACGTGTTATTCGTAATGATCATGAATATGTATATACATTGTTATTAATTGTACTACATGCATGATAGTATAATATTATAATATATCGTATCATCTTTATTGAAAGGTAGTATCATTGCATTATGTGTAATGATGTAAGCATAAGTTATATGTACAATGTATGATCTAGACAATGCTATTATAGTATGCATTGAGTAACTGAGGCATTAAACTAATGTATCCATATGTTTCATTATAAGTGTGGAATATGTATTAAGTGTTTTAAATATATGATGTGTATTATATTATTGTATTCATTGTTACAGGGTGTTGAACTCCCACTTCCATACCATAAAACGAAATAAACGTCTCACACCCCAGCAGAGTGTTTTCATCTTATACGAGACACATTGACCCTGCTACATCTGGAGCCCCCAGTGAGGACGTTTCGAACATGGATGGCATGGATGACGTGTACAGCGTCTAGGAATAGATCGGAACTCAGGGGATCTGTGATCTGTGCTTCTGTCATCTGATGATGACCAGTGATGTGACACTGAACTTGTGACCTTGACCTTGTTGGACCCTGTGACTCTTTTGTGACACTTTGTGTGTGATTTGTGTTTTGTGATTTGTGTTTTCATGTTGGATTTAAGGATATCCACCCTCACGTGAGTTGAAACCTTTTGTATATATCATTGTGTAAACTATACGTGGCATTATCCTAATGTAATATATAATCAATAATTTTGTTTATTAATCATGTATGATAGTTAAAATTTCACTGTTTTGCTTATTTTATGTGAGCTATAACCATGTAATTTAAATTTTGTAATTACTGCCGGCTTTCTTTATAAGTATTAGTATCGTTGGTACCAACACTTAGTATTTATAATGTAATCTATTTTGGGGTTTATATTCATTAATTTGAAACCAATTTAGTTAAGTTTAGTTAAGATTTAGTTCATTAGTTTTTCATTTATTATCATGTAAGGGTTTTCTTTTTAATTTGTATTTCTTCCACATTCTCCTAGTTAAAGTGAATGGCATAGATTGGTATTACTTCAGTATAATTTAGTATTATGTAGCTATTTGTATAATTTCGTTTCACTTGCCTAGTGCAAATTTCATTCATTTATCCTAGGGTAATTTTGTTCAGTGAAGTTTGATATTTACTCTTTATTTCTATAATGTAATATTTTTTTTTCTGGGTAGTTATATTCATATGTAATTGAATTATTAGTTGTAGGTTTTCATATTCATTTTACTCATTATGTAATTTTGTTCTCGGTGTGTATGCGTGTGTGTGCGGTTCATTTTCCTATTCAATTCCTTCCTCTCCTCTAATATAATAAATATAATCAGATAGGTATAAATACAATTTAAGATTAAACTTGTGTTTATTTACTGATTGTTTGATGACAGACTGTACTTACGTTTTGCACTTTGCACCATCTCATTCTCATTTCCAATCCACTTACCCTCTTGTATTTTCTTCATCCATTATTATCTAAGGGGTAACACTTTAGCGTTATTGTATTACTGTATTATTTATTCACTTTAGTATTTATTCCCTATAGTAGTAATAATATTATTGTATTATTACATTTTGCCTTTATGTGATTCAGCCATTGCCACAATTATTGTTGTGATGTAGTTGAATTTCGTAATTCATTGCTTAAGTTTAACTTAAATAAATTCAACATTTCATTATTAACACATTGTGTTATGATGTTAGTTGAATTTATGTAATCTCATTTTCATTGTTACATTTCATATTTTCTTTGCATCATTCAACTGTTACATTGACATATTTTGTGTCTTAATGTAAGTTGAATTTAGATAATTCTTTATTCATTGCATTATCTGCATCTTAGTATCATTCAACTGTTACATTGATATATTTTGTGTCTTAATGTAAGTTGAATTTAGATAATTCTTTATTCATTATATTCCATATTATCTGCATCTTAGTATCATTCAACTGTTGCATTGACATTTTTTGTGTCATAATGTAAGTTGAATTTAGATCAAATCCTATTCATTATATTCCCTATTTGCATCTTAGTATTATTCAACTGTTACATTGGAATATTTTGTGTCATAATGTAAGTTGAATTTATTAAGCCTTATTTCTTTAAGTTATTCAACACCTTATTATTTCACTCTCATGTAATAGTGAAAGTTGAATTTCCATTACCATTTCATAATCACGAGCACCCCTCGTCGTTATCATTCTATACATTTTTCATATGGAAGTTGTATTTCCATAGCGCTGCGCCATTGTTATATCACTTGTTCACACCATCATCTCACATTTTTGTATTTCTCTGCTTTTCATATGAAAAGGGAAAGCCTTTTCAATTCAATAGTTATAAATAATTGCACTTGTATTTGATAATTTCCCAATCATGTATTACATTACTCACGCCTAGGTTAGTCTACACATTCCTGTCTATGTTCTAATGATTGTCTGATTTATTTCACTGCAATCAAAGGTGCATTTCAGGATCAATGATCGTAGATTAATTAAAGGTTGTACCCACTCACATTAATTAGTGCTTCATTTCCATCCACTGTTTAACTACTAACATTGTTTTGTTGTTATCACCTTGTTCAGTCTTAAACATGGAGTTTAAGCAGGAAGAACTTGGTGATATTGTGGATTTGTTGCATAAGTTGGGATTACAACCCAAGACTATGGAACCTCAAGAATTGAAAACATGGATCCAGGACATGGCTCACCAAGAAGGACCACTATTGCCGAGCAAAGTGTTAGCTCCTCCTGAGCAACAGGACATCCTGGACAAATCACAAGTCACAACCAAGCCACAAGTCACAGCCTCAGCTACACCTCCCTACCCCAAGATTCCTTCCTTCAGTGGAGACACCCAAGGAAAAGATGCCTCCTATGACCTGTGGGTTTATGAAGTGGAGTGCCTTCAGCAGACGTCTGCTTACAGTGCTGCAGTACTGGACCAAGCCATAAGACACTCGTTGAAGGGAGAAGCTGCTCGTGTAGCTATGCGACTAGGACCCAAGGCAACAGTTCAGGAACTTCTGAAGAAACTGAGGAGCATCTATGGAACTGTACAGCGGAAGGGAGCCCTCCTGGCTCAGTTTTATAGTGCTTCACAAGTAGAGAATGAAGACGTTGCGTCTTGGGGATGTCGCTTGGAGCATCTTCTATCCAAGGTCACGGAGCACCATCACATTCCACTATTGGAGCAGGACGAGATGCTACGGAATATGCTTTGGACTGGCCTACGAAGCTCTCTGAAGACGATATCAAACTACAAGTTTGACTCCATCTCATCCTTCGACGAGCTACGCATTGCACTCAGGGAGATAGAGTTTGATATGAGACAAGGGAAGGAATCACAGCCGCCAACAAAGAAACAGTCTGCTGCAGTAAAGATGGCTTCTCCATCAGAGACTATCACAAAGTCGGACCTGGAGAATCTTGCCACAGCAATACAGCAACTAAGAACTGAAGTCACTGAGATCAAGGACAGACAGCAACAACCGGCTCAGGTGTACCAGCATCAAGCTTCATTTCCTCCACAGACACCAGGATACGGAACTAGGAGCAAACGAAGAGGACGAGGTAGAGGACAAGGATATGAACCTAGATATCCTCAGTTACCTTATGTAGTGTACCAACCCCAGGATGCGCCTCAAGCTCAAGCTACAGCTAGTTCCCAAGCTCCAGTTCCATCTCAGGTGCAAGAGCCACAAGCTTTCTACAACCAACCTGGTCAACAACCTTATGAATTTGTACAACAGGAGGACACATCTTATCCAACTCAGCCTCCTTGGAGACAGAATGAGGTAGTCTGTTATCGTTGTGGATATGCTGGACATGTAGCAATTGGATGTAGAGTGAGACTGGACCACCAACGCCGTCCTTTAAACTGGCAAGGGCCTATGGGAAGGGGTCACCACTAGGCTGTCTACAGGACCCCAACAGGATACCGGAAGGACTCGTTGGACACGCTAATGAAGCTGAGGTTATCATCGACGGTAAGCCAGTGCAAGCTCTTCTTGACACTGGAGCAACTGTGTCCATTATATCTGAAGGATATTATCAGGAGCACCTCGCACATCTACCCTTGGAGCCACTTGGAGATATCCTTGACATTGAGTGTGCAGGAGGTGAAGCATTGTCATACAAGGGATTCGTGAGAGCTGAACTCTCTATACCTGGAGGAGGAACAGACAGTGAGACATTGTCATGTTTATTCCTAGTTGTGCCCATCACAAGGTACAGTGTTCGAGTTCCTGTACTTCTAGGTACCAACATTCTGAATTGCCTACTTGACAAGTGCAAGCAAAACCATGGAGTCAAGTTTCTACAGAAAGCTCCACTACACACGCCATGGTATTTAACGTTTAGGACCATTGTCATCGAGGCCAAGGAACTTGAACGGAACCAGCATAGACTAGGACTTGTAAAATGTGCTGAGGATAGGAATATCATTATACCTTCGAACAGCAAAGTCACTATTAAAGGTCAGCTAAGTAGAGGACTACGAGCACCCAGGTATACAGCACTCCTTCATCCCTCATCACAAGCAACAATCCCTTCAGAGGTGGATATTGCTCCCACTATCGTCACATATGATCGAGATAACCCTGATGCCATTGAAGTCCACGTGTTCAACATCACCACAAGGAACATTGTTGTTGCACCTAGAGCTGTACTGTGTGAACTTCAGCCTGTCACTCTACAGGATCCTCCGACTGGTAGACCCATAGATGAACATACACTGTTGGACCAGATTGAGATAGAGGATCAAGACTTAACTCAGGAACAGAAGGAGCAAGGACTTGATGTCATCTTAAGGTTTAAGGATATCTTCTCCAAGAATGATGAAGATCTTGGACACTCTTCTACAGTGAAGCATAGGATTGAACTGACGGATGAGCAACCCTTCAAACAGCGTTACAGGCATATCCCACCCGGGATGTTTGAAGAAGTGAAGTCCCATCTTCATCAACTGCTTTCAGCTGGAGTAATCAAGAACTCTCATAGTCCATGGGCCTCAAATATTGTTCTTGCAAGAAAGAAGGATGGGAAACTGCGCGTCTGTATTGATTTTCGCGAGCTTAATCAGAGGACAATAAAGGACGCATATGCCATTCCAAGGATAGAAGATCTGTTAGAATGCCTTGAAGGAAATCACTACTTCTCTGTATTAGACATGAAGTCTGGTTACCATCAAGTTGAAATCGAGGAGAGCCACAAAGAACGGACGGCCTTTACTGTAGGACCTCTTGGATTCTACGAATTCAACAGAATGCCATTTGGACTATCCAATGCACCGGCCACATATCAGCGTCTCATGGAACAGTGCCTTGAAGGACTCCATCTAAAGATCTGTCTCGTCTATATTGATGACGTCATTATCTTCTCTAAGACCCACGAAGAGCATGTCAAGCGTCTTGAATTAGTTCTGAAGAGACTCATCGATTCTGGACTCAAGTTGGCACCTAAGAAATGCAAGTTCTTTCAACGTCGTGCCAAGTATGTAGGCTATATAGTATCCGAGAACGGCATTGAGACAGACCCAGACAAGATTGACAAGATTGTTAAGTGGCCTCCACCTACAAATCCGGAAGAAGTAAGGAAATTCCTTGGTTTTGCCGGTTACTACCGCAAGTTTGTTAAAGATTTCTCGAAAATTGCCAGACCCCTGTCTCAACTGATGCCTACAGACAAGAGATCCAAGAAGCGTGCCTCGAGCACAAAGGAATGGCAATGGGGAGAGGAACAAGAGAGATCCTTCCAAGAACTGAAGACAAGCTTAATAAGTCCACCAATTCTTGGATATGCCGATCACTCCCAACCATTTGAACTGCACACGGACGCAAGTGGACAGGGTCTAGGAGCAGTTCTTTATCAGCACCAAGATGGACATCCACGTGTCATTGCTTATGCCAGTAGAGGATTGAGACCATCAGAGCGGAATTATTCTGCACACAAGTTGGAATTTCTGTGTTTGAAGTGGGCAATAACTGACAAGTTCCACGACTACCTCTACGGCCATAGCTTCACAGTGATGACAGATAATAACCCCTTGACATATGTACTGACAACAGCCAAATTGGATGCCACAGGACATCGCTGGTTAGCGTCCTTGTCGGATTACAACTTTACTATCCACTACAGATCAGGCAAGGCAAACACAGACGCAGATATCCTGTCAAGGCTACCAAAGAAGGAAGAATCAGAAAAGGTCAACCTGGAATCGATTAAAGCCATCTGTGATGCAATCCAAGTACCAAGCCTTATTGAGAGTCTCAGGATGTCAGCATCGGAGATCACAGGAGAGGAAGACATCACTGATGAGAGGTGTGACTTCAATGCCAGAGACTGGAGACGGGCACAGGCTAAAGATCAAGAACTTGGAATCATCATGGACCATCTCAGAAACAGGATGAAGCCGGACAGGACCAAGTTTATTGGAGTTCCAGGTATGACCAAGCTGCTGAAGCACTTTCATCAACTGGAGTTAAAGCGCGGAGTCCTGTATCGTGTAGTGAAATCAGCAGACGAGACTCTTGAACAACTGGTTTTACCAACAAGATGCCGCCAAGCTGCACTTAAGAGTCTACATGACAACATTGGCCACCCTGGAAGAGACAGGACGCTTTCATTAGTCAAGGAGCGGTTCTACTGGCCAGGAATGAACAAGGATGTTGAGGAACATGTACAGCATTGTGTCCCATGTCTTAGGAGAAAGACACCTACTGGAGGAAGAGCGCCACTTATTAACATCCAGACCTCACAGCCACTAGAGCTTGTCTGCATGGACTTCCTCACACTGGAACCATCTAAAGGAGGACAGGAACATGTGCTAGTAATCACCGATCACTTCACCCGCTACGCCCAAGCATATCCAACCAGGAACATGACGGCAAGAACAACTGCAGAAGTGTTTTTCAACAACTTTGTGATTCACTATGGGATTCCCCAACGCATTCATTCGGACCAGGGAGCCAATTTTACAAGCAAGTTAATGCAAGAATTGTGTTCCTTGTTACAAATTAAACAGTCCAGGACAACTCCTTATCACCCAATGGGAAATGGAATGTGTGAGCGTTTCAACAGGACGTTGTGTAACATGCTTGGGACCCTTCAGCCGGACAGCAAGAAGAACTGGAAAGCACACGTTGGACCTTTGGTACATGCTTACAATTGTACAAGGCATGAATCAACTGGATTTGCTCCGTTTTTCTTGATGTATGGTCGCCACCCACGTCTTCCTGTTGATGTTGCTTTCGGACTAGACATGGAGCCAAGCAAGTCCAAGACCACAGCAGCCTACACAAAGGACCTAAAGCAACGGCTATCACAAGCTTATGATATTGCCTCCTCCACAGCAAAGAAGTCCCAGAAGAAGCAGAAGGTACATTACGACCAAAGAGCCAGGGCAGCTGTGTTAGAAGAAGGAGACAGAGTTCTTGTGAAGATCGTAGCTTTCGACGGACGACACAAACTTGCAGACCGATGGGAAGAGGATGTGTACGTGATTCTTGAGCAACCCAATCCATCCATACCAGTTTACACAGTTGGGAAGGAAAGTGGAGAAGGCAAGAAGAGGACACTACACAGAAATCTATTGCTTCCAATAGGTTTTCTGCCCCATCAGTACGCAACATTACCAGCATCCAAGACCAGGAAGTCTTTGGATTCAGTGCCAAAGGACATTCAGACTATATCCGACGGCAACACAGTCAGCATCTCCGAGGACGGAAGTTCAGAGGAAGGAGAGGAGGAAACAGTGTTGGTCTCCGCCTACTCATCGGACAGTTCAGGGTCAGCTTCTGCGCTAGCTGACAGGCCACCTGAAGAGGAACCAGTTGCCGCAGAGAATCAGGACGAGGTTCAGGTCGATGGAGAGGAAGAGGCAGGAGCAACACAGGAAGTTGGTCAGGAGCAGCCAGCAGAAGATCCTCCAGCTGAGCCTGTGGATGTACCACCAGACAGAGAAGTTGCTGAGCAAAGGGCAGCCCCGACACCACCACCGCGGAGATCCCTCAGGGAACGACGGCCACCGGATTGGTTAAGAAGTGGGGAATATGCTCTATCAGCACAGACACGAACAGCACCGGACTGGCTCACACGAGCTAATTTCCTGACGTCACTACTACAAGATGGGATGCTCGAGAGCCAGCCAGCCAACGTCAGAGAAGCTATGCTCGATATCATCACTGGCAAGAAATGACGTGGACGTCATTTTCATAGTGGGGGGAAGTATGTGGCAGATGTATTTTATTGTAAATAAAGTATTTTATCTCATTACCATACTCTCTTTTTATTTATATTGTTATTTAGCACAACAAGGGTTAAGCCTTTAGAGTGTAGTCTTCTCTTAAACCTATTACATAACGTAACCAAGCCAGGACGCTTCTCTGCTGATTGGTCTTACTAACTTCATGCACATTTCAAGTCATTCTGCACAGCTTCTTTACACTGACCAGACAGAATTACAGACAGACAGAACAATGTGATTTTGAGGTTAGTATATATATTATTAGTATAAAATTATATTGCATTTAACCTTTGCAGTATGTTTTATTGTAAAAGTAAATCTATTTATCATAATTTAAATAGATATTCATAAAGTATAGCAGGTAAGTGTGCTATACATATAAACCAAATCTTAAACTATATACCTAAATAAGTATTGTTCTTTATTCTTATCTTTACTATCCTTTTTATGAACGTTTGAGATGAGAGAGTGTGTTTTATATAAGTGGCTATATTTTAACTATTTGTAGGTGTAAATATAAGTGATGTGGAAGAAATGCTTTTGATAAGTTATATCGTTATTATTAATACATTCCATATAACCTTTACCTAATTGCAATGATTTTTACTACAGCGTGATTCCCCATAAATTCCACTACGCTGTTATCAAGTTGGGTGCACCCTTGTACCACCCACAGGGTATGTGTACATGTATATTTATATCTTGTATATAACTTATCATTACGTGTTATTCGTAATGATCATGAATATGTATATACATTGTTATTAATTGTACTACATGCATGATAGTATAATATTATAATATATCGTATCATCTTTATTGAAAGGTAGTATCATTGCATTATGTGTAATGATGTAAGCATAAGTTATATGTACAATGTATGATCTAGACAATGCTATTATAGTATGCATTGAGTAACTGAGGCATTAAACTAATGTATCCATATGTTTCATTATAAGTGTGGAATATGTATTAAGTGTTTTAAATATATGATGTGTATTATATTATTGTATTCATTGTTACAGGGTGTTGAACTCCCACTTCCATACCATAAAACGAAATAAACGTCTCACACCCCAGCAGAGTGTTTTCATCTTATACGAGACACATTGACCCTGCTACATATATATATATAATCATTCAAAGTCTAACCTGAAGAAGCCATCATGGCAGAAAGCGCTTGTTAGCAAATGTACCTAATTCTTCTACAATAACATTATTTAATTTATATAATATTCATTACCGACTATGTTATCCAATTCAGCTGAGTGTGTGCACGGAGATCAGCGTCAGATCGGGATCCTGTCCAACATAGGAAGTTGCGAGAATTTTATCGCTTCCGGTCTGCACCAGTGTTATGTACAGAGCGTAGAGGTCTCGTGCTGTACTTCCTGTGCAGAAAGCAGACATGATAGTCCAGGTGGGTTGGATAGGAATGGCCGAATATTGTCGTCTGTATTCTAAAGCATGGATGTTACATCACTACCGGTCGGTTTCAATCGTCGTCGTTTGTTGTGTTGTTCTCTTATCTAAAAGCAAGTTTGACTTTAAATGCAATTCCCCTCACCACGTTTTTCCATTGGTTAACGATTTAAAGCTATTTTTCTTCATTAACCTCAACCGTTCTTGCCTTAATAATCGAAGCGACGTTAAAATTTCTTTCGATCTTTAGATTCTACTTTAATGCCATGTTTATTCAATACATATGAATGTATCTAGACATTCTTGTAGGTCAGGAAAGTGGACTCATGAGTTTTATTTTAGTAAAGAAGTCTCTTAGGTAGAATCTTCTCGCACCGGTCTCAATCAGTGGTATGTGTAAACCCTTCTGCATTTCATCATCTTTTCTTTGTAAGCTCTTCAGACCTAACCTGTAACTTGATAGTCCAATCAGAAATAATCTGGAGGTTACAACTAATCGTCGATGAGCGTCCATTTTGATAAAGTGAAGCTAAGCTTAAATTAATCTGTTATATAGACCGGGGAGAGTGTTCAATTGTATCATCCACCAAATGCTCTTCAAATTTCATGATGAAAGCTAAAAACCTTTGACCTCCTAATCATTCTAATCTTTACTTACTTTTGACACCAATCAGACTGCTACTATGGCGACAGAGTGAGCATCGTCCCCAACTGCAGCTACAGTGATTGTCTCCTGAACATCAATGACACGTCCTACCTCAGTGCGTGTTGTGACACTTGTAGGAACGTGTCGACACGTACAACACTCTCAGACATGTCCACAGTATCGAGTACAAGTACAATTTCTTCCCTCAACACATCAACTTCTTTGTTATCGGCGAAAGATTCAGGTACAAAATCGTCTAGACACATCCTTTGTTAAAGGGGCTTAATGTTTCGATACTCCACAATAAATTAACACTGGAATTTTCATCAAGAAATTTCGAACACAAATTTTCCACTCTTGATAGGAATAATCTAGTCAAAATACTGCGTAGATTAGCCTTCCATACCTCATTAAAGATATTTTACCACATGCTATGGTCTGACAATGAGGAAACTGGGTTCCAATAATCTAAATTAGGACCCCCTCCCCTTTAACGCTAGCCAAGGCTAAGATCAGTTCTAAATTAGGACTCCCTAAAAAGAAAGCATATTTTATATGGCTAATTATGATCAATTTGTATCTATATGTATATAACCTATATAAATAGTATTAAATTGCCTTGTATATTCTTTCAAAATCTATTTTACCATAGTCTCTCATAACCCTTAAAGGGTGGCTCACTTTTATGTTATTTTATTGTATATGAATATGTAGTTTTGTGAGGTGAGACTCGAATAAACCATCTGTCTGTCTGTCTGCCCTAACTTTTAACCCTAACCTAAGACTAAGATTATTCAAATTAGAACTCGGTTGGTATCATGAAATGTCTTGCCCTGATAATGCCTTAAATTAGTAAAAATCACTCGTAAAAGTTTTTCACTTATAACTATCTGCTTTAACATCAATTTGTCTGGATTAGTTCCCTAAACATTTCGGAATTAAATTTCTAGGCTTTCCGTCAAATTCTCCTGCAGCAGACATATATATAAAAGTTAATTCCTACATTACATTACCAAATCGGACAATCAACAGGATTGTCATTTAAGGATTAAGGATTAAACAACTTCATTATATTGAGATGAGACGCAACACTATAACGGCGTTAGTATATACAATGAATTTTCAGATCCTTATCAAAAAAACTTCTGAAAGAAGTTACTCTCACGTTAGTAAAGATTACGGTTAAACACGTCTGTGAAGAGTCATCTCACAATTCCAGATGATGACCTGGCTGTGGGTCTGGGAGTGGGCCTCTCTCTCTTCTTACTCCTTATAACGTCTATCCTGGCTCTACTACTGCTCTACAAGAAGAAACTGTACAGAATTAACCCAGGTGATGAAGACGAACGAAAACAAGAAGAACCATCTGACCAACCATGTCTGGGGAACAATCATCTGATTGTACTTCAAAATCGTGCACCTTCTTCCACCAACCCCCCGATATAGTATAGCAGGAGCCTATAGCGGTTTTGTGAAAGGGGACCCTGGGCTTTGTTCTACTGTTCAGATAATGAAAGTATTCGGTTTATCAATACTATTCGTAAAAACATTGACAGTTTCTTTCTTTTTTTGATATGATATACACAAGTCAGCTTGTCGACCATAGATCTCTGGCTGATTCTCTGTTCAGATTATGAGGAGAATATCCACATGTAAAACCATGTTCTCACGCTCCACGAAAAACGAAACGTAAAAGTGATTTTGACTTTTGGACTCGTTGAAAAGCAGCAAAAACAATGCAACAATAATATTTACTTCCATAACAGCATTGTTGTGTGATTGTTTACAGCTACAGGGAAAAACGGGACACATTTTAATTTTTTCGTTTGTTTAAGAAGCATGAGGAAAACATTTCAACAACTCTCAGATAGAAGTAAACCCAAGAGCATGAAGTATTCCTTTGCCATCAAAGGCATATGTTGTTTCACATTTTGTTGAATGGAAATGAGGCTATCGTTATGCCACAAATCAGAAGCGGAAACGAAAACGTCGCCATAGGTCGAATTGAAACCGTGAAGTCGCACCTTTTGTTGCCTTTTTGGTCAGTTCCTGCTGATCAATTCCCCCTAAAAGAGTCCGAGCTGCGAGAACCTCAGAGTTACGAGTCAAGCCCAGGATCCTTACATCCATGTCATCCATTTAATACTGGTTGAGGGACTTTGACAAAAATAGGTACATCAACAACGCCCTCGGATGTCAATTGACTCCGAGTGTTGACCGACAGAGGGAGTTGTGCCAGCAATATACACGTGCACCATGCGTCAGGGTGTTCTACTTTACCAATTCTAACGTTAAAATCTTGCAATGGCCTTTTAATATAAACACAAGAATTGACCCCTATGGAACACTAATGGAAAAATATCGTCTGACATCCACCTCAACGTCACATTTCGTCTTCATCTACATCTGCGAATGTCACTCACATTGGATGAAGTTTGGGGAAGAAACTTTAAAAGTGATTTCATCGAATTATCAAATCCTTGCCGGTAGGATGCCAAGAAAGTATAACTAGAAATGGTAGCCAAACAGAGTACTGACTTTGACGCCACCTTATGGACTAATGAAGATAATATCACAACAAAGTTACCTTATTGTTGGCTTACGTTTGTCTATACACATGTGAATTTTCACCTTCTTACCCCATAGATTATATGATATATTGCATCTTGAGGTTAAACAATAAATTATTTGAAAAATTATTTTTGCGTTTATTTTTCTGAAGAGTGTCCAATTCTCGGAAGAATACTAAAATCTTGGCCATTGAGAAAGATGAGAAACAGATTAAACTTTCAAAAAATGATAATCCAGAAACCATTTCTAAATTATTTCGTATGAGGAATTAACGAACAACCTCAAGCCATTGCGCCTACGCAGAAATTGAATATAGGTAATAAAGTAAAACGAGGTAGTCTTATGTCTGGGACGTTCCTATGTTTGCCTTATTTCCGGGATGTTCGTTTCGTGGAATCAACATTGAACTTATGTTTATACTACTGAACTCTCAAATTAAAATACAACTTGGTATCCTTAGTTAGCTTTTTTATTCTTGTCATATGATAGGCATCGTGTGAATTAGCTCTTTATATATGTATAATAAAGACACATTATTTTTTCAAAGAAACCCTTATACAATTTGGAAACTGAAGCACTGCTATTTTCAATGACTTTAAAATGAAAAATTTACTTCTGTAACACTGATTTTCATTTAATTCATTTTGTCATCATTTATTCAAGTTCTACAAAGAACTTGAACTCCTACAAAGAACTTGAACACCAGTATGTTCCTTTCGTCGGCAGTCATAGAACAACTTTTGTCGCGCACATACACAGGAGATGAAAAGAAAGCTGTCACCATTTTGTAATGATTCTGTAAAGCAATAGAAGAGGAAACAGAGTTTTAAAATTAAATGTCATATAAATAAACTATTCCGAAACAGAGTTTTAAAATTAAATGTCATATAAATAAACTATTCCGTGAAACATTGAAAACACCTAAATTTAACAATTGTATAACCATTTTAACACTTTTACAATCCAAGATCAGCAAGGGTTGAATATTCGTTTTCAGGTATTCATTTTCATTATCAAAGCCTTTTAACTAGTCAAATGCTTTTTTGGCAATACAAATGTTATCCTGTGTTTCAATAGGCCCAAAGCGCACTGTCCGATCGAGAGAGAAAATCGTTTGACGACGTCACCTTAAGGCTATTTCAGTCTTGATATAGAACCTGCAATGACGCAGTTTATAAAGCATTCAATCAGTGACGAACCGTGCGATGTTTACAATCGCCGTCAAGCCTTAAAACTGGGCCTAGATTATCGAAGCTCTCTTAGTGCTTTGATACTCGTAAGTACTAAGTACCATCCATTAACATTTGCCTACGACCAACAAATACTGGATACTAATTTGGCCTTCGCACGGTCTTCTGTCATATGTAAAATGTTGTAGTTAAGGTGTCAGTATATGTCCACTAGGCCTTCCAACATATAAACGGTCTTCTGATGCATAAAGCATGCTAAATGCCGACAAGTTGAACATATTCTATAAGAGATAGCGCAAACATCTTAGCAATCATCTTAGCAATCATCTTAGCAAGCTAATACAGATCTGCACGTTGCGAAGAATTAATGTTTTTTTGTTATTTGATTGCATAAATTTCCCCTCACCCCTTTTGTATACGTTTTGTGTTTTCTATCGAGGGTATTCGTTGCCTTATTTCTTTACATTTGATAATGCTCACGTTTTTCTCATATAAGTTTTGTTAGTTTTAAGTTGTTATTTTCATAGAGGTCATGGCCATTATCGTTTATTTGCAGTATTTCTAACTCGGTGTCACGTACCTAGTCTAATGTTTTCCAAATTTCGCATTTATTGATCGTGAATATTTATTCAAATTAAGAAATACAAAAGCGTAGAGTTCGACTCTGTCTATACACATTTTAATGTCTATGTCCATTCTTTAAAACGAAATTTCAAACTCTCTTTTGATCGCAAATCCGAAGGCTTATTATAGTCTAACATTTTGTCTAAAACAATGTATGCATGTTTCTTGGAAATATTTACTTTTTTGTTAGGTTTATGTAAACATAAAAGAAATGTTTCATTCATTATAACAAATATGTCCTTATAGACTCATTTGTTACTTATTGCAAATTAACAAAATTTTGAATATTTAGAGATTAAAATCTTTTCGGTACATTTTTGTCTGTTTTTTTTCATTTATTGCTGAATTGTCTTTACAACTTCCGTACTTCTCATTATAGTCATACGTTTTACATACCTTTTATTTAACATTTCTGTAAAAGAAATAAATTCATAGAACAAATCTCGGTAATAAACATTAAAATGAAAAATCCGCTTTAGAGAAGGGAATGTATTTTGACGGAATCAATGTAACACTGGTAAAATTATAATACATTTAATCGAGAATTCCAAATTCCCAAATGTGAGGAACCAAAGTTATTGGAGAATGATTTTCTCACATAACCAAATCGTTGAAGGCCCCTTATATCTAACAAACCAAATCATTAATGGTACTACTGTACAATTCATACCGTTCAAACCCTCATTTACAAAACAATTAATTTTCAATTCATCCGCTTTTTTAAAAATCCATATCAAGATGGTAAATGTCCTCTACATATGTAGTTCAAAATTAACAAAAATGTTTATGATTTATGTAACATCAAAGGCAAAATACACATTAATAGCACATAATAATTACATACATATGGGGCGTAAGACATACATATTTTAAAAAATAATGTACAAAATTAGATTAAAAGCAATAGTAGATTCAGGATACAGAATTGTGACCACGATGTAAGAGACATTAAACAAGCTTTTGAATTTAGTCAAATTAATTCCATGTTAGCGACATCTTTCCGCAATGTTTCGCAATGTATTGTATCGCAATGTATTATCTTACAATAAAAGACAGTCATTTTTATTAATTGTTGACTGAAAGTAGTTATTGATGGTCGGAATAGGGAAGACTATCATTGGCGAGATAAGGCTTTGCAAAATCTAATCTCTAGTTAAAATATCTTGGACTCTTCCAAACAAATTGTTATATTTCGTGAAGACTGTTCCACTCTGTTATGTCAGCCGTCCCTCTTGCTTTCATCTTGTGTATAACCACAGATGTAACACAGACAGTCACCAGCACACTCACTCCCACCCCAACACCGACACCGACTTTCATTGAATCTGAAGAATAGATAAAACATTTGCATACAACATTACGGTTTCGAATATGACATATATCATATGATATGAATTATGATAAAGACAACGTATTGATATTGGGATTTTAATAATACTTACAGAAGAGGAATTAAATAGGTCTCATCAAAAAAAAAATCATAAACAATATATTTATGGTAGCGAAATCATGCTCATATCAGTCCAGAAAGTTACTTTCGTTGTAAGAAAGCCACCATTATTGTAATTAAACATATATATTGTAATATCAGAGATGACTTTTCAATATGAAAATTGATAAAAACAAATACTTTTTTGTAATGTAACATTTTCTCCGTGTTAAATTGTTTGAACTCTTTTCCAAATAATTTGACATTGAACTCAAATTTAAAAGTACAATTAGAACAACCTGTGAATGGTGAATAGGTCTGTTCTGACGTGCTCTTCTCGGTTGTTTGATGTTTCTCTGACGTCACGCCTACTCCCGTTTTAGCTGATGACATCTCTTTAGTCACGTGACTTCCTGCAAAGACTGTTGACGACCCACTGGTGAATGTCGATTTTTGACTCTGCGACGACGTTGACGAAGAGGACGAAGTGGAGACAATCCTGCTTGAAAACGATACCGAGGTTGATGGCGATCTTCCTGTTGTCGTTGTTGTTGTTGTTGACACTCTAGTTGTTGATGATGTAGTTGGTGTTGCTGATGAAACTATTGTCGTAGTTGCTGCGGTAGTTGGTGTTGAAGAAGCCATACTTCTGAGTGTTGTTGAAGGCGTTGTAGAAAAAGGAAGGGTTGTGGTAGGGGTGTTAGTTGTTGATGCTGTTGTTGTGATAGTGGGAACGGTAGCCGTTGTTGTTGTAGTAATAGGAATAGAGGCAACGGTTGTGGTGGCGGCGATAATAGAAGTAGTAACAGGTGTTGAAGTTGTAGATGTGGTTAATGTAGTTGTTGTTACTGATGAAGCAGTAGAAGTTGTAGATGGGGTTGATGTAGTTGTTGTTACTGATGACGCAGTAGAAGAGTAGGTAGTTGCAGTTGTAGTAGAAGTTGTTGGAGCG
Organism: Phorcus lineatus; assembly: GCA_921293015.1. NCBI lineage: Eukaryota > Metazoa > Mollusca > Gastropoda > Trochida > Trochidae > Phorcus > Phorcus lineatus. The sequence continues at coordinate 38,583,833 of OV121097.1, forward strand.
GAAGTAGAAGTGGTTGTTGAAGTAGATCTACTTCGAGCGGAAGTAGTTGTAGTGAATGAAGTGGTCATCTCGGAAGTCAATGCCGTTGATAGAGATGAGGTGGTTGTCCGGAAACCAGCACATGTTTCGCAGCAGGTATCCCTGTATGACGTCACATTACATCCCGTCAGTTCGCAGTCGGACTGCACATAGTTGTTGTCACCGTATAGGCACCCTAGATTCACAAACAATTATAGAGGATAGTTTAGTAGTGCAAAGGATATGTTATCAACATGGGTGGCTTAAATCAAAGCTGATGTTTTCAAAGGAAGACTAAACAATGTATCATTCTTAGGTAGGGTCATTATAGTGTAATTGACGGCTCTTTATGTGCTTTCAAATAATTTTACGTCAATTTGTTTAAATTTTCTCTTTGTTTTGTTTTCTTAAAAATGTCATTACCAACACAAATGGAAGCAAAGGGTACACTTGATAAATACGAGTTTCAAGATAGTATGAATTAGGGCCAACACTTTGAGATTCATTTTACTTTATGAATAGTCTGACAGTGTCTCGGTTACATGATGTCATTGCACTCGATATACAGTGTATACCGTAAGGAACTACCAAAAAAGCGAGCTCACATCGATGTAATAAATCATTTTACGGTATTTTTCAACATTAACGGTTGATAATATAGAGAAACCACTCAAACTCGGATATGGTTGTAGTCAAGAAGGCCTTTAACTTCTGTGAATACCCAGATTTTTCTTCCTATCAGGATTTACAACATTCCCATATCATCGTTACCATGGTTTCTCCTAAAAATGAGTATATTTTCTGACTGAATGGAATGTGTTGTTTTAGAATGCGGCCGATGAAGTATAATGCAAAAGTGAGTGAGTGAGTTTCAATCATTAGCGGTCATTGCGAGTAAACGCGGTGTATGTCATGAATTTAAAACTGGTTTCTCGAATCCTTACCTTTCTTGTCATTTCATTTCATGAAAGTGGGTTTACTAGGATTTTTATCTTTATAAGATCAGAATTACCTTCGTCGCTCCCAGATATGTTCTTGCAAGACTGGCAGCAGATTGGCTGGATATTTTCGTAGTAACAATAGTAGGGATAGTATAACGTCACCGTGGCGCAGTCCACTCCTCCCTGATTTCCATGTACACACACATCTGGGGGTAATATATAAGATATAAATATCTTGTGACGCATTTGAAGACAAGACCCGTCACATTGAAATGATTTTGATTACATAAATTTTGTATAATAAGAACTTATAATACAGAATTAGTCATAAATTTGCTAAAGATTAGTTATGAAATGTATTTCATCTCAATTAAAGATTCGAATTTGTAACATTGTCTATCAAATGACAATTCGCTCCTTCTCTTACCAGCGTCGAAGAATGGATATATACAAAAATGTCCTTAAACATTCTTCAAATGCATTTAAAGTTAGTGTAGTAATAAGAAAAACTTTTTCATGACTTCCAGGCGAGAAAAGTTGAAAAAATAGTTTTCATACAAAACATTTGTTCTTTTACTAATGCACTCTCGATCATCCAGGGCACAGAAATCTAAAGAGTTGTAACCGATTTACTCCACCTTGCTTCTACCTATTCAACCTAACTTTTAATGTTTGGGATTATCAAGTACATGTCTCTACGTTGGGAAATATAGCCTACCAATGAAAATGCTATTAAGGTAAATAGTTTTTAACATTGTGATAGGGTCCACTTATGTACATAGTTAGTAAAGATCTAACTCAAAAACTAACTGTCAACAGGTCAGGTATGGTGTTTCATAACTTTCTTTGGAAATAGCAGCAAAAGCCATGAATGGACCAATGCTTGTAGTGATTATTTATCAGAACGTGTACCCTTGGTATCTAGAATTGTCACTAACAACATAATTACCATCTGTGATGGGAGCATCTTCGGAAAAAACGCATTCTCCAGACTCACACCACTGTTCGAGAAAATAAATAACCATCAATTTATATATTTAGATTCAGAAGTATATGTGTGTTCTATGAAAGATATACGATTTGTCGTAAGTGTTTGATGAATTTGATCTTGATTTGATAAACATGTATATTAAAAAATTTTACTTCACCAATCATAACATATATGATTTCTTATAGTTAAAAAGCTGTTCGAGCAAAATATTTGTAGAAAATCTGTCAATTTTGTTTTTCTGTATCACGCCATTATACTTATATAATAGACAAAATGTAATAGTTTTTGCCTATTAAGGCGTCTGAATATATATGTATGTACCATAGGCCAATCTATAAGTGCAAATTAAGATTGATTGACTACCACTGGTAAAAAACAAACACACTGGTTACATTGATACAGCATAGGCTTTATAATTTATAGACACAGAAAACATTGAAATAATACGCATGAATAGAGGTGAGAGTCTTTCCGTAATGATCAGCAATATACTCGGTCTGGTTTAATAAGATTTTAATTTGTAAGCAGATACCTACCAAAAATATTTAACTTGAAGATAACAAGCTCCAGAACGAATTTTCCTAATATATGCTTCATAGATAATTTCAGCAATTGTTTTTCAAAATAACAAGGTTACTACATGTCCCTTCGAAAGAAATAGCATATTGATGTGTTTGGTTACTGATGTGATATGCATTTAAGGTGATAAATTTGCATATCAGTCTAAATTTCGAATCGTAAGAGTTGGATAAATGACTCAAATTCTCATCTTCCAACATGATCTTAGAGAATAACCGTTGTTTAAATACAAAAAAATCACCGGTAGGGAGGCAACATTAGTAACCGTCAAAAACAAATAGAAGACATGACATGACTCATTTTCCTTTGACAGATACGTGAGAATATTTTCATACCTGAAGTTACAGCAACAATTGATCTGTTGGATACAGTCCCCCTCATTGTGCAAAACAAAATTATGAAATTTTGGATTTATGCATTTCTTTGGTTGCAACTGATTGAAGTCGATGCTGGCAGATCAGCTTAGAATTATCCAAAGTATTTAATCAAACTTCATGTCATATCACCTAAGATATAATATGCATACTTAGTTAGAAAGTCTATGTCTTTTTCAAGCAATTTAAAGACATAGGAATGTCATCCAGGTAACACAGGGTTGAATGTTCATATACGCTTCACAAATCATCATGAAACTTTTTACTCAAATTAGCTACCCTTGTTTTTTGTTATGAAACAATAACCCAATGAAACGGATTGATACGAGATGCAGAAATTTATATTTGGTGACAGCGCATTTTCGGAGATATCCCTTCTGATTTAGTCTGAACACGAAAGTTTGAGCTAAGAGCGAAACTATTCAAAGTTGTATGTAACATATCTTTAGAGAGTCTCGCAAGGCCAATTGACGTGGCATTCTCGTTGGGTTACTCAAATCAAGGGCAGGTAATTCAAGTAAGGGTTTTTCTTATGAAAAGTCCCAGGAATTATGAAGTGAAGAGCATCGGAAAATTCCGATCTGGGAGAGATCCGATAACGTATGTTCAATGCGAATCGCTATTCTCAGTAACAAGAGTTCTTAAACATTATGTCCAGATAAAACAGAGGAACCAAAACGCTATTTGATATTTCAACAAGGTTTCCTTGTTCAGATCTCTTCTGTGCATACCAACCTTCTTATTTCCACAGGATGTTCCCTCACCAGCGTAGAGAAAGTAGCATGCGTCGCTGGGCGGATGGTAGCATTTCAGTCGCTTACATAAGTCCTTGTGGCTCAGTGTATCGGTGTGCTGGAATTACGGGGTGTAAAGCTGAGTCTCGTATGCCGCATTGGTAAGCTTATAATATGGTCAGTGCTGGCGAATGCTGCCTGACTCTTTGGGATGTGGGTTAGAAACGTACAATTTGTGCTATTGCAGAAAGTCGGATTCCTGACAATGTTACACTACACATATACATATAACTAGAATCTACATTTGTACCACGAAAGAAGAGATAAGATAGATAACCATCTTTGTATGTCCTACTTGCGTAGGATGCAGCAATAGCCACTTACTCGCAGAATATGTTTATATAAAATAAAATAAATAGATGTGTAAAGGTGTTACATGCATTTTTACGAAATTGCACAGGAGACGGTCCCCAGATCTTTTAGTTTCATTACCGCTATTTTTTTCATTCTAACGCTATTCTAAAGCGATGGAAACAAGAGATCTATCATACAACAAATGTCGAGCGTGTATGGTACTCACGAAGCAGTAGTACGACTGCGCCCCATACACGAGCCTACATTGAGCATCAGGGTTGTACAACTCCCCGGGGAGAATTCCTGTAACGTTGGTAACGTTATAAGCTGGGAGGGCGTCCTCCAGACAAGACTGGGCTGATGTGTCCCCTCCGCTTTATAAAAGCAAAATAGTTATATTTATTAACTTCGAAATTTTTAACATTCAAGGTGAACTTACTAAGCATGAAAAGTTGCACTCACTGTTTGCGGTGAAAGAAGTAAAAAGGGAGAACAAGAATTACATCTAAAATTGTAGAATATCCTTTAATGGAAAATAAATTAAAAGTCATCTAAGGTGTCTTCTTGTATGATATCATTACAAGTAATATGGGTGAATTGTAGGCTATTCTGTGGCCCTCAAAAAAGGAATATAGAGTATTTTCGAAACGTACATTTTCGAATTTACAAGAGGGCCTTGATGTTACTCTCTACCAAGCTAAGGTCGTTCATACATAGACAATGAATGATTTACAAACATGAAGAAAAAGATGGATAAATGCTAACCTGAGAAGTTGCTGCGTGTAATTAGAGAAGTACTGCACTGAGCAGGTTGAGAAGTAGTAGGGGTTGTTATTCTCTAGCTCGTACAGATCCTGGTAATTAGCCGACATCATGAAGTGGTCGCTACTCGAGCAGTTGTTGTTGACCCCATCCTCTAGTGCCCCCAAACTATCAAATATATAGATGTTGATCAGTATCAAACTTCCCAGGTAAAGTCATAACTCGCTACAGTATCTGTCACTGGGTAATTTAAGCCTTTCTGCATTGCACTGCACATATATGCATGTGCATTGCCCTTGGTCCCCTCATTTAGGTTTCTCATAGGAATCTCAAGTTCACCTGCAGAAGACTAGAGATGGCTAAGAAAACGTGAGGAAATGCAGCAAAACTTAAATAAGTTCTCAAACGTAGACATTGAAATTGACAAACAATCACCTTAGTGTCGATTCGACTATTCAAATGATGAGTGATAATTTTGTCAAGTCGTAAAACGAAGGATTTTACGTACGCATGCCCTAGTCCCTTGGTTGTCGCAGCTGCGTCCAGAGTGAACAGATATCTGTAGTGGACCAGAACCATCGGTTGTGAGTTGGAACTACAAATACTCGACTGGCTTGAAAAATCTGTATAACAGATTTATTATCATTCGTTCAATAAATTAGACCAACCACACTTTGCCTGCAAATATAACGTACATGAAAACAAGAAGACATTGCCATCAACCTCCCCCGCCAGATCGGCTCTCATTTTACTCCTACTGGGCCAAAACAAAAAAAATAGGAACATGGCCGATAACTCAAGAAACAATTATTTCGTTCTTTTTATTTTCAAACCGTTTCAAGGTATAGATACCCTGAAGAAGAGCACCATCTTTGGCTTTCCTATCTTCGACATTTTCTGAGAAAACGGGCCCCTTTTAGGACAGAGTGAAAAACGGAACAAGGGCAATATAACTCCGGGGGAAACAATTACGCGCATGTGATGGTCGAACTCGTACAGGGTTTTGATAAACCGATACCATATTTGGTAATCCTAATTTCAGCGGTTTCTGAGAAAATATTTCCCAACAAACTCACACGGACGGATTCACGGACAGACGGATGAACGGAGCTTAAACCCCATTCCCATCAGCATCGTTTTATGTTATAAAATCAAAATTTACAATGGATGATTTGAAATGACTTATATCTTATTCCGTCTATTTAAGCCAGTAATTAAGTTGGATTATTAAGTTTGCTTATACCAAACAAAAGAAAACGATGTATGTTTAAATGGATTATCTAACAGAAAACATCATACAATGAGATTACATTAATTAAAGCTACGAATGAGCTCGAGCTTTCCCCATAAGAAACTCATAGCAAATAGAAGCAATAAAACATACCAAACAGGTATCCGTTTTTATCGAACGAGTAGAGAGACAGACTGAAAGAGGAAATGAAAAGACAAAAAATGCATTGCAAAACAAAATCAAAATTTAAAAAAGGCATGTAAATAATTTGTTTGGCATGAAACTAGTGTGGTTATAGGCAAATAATTAATAAATAAACGGATGCAAAATAAGTAATACATTAGAACTTCATCAACGACAGGTTTTTTTCCATGAATACCGCGATAAGGATTTTTAGAAGTTCATCTGGAGCCATATTTTTGAAGCTCTCTTAGTGCTAAGATTATCTTAAGCCAATGTTAATGTACATGTATGGTACTTACGATTATCTCAGTTCTAAGTGAGCTTCGAAAATCTAGGCCCTGGTCTCTATAGATATCTATATCTATATTCTATGTCATGTCTATTGTACTTATTGGTAGCATATATCTAAGCTGTTGTAGCATGATTTTTGATACGCTTAATGTCTTCCGAACGATTTCAAAGATTTGATGTGTTTCAATTTTCACTAAAAGAAAGGGTCACCAAAGGTAATGATCTTTTTATAAATAATAGGTATACAGCGTCCAAATTTTGGGTGGTATCCAGAAATATAAGCGTAAAATGAAATTCACCTTTCAAAGGCCACAACAACATCGAAAGACGGAAAGTTGTCGACTGTTGATGTGTAATTCCAGATGGCGCCCAACATCCGGTTACCATCAAGTCGAGTCTCTGACCCCTGACCTTCCCGCGTTCTCTGCACCCATTGGCTCTCCGCTTCATCCTGATATACACACATATTTTGATACAGCTATCACTGCTCCTCCACTTACTTGTATATACATTCTCTATCAATTGCATCCTTTGGATGTGAAAGTCAAAACCCTGCATTTTCAATATATCGGGAGTAATCTTTCAAAGGACCATAAATATATACATATACATATATACATTGTATATATTTAAAAAAATGAAATACTTCAGACGACTATTGCTGTAGATATCATTTTAATGATGACTGGATGCGTCGCATTTCGACTTGTTTACAAGTCTTTTCAACAGTGTGGAGCTTTTACAACATGCCAAATATATATGTACTTAGATATGTACTAAGATAGACAGAGGTTGTTTCTCATTGAGTCTAACCTCGATATCACAGCTACAACTGAAGAAATGACCTCACCTCAATGTAACACCCAACAAGTCTGATGTTGATGTTCGACCCGGCCGATCGGAAGCGAATGTCCACCTAAAATATACAACGTAAATATCATCATTTATTTTACATTTAGAGTGGGGAAACGATATTTTCCCCTTTTTTATTTATAAAAATATTTTAATGTCTCACATAACTCCAAAAGGAGTGGCTTATTTTATAACATATTTCCAAGCATTTATATATATAAATTGATGTAAGACGTAAATAAACTGTCTATCTATCAGCACGGAACACAAATGTTGATGACAATAACACAGCTTGTATTCATCCACTATTAGAGCAGCGTTACAGTTCACAAACTAGTAATGATGATATTATCGCGTTGAAGATGTCGCACCCTCTTCGGATGCACAAAAACGATGACCACCATATCTGCCTTTGAAATTGGGCTGGCTACTGCATTTCTACGTACCACCAACGCTACATCTTGAACCAACATGTAGCTGAATTTTGCTTTTCTACAAAACATATTTCCACCGTATGTTTCAACTGACAAAATAGAGTTTACTTACTGTTTTAAAGAGAAGCGCTATATTGGTATGGATGCCTGTAAGGGCCTCCTCTCTCTTCTCCCTATCTGTGGAGGCCGCCGATCTCAACAAAGCACTGGAATAACAACGTAAGATATTTCTTAGAGTGATGTATATTTACACGGATTTATTTGAGGATCTAAATAATGGACTAATTTACTGAACACTTTAGCGCACATTGCTTAACTAAATCGAGAAAATACTCTTATCGTATGTTTCTAAACGATTTCTCGTGATCGGCGACGAATATCAAACATCCAAAGCAGATTTCATTCGTTCCCAGACGATAAAGTTTGGTGTCATTTTATAACCTTTCACTGACGGCAATCGGATACATATATGCAAACCGTGAAAATAATGAAGTCAATAGTTCATACTAACGGGCGCTTTTGAATACTGTACCTCCATTCCGATAAAAGCGCGGCGTTGAAATTCTTTCCCTAAGAGGAAGCTCAAGTTAAACACTCCTACGGTGGCATTTTAGCTTGAGCTACCACTGAGGGGAGAGAATATGGCGATGAATCTTTATTCAATTATTTCAAAATCTTGTAAAGCAGATAATCAAAAATCGTCAAACTATACTAGAGAGAGATCGAAAGCAAGTAACTGACCCCTGGTATACGGAGTAGCCGACCAGTGCGACCACGTCGATGTAGATGTTCCCCGTCTCTCGTCTGTGTCTTCTTAGTCTGTCGTACAGCTCGGTGTCTCTGCCTCTCACCCAGTCGGATTCATCGATCAACAACCCATCTATATCTGCAGTTAGATATTTAGGAACAAGTAAAAAAACTATGCAATAATTATACTTCCTTTTTCGTATATTGGAATAAAAATAATAATGACCATATCTTTTTCCTGGCGCTTGCTTAAGTCTGAGATTTTACAGCCGCTTCATCTGAAAATTCATAATCTTGCTTTGTCCAGCAAAATAAAGATAATGTATTTCCAATTTAGTAGTCCTTTATTTAACAGAATGCTTAAAAGATATAAGTATATAATGGAATTCGAATACATAACGATCAAAATAACCATATCATTATCCATTTCATTTAAACAATTTCAACTGTACTCACTCGGAGTATCGGTTATGATATCCTGTAGAGTATATTTCCCCTCACTATACACGTCTTGTCTGGGCTGTAGTTTGTAGATGACTCCACTTGAGAGAACGATTCGTCCTTGCTGTGAACAATATTTGTGATATAGGTATTCCAAATACATAAACAAAAAATGCACAAGATTTTCTATTGCTGGCATTTCATCACGAGTTAACCACATAAACATGCCTAATGTCAAGTGAGTACGCTTATGTATATTTAGTATTTGATCGATAGGACACACATCAATAGTCGCATTGCGTGGACAAGTGGCTCCAACTTATGAGGTTTGAAAAAAAGTTTTCTCTTTAATTATTATTTCTTTTGCTAGAATGTCCCCGTTCTTTACAGAATGGGAGCATAAACGTTATCACTAAATGCATGTGATCATATCAGCGCCAATGAAAAACACCTCAATTGATTTCAAATTAATTATCACAGATTACTTATGAGTATCCTCTTGGTGATCAACTAATTAGATAAGATTAACAATATCGTTAATGATATAAATATGGTAAATAACAATTAATTTGAATTTAACTTTGGCTCCAGACAAACAATTTTATCTGTGGTTTAACAAAATCTAAATAAACTGATTTAATATTAGGTCATACTGTAATAACACCTAAGAATGTTATGCACATGTAAGAACTGTTGATCTGAATTTATTTAAAGTAAGCCTCCATTCTTGAGCATTACCTTCGTGAATTTCTGTGAAAGAAATATTTCATTTAATCGGAATATTACCAGAGATTGTAGATAATCATTCCGCATTATATACAACCCACCACTCTATATTGCGCTGTTCCATCCACTCTGTGACACTCCAAGTCCAGTTTGGTAATGTTTGTACTGTCTCTGTACTCGACGAGTTCCTGGAACTACCAGTAAAACATACATGTACTCATGTTATAACATTCATCGTTATTCAAATGTCTTTTATGTTCCTATCTGATGTTATATTGACAAAAAGGCATTTCCAAATTACTTTTGTCATGAATATGCTAAAACGTATATCATAAAAGTAACATGCAAGTTATGTCAGTAAATGTAGTGTGTACCAATGTTATTAAGATGGACACATCTGATTAACTGTCCTCTGATCTTTCGACCACCAGAGAGATCAAGTTTGTTAGCAAATTTTGATGGCATAGAACAACTTATTTTATCATTTGAATAAAGCCAAACACATATTCTTGCACATCAAAAGAACCACGTTAAGCAACAAGCTTTCTGAATGAACTTGACTTTATCATTTAATTTATTGAAATCAGTATTGCGTTATGGAAAACTGTACAATATTGCAATTATTGTATTGTACAATCTGAACCGCAATATAATGCTATTTCGATATTATTGCACTGCCCTACTTTTTATCATTTTTATACACTTGCACCGCTGTCCTTGACACATAAATACACAGATGTACGAGTAATGCATCGTATCTTTCTTTCGACAATGTCGAATAATCTTAACGGCCTTTATCATACAATACCACATTGGGTTTTTCATATTTTGCTAATATCATATCCCACTTGAATCAGTACTGTGAATACTTTATCATAAACACAAAAAATTTACAGACACAGTTGATATCATATATCAAGCAAATATGTATCAGTAATTGTTATTGCACTACACTTGATACAATGGTCACACGTCACTCGAAACAGTAGAACTCATTAAAGGGGGCGTGTATCCATTATTTGGCTAATTTGTGAATCTATACCTTTGATGTGCAACTAGAATCACTTTGTGAATTATCCTTTACGTCTGTTCTATTCATAGTCAAAAAACATAAAAAGTTCATTTCAAACTTAGCTTTATGTATTATAACCAAAGCTTGATGTGTTCATATCTTTATAAACTACAGAAAACAGGCCAAAGAGGCATATTATCAAATCATCAGTTTGATTATGCAAAGACTGGCGTACATGCGTAATTCCAAAAATGCATAGTTTCGTCTTAGGACCAAAATTTTAATAAGTTTTCCTGACATTACTTTCCCCTACATTTTTACTTTTTTCATATCATTGCTTATTTGTGGCTTCATTGTAAAGTTGAAAAAACTCTAAATCATTTCAAAACAAACATTATTTATTTTTCAACACTAGGAACGGCATTGTGTTTCTGATAACTTTTGCTTCAAAACATTTTTCAGTTTTTAGCTAAACTATTCTAATTCGATAACATGAACATACCATCGACTGCTTTTGAATGTTCAACACTTGTAGAATTATTTGTTTAACGATGAATAACCCATCATTCTGTTGTTCTTAAGTCTATGGCCTAAATCTAAACTGATGTATCGTGTTGGTGATCGAAACTTTAACTTGTACAGAGTTCTAGAATTATAATGGTCAAGATAGATTTCTTGATGTGGTAGTTAAGAAATGCCATTATCATTACTAGAACCTTTGAAATTTTCCTCAAGAAAGTTTCCTGTTGACTCAATCTATGATCTGTCTTGGGAGCCGAAAATGCCTGAACCGTTTTCTCCAAGACAATCGTTTCGGAAACGCTTCTGTACATGATCCCAACCTCGAGTTGATTGGGAAAGATGCACAGACTTTCATCTTCATCCAGAGACGTGATGCACACTTCAGCATCATCAGCTGAAACCATGGGGGGAAAGATATAAACCATTCAAGAAGAAAGATTTTTTTCGAAAAGCAACTATTGTAACAAAGCTACCAAATGTTAGCTTATGTATATAGATCTGACGGTTAATTTTCCAATTGTTTTCTATCACCACCATTTTGACTAAAATTGAAATGGAACAGTCTAAAAACATGTCTAGTAAACCATCTAAAAACTAAATTTTACAATGCAGATAAATAGTTATATTTGTGAAAAAAAAAAAGTCTCTGGAATTTGCTTTCGTCGTTTTTTTTTTATTGAAAAAGTGAATGAGATCATTTATTTTCATTATTCATTAGATTACATGTACCTTAGTTAAGGCGTCAAACTTTTTGTGATCATTCAAATAAATATTCAAATAAGATACGAGTCAATATTTAATATTCTGAATACCATACGTGTAGACAAATGCTGAAACATTGATTATTTAGATATATATGTAACTTCACCCCTCGTTATACATATTATAAGAATTGCTGTCATTATAACACAGCGCCTGCCATTTTAGTTTTTCATGTTATATGTGGAATTCTTATATTGCTAATATCGAAGTTCACGCAACATTTTAATGTTGCTGATATCGAAGTTCACGCTTAAATAATGCAACGTTGCATTAAATAGTTTGTATCTTCTCGATTAACCTTATAGAATGAATAAATGTGTGTACTTGCTTTACGAAAAATATGCCTATAGTAAACATTCAAAGTCGCAATTCTCTGGCAGTATTTTTCGTAAGTTAATTTTAATGTGGTGACGTTTCTTTTGTTACTAATTTTAAGAAAATTCAATTTAGTGTTTTTGTAAAATATATTTTGAGACTTCCGAAAAACAGTAAAAAAAGAAAATATACTCCATGTATGCAATCATTTAGAAAATCCCACAGCGTGTTCAAGAAAATGCCGTGAATTAAAAAAAGACAAGCTTTTGCTAATGAAGAAAGATATGTAAAAACTCATATGAAAATCTTTTTTAAACTGTCAAAGTTATCGTTAGGTATATCAAATCATGGTTATTTCTGTTTTGCAAAAGTTTCTAAAGGGTCAAAAAGTCACATACCGATAGCACAAATTGCAAAGACTCCCACAATAAACACAACCAATGGAGCGAGAGACATCATCCTCCTATCAAGTGCCCTACACACACTGTCACCTATACTACCTGTCCTATTCGTTACTGACATTTATAGGCGATGTTAACTGGTCACGGTATATGTTCATCAATGCAATCACATCCAGAAATGGCCTGAACATGATACCGTTGGATGGTCGAGTATGATGTCATTAGGGAAGTGTGGGTACCTTTGTTTATACGCACACATAATTGCTGAATAGAGAACACCAAATCTTATCAGTTTTATGTCCATTGTTATCAACAGTGTTTCGACATACAATCATGAATTCAAATTATGTTTTTGTGTGTGATTGGATGAATTATTTTTTGTATTATAATATGAACTATTAACTCATAAGAGTTTTAAATATGAATTGAGTGTCGCCAAAAACACTTCTAAGGTTTACCTTCCCACATTATTTTGCAACTAGTTAATGACATGCTGCGGTAACGTATAATTATTATGATAGTTTTTCATTCAATATCAATAGATGCATTAACACCAAATTTAGCTATAGCACATTAAATATTAATACCACCAGGATTAGCTAGAAGTCCCTTGATTTGTCGTTAAGGGTGAATATAGTTTTATTTTAATAACTCAGCCTCAGACTAGGACTCTTCATTACATAGATGATGGCCTATGAGGCCTATAGTTCATTTACATAAGTACATTTTTCTTTGGTTTGCAAAATCGGAAGATTTGCATTTCGAACATCGAAGATCTATTTTACACAAAGCGGTAGCTTGTTTATAACAACAGGATTGTGGCTGGACAGTAACTGGATAAACTTTTGGTATATGGATACTTGTATATACTGGTATATGTTTGTCTCTTAAGGTGGTGTATACTGGGCAAATTAATAAGGTGTGATCTTCATCTTCAAGACCATCCCCGCAAAGCAGACACATTGCAATAATAGTACTCGAAAAAGCAACGAAATTTGGAAGGAATGCGACGCAATTTGGATGATTTCATTATATTAAAGTATGCATGGTTCCGACCGAAGGGTGGTCTTTAAAGTGCAATGAGCTTGTAAAGTGGAAGATTCAAGTGCACGAGCAGACCAATCTTGTATGCACACATCCTCCGTTCTTGATAACGTTCTCGTTCGTATCTTATTTTTGCAAGTGAGCAAGTACACAATTTGGGTTTTTTTAATTGTTGAATCTATTATTTACTTACCTTTATGTAGTTATAGTTCAAATAATGTTTAAATATTCTGTTAAAGGACGTTGTTCGTTCTCTATTTATCGTCATAATTCTTCTTAAAAGTATCTAAATCTTTAAAGTTTCAATATTTGTAATGTCATAAGATTTTCAACAACAGTTGATATATGAATATCAAATGCATTTTATAAAGCGGCCAGCGTTGAAAAGTAAAAAATTATTTGCTTAACCGTGGCTGAACAAAACGTTTCAATTTTTCAGAGATTCCAATTACCAACAAATATTTTTGAAATGCTGTTTTTATCAACCTCTTGCAAAAGAATACATTCTAGACAATATTTTGGAAACGATCCTTTAACGTATGTAGTGTTTCGACACCTGTTTTTGCAATAACTTTCTTGTGTAAAGGTATTGGTATTCGATTCATAAGGTATTTATTTATATGAAAGTGTTTCCTTGAGGTTAAACCATGTTAAGAAATATTGATCAAGTATTAAGTTACAGTACGTTATACCTTAAGTTACAGGACGTTATACCTTAAGTTACAGGACGTTATACTTTAAGTTATAGGACGTTATACCTTAAGTTACAGGACGTTATACCTTAAGTTACAGGACGTTATACCTTAAGTTATCGGACGTTATACCTTAAGTTACAGGACGTTATACCTTAAGTTACAGGACGTTATACCTTAAGTTATAGGACGTTATACCTTAAGTTACAGGACGTTATACCTTAAGTTACAGGACGTTATACCTTAAGTTATAGGACGTTATACCTTAAGTTACAGGACGTTATACCTTAAGTTACAGGACGTTATACCTTAAGTTACAGGACGTTATACCTTAAGTTACAGGACGTTATACCTTAAGTTACAGGACGTTATACCTTAAGTTACAGGACGTTATACCTTAAGTTATAGGACGTTATACCTTAAGTTACAGGACGTTATACCTTAAGTTATAGGACGTTATACCTTAAGTTATAGGACGTTATACCTTAAGTTACAGGACGTTATACCTTAAGTTACAGGACGTTATACCTTAAGTTATAGGACGTTATACCTTAAGATATAGGACGTTATACCTTAAGTTATAGGACGTTATACCTTAAGTTATAGGACGTTATACCTTAAGTTACAGGACGTTATACCTTAAGTTATAGGACGTTATACCTTAAGTTATAGGACGTTATACCTTAAGTTATAGGACGTTATACCTTAAGTTATCGGACGTTACACCTTAAGTTACAGGACGTTATATCTTAAGTTACAGGACGTTATATCTTATGTTATAAGAAGTTATACCTTAAGTTATAGGACGTTATACCTTAAGTTATAGGACGTTATACCTTAAGTTATCGGACGTTATGACTAAAGTTATAGGACGTTTAAACTTAAGTTACAGGACGTTATACCTTAAGTTACAGGACGTTATATCTTATGTTATAAGAAGTTATACCTTAAGTTATAGGACGTTATACCTTAAGTTATAGGACGTTATACCTTAAGTTATCGGACGTTATGACTAAAGTTATAGGACGTTTAAACTTAAGTTACAGGACGTTATACCTTAAGTTATAGGACGTTATACCTTAAGTTATAGGACGTTATACCTCAAGTTATCGGACGTTATGACTTAAGTTATAGAACGTTTAAACTTAAGTTACAGGACGTTATACCTTAAGTTATAGGACGTTATACCTTAAGTTATAGGACGTTATACCTTAAGTTACAGGACGTTATACCTTAAGTTACAGGACGTTATACCTTAAGTTATAGGACGTTATACCTTAAGTTACAGGACGTTATACCTTAAGTTATAGGACGTTATACCTTAAGTTACAGGACGTTATACCTTAAGTTATAGGACGTTATACCTTAAGTTATAGGACGTTATACCTTAAGTTACAGGACGTTATACCTTAAGTTACAGGACGTTATACCTTAAGTTACAGGACGTTATACCTTAAGTTATAGGACGTTATACCTTAAGTTATAGGACGTTATACCTTAAGTTATAGGACGTTATACCTTAAGTTACAGGACGTTATACCTTAAGTTATAGGACGTTATACCTTAAGTTACAGGACGTTATACCTTAAGTTACAGGACGTTATACCTTAAGTTATAGGACGTTATACCTTAAGTTACAGGACGTTATACCTTAAGTTACAGGACGTTATACCTTAAGTTACAGTACGTTATACCTTAAGTTATAGGACGTTATACCTTAAGTTATAGGACGTTATACCTTAAGTTACAGGACGTTATACCTTAAGTTATCGGACGTTACACCTTAAGTTACAGGACGTTATACCTTAAGTTACAGGACGTTATATCTTATGTTATAAGAAGTTATACCTTAAGTTATAGGACGTTATACCTTAAGTTATAGGACGTTATACCTTAAGTTATCGGACGTTATGACTTAAGTTATAGGACGTTTAAACTTAAGTTACAGGACGTTATACCTTAAGTTATAGGACGTTATACCTTAAGTTATAGGACGTTATACCTTAAGTTATAGGACGTTATACCTCAAGTTATCGGACGTTATGACTTATGTTATAGAACGTTTAAACTTAAGTTACAGGACGT
Organism: Phorcus lineatus; assembly: GCA_921293015.1. Taxonomy (NCBI): domain Eukaryota; kingdom Metazoa; phylum Mollusca; class Gastropoda; order Trochida; family Trochidae; genus Phorcus; species Phorcus lineatus. Next base: position 38,600,324 of record OV121097.1, read on the forward strand.
TATACCTTAAGTTATAGGACGTTATACCTTAAGTTATAGGACGTTATACCTTAAGTTATAGGACGTTATACCTTATGTTATCGGACGTTATGACTTAAGTTATAGGACGTTTAAACTTAAGTTACAGGACGTTATACCTTAAGTTATAGGACGTTGTACCTTAAGTTATAGGAATTTTTAACTTAAGTTATAGGACGTTAAACTTTAAGTTATAGAACGTTATACCTAAGCTATAGGACGTTATACCTTAAATTATACATCCGAATGCCAATTTGGATCAGGTTTAGTTGCCTGAGGATAAAGTTATACTTTATTTTTACTCTATAAGGAGGAGTTAACAAATGTTCTGGTTTTTAATTTCTGCAGAGAGATTATTGGTTATAAATTCTGTAACTTACAACCATCGACTCCAAAGCACTCTTTTCTCCCTTGTAGTAACATTGCAGGAGCGAGAACAAAGAAAATCTGTTTGAAGCGTACATAAAATCCCTCTAAAAACCTGAATGATTGGGAGCTTTAAGCTTTGAAAGGTTCTTCAATAAATACGGTGGATTTAGGTATGTTTTGAATTAATTGAGAACACCAAGTTTTATGAATTCGCTCATACTTCATCATTCTACCAATCCAAAATCGCACAAAATCATATTCTAACAAATGAAAGTGGCTGATAAAATGTTTTTGACATATTTGAAATATGAAATCCAGAAAAATATTTATAGATCTATGTGAGGATTTTCAATCTACATTAACAATTTTCCGTTGAAGGAATTAAAAACATGAAACTGCAATTATATTTAGGAGATAGGTTATATGATATATTATATAGATATATAGATTATACAAAAGCAAGTACTGTGTTTCACTTCATTCATGTAATGTAAAGGACTTAAGGACCACCGAGAACAACTTCCGAGATTTTGTAACATCAAAATCAGGTGAAGGTACTTAATCTGAGGTCCTTTCTTGAAACAAATTTTTATTTTGGTGACATTCGATTATCTTTTGAAATATGGTACAAAGTACTTGCGAATATAATCTTCATTAGTTTTAATTTTTCGAAAACATTTCTCTACTGTATCATTCTTAGCGCACATAGGCCATAAGCCAAATAATCGATTTGCGAACTGCCCACCACATGTGTAAACAAACACAAAGTGGTCCAGCGTATTCACACGGTCATTGAAGTGGACTTTATTATGTATCATAAATTGAGGTTACAACGCATTTTCACCGGTAAGACAATTATCATGAAATCATTAAATGACACTCCTTTTGTTTTCTGCTCGTAGTCATTCATGACATATTAAGACGAAACAACACATTTGTTTTTAAAGAAACACTGATTGGACATATTTCATAAAATTATGAAATAATAGAATTGTTCTGTTGTTTTGTACTCTTACGAAATTACTGAGTATGCATGTTAGCAAATCTCATAAAGAAATCTCATGCTATACACGTCTAGTTGGTCTGAGAGAACCGATAGTGAGTACTTCTCTTGTTCAAAGGGATTCAATACCAATACCCATTGATTACAAAAACTTCTGCGATTGGATTCGAATTCATTCAAGAGAGCTCTTTACACTAAAATAAGGCATGTCCTCATTTCGCCTACACTGTTATCAAAACACAGGGAATTGAGGGCAAACATAACATAAACCATGTGTACGACAATGAATTCTTCTCGATAATAAAAATAATAAAAAGATAATTTGGAACCATAAAATACCCTTTTGGGAAAAAACAGTTGTCATTGAAACTTGACTCATTATTTGAATATAAAGATCATTCATTTTGATAACAAAACACTTTCTTGTAGAATAGTTAATATATACACATATATACATCCATACATTGTGACGTCATACCATTGTTATGTCAATTTTAAAACGTCATAAAGTCAACACTGTTCTTCATAAGACTCACTGTAGATATCATTGAAACATGTTGGAATATTGTTGGTTATGTATCATTTCTAATCTTCGAATATATAAACTATATACTTTTTTTTCAACTGTTTATACATCCATATATACAAACATATATGCTTATAATTACATGCATACATACATACAAATACACATTCATACATACATTCATGCTACATACATACATACATACATACATTCATGCTACATACATACATTCATACATACATACATACATACATACATACATACATACATACATACATACATACATACATACATACATACATACATACATACATACATACAAATACACATTCATACATACATACATACATACATACATACAACATGGGGCATTATCGTAGATTGTTTTCGTTTTTGGTATTATTGCCAGCATTAATGAATATATTTTGAATATATTTTCAGGTGGACTTCTTATTAAACAAGATGACAATCTAAAGCGTTCATGTGTCACATTAAACATTCCATTAAACATTTTCTCTTATATCCGATTTTCAATGACGTATTTAAGTAAGTTTTCACTAGCATTGTGTAACAAATACGTTTTGTTTATTGTCAACATACGCCATGCATATGAGTGATACGATAGAACTTTCAACCCATCCAATACATCAGAGAATAACTGCTTATAACACAAGATTGATCAGTTCTGTCAAATAGACACTCCTTAAATCTATCCTTCTTCCGTACGTGTCAGAATACCGATTATACTATTTTAGTTTAAATTATCCCACCTAAATATTACAATCCTTAATTTTCTATAACATTCGAACGACGCCCCAGTGTTTGTGTCCAAGACGAAAATTACACATACCATTGCAAATAGATACTAGTGATGTAACCTTTCAAATTGTATAAACTCGAGGTTTATCTTAAGCCTGATTAATTTCAGAAATAACGTTTTACTAATATCCACATGTCATTGGGTTTAATTTCGATCAGACTCGCGACTTTATACCTTGATGTGTTTACACTTATAAACCGTTAAGAGTTATAGTGACAGCAATATTCAGCGATGCTCCATCACGCTAACACCATTCTTTCATTTGCGAATTAAACCTTAATAAAAATAATACAACAACTCATGCAGAGTTCTTTTTTTACAAATGATGACTTCCGTAGAAGTTATTTATATTCTGTGTCATTTATGCTACAAAAAAATTATTATCATGACTTAAAAGTGTAGAACTCAATTTGATGGAAAATAAGATCCAACATTACGCAGATGGTACAATGATGGTACATAATTGGAAGCTACACTCTAATAATGATGCATCAAATGTATTTTTATCTTTATCAAGTGTTAACATTGTAGGTCCAGAGCACATTGCCCAGAACACTTGTAGGTAATGAATTAGGTTTAGGACAGATTAACTTGTACCCTGAACGTCTGAACAATGTGACCACTAACCTTATCAGTTATAAGACCTCTTCTGGAAATAGAACACATCTCGATAATCAGAACAGGAATAAGTACAAAAATAATTACAAAACATGCAACATGAATATTTTAAGACATTGAACATTTTGGAAAATTTCGTGAAATGAACGATTTTACCTTATGTATACACTCAAAAATTTAAGTATAAAAGTGTTTTTACGATATTTTCGTGACATATTTGGGGGGGAAAATGATATAAAAAAACACTGTAAGCGAAGGAATTTCCTTTTGTCAATTTCGTTGAGCTTATCAATACCAAATTAACAAATAATTGATAATCTCGATAAACCTTTACAAGTAAAATCAGTTGAAACACGTACTCCAGAACGCCGTATTTCCTCTTCATGACGTCACAATGCTTCATATGCAGAAGAGTTGATATATATTTCCCACCGCGATAATTTTTCATTAAATAAAAATCTTCAAAGGGTATCGACAGGAGAACATAGCAATTTTATTCGTTGTTTTAAGAATACAAATGATTAAATGGAGGCAAACAGAGACCTCCAAATATAGAGATTATTTAAGTCCATCTGTAGTAAACTGTTATATGCCATCTAGTAAATAGTCTCTACCCTACTGTTCCGGTGACAGGCACTAAAGATGACGAACACGTTAGACCCCTGTAATCCAGCTTTTGACGAGTGAACAGCCAATTACCGGAAGTGATCAGTGAACGAGAGCGAGACTTCCGGTATGTAAAGCCCACACCAATGTGGAGATCGAGAGAATACGCTGGGGTGATACGCCGTCTGTCAAGCACTTGGAGATAAGATTGTATTCTATAATGAATATTTTATGAGCTCACATTTCTAGACTATAGGGCGCGCAGCTTTGGCCTGTGTTCTGTTTTGTCGCTGTATGTTAAAACGAAATTGCACACACATATTCACGTTTGAACTGTGAATCAGAAAATAAGACAGATATAGTTAGATTGTAATAAGAATGATCTACAAGTTTACAGGAATTAACCTTTATCAGTCCGAAGTGGATTGTTGATGTAAATTTCGAACTTAGGGAGGAATTTATCACATTAAAGCACGAGGAACAGATACACCGTAATAATGAATTAAAATTAATCACTGAAAGAATTAATTTTAAAAATGCCTACAGCCAATCAGATCTCGATTTATCTTTAGAAAAACTTTAATCACAAGACCTTTATGAAAACGTTAATACCTGGCATATGTGTGTCCGCTTAAGAATGGTAAAGTGTTGAATCTCCCCATGCCCATTCTCTCCCCAAAGGGATAACTCCATAAACTCCTATACTAACCTCTGTTAATATCAGGCTCTTCTCGGCGGGTTCCTCGAGCGGCAAAGTATTGCCATACAAACTATTACTGTTGTCACATAGGCCTATGCAATGACACAATCCTTAAAAACGACGACTGTGTTCTGCTTATCTAAATACATTTAGATCGACATTTCTACATTATGTTAGTATGACATGAACTTAGAAAACATTGTTCGATATATATTTCGATTGGTGTTCTGTAAAGAAAGTCCACTATGCAAATTGCACGTTCTAGTGATTTCTAGTTTTCCCGAAACATACGGAAATAACTGAGGCTTTCGAATTAACTTTTGAGTCGTTAATTGAACAACTCACTTCGATCGAAACAAATCAGGCTTCGGCATTTCTAGACCGAGAAACGCTCGTATTAGGACAGAGGTTAGTATAGGAATTTATGACGGAGCTACAATGTACCTCTGCTCGGAGTAAATTCCCCTTGCCTACTGCATGTTAGCATAATATTATAAAAAGGCAAGAGCGCTGCAAATACTTTCTACGTGGTCCTGAGGAGTTGAGAGTGTAAAAAGGATTTATGTTTGTCCTTTTACACCAATCTCATAAAAATGATAGCTAAATGCTCCACCACATTACGCGTGTAGTAACGTAGCGCAGCAATATTAGATTTTATTTTAATAAGATTGCCATGGTATTAATGAGTGTGGCGCTTTGCGGATGCCCTTGCGGTGTGGAGTCCAGGGCAAAATAAGAATCCTCATTATTATCATTATCTAATGTATGTCTGTTGTAATAATATCGGTTAAAAACGAATCGTTACTATGTTCGAAATGGTATCTTATTGAATGTTACTTCACGGCGTCTTCTATTTACATATTTTGCATTTTGTAGATAATTGCTTATTTGTAATACATTTAAAGTCCAAAGAATTGAGGTTTAAAGTCTTTGGAAAGAACCTTTTACATACCCATTTCATTTAGGTTTACCTTAGTCAAAGAGAGTAATGTATTTAGGGCCTCCGGTTTGGGAGTAGAAACATTACGAGTATATATGGGAACACATATGTATTAATAATGCATGTAAATTATCGAGTTTGTGATAAACTGATTTTGATGGCGTGTCTGAGTCAATCAAAGATATTGCTTTCTGAGCTTTTGGGATAGAAATTGATGTCGAAATCACTTGTAAATCTAGTTTTTATAGCTAGGTGATGGGGTCGATTAGTGTATGTTTGTAAAGTGTTAAAACACTTAAATGTACCTTTAAATGGAATTGGGTTTTTTTATATGATTTTTTTTTCATTAAAAGATATCTTATATGCTTTAAATCAAATCGTTGATTCACTCCCTAATCTTATATTGGACTGCTAATTGTCACTCATCTATGATCTGATAGAATCTAATAGAGATACGTGTCCATAATACATTTTTCAATCTCCGTTACGGTATACTCTTTGCAACGTTACTCAGAATTTTACTTTTACTTTTATTTTCAGAATTTTTTAAGCACGTTAGTGAGAAAATATTATAAATTCCTGTGGACAGGGAGCTCTACATCAGATCACAGATGAGCGACAAATGACAACCAAAATAAGACTAGAGAGCGAATCAATGATTTGATTTAATGAGATTTGAAAGTATCTGTACGCTGCGAATTGATAGTACACTTTCTTCGAGATAATAATGTACCGTAAGTGCAACTGGATATCAGAATGACCATTATAAGGTCGTTATGTAAATAAAAAGCAGAAAAGTGAAGAAGTGCGCTACATTGATCTAATCTACATATTCCTGTGATATTATTCCTTAGAATGAGTCGCCTAATTGTTGTCAAGTATCAAAATACATATAAATGTTCACGTAAATGTTCTCTTGTAATTACCTATCACCAGCGTAATGAACGAGGAAGCAACGGTGAAGTCATTATCATCCGGAATCTACCTTTTCCATCTAATGCCTTAACTCAATTGAAACAGTTAGCAGTTCAATAAAATATCTAAATGACTCGCAGAAATCTAATTAATTATGGTGTCTAATTTAAAAAATTATCCAACAGATCAAACGAGTTCAATAACGTTATTACTCGTGCGACAGCCACAGATCCGTTTCGGTGTGATGTTTAATTGTAAAATATTTGTTCAACTTTTAACACGTTCAATGTATATATATTTCAAGAAGCCTTGCAAACCTTGATAAAATATTCATACGCCCCCTGTCGGGCCCTGCGGAGACTAATGAGTTCCGTACGACCCACGCATGATTAGTTAGAGCCTATAGTGTTTTCACATTAACAGCTGAAATGGAATTTCAATCGTCTAAAACTCTAGTGACTGTAACCTTGGTAGTATAAGTATCACGCTGATAACCAGATGAATGAATTATTCACGTTGTTGGATATAAATACTACAACGCATACTTATCTTTTCTAAACACGTTTTTGATTAATTTAACATTAGACCAAGAATAAGATTTTGAAAACTTTTGACCTCCGCCAAACCGAAGGATATGGAAATGGTTTCTGTCCGTCCCTCTTCTGTAAGTTTGTTGGTGCGTACATACTATTTGTCGATACCAATAATCCGAAAACTAAAGGTCAATGAAATTGAGTCAGTGGAACAATTATGTGTAAAGTGCCTTTGTGGATTTGCAGCTTTAACAGTTTCCATGGAAACAGATCCTAGAATTCTGTTTCCTGACTAGAACTTAAAAACCATTTATATTAATTCAATGAAACTTGGTATATGGAACAATCATTGTGTAAGAGTATTGTTTGGAAGTTTAAATGGAAAATTATCTTGGATTTTATAATACCATAGCAATTTTGCAGTAGAGCTGACAAGACACAGCTCAATTGTATACTTGGTATGAGAAACAGTTATCATGTGATTATGAACTTTATAGGTGTTTTCAGTTTCAACATACCTTATTTTTGCCCTTTCCATGGATTGTTTCGCGCAAGGATTCAAAATGATGCTTCTTAACTCAAGACAACTTTTTTGTAGATTGTTATTGTGAGGGATGAATTTAACGCTTAACAAAAAAAGTTATTTCACATGGCTTAAACATGTTCAGCTTCATACTTTATAAATGTTAAATATATTTCAAACATTTTTGGCAAGGGGTATATCCAACTCTGTCTGCTTGTTTATATCACAGATATTATATGTAACCCTGAAATATTCTTTTCGGCTCGACGTCCACCATATATATATGGTATATATATATATATATATAATCTTATTTTTTTAGAATATTTTACACATAAACCATGAAAACTCATACCTTGTTTACGTATTTTTTCATTATCTGTTGAATTTTGAACGCTGTTGTGCTGCTTAAATGTTCATTAGAAGTTACATGTATTCAAATCAGTTTATATTGGTTTAGACATGTGGATTTCACTGAGAGGTGCATCAAAAACTTGCAAAGTTAGCATTTACATTGTCGCCAGTTAGGCACACATGTAGCATCTCAACGTGACATGTTTCCATTAATCCAAAAGGCATATTTCTCCTATATCAAAATAACATTTCAAGTATGACCCTTTTACAAATGCATCACCTGAACTAAACAAGGATATGTTTGATAATATGTTCATCGAAGTAGAATATAGAATACATTTATAAAACCATCTCGAAAACTGGCACGGGCCTAAAAAAAGAATGTCAATCAGCTCTATTCCAGACAATGTCCAATTTTTCAGGGAAACCATGGTTACCAAATATCTTTTCATTTTCAACTCTTTGAATGAATTATCCCTCATACTTCGTAGTTTTGTCAGTAGTTAAATTTGATGTGGAAGCCTCACATGTTTTCATACCAGTTTACTGAAGACCAAACCTAGTCAATAGCGGACCACTCATATCATGCCATTCAAAGAGAAATATATCGGCGGTCATATTGTATAAAGGTTCACAGTTAAGCTTTGGCCCTAGCTTCTGATACCAAAGGCTTTTGTCGGAGTTTTTATGATCGGTAAGCTGAACCTACATCAGAACATGCTAGTAGTGGGGATGTGGTTAGACTGAGTGGAGAGGAAACCAAACGATGGATTTTATCTCGGTAGTTCCATTATTTCGAATTTGTTTCCTCGGAACACGGTCAGTTCAGAGCATACATGTAACAAGTAGACAAAAACATAACTAAAAGACAGAATTATTTCACTTCCCGGTGATTTATTTCCAGACATAATTCCCACTAAGCCACTTTTAGTCATAAAAGGTATTGTGTACAATATAATTTCAAATGTAGAGGAAAGAGGAAATGTTTTCGCTTAGGATATTAACATAGTTCCTAGAATGTTATGAGATAAGAGTCTTAGTTTAGAGTCTAACCAGGTTGCAGCCCCCACAGTTGCAGTTCTCACAGAGGGACGGAAGAGTCTACCAACAGCCTCGCTTTCGTTTTTTCAGATTTTGTTTTTATTTACACGTTTGCAAGAAACCATGCCAGATCTCCAGACGCCGGCAGCCCCCCCCCCCCCCCCCCCCCCCCCCCCCCCCCCCCCCCGAAATGTTTACTTTCCGTACCGGAAGATATTAGATCCGGTCTTGTCTTTTGCGTTTACAGAGGCACCCGCGTGGTTTCCAAGTCGAGCCGAAGCGGGGAGATAACCCAGGGGAGACCAAAACACCTTCCGCTTTCGGAGGAGTTGCAGACCGCTAGGGAGGGATTCGACTGAGCTCCTTTTCATCTGTGAGGGGGCGAAGTAGCCGTCGTTGTTTGAGAGTTCAGCAAGTCGGGAGAGCAGGAGGGTGAACAGTGGGTTAGGTCGACTCTCTTCGTCATATTCGTCCATCAGCGTCTGTCGCTTAACTCGGGAGACCTCAGATAACCGGCTTTCTGATTGGTCGATGTTTGCACATGCGCATAGTGTGACGAGAGCAGAGAGGAGAGCGAGTTTTATGTAGGCTTGCATGGCACCTGTAGCGTATCTGGAAGGGAAATAGATAAATTACTGATGATATCAGGATGATAATTTAGCGTAATTCATTATTATTACAATGTTATTGTTAAAAGATCTGGGAAATAGAAATACAGTCATGCCAATTTCAGACATTTTGTAGGAAATACAAGTGGTAAGATGTGCTTAATGCATATCCCCAACTATATATACAAAGTGATACACAAAGGGGTACATACTTTTCTGACGGGGATGCAGAGATTGAAATTCATGAATTTAATGAATAAATTGACTGGAAACTGTTTAATGGTGGATTTATCTTGATTTTGGTAAGATACATGTTTGACATGTGGTTAAAAAGCGGATACCAGATCATTCAACATTAAATCGCATCAGAAGTGCGGAGGTTCAAACAAGCTTAAGGCATGTTCTATTACCCCATAATCTTAACTTAATATAAATGCTAAGTCAAAACTTAGGAGAAGTAGAGCCCTTATTCATCCAGCAATTACAATTTCAATAGCTTAAGCTAGTCGCTAGAACTGCCAAGAGGGAAATCCCTGTAAGATAGTTGTAGGATGGAAGGGGTCGGAAACAGGATTTCTTAAACACTTGGAACAACATCGGAAAGAAAAGCGCATTGTTATATCCTAATAAATCCATTCATGTCTTCAGTTGTTGATCATGATTTGTAAATAAACATGCACAGACCACCTATAATTATTTAGATGTTCTCTCTGGGAATGCAATATAACTCTTGAAGTGTCAACAACTTTGTTATATGATAGTGTAAAGCTGACTCCCGAAAGTTTGTTAACATACTTGTCAGTCGTAGTACAACTATCATTTAATTTGGAATGTTCCTGAATCTTGGCATGACGAATATGTAATCTATAATATTGTGATGTCATTTAAGAAGTGATGATACCATATGTACCACATTATAGCCTTATTATGTCTCTCAGAAATTAAACATTAAGTTTTTAGCGGCTCGTTGAAGTGACGAGGGATCAAAATTTCCAAAACTCAAGTTTTCAGTTTTCTCTAAAGGAAAATAGTGATCAAAAGAGTCAAACATGTATCATATATTTCCTTAAAACATCAATCACTGTTCTTGTGATAAAGATTTCCTATTAAGGAAAAATATATAAACAGCTTTTCCTTGTAAATAAGGAAACTAAAATTTTGACGATTGGACGCTTTCTGTCTCTTTTAGTCTGTAGGCCAGATCCTGAAATAAGGTAGAAGCCCAAGCAAGTCTATAAAAAGACTTTAAAGCTTGATTTCAGTCTCCTTTTCATTTCTTTTAATATTTTTTTAATTGTTTGATCAACTGATGCATATTTCATTTCAGAGTCTAATTGTTAGACTATGTCTCTTTCATCAAGCAAAGGTACGAAAGAATGCACAGCTTACCTGACAATTAGATGATAGTTGTGAGAAGTGTTTTTCTATAATTCATTGATTTAGAATTATTCTTTTTCAGTAAGTTAAAGATATGCAATTGACGTCCAAATGAAATCTAAATTATAAGATATTTGTACTGGTATTCACAAGTATTTGAACGAACATTTAACGCTCCATTAAAAATAATGGTGTTGCGGGTCAACCAGTTAGGATCTAGTTTCTTTAAGGAACGGAGCCTATTATTTATAATGCGTAACAATCTTTAAGATTGAAGAATGCATAGTCAGTTCTTTTGCATATATTTCGTTTTGCGTATGGAAGTGCATTACTACCACATGTACTTATATAAATTCAAATATCTAATTCAGCTTGTATATTACTCTAAAATGCCAAATATATGACATTTTACTGTAGGTATACACTTTGTATACAAGTTACATCATCTGTCAAGGCTTGCTAGCCGAAATCTGTCTCCCTGTCTGCTTCTGATAAGTTACTTAAATTCTTTTGGCTAACGACTTATGAAGTAAGCCATAGTACATTGTACTGTTTTGATGTATCAACACGACTTTTCCCCACATATTGTCACTACACGGAGTTCATTAGCTACTGAATTATACTTTTCATCTACAGTCCGGACTCCGTACAGCTACAGAATGTGTGATATCGTGGATACGTTTTGGCAAAATGGATTTCAACAACATGTTACAACCTTAAAAGTAAGATTTGGTTTATAGTTATTGATGCCGAGTAATACTGCAAGTAAATGAAGATTCCGACATTGAGAAAATATTTATCTAAATTCAGAAATATCTTTATTGACATTCAGAATATACTGTAAGTAGATGAAGAATAATACCTTGGAGATTGTTTATACCTAACTTCATAAAAATCAGTATCGACTTACTACCTACTGCAAGTAATTAAAGCATAAGACGTTGAGGTAGTCTGCATGTAAATTCAGAGATATCGTTATTGATATTAAGAACATACTGCTAGTAAATGCAAAAGACGACTTTGAGATAGTCTGTAAGTTAATTCAGGATTATCAATACAGGCATCGAGAACATTTTGCAAATAAATGTAGAATAATACATTGATATAGTCTTTATCTAAATTCAGAAATATCTTTATTGACGTTTAGAACATACTGCTAGTAAATGAAGAATAAGACTTTGAGATAGTCAATACTAAACCATAGAAATATCATTATCGTATTTATAACCTACTGTATGTAATTGTAGAATAAGGCGTTGAGATAGTCTGTATGTAAAGTAAGAGATATCCTACCGAAGAACCTACTGCAAGTTGATGATAATAGGAGATTGAGATAGTCAATAAGTAAATTCAGGCTGCAAGAAATAAAAGAATGAGATTTTTAGCTAGTATTTATGTATATTCAGATATATCATAATTGACATTAACAACCAGCTGCAAGCAAATGAAGAATAAGATTTTGAGAGTCTATCAGTAAATTCAGAATTATCCTTATTGACATTAACAACCGACTGTAAGGAAATGAAGAACAAGACTTTGAGACAGTCTATATGTAAATTCAGGTATATTTGTTCAAGACAGCCAAGGAATCTGTAGAAGATTAGGTCTCGGATACTTGATGGACATATAAATAGTGTCGGAGACAGGGGATCATCTTGGGGCTCAATGAATCAGTTTCTATGCAAAGGTTTTCCAATGAATCTTTCAACAAGATAACAGGCAGCAGGGCATGTTAGAATAATGGAGTTTAGTGGCCAATACAGAAATTTTCGAAGGGAAAGGTTCAGTGTATTGACCTATGCTATGACTTCATATCTGCATTTCTCAAAAGGTGCCTGTATATCTTTATGTTGACCATATAATCTTATCCCCCTCTGATCCCCAAATAAAGAATTTTTAATGAAAAAATAAATGTTTCCTTTTCTATAAAACTCGAGAAAAAGGTAATTCAATATTTTTGATAATACGTAACATTTATTTTTTCAATTTGAAGTGATTCCCTCTAGTTATCTGAAATATTATTAATATTATCAAAATATTTGAATCTGTGCTTGTAGATATTGCAGTTGGATATCTCTTACTTGAACATTTAGTTACAGGACATAATTAAACCTTTAGATGCTAAGAATTGACTAAGAAAATATTGATCTATGTTCTAAAATCTGAAGTATGATTAATCAAGATAATTTGTTAGCAGAAATAAAGACATTATATACAAATAACTAAAAGGCCTTAATCAGCTTGATGATTCGGTCTGAATGAAAAAAGGTCACTATGACAATTACAATATTGTATTAACTTGAAAGAAATAAAATAACGTATTTGTAAAATGAATCATTCGGGAAATGATATATATTGCTGTATTCGAAAGAGTTAATTAATTTTATCAATAATTTGCTTCATTTTTACAAAGACACTAAGAATACTCTACTGACATGGCAGTTTTGTTTGTACATAATTAAAACGGATAACTGATATCAACATTAATATGTTTGACAATTGCTTTGTGAGCGGAAAACGTAATTTTTCTCACTGTAAATCCAACCGCAACAAGTGATTCTACTTTGTAGATATCAAAGTGTCTTAAATAAATGAAATTATTAGTTGATGAAATCATTGACATTGCTTAAACTAGAGCTTACAATACCCCTAAGAATAATATGGTTGCAACATAATGCATATGACATCTCAGGCTATGACCTCACAATTGTCACATTTGAAGCATTCAATAGCATTGTTATATGCGAATTTGTTTACTGATAACTACTCAAGAATAAGTTTAGATGATAAACTAATCTCATCGTCTTATCTTTTGATATCAAATATATCAACAATCGTTGATTAAAGAAAGATATATATGTGATATGGGTGAATTTTTTACGTATATTCACCATTAAAGCTTTTGGCTATAGAACAAGTGTTAAATTCATTATCAAGGTCTGCTGTATCTATTAATTCAAAATTGCACAAGAATTTCTATTAATTTTTTAGCCAGGAACAACATCAAAGCTGAACTAGTTTAATTGATATTTTCAACAAACACGTTAAATTGTCATAGAATTAACGTTAGACGTCTCTATTTAACCCATCATACGTCATACGATAAACATCAGAAATATTCTACACATGTACCGTTACAAATATAAATACATTTTTTTATCGATTGATGGTATTTTCAAACATGATGAAAAACCGCCCACTCTATTAATCGATTTTATCATCACTATGAAAACATGTTAAGGAGCAATTATTTTCGTATGAATAAAGGTGTGACATTGTGTTTTGTTATATATAGAATGTCAATACTTCAACATTTGTAGCTATCAGTGGCTTGTCGACATAGGTTAAATCAACATCTAGAAACCATAATCTATAATTCAATGCCAGATTCATTTAACAATTGACTAACCTCATGGTATACTGTTGTCGTTTGTGAGGTATCGTCCATCTGGTAATAACACCTCGAACCTCAACAATAGCTCTTTATTTTCCTCACTGCTGTATAGCTTTTTAAATTATTAATTATTTTTCTCATAACTTTAAAAATTATTTTGTGCCCTTGCCACCCGACATTCACAGTGCAGCGCCAGTAAGCGTTGTTTAAAATGTTGTTGAGCGCCATGCATGGAAGCAACAACTCGAAACGTCTTTAGTATAATATAACCGGGAAACGAACCCCGATCTTTCGAGTGATGAGCGAACTAATTGCCAACTGAACAAATCGAAAATATCAATCTATGATGTGATTTAAACGGACTCTTTTATCACGGCAAGTATGTTTAGTAGTGTCAAATGTTTCCAGAAATATTGCACACATCCACAGAAGGGTAAATGCCTTAACAGATGATGACGATGTAAGATTACGTTGAATTATCTAACATTCAGCGTAGGAAATGGTCCGAAAAGTCTACATTAGTTTGCCTCAAGGGACTCGTCCAAAGCCATTTCTATCTTAAAACAAAGTCATTTCCAACTATTGGAACACCCCATGTCATATGTTTGTTAACTCTGTGTCAGAACACATAAAATTCATTCACAAATATGAATATTTTTCTATCAAGTAAAACATTATTGTGTATTAAAAGCTCTTCACTGGTTTTACCACAAAACATTGGCAACCCTTAATCTAAACCATTTGTGGTTGGATATTAGAAGAAAACTATTTGAGGGAATCTTCACTCTGTTATGACTACTAGAGCCAATGTAGGTGCAAAATCAACTAATGTTTACACATGAATAGAGAACAAGTTATATGGATTTACAACTTCTTTATTGCAGGATTGCGACGTTTCGGTGTAGATACCAACACCGTTATCAAGCAAGTGATAATGTTTACACAACTTTGCTTTAAATTCTTTTCATGTTAAATATATAATAATCTTCAATGATCTAACATTAGATGCTTTTTATGTGCAATACCAATTATGCCACGACATCTACTCAATCAATAAAATAAGTCTTAAATAAATAAATCGCCACCGGGAAGTAAATACCAACCTGATATATATGTCCACCCGTAAAGAATAAAACTTGGGAACTGAAAAATGAAGAGTCGTATCCAATCAGAAAGACCCTATAACTCGACCATGACACTTTCCTTGACCTGAGGTCAAAGGGGACACGTTAAATAACGTAGGTTACGTAATACTATTTGTGGATTCAAACTACATGTAACTATCAAAATTTGCTAATGACTAATTAACAGTTCTTACATTAGGAGAAGCCGCGTGGTACGAGTAATTGCCTCTTTATAAATTTAATGAGATTGAATTAATGACGTCACAGAACTCCTACTTGATTCCGGGTAGTTTCTACCTACATACCGATAAATTCGTTTTTCTAATCTCCGGAGATCTGAACCGATGAATAATTCATATGGTTTTCAAAGTCAAAAGCAATATTACTGAATATCTTAACACGAAATAGATTATTACGCCTGCTGTAATGTCTTCCGTTAATGGATTATTTAAAACGATTATCATGATTTGCACATCGATTGAAACATAACATTGAAATAAGACCAATTAAAACTGGATGATAATATCTGTGACTAAATCAGCTATAGAAAACATTTTTGGAAACGAACCCCGTTCACTCGTGTGTAAATTCTTTAATTAGACCCAGTGTTTAAAAGATAAAATCATAAAGCTATTAAACAGCTCACAAACTCGATTAATCGTTTAGAAGAACGGCCGGAGTGGGACACATTACAAAGTTATTCTAGGTCTAATTACGCCAAGACCAGTCATTATTTCTGGATGATAGATTAATAATTTCTTCTTCCTATTTATTGTTTTTGTTGGATGCTTTCTGAAGACAATCAATTACACTGCTATGCTCGTAGTTGCACGTACCGCACGAAGCAACATTACTGTAATATTCGGATTTGTTTTCTAACAACGTCTTCATTTTCAACGTCCTTTAGGGGGGGGTCGAAATTAGGTACAAGCAGAAACACATACTTAATGTATTGATTTAATCACATGAACGACCAAATTTCCTTCCGTCGAACAAAAACATGATTATTTGGATTTACCAACAAAATCAAAATATTAAAATTGACAGTAAGCAAAAGCATCCTCCTACATTGAATATACTCTTATTTCCGTCATTAGAAACGAACGACTCTTCGATCTGACTGAAATACTTGAAGTATGGACATACATTGTATGCTTTATTATCAACAATCCAAGCAACTGACGAAAACTAAGGAGAATGCATACCAGCAATGAGAGAGAGAGAGAGAGAGAGAGAGAGACAGAGAGAGAGAGAGACAGAGAGAGAGACAGAGAGACAGAGAGAGAGAGACAGACAGACAGACAGACAGACAGAGAGATACAGAGAGAGACACAGACACAGACACAGAGACAAAGAAAGAGAGACAGAGACAGAGACAGAGAGATTGTTTATTTTTGTCCCACCAAATACAGTAAATGAGGAAATACATAAAACATATCACAGAAGTTATACTTAACTATATACTATACTATAACTATTAAATCTCGATATGTGTGTATAACCTTGTCTATTCCACTAGAATGAAAATATGGAAGCTTGTAGTACCTTCAATTTCATGTGAATTACTTTTAATTACATGTGGCTCGGCGCATTGTTTTATACTGTGTACTTTGTCCTGTATATAGAATGTAATGATGCGTGTGGCACTTAAATAAAAATTATACTACTATTATACTACTACTACTACTACTACTACTACTACTACTACTACTACCACTGTATTAACGTCTTACTACATATGTAGAACCAGTAATTACATGTGTGTTGCCTTGAATAAAATGTGTATTACCATCAATAACATGTGTAAAACCAGCAAATCTATGTTTATTGATTTAAAATGTATGTGTATTACCAGAAATTCATATGAATTACTTTCAATTACATGTGTATTGCCTTAAATAACATGTGTATTATTAGCAATTACATGAGTATTGACATCGGTTGATTTTGATCATACATTTTAGGAATCTCGTCATAAAGGACAGTGTTTCACTATTGTTATCTAATTATGGTATTATTTCATTTAAAATTAACAAACCTTTCCTAATGATAACATGCTTACAGATTTTTTGACAAACAAACGATTTTATTTGTCAAAAGGCCAGTTTTTATCAATTCCTAAATTCATTCATTCAGCCATACAAAGCTAAGAGGATAGTACACAATTATCTTTGATTGATAGCACGCTAAGTGACAATAATACAAGCTTTAATGATTCACACCTTTAATTTATTTGAGTATATACCCTGGCTTGATATCCCTTCTTTAATAAAAAAAATAAACTAATTACAAAAAGAAAAATATAACATGCATTCTACTCTTTGATAGGCATTCTATAAGTAGAATGCCTGACTTATAGAATGCCTGAAGAGTAAAGATGATTTTTATGGATAAACTTCTTTATTCTGTGGAAGCGACGTTTCGACATAGATTCTAATGTCGTTATCAAGCAAGTAATTATTATATATCTATATCCATAAAAATTGTCTTTACTCTTCATGTATTCTGCTGTCAAATGACGTGCTTTAATAAAAGTTAAAGATTTAGAAATATGTTCACATTTTATCTATCTATTTAGTATTTGTTTTAAATAAGGAGTTATGCACAAAGAATTTACATTCGCACTTCTAACAAAAACGTCAGCCTATAAAAACACAACAGTTGATTGTTTCAAATATTTAGTTTTCCTGGTGATTTCTATATCTAGCTAGTTAACTCTCAGACTTTCGTTCTTGAAAACACTTCAAGACTGTTCAGACAATTCCAAGGCGGCGTTCCAATAGGATTAACATATACGACATTGAAGAGTTTTTAGGTTTCAGGAGTTTTCTTTCTTTTAAAGTAAAACTCCTTGACTTTTATCACTTTTGTTTGGTCTTAAAGAGCAACAGAGTATGTTGCTGGAGTCAACTATGTAAAATTTTAGCAATGGTGTTATTTTGTTGCGTCGTGGTGTTTTCAGAAAATCAGCATCCTAATGCTTATCAGTTCAGTAAAGTGACAATAAACCGTTTTATGTTGTTATTCATGATCGAAAACCGGAGAATGGCGCGTGCTAATGACTCAAAAGTAATTTTGGAAACTGTGTTACAGCAAAAATAACGACAATCATGATTGATAGTATTAAATGGGTCATTTAACTAATACACACGTAAAATGTACTCAGTATTTATATCTTTTAATATTTATATCACCGTTTTCCAATTATTGAAAACAAGAAAATGTTAACATTTTGGCATTTTAGAGATAGTTATGAAAGAATGGGGAGGCGATTTGAAATTAACACAAGTCATATGGTATTTTGGCTCTTATTGAAGCCACATGATAAATATACCATCCCATGCATATACTGATATAAAAGTTGTAATATCTCACGTACTCATTTTTAATAGCCACAATTTGATATTTGATGGTTTTCGTTGAATGTCTTATACGACGATGAGCAGTGGCCGAAAGCATTAGCTGTAAATTGACCGGAGTAAATTCAGTTCAACACTTTTATTTTGATGTTTTGCTGAAACGATTCCCTTCAAGAAACCTCAGCAACAGTCAGTAATCGATAAAATGACACCATCTTTAACGTTTTGTACATGTGATTAAAGAAATTCACGGAGTGTACCTCTCATAAATCTAACGGTATGGAATTATGGAATAACAGAAAGAATTAAAACTTAATAAATAAGTAAATAAAAAGAGGTAAATATGAATATAACTGTCCAAACAATATATTGAGGTGAGGTTAGATGATTTGGGGTTGAACGTCGCTTTATATCATACAAATATTGAAAATTTCACAACAGTCATCAGAAGATGACTTGTCCCGAATGATTCGTAACAGATATTTTTTTATGATAAGATAGAAGTTTTTTTTCTTTGAGTAGAAATTGAGAAAAATAATGAGTAGTTTTTTTTAATTCCAGCTTTAGTTTTAGCTCCAGAAATGAAGATATCCCCGTAGAGAGTCCAATTCTACATGTTTTCATTGGAGTAGGAGAGTAAGGTTTTGCTGACCTGTTTTTGAATTCTGCTCCAGAAACAAAGTAATCCCATATTTATTAAAGTCATAATTCAACACATTTTGATGGAAATAACAATTTTTTTTAAAATTCAGAATTCCAATAGTATCAAAAGGCATCACTGTATGTTGGAAAGCACATGCAACGATTCAGAAAGATTTGAGCGCGGTTTTCAAGTTCTGCTCCGGAAAAAGAGCATTTCTGCTATCAAGTCCTAGTTCAATACCTTTCGATGAAACGAAAAAAAATGGGATAAAAAAGTACAACTGTTCAAACAAACATCTGCTGTGTTTTAAACAACCACCAACCTCAACTTCTCGATTTTCGTTCAAAGATTTTTCAACAAAATAAGAACTAGGCTGGATTTTTTTTAATTTGTCCAATAATTTATCTGTCTCTGCTGTCTTGATTAATTTGTATTTAAATTTGTACATCATTTTTTGCTCTTGTACCACCGTTGGTGGCGATTTGAGCTCAATAAATGAATCTGAATCTGAAAGATGAAGGCACAGTTGGACATTACACACTTGAGCATTGATACATGAATATACATTGATACTATAACAAGAGTGCTTGAAACAACTGCATATTACCTATTACTTTTCTCTACTTTACACTTATAACACGTTTATGTGGATCCATATTTGAAAAGTATAGTCCCATTTCTTTCCCTATGATACAATAACGATACAATGATTGAAACCTGGTAATAAAAGCTTCGTGACAGTAACTTCCTTCCGTTGCTCAGTATACAAACACCTGGTTATTCAAGCCTTACTAAAGCGAAGCAGCGCTTGACGTAAAATCTCAAATGACAGAATCCGTTTACCTTCAGATCCCATTACTTGGATAACTCGCGTTTATTAAACAAAAGAGGTTGATAGGGAAAGCCATAGAGGCTGATAGTTTCGAGTAGTTGAATTGGATGCATAGTGTCTTGGGGAATTCTTTTGTGTTTGATACCTCACACCTCAGTTGTACAAAACAAAGATGTTTTGATAATGGATAATGAAACCTTCGATTGATTAAAGTAATGTTTTTTCGCGAAGAACGTTAGATTAAAAGGTTCTCACAAATATCAAATCGAAAACAAACGTCATATCTGTATGTTACTGTTAAAGGTGAAGGTGGTATATTTGCTAAGAAATAATATGAAGAAATAATTGCTAAAACAGTGTCCACTTTCCTTCTATTTGTTGGTATGCTCTTAATTGTCCACACCTTAACCATGGACACCATGATAGATATTGTGATATATATCGACAAAATCATGAACGTTAGAACATTTTCTTGAGACAATAGAAAACATTTCAAAAAAACGAAAGCGTTTAAAATTGATGGGTTGCACTTCACGAACTATTCCTTGGAAACGTTACACAAAATGACAGATGCATTTCTATTCAAAATCCCTTCGGATATTAATAACAGGCCTTTAAAGACATTTCGGATATTTACTCACGTTATTGCGAAGGATGCCTTTTAAGGAATGTCAATTGAAAGAATAAATAAGACATTCTTTTAGTGTATTTCTCAACAAAGCGGAGATTTCTTAGGACGTGTTATATTTAATTGTTATATTCCAAGCTTCAATCAGATTTATAGGTTGTTCTTTTGACTATATTCCTCCCAGCATTAGAGATTACAGAAGAATGTCAAAATGGTTGTAGTTATTAACCAATCATATCTGACAGTCTGTCTGGCCTCTGTAATCTGTGTAGAGATAGGGGTCTATTATTTTAGCATTTCACGTTTACTTTCACGCCTAAATTTGACATCTTTCTCCAGTTTGTATTTTTCCAAACTTTGTTTCTTTGCATCTGTTATCAAAACATTTGATCCATGACGAATATTCTTAGATTTCAAAATTCAGTCCTAGCGAATCAGATGCTTCCCTTTCATCTGGCAACGCTTAATTTCAGAATTTAATTTCTGTGGTATTTGCATATTCTGGAAGCTTGTCGGGATTTTCTTATACATGCTCTTAAGATGTAAGGTTTCATTTTCGTTATTTTGTCACAGCCTTCATTTCAGACATCAACATTAAGATCGAATTTCAATACTTTGAGCGGAGATTATAACGCCTTTTGTGACTAATCCACACTACCTCAGATCAAGAAAAGTTCTACATAAAAATATTTCACATTCCAGGAACAACATATCCAAAAACAATCCAAATGATAGAAAACAAGATTGGATGGACAGGAAGGAAGCATTTCGATCAGCTTTACAATTTGAAAGACCGTGTCTAAAAGGGACACAATAAAATAGAAGTTAATCAAAGATAATGAAAGATGTAGGAGGCTATTAACTAGATTAAAATGCAATAAAAATGATTAGTGAATAGACCATCAGGGTGAGTTACAATTCAGGAATTGCGAGGAGACAATGTGATCCATGTTGCATCTTAGTAAGACATTGCACTCGCTATATGATAATAAAGTCATATTGATAACGCACTAGGAAACAAAACGCTCTTAAACCTGATAAATATCATTTCCGGGTCTTAGAACTGAGAACAAAACATTCTGTTCCTTTTGAATTTTAACTCCCAGGGGAATTATAAGCCTTATTAATGCGCCTGATAAACATTCACAATACTAGGAGCATTAACGTAACTAAATTGTAATCAGTTTGTTCCAGGGAATTCTGAGGTTATCAAGCCAGGAAGATTAGGGAACTTACAGGTTATCCATGGATGAAACTAGGGAAAGGGATCTCCCAGGTTATCCAGTGATGAAACTAGTGAAAAGAAACTCCAAGGTTATTCAGTGATGAAACTAGGGAAATGAAACTCCCAGGTTATTCAGTGATGAAACTAGGGAAATGAAACTCCAAGGTTATCCAGTGATGAAACTAGGGACATGAAACTCCAAGGTTATCCAGTGATGAAACTAGGGACATGAAACTCCCAGGTTATCCAGTGATGAAACTAGGGAAATGAAACTCCAAGGTTATCCAGTGATGAAACAAGGGAAATGAAACTCCCTGGTTATCCAGTGATGAAGCTAAAGACAGGAGAGAACTCACCTGTCAGGAGACGAAGGGCAGGGAACACCAAGGTCTTCTACCCATGAAGCTAGGGACAGAGGACTACGAGGCTATACAGCAATAAAGCGAGGGGCAGATATCGCCCGGGTTATCCAGCCATAAGGCTAGGGACAGGGGACTACGAGGTTATAAAGCCATGAAGCTAAGGACAGGGAACTACCTATTCATTTAGCCATGAAGGTAGTGACAGGGAACTCCTAGGTTATCCAGCAAAGAAACTAGGGACTGGGAACTACCAGGTTAACCAGCAAAGAAACCAAGAACACGGAACTATCAGGTAATCCAGCAAAGAAACCAAGAACAATGAACTGTAAGATGTCCAGCAAAGAAACCAAGAACAGGGAACTGTAAGATGTCCAGCAAAGAAACCAAGAACAGGGAACTGTAAGATGTCCAGCAAAGAAACCAAGAACAGGGAACTGTAAGATGTCCAGCAAAGAAAATAGGGCCAGGGAACTTCCAGTTTATAAAGCCACGGAGCTACGAACAGGGAACTACCTTTTTTATTCAACCATCAAGTTATCCAGAGTTTTTGTGAATTATCATTTACATCGTAATGGCACAAAAGATTAAATGAAACAATGTATGAAAGACATGTTCCTCTAACAAATCTATTAGTTAATATTATGACGTTAAAACTATCAATTTTGCTTTTTTATAATTACATATTGAAAGTAAGTAATGGTCAAGATTTCCAGAATCTCCAGTTTAAACTTTCTTTTCATATAAATTTCAGAAATGTGTTATTTCAATACCTGTATAAGGCCAATTCGGCACACTGTCAAAAAGGGCAAATGTTTGATTACTTTACTGTGCAAAGACCTATATCGAAAAATGTTCGTAAGCGGAAGATTTAAACAGAGCTGGGGGTTTTTCAATCAATGACATTCCTTATAGACTCAACATTAAAAAGCTGTTACACTGCGCGCCATATTCGACATTGTTGCATTATACATTAACGTAATAATGGTAGGTGTAACATTGTTATAATTGGAATAGCAATATCTGAAGTTGTACAAGTTATTGTTCTTTTTGAGTCCGTTACAGAATTCGAACTCACACCTCACACAGTTTGGCAACGCCGCCAGCATTGACCATACCAACAGCTAACCAACCCCCAATCTGCCTCCACAAAAATCGAGGTCCACTAAGCAATTTAACAATAACTTTCCCCATTTCTATTATATATGTTTTCTGTTCAGAAATATGTTAATAAAGAAAGATACCTTACTCTTGCATGTGAGTTTATTTCACAATTATAAGCAGTCTGGTTTCAATTATTGTAACGTGGCCAAATAATCAGGTTACATAATCATATATCATCAAGTTGTACCTTCAAATGCCGAACGAGTAATTTTCTGATAGATAGGAAAATCATCAACATTTGTACAGATTTAAGCTTACAATTTCACTTGCAGAAAAATTTTGGGAACAAACACGTTTATAAACATTTCATTGGCGGCTCAAAGATTGTAATATTCAATGTGTAATATTAAAATCTACTGTAAGCGAAGTTAAGAGTGAAACATTATATGTATACAATTACAAGAGAAGTAAAGATACGTAAGCTCAGGTTCTAATGATAGAAGACTAATTCACGTATCGATTTAAAAACATTAATTGCACATTAAACACATAAAACGACATTTTCAGATAACAAGGCTGATGACGTACCACTAAGATCCCTACGACAGAAGCTTAATGACAACTTTGTGTTTCAGATATATTCATTTTGTTGCTGAAAAAGTTGAAGGAAAAATCGTTGTAAATAAAATCTCATCAGTGTGGCCTCTGATAAACTAGGTATCAGAACATTAGTATATTTGGGATCACGATATCTACAATGATGCAATCTTGTACTTTTTCGGGCAAAGTTCCTTGAGGGACTCAAACCGACATCCTCAGAGTCAAGCAACAACATTAGCATTACCCGAACCAACAGCTAACCAAGTCTCCAATCAGGCCTTGTGTGATCCTACATATAACAAAATATTAATTTGTTCACTATCTAAATGTAACTTAATTCTACAGATATTAGAAGACGGTACATGTACGGCTCACTGGCAATCCCACTTTCTCGAACTCCGTTCTTCATTATATAAATCACTCTAAAATGACAACATTGGTGTTATGAAATTGCACAATTTCCAATTAAACATCAATTTTAATGAGAGAATCGGTATGACATATTTCTCGGTATGACATATTTCTCGGTATGACATATTTCTCGGTATGACATATTTCTTGGTATGACATATTTCACGGTATTACATATTTCACGGTATTACATATTTCTCCGTATGACATATTTCTCCGTATGACATATTTCTTACAGCTATCTGCACAACTTAAATAATGTATAATGTTCATCATCAGGAAGACAAATGTACCTGCATGTATACAAGACAACGATCCCACTTTCCTCTTGATTTGCAGTACATCTCAAATGCTCTTAAGGCAGTGGAAACGAAAAATGTTGAGCATCACATAGAGTGTTAAACCAATTAAAGGTCACGGTAACTGCACCTCGTGAGAAGAAAATCATTGCAAAGCGTGACGGAGCCTGAGACAAAAGGATAATCAATAGAAATCTAACTTCTTAACACTTCTGAAACTTTTCCCATTGTTAAAAAAACAATCGATTTCTGTAGATGAAAGACGTTTGCTAACAATTGTTGTCGAGTCTTTCATCTGGAACCGCGTGTAGTCATTAGGAAATGATTTCATACACAATGTATATAACTTGTGAATGAAATAAAATATACACTGAAGAAGCAAGTGATCTGACATTTTAGTTCTAAAAACTCTACTCAGACACGTGTATGTTGTTTTTAGTTTATTATCAATATATTGATTTCATTAAAACCTTTTATATATTTAATTAACAACATTGTTGCACTCAATAAAGTATTTATTCACTTTAAATTGGTAATACCTTTTTTGATAAAATGACGTTATTACAAAATTTCAGCTGACCTTTTTTGCCCTCAAAAATGATATTTTAAAATGATAAATATTAAAAAAGATTTTTTATCCAAAAAAACCCACTTTGCTTGTATAAGCATATCTTTGAAACACTAAATCTTTTATATGATATATGTACATATTTTGATATACTAATATAAACAGTTGTATTAGAATAACAAGGAAACGGTGGCATGAATTAAAGGATAGAGATAAAATCAGCAAAAAATTAAACAGCAACGTAGTCACAATAGCATTGTAACAAGGATCTTGTGGATTATTTAAAAATGATTAAATCAATAAGACATGTTTTCAAGAAGAAACAAACTTCCAGTTTAACGTTTCATCACATTAACTTTTGGCCTAAAATATCAAGTTACAGATTCTAAACATTTGTCAGAAGATTAAACCAAAGCCATGGGAGCCATCCTATTACAAAACTGATGATTACATCGAGGAAACCGAATGAGCATATGGAAAGAATACATCATTCACAGCAGAATGAAGTCAAAACGTTTGGATTTGTATAACACCAATGGGGAAAGAAAAATCAAGATTGAATCAATTTATGTACTTGAAAGGAAACATCGAGTAATGGAATGGAAGGAGAGAGTAGTTGTATTTCAAAGGAATGAAATGAATATGGACGTGTTTGGTTTTCAAAAAATTTCAAGCAGTTACATATCAATAGGAATCATTCTCTCCCCAGAGAAGTAGCTCAAGTCATAAAATCTTATACTAACTTTTGTTTGAATACGAGCATTTCATAGGTTAGAAATGATTTGGTGCAATCAAAGTTAATTGTGAAACCAACGAAGCAAAGTAATCTTAGGAATGCCTCTTTTATTTCCGTATGCTTTTCGAAACCAAACTTGTTCAATTTTGCACTTGGCACTTTGGGTTTGCGGAACTTTTGCGGATAGTTTGTGTTGCTGTTTGGATGAATTACCGGATGTCCTAGAAGTCCTCGTTTTGACGCAGAGGTTATTAAAGGATGATATACCTACCTAGGAGAAAACGTTATGTGCTGATGTTTCTTATAAACTGTTTTAACTATGAGAGAGAGGTGGAATTTTTTTTTATATATATGTTAAGGTGAAATATATATATATAAGCAAGGCAGCCAGTCTTATCTCTCGAAAATTTTAAAAATTAAGCTACTAAACTTATTGGCAATCTCATTAAAAAAACACATCAACCTAATGTTATGATCAGTTTATTTGTCAAATAATTGTTTAATCAACACTCATCAGATTCGTAATGGGATGGCAGAAACAACGTACTGGATGACTGTATGGAGTCGGTATGGAGTTTAGTAAAAGTCATTATTGATTTCAGGGGATTGGCTGGATTTTTAAAATCTGTTATATGTTGTTTATTTTACGACCTGATGAATAATGCATATCAGCAAGATATGAATTAAGCATCGGGGTATGTCGTTACTATAGCGATAAAACTCTAGACGAAATAACAAAAACTTAGATATTCGTAAGATCAGATTAAGAAAAACGCTCAACTGATCTTCCCACAAAGCCTGTGACCTCGAGGTTTTACAAACGAGAATACTCCTAGCGTTGGTACAGGCTAATTTGACGTGGACTCCTGTGGCGAGATCTATGAGAGTTGATTACTAGTGTTGTCTTTAGATATCCTTCATTGTAATTGGCGAATAATTCTGACATTTCAACAAACCAGGTTATGCGGTTAGTCAAACAGTCCGACATTTCAGCTAGGGAGTCTACACTTTACAGACCGGAAGTCTTGAGTTGTAAAACTAACCAGTGTCTCCTAACATAAAAACGGTGCCCTACAGGAAGAAGCATGATTGTAACTGAGACCTTGATTTGGTCAACCTCCGGTTGTATCCGATTATCCAGGATTTAGGCAATTGCATTTGATCCAAAAGGGTTTTTTCGCCATTTACCTAATGGGACTACAAGGATGCATTACGTCGCTGACAATTACGATTTAACACTAAAACTTTTATTCATTATGTGACCTTTCCGTAAAACTTTTTACCTGAAAAGTGTTAATATGAAATAAATGAAGTATTGATTGAGTTCACCTATTTGCCCTCTCCTATTAAAATATCCGTGCAACAAGGCTACTCCAAAGAGTATATCTTACTACAATGACACTGACTGAAACGTTATAGGACACACTTGCAGTTCCAAGCTTCACTTCAATTAACAGCCCTGTTATCAAACCTTTGCTTTCACGTTACTTACCTTTTTCGGACATCTATCTAACATCAGTTTTTCACAGTTAATATTTCGAAGTTCCTCGATGATACCATTTGACTTAATGTTTCGTTTTTTCTCGGAGAAAAGAAAAATAATTGTTCTTATATGTCTGTCGTCAAATCAGGGTAAATGTTTTTGAACGTTATCATCAAGTCATGAAGGCAATTTCGATGATCTTACAAATAAAACGAGCAAATAAAACAGTACAACCAAAGTCATGTCAGTCAATCAATGAGATAAAAACAAATACATTTGATATAAATAAGCGATGGTCCCGTGCATCGCTCAATTAACCAGTTTCGGTCAAGTTAAGCAACACCATACCATGCTCGATGTATGGATGGGTTACCCGATTCATTCCTGGATGAACTGAGAGTTTGAAGGGTGATTCCCTGCCCAACACTGAGTCGCAAGTTGAGAAACTTGTGGTGTCATTTTAGGCAAGAGAATTTATTTGAAACCTACCTCTGTTCACCCAGCAGTACAACTGGGTACCTGGTTTGGATGTGAAGGCAATATCACAGATAATCATAAAGCGCTTAATTTGCTGCTGGGCTGCGCACACCTAAGGAGTTGAGAATGAATAAAAGAAGAGATGTTTGTCCTTGCACTAGAGTGATAATGTTTTGCTTTGAGCGTGTCTTGGTGTGTAATCCATCGCAATAAAAGTATCCTTATTACTATTATTATCAGTTGTTAAATATCTCTAATGAATTAGTCTTCAAAAGAATAATGATGTCTATGATGTAAACTCACATTTCTGGGATTTGTTTACCATTTCTCTGTTACCGGTGCTATTTGTGCATACAATTCTATGATAATCAGTTTGATACAGTATGCGCCTGTCGATAGCATAACTGTCACTCAAAGACACATTTCTGTCAATAATTCTATGTAAGGGCTACAATGTATCTTAACTCTGTTTTACCATCGTTATTAAACTCTACAAGTGCATTTCAACGTATCGTGTTATACTTGTACAGACATTAATTGACACACCGTAGTATGTCAGACAGATACAGACCTACAGGCAAATGCTACAGGACTTATTTCCAGAAGGGCTTGCTAATATAGAAGCCATATAGAACACTTCATGATTCAGGTCCTCATATTCTACATGTACGAGTTTAACAACTTTTGACATAACTATTTTCTCCAAAAATGTTTTATTATTTCTCACCCGTACAACAAATGGACTTGTTTTTAAACAACTATTAATTAAAATATTTAAATCATAGTTATGTATATGTCTCGAAATGCATTTTCTCTTGATTTTTGTACCATTATTGTGTGTTAATTTCCTTGGCTTAGTCTTTTTATAAAGAGAATTTGCACATATCACATACTTTTAATATGAAACTAGCTTTTCAAAACTTAGATTGCAATTAAAAGCACTTATCTGAATTCCTGACGCTTTAAAGTTATTGAAAAGATTCTGACAGACCATTTCGATTCATATTGCAGGAAGATATTGTTGATAAAGATGAGATGATTATGATGGCAACATATACGATATCAGTGCCTGTTGTCATAATGATAATAGTGGTTATAATTAGCTAAATCTGATGATGAGTCATGATGACGATGATTATCATAATCAATAATTTGGCATTTACATAATGCTTGTTGTTAGTACAACCTATCAGAAATATTAAGCCGTTTTGCTTCAAAGTGTTCCCCTTTTTTAACATGATGAAGAAACAAAGCCTAAATGTATGGAATTCCCTTGGACAAACATTAAGAAGTATGCAAGTACCAAAGGTCCTTGTTGTTAATGCTTTAAAGAAACAAGCTTTATTTCTTTACAATTTAATGAAATATTTGAATTGTCAATTCAATTAAAAATTCACAAGGATGCAAACAGCGGAATACCAAAATTCAGTACACCCACTGATGAATCCAAGTGCAAATATCATGTTATTGGTTTTCATTTGCACGTCCATTGCATGACTCCGTGATTTTCATAACATATTATTTACCTTTGATACGAACCTAAATGTCATATGTGGTGATATAGAATCAAAACAACTTAACTTTTCATGTCCAAAAAAACATATATATGACAAATACTGGTTTTCTAAAATCTAAAAACAGCCTTATAAATGCACAGAGGTGTAGATATCGCGTCAAATAAACATGGATACTATTTATATAACCTAACAAACACTATCAACTCCTAACTGTTCTCCTTGCTGTTTTAAATAAGTCTTCAAAATTACGTTTGACTATTTGACGCGCGCCACTGTCCGGTTTTCTATCATAATTGCGACGTTTTACCTTCATATTGTCACTGTAAAAAAAACAATAAGCTTTAAAATGGGTCTTTTTGGTAACAGTTGATACTCTGCGATCAAATGACACCATTGATTAAGTTTGGCATATATGACTCCAACAACTGACGGAGTGGCTCTCTAAACTTCACTGATAAAGGATCGTCCTGCTTCCATGTATTCAATAGTCTAGCTAATAATCATGATTAATAGATCAGTTGTGCACGGTTTCGTTCATTGGCATGATGAGATAATCCAAATAACAACATGTAGTTTCCTTTTGATAGACTAAAACGGTTCATACTTTATATCACAAGTACATTGTTAGAGCGTAAATGAAAACATATGATTTGTGTTTGACGCTTGGGATCATTAATTTGAGATTTTGTAGAAAAAAAATAGAGTTTTTGAAACGTTTACCCCTGACCACTTTGACGATCTGCCAAAAGCGTGTTGTTTAATTGTGAAATATAGATTAAGTTATGTAATTGTAAATCACTGACGTGGAATCACCACACCGCTGGTTTCTTCTTCTTTTGACTTCTTAACACTTATATGACCTTTTTTAAATCTACAATCGAAAACAAGAAAATGTCATAAGAGAGTGTTTAAGAGATAGAGATGCAACTTCAGATTAGCGATTTGAACTGAACTTATGTCATATGATATTTTGGCTCTATTTAAGCCACAGACAAAATAAAAGAAACATATTCTGTGTCACTTTAAAAATATTACAAATAACATTATTTTTGCACTATGTAAGGCAAGTATGTAACCAACTTTCGGGATGCAGCTGTAAAGGAACTGGTATAATTAACAAAAGCCAAGTTCTATTGATATATAGTAAGGTTTTCTACTACAACCACCACAAGATCTTAGATTAAAACATGGTTATATATAATACAAGACATTAATTGATATAAGTGAAAGTGTCTTCATAAAAAAGTCTCACATGTTAAACGAAATATCGAAAACATTTTAACATTAACCTCATATTGCCGATTCCTTGACCATAACAGTTTAACATTTTGTTGTACTTCAGAGCAGCGGTGATATTAACTTCGCCTTTTTACCAAGCAAGTTTTGTACTGCAAATAGGTTACTTTCTTTGAATCATATCATGCATGACAGGGTAAAATTAAAACCTGTAATTACAATCTTTTTTAATTGGAATCCTGATCGGGTTAAGATCACCCAAATAACCATCGTGACATGAGAATGAGGGGTGAAAAAAACTTTAAATGTCCTGTTTAAAAAGTTTTATATCTCTGTGTTTTAATTTTTGGTGTGAAGGACTCGACGTTCTGTTTGAATATATACGTACTCCTTTGTCACGTGTCAGATTAAGAAATTGATTTCCAGGTATTCCTTTCTGTGTACCCAACTACATGGGTATCAGAGATTCAGAGAAAAAACTGATAATCAAACATATTCAAGGAAAACATAGACTGCCTAGGGAGTTTATACAATAAAAAGCATCCTTGTATCACCTTTCTTTCATGTCCATGAGTTCCAATAACACACCTGAACCTGTTGTATATGAAGTAGAATAACTTCCCTTATTAACCCTTAATTTAACTGAAAAGAAGTCCAAAATGCTCTGGACACAAAATACTTTATTCTTTCAACCAGTAAATCCGTATGATCAGAAAAAAATAATTCTCAAGTTTGAAATGCGGTTTCACGACAAACAGTTTAAACGAATTGAAATATCCCACTGACACGAAGACAATATAGGCCAATAGAACAATATGATATACTGGGATGTTAGAAACAGATCACATTAAAAAGCTTTGAAAACTGGATAAGTGCAAAAAACATATGCTTGAAGGTATGATCAGTAAAAAGATATTTCTCAAGATTGAAATGCGGTTGCACGACAATCAGTTAAAACGAATTGAAATATCCCACTATCAGGAAAACAATATAGGCCAATAGAACAATATGATCTAGTGGGATGTTAGAAATTGATCACATCAAAAACTTTGAAAACTGGATAAGTGCAAAAAACATATATGCTTGAAGCTTAAAAGGAGAGTAAAAAGTAACTTAATCAGATAATTCCAGTATGAATAAATGACATGTAGTTTGATATACGTGAAAGGTATAAATGATAGGTTTCTGAAACAAGTTCAGACAAAATATATCAAGTTCTACATCCTAAAAATAAAGATTCTCTGGTTTAAATTAAAGGATAAAAATATCATGAATCAAAGAATCAGGTAATGAATTTAAAGTACTACTTTCCTTCTCCAAGAAATAACTGACTAAAATTGCATTTGCCACAACTAATAATATCAAGCTTACCTTCCGTCCAACTATGAAGAAGCCTTGAAGACTCTGCGAGAAAGATGCTGCTTGGCTGACGACTGATGGTAGTGGCAGAGCGACTTAGTGTCTTCTCTTTTATCTTCAGCCCCGCCCACTTCTCGCCGTCTCAACCTTTCTCGTGAGACTTGGCACTTCCGATGCATGACGAGAAAAGTGACGGCTCGGACAGTGGGTGGCTCATTAAAGCTTCGTCTGTCATCTGACACATGCAACTATACTTCCCATTTAATTATAGAAACATGTTTACGTTATCGATTGAATTTTGAAAGAAAACATTAACAATTGACGGACAGATTAATGGATTGTTGAATGAAAGAAAAGAGAGAAAAGCTTGGTTCAGTCAATTTAAAGTATTATTACATATCGACATTGTTCTTTTATAAGTTAGATACAAATTGTCAATATACAAATAGTTACGTTGGAAATGATCGAAGGAAAAGATTCATATAGTAAACTATGATCAAATATATCATATGTGTTCTTCGATAAATTGCAAGCAAGAATATTTGAAGTAAATGTAGCCTTGAATTACTCTTTATCTTTTTGGAACGCTTAATCTTTAAACAAATAAATACTTATTATCCGAGAGGCAACATGAATTATTTTAATACTGGTGTATAAATGTAAAAAATAAACGTGGGACAAATAACGTATCTGCAGATCCCCTTAACGTACTTATAAGAAATGTTCCATTTATAAACATTCTCACATTTTTTTCATTATGTTATATAATTCGTACAAAAAACATTAAGACGACGATTCAATAGGTGGATTCGAACCCAAACCCTCAGTGTGCAGCACATCTCGTGATCACCGATTATGCCTGCATTTTCGGTACTCAGCAATGTCAGCTCCAGCAACCCCAAATCCAAGCACCTGGTAGCTATATAATTATATATGAAAACAAATTGAGAACTATATAACTATACATTAAACAAGTGGAGAATTAATTGAATTAATGTTTCGAGCTATGGGGCCAAACTCCAAAAAATAAAGATACTGCAATCCCTTACTTTGCATACGTCAAATTGTTTTACTATTAAAGGGTTATTTCGCGTATTTGATTTAATGAATGGGCGATAGATAGCAATGATTAAAAAGAGGAAATAGCCATATTTGGGTAACGGCACGACATCAGGGATTGAACTTTGGACGGCTCCACACGAAAAGGTAAGGACAGGAAGTGTAGACCAAGGTTTGTCTATGAAATTGTTTTTAGAAATAAGCAATCTAAATGAATAAATGAAGGAATACATAATGTAATAATAAAATTAATAAACAAATGGATGTCTTTAAATTAATTGCTGAATGAGGAATTAAGGGTTAAAATTACCTGCTATCTTTAAATATTTGAGATAAAGTTTGTTTTAAGATTGTTTAGGTCAAAATGTTTTTAATTGAACATAATTTTAGAATACTCAGGTTCAAAGCATGCAATAAGACACTTGTTTCTCTTTTTGAAACTGCTTAAATAGTGAGAAATAAATTATGTATGTAGTGTGTAAACATAAGTCTTCTCTTGAAACTTAACATAAGGCTTCAAAGCATACCAACACAATTGATTTAATTAA
The DNA here is from genome assembly GCA_921293015.1 of Phorcus lineatus. Lineage (NCBI taxonomy): Eukaryota > Metazoa > Mollusca > Gastropoda > Trochida > Trochidae > Phorcus > Phorcus lineatus. Next base: position 38,634,236 of record OV121097.1, read on the forward strand.
TTCATTTAATCATGTTGTATACAAATCGAACGGGATTTGAATTTTCTAGAATTCCATCAAGGTATTGAAATATATTTCTGTATCGACTTGTTCAATTAGCACACGATTCGCGTTAGCCGAATGAGCGAAATAACTCGTTATGAATAATTTTTGTTCTCCATGTTCAATGAATTCTAAGGACATACATGTTTAGTATACAGTTTCAAGTAGCAAATAGTTATGTTTTGACGAGTTTCAAGAACGTATGCCGATGCAAAATGCATATGGCAGTGGTTATTAAGATGAACGCCAGTATATAGGAGCGGCCATATTCCCATCATGCATTGCGAGACACTTGAAATAAATGGCGACTTGAGCCAGATGATTGCTGTCGATTCAACCAAGCACTCCAGAATGCCAACAAATCATCTTCAATATCTTACCAATAAAATAGTAATCACGAAATTAAATCGAAAAGGGCACAAACAAATTATGAGGTATGATGATTGATTTTTCAATAATTAGATTATTCCTCGGTTTGTGCAGAAAATAGCAACAGCCTCGTGATATCCGGGTATTATAGTCAAACTATAGATGAATTTTATCGTTAATGAGTTGTTTGTATTCAAACATAGACCACGACTTTCATTAATAACTTGTTTTTCCAAGACACATTACAATAACATGTTTCGCCACAGAGTACACACACTTTTGATACTAATACGCCAATTAGTGTTGAGGATATATTTGGCACTGAACGACTTGGCTAAAATGATATTGATTTTTCATTGGTTAATACCAGTTTCAAGGTTAGATAACCCCAAACTCCCACTCACGTTGCTATCAATCATAAGACAATCGAATCAATTCCTTTGAACAATTAAGTATGATAATATTTTAACAAACTGCTTTCCTGCAAAGCTTGTACACATCAAGTTAAAATCACTCTCAAAAGTGATTCCAACCAAACAGAGCTATTAATATGTGATGTTTTGTTTATTGAAATATTTGGTTTAGCTTTTGGAACTTCTGTCAATGCGATTGTCTCTCCCATGCTTTGTTTTTTTAACTCAATTAAAATATGTTGAAGGTTTTAATCAAAGACGAAAAGTTCCATCGGAAAACTATTTAACTATTTAAATTAAGCAATGACTAATATGTATGATTCAACGTCTTCAATTTCGTCTACTTCGTATTCCAACCCTCATTACAGGTGTATAGCGTGTGTTTTTTTTCATGCCACCAAGTTAGCTTGTATAAGTGACAATATACTATTAGTACATCTCAGTCGGTTTGGATACTAATTATATAACCGCACTACCAATCCAAATCGGTCTTTCTATCATCTATAAATTAAGAAGTTGTTAAAGATAAGTTTGACATTTACACAGTTCATGTGGACATATCATGTAAATAAAAGGTATTTGTATACATCATTTCGAACATACTGCTTCATTAGCGTAATTGAATCCTGATCTCCTTCAAACAAAATCACTCGTAGGGCTGGCGCGGCTTGATGTTCGTGTCTGTGCTCAACTGTTATTGTTATCGTAACCCAAGGAGCTTGACGCTACTCTTTTGAACTTAACGGAATTTTCCATCTGGGTTGTTCCGCTGTTGCTGGATGCTAGTCGTCTCATTGGCTGGTTACATAGCTACCAATACGAGGCTTTGGGCCTAAAGGAGATCAGGGTATATGGAAGGAGCTGGATCAGCGGATTCAATTACGCCGATGTAGCAGGATGCATTTCGAAAAGATATACACTATAAAGGAGTTTGGTCTTATTGACATTTTGATTTGAGTTTAGCTTGAAAATGAAGAGAATTCTTTGTGATTTGTTTATTTTCGCCACAATTTTGTTAACTTCGTCTTATTTCTGAATGTTAAACGACGGAATTTTAAACCGTTGTTTCCGACTTATCTCAGAGGGAGAATCTTCGTGCCAATCATGAAACATGATAAATGGATTTTAAATGTATGAATATGTATTTTCGACAGCTCGCATAGATATTAATAAATAACTCTTATAAAATTTCGATTTTCAAAAGAGCAAGTTGCATAATCATGTCCATACCTCAGTCTTTGACGGATTTAGGATCTTTCTAAAAACGCATAAATCAGATATGTATACGCGAAGTTAGGGTCGCAAATATCAAGCATTTGGGACAAAGTCGCTGATTAGCTGATTTGAACTGATCAAACTGCAAATCCGTCACTTTTATTTCTGTCCGTCAAATTAAGAATCCTATTATAAGAGAGTTTACAAGTATTAAACGTAAAAGATTTATGCAAAGATAAATCGTTGAGACATTGTGATTAGTTTAGATTACGTCAGAACATACCCTATGTGTGGATGTGGTCAGGCAGTGTGAAAAGAAAAACCCTAGAAAGAACACGTTCGAATCTCGATAAAATCAATATTTTCAAACTTATATTCCTCCGAACTCGGTCGAATTTAATTAGACTGGGTGTCTGTAGAATGCGAGTCTCTAAAAGTTCACTGTATTAGAATGTATGTATTTATATAGTGAACAAATGTCACATTGTTATATTTGGAATCACATTAGCTGTTATAGTACAAATGCTATTATCAAGGTCTAGTCATCAGTTGGTTCGTCAGTGCTGGTGGTATTGTCTGATTCTGAGGGTATAGGATCGAATCCTGGGACTTCCCAAGCAGGAGAACAAAAATTGGTACCATTGCAAATACTGTTAACAAATGTACCGTTGTGTAAGACAGTTGACGGTCAAAAACAAATATTTATAACCTGTAACTCAATGAAAACGCTCACTCAAGCTGTAAAATTAAGATTGCCAAAACAATCTGTACCAAGAGGCCTTTTGGTCCTTAAAAGTTTTCAAAACACTTGAACTTTCACTTGCCTTAAATGGCGAAACCACGTCATCTTAGACGATGACGAAATTGAACGGGTTAAATGGGGTCATCACTGTGTGCAGTTTCTGAAGCCACAGTAATTTTATTAAGGCTTCGATAATGCTTCAAGATGACATGCTGGAAGCTTCGAAGACTAACAGTGCAACATGATTACGTGTTTCTGTCTACAGACTCTGCGACACGGGGAACACCACCCATTTATTAACCAATCAACTTACCTCTCCATCTGTGTTTATCATCAACTCACGTGCAATGCTTCATTAACATGCAAGATACCCTTTTCAAGATCTTGTCATATTGGTGCATTACTTACTTGTAGATTGAGAACCTCTGAGGAGAGAGTTAAGCGAGATGTGAATTGTAAACCCGGAATAACCTCAAGTCAACTATAATCTTTTAATTTAGATATTTATGATTACTTTTTAGACCTACAAGTCAATTTAGATGAAATTGTCAGAAAAACATCTTTAATGATTGGCGCATTTAGGAAATCAAAATTTCAACTTTATCTAAAAAAAATATACTCTGTATTCAATAAGTCACATTTCGAGTACGCATGTGAGGTATGGGATGGGATTTAACAAGGTAATAGATTAGAAAAATTACAACTTGAAGCAGCTCGCCAATGTCTCGAACTTAATTTGGAACGTATGTTTGTAAGACAGCGAGAATATAGGTTGGTATTACTTAGTAGGTCGTTTAACTGATATTCATGTAAATGGGACACATAAATTCTTAACGTGTATATGGCCTGTTTTACTTTACAAATTTATTCGAAAATAAGAAATGTCATAATTTTGGCATTTAAGAGATAAAGATGCAATATTAGATAGCGATTTTAACTTAACATTGATCATTTGAGTTTTGACTCTTTTTAGCCACATACATAATTCATGAAACATGTACTCTGTGTCACTTTAAGAAACTTCAATGACTTAAGCCAACCATGTACACGATTAAAGTATTCAACATTATCTTTTATTCCATCACAATTCATATTGTGGAATGGTATTCCATTAACAAAAAGGAATGCGATTCTGTTACTTCATTTCAAACGAAAATTCATGTGAATGAAACATGTGCACAAACATTCTACTCATTTGGAATACGGAAATTTTACTGTTATACACACTCGTTTAAGATACGTGACGAGCTCAGTCAATTATGATATATTTAGAATGAATATAAAAAATGATGCTCGTTGTCACTTCTCAGTGTGGTCATAGTGGTGAAAATGTTTGTCATTATTTTCGTCATTGTCCCTTATATTTAATACAAAGAACAAAACTTTTAAATTTCTAGAAGAAATTGTGAGATATAGACTTAAAACTGATGTAAATCTTACGTTACATAGCAATGAAGGGTTCACTATTTTAGAAAACTGAATGTTTCCAAATAAGTCCATATCCATATCTCTCAAAACAAACGCTTTAAACAATTTTCTCTTGTACATATCCCTGTCCGTCTCTTGCTGTACAATGTTAGAAGTTGATTCTGTAAATATCTGGAGATTATTTTTCTAAGTTGGATAACTTGTGCCCAATACATTTCTTGAATAAATCAAATATGTTTCAATCAAAATCAAATTTAATTTTTGCAGTACATCGGTATGATGGCAACATGATAACTATTTAGACCTAAGAGTCAATTTTAATCAAATGTAATCCTAAACACAAACTGACATCAATGAGGTTACACCTTTGAAAGAGAATATTAACATGACCTTATCAGACTGATTAGTCAATTTTAATCAAGCCTCTAAGTACGTTTTGAAAAAAAAAATTTCCAATGTTAAAAATCTTATCAGTGGTCCATGCTTTTAAGGACAAAACACCCGGCCTATTGCAAAAGGTATAGAGGAAGTTTTTAATGCTTCATTATTTACCAAAATAATGTAAAGCAGCCTTTGTGAAAGAGTTGTAATTAAATGTACGTAACGGGCAGCAGAGTTAAGTCCACATTATACAAGGTGCTGTCGTATCTGTTGCTGGCATATAAATGCTTCTGAACGGTTTTAAGTAAACTTTTCAAGATACAGGATTCACTTAGCTTGCATTCAATTTCAAGTAACTTAATGCCCTTGGGATCAAACCAATATACTCTCGGGATGAAAAAGGCATAAAGATCATAACCTTTTATAGGACGGATCTGAACAATGGTCCCGTAACGTGTCGTTTGTACGATTACTCAGAGATGTACAACGCATAATGTTCATAAAGCCCAAAGGAGTCGGAATATATTTCCTTTTATTGTACATCTAATATAGTAACGCACTTCATGGATAAATGCATGTCATTAGCGACCTAAGGCGTATCATTGATGGATCGAGATACACAACCATTGCACTTATCTTTTCTTCTTTACGTAAGGTATTAAACCTGTACAGACGATGGGCATTAGGCGTGTTTTCAATATTTATAAAAACACGGTGTTTGTGAATGAGGGACAAAAGTGCTTGTGCTACATGTGTACGTGACGGATTGTTTCCTTCGCACCTGAGAGTCTAACCTACCTTCTCTATTACTCTAATGAGCAGAACAAACCTTTCTCGAGGCTATACTGTGAATGCCGGAAACTAACATACCGTGAAAAGCTGGATCTTTCTCCGTTTCATTCAACGTTGTGATTTTCATTGTCTTGTTTGCTTTAAAACTAGGCATTGTCATGCACGGCGCGGAACAATTGCGACCGGAAGTTAATGGTGTTACCGGAAAAAAACAAAGAATGACCGTAATCCCAAGACTGAGTATTAATGGAACTTTTTGGCGTCGGCGGATATAAGCAGAAGTAAGCAGTCGCTGTATTCCGAAGATGGACACTAAACAACGTGCTCAGTAATGAGTTAATGTGCGTCTATTCAAGGATTTGCTCCACTATGCCTAGGTGCGAGTGTTGAGATGTGTTGTGTTTTTATCCTGTCGACAACTTTTACCAGGAAGATCGTTAACTTTTTACTAATCAACGCTTACTCTTTACGTGAAGGTTTATGTCTTTGTACTGAAATCCCTGCCAATCAATGATAAGGCATGAGAAGATTGATTTTAAGAAATTGGGGTTATTGAGGAAATTAATCTCCTTTGAACTCATACTATTGCTTTTTTTAATTTTCAACTTGACGTAACATAATTTCGAATGAAAGTTCTGGTGTCGTGCACCGATGCATTGGTGACAAACAGGGTCACATCAAAAGTGTTATTTTTACTATGAAATATAGATTTGAAACCATTTAAAACCTAATTAATCGATATTACATTTCGCTTTTGTTTTGTTAGCGATTGTTACTAAAACACTTTATATGTAGAAAAATGTCAAGTATTTAATTTGTTGATAACTTTAAAAAGTTACATTGTCTTACGTGAAGGAAGATTATGATCTTTGGGTTTGCTGTTGGTGTCAAATAAATTTAATGACTGCTCCTACCGATATCTACGGAAGCATCCTAGTACCACAGTCAAAAATTTTTTATCTCCTAATTAGGATATACCATCACCTAATTAAGACTTAATCATCGCCTAATTAGGACATAACTATCACCTAATTAGGAGAAACTATCTCCTAATTAGGATATATTAAGTCTTAATTAGGACATACTATCTCCTAATTAGGAGATATTAGGTCCTAATTAGGACATACTAACTACAAATTAGGAGATAGTTATCACCTAATTAGGACTTAGTTATCACCTAATTAGGAGATAATTATCACCTAATTAGGAGATAATTATCACCTAATTAGGAGTTAGTATCTCCTAATTAGGACTTAATTATCACCTTGTTACGAGAACGTATCAACTAATTAGGAAACAGCTATGTCCTACGTAGGACCTAGTTATCTCATAGTTAGATGATAACTATTTCCTAACTAGGACTTAATTACCACCTAATTAGGAGTTACTATCTGCTAATTAGGTGATAATTATCTCCTAATTAGGTGATAATTATCTCCTAATTAGGTGATAACTAAGTCCTAATTAGGGGTTACTTATCTCCTAATTAGGCATTAATATCTCCTAATTAGGAGTTACTATCTCCTAATTAGGAGATAAATACATTTTGAATGTGGCACTACGGTGCTTCCGTAGATATCAGCATACTGAGACCACCGCAGACGCTGATGTCAGGAATGGTACAAGCCATAAGTCGGCGTTCGATATGTTTTGGCATGTGTCATTAGATCTTCTGAACTAATCATTGGACAGAGTGGACATGTGCTTTTGGAAATCGAGATGGTGGACATTTTAACGAGTGAATTTAAATGAGAAAAAACTTAGAATTATGGTCGTGTTGTAGAAACACCTTTTTGTAATATTTATCATATTTCAAGCAAAAAGTTATTCATATTTTGCATGTAATTTACACACATAATGTTTGGTCATTTCATGATAATTTTTTACCTTTTCAAAGTGCAAAAAGGTCTGTCATAATTATTTCCAATTGCTAATTTAATGTAATTTGCGAAAGGGTATAATTTTTTAGATTCAAGAGTAGTTATAGTTAAGTAATTTATCATATTTTTTAAAGGAATTTTGATAGTATTTTTTTATGTAATGTTTGTTTACATTCTGAAAGTGAATTGTTTGAGAAATTTCAGTACTTATTTCATATGAGTTTTATTTTGTGGAACATATTCAACTTTGCAGTTAATCGTCTTCTCAACGTCAAACTGTAAGAAATACGAATACTCTTAGATCCTTAAAAGTCTCCAGAATCTTAAGAATGATTGAATTTGAAGATTATGAATTTTAGAACTTGGATTGACATATAGCTTATTATGGAATAAAAGAAAAGGAATTAACATTCAACTTTTTCTTTATTTGAGAAGTGAGGAACTGAACTGAAAACATGAATATAAACATGAACATATTTAGAATTGAACACGAACGAGCCATATGACACCACAACTATATTCTATCAATTTTACGATTCGATATGAGTGTTGCTTTCACCTAATACGGTTATTAATTCTCAAAAAGGTTTTATATTATACATTACCTTTCGCTTGAAAAGTAACATGTAATCGGTAATTATAAGTCCGATGTCTGTCGAATTTGCACTAAACTAGGGTCAGACAGGATCGATGACCTGTACATGAATTATTATGTAATAACAGTTGAATTAATATTGATTATGTTGATTAGATATTTGATCTCTTTGATGTCATTATTATAAACAACCTATGTCAACTGTTTTCACTAAGTTTTGAACGGCCATTAATCATTCGCTGAAGTGCACATGACTAGAGGAAGAAGAAATCTGACGGGCTGCAGGGTTATGTGAGCCATGCTCACTTTTTTCTTGTTTTAATATCATTTTTGTCGTACTTTTAGTGTTTAACTTTTGATTATTATTTTTTGTCTCTCATAATGCCTAAGGAATGGCTTGTGTATATTTCATTGATATATTAACCCTTATATATGTTCTGTATACGCAAGGTGAGACGTTAATAAAATATCTGTCTGTCTGTCTGAATTAACAGAGTTGTTTTAGTCTTTTTCGTCTCGTATTACCCGTTTTCCGGCATAAACTTTACTTTTCGCTTTACTCAAGTTCAATAAGTGAGGAATGATAAATGGAAATTTAATTAATTAAGGTTACCTTAAATACAGCGAAATTGCACTTCTAATTACCATTACCAAATAAAGACAAAGTTTCATTGCATTGCACGTTTCTCCCCAGCCTATATATTTCAGCGGCAAGGTCATTTCATAACAACTAAATAAACAAAAGGAATCGGATGGAAATGATTAATCATGTGTTACCGAACAGAACCAACAGGATAAAAAGCATAGGAAATTTAAAAGAAAGGCGCCTATCTTATAAACCATGGCCTATGATAAGAAAGAGAACGATTTGGATCAACACGTGGGACATATCAAAGGGAAGCCTGTAAAAACTAGCCAATATTTTAAAAACTAGCTATAAGAAAAAAGAGTGGTCAATACGGATCAAAACGAATAAGGACGAGGCACGCTTTGTATCTCAAACCGTAGCCATTAGCACCAGACAACGGGGTCGAAAACAAAGAACATAGCAATTGGGATCAAAATAGCGCCACATTCAATATACATGAACATACAACACGTCATCGTAACATCGTAACATCGGGGTCGAAAACAAAGAACACGGCAATTGGGATCAAAACAGCGCCACATTCAATATACATATATAACACGTCATCGTAACATCGTAAAATTGGGGCCCAAAACGAAGAACACAGCAATGGGGATCAAATCAGCGCCACATTCAATATACATATAAAGCGTCATCGTAACATCGTAATATTGGGGCCCAAAACGAAGAACATAGCAATGGGGATCAAATCAGCGCCACATTCAATATACATATATAACACGTCATCGTAACATCGTAAAATTGGGGCCCAAAACGAAGATCACAGCAATGGGGATCAAATCAGCGCCACATTCAATATACATATAACACGTCATCGTAACATCGTAACATTGGGGCCCAAAACGAAGAACATAGCAATGGGGATCAAATCAGCGCCACATTCAATATACATATATAACACGTCATCGTAACATCGTAAAATTGGGGCCCAAAACGAAGAACATAGCAATGGGGATCAAATCAGCGCCACATTCAATATACATATATAACACGTCATCGTAACATCGTAAAATTGGGGCCCAAAACGAAGAACACAGCAATGGGGATCAAATCAGCGCCACATTCAATATACATGTAACACGTCATCGTAACATCGTAACATTGGGGCCCAAAACGAAGAACATAGCAATGGGGATCAAATCAGCGCCACATTCAATATACATATATAACACGTCATCGTAACATCGTAAAATTGGGGCCCAAAACGAAGAACATAGCAATGGGGATCAAATCAGCGCCACATTCAATATATACATATAACACGTCATCGTAACATCGTAACATTGGGGCCCAAAACGAAGAACATAGCAATGGGGATCAAATCAGCGCCACATTCAATATACATATAACACGTCATCGTAACATCGTAACATTGGGGCCCAAAACGAAGAACATAGCAATGGGGATCAAATCAGCGCCACATTCAATATACATATATAACACGTCATCGTAACATCGTAAAATTGGGGCCCAAAACGAAGAACATAGCAATGGGGATCAAATCAGCGCCACATTCAATATATACATATAACACGTCATCGTAACATCGTAACATTGGGGCCCAAAACGAAGAACATAGCAATGGGGATCAAATCAGCGCCACATTCAATATACATATAACACGTCATCGTAACATCGTAACATTGGGGCCCAAAACGAAGAACATAGCAATGGGGATCAAATCAGCGCCACATTCAATATACATATATAACACGTCATCGTAACATCGTAAAATTGGGGCCCAAAACGAAGAACACAGCAATGAGGATCAAATCAGCGCCACATTCAATATACATATAACACGTCATCGTAACATCGTAATATTGGGGCCCAAAACGAAGAACATAGCAATGGGGATCAAATCAGCGCCACATTCAATATACATATATAACACGTCATCGTAACATCGTAAAATTGGGGCCCAAAACGAAGAACATAGCAATGGGGATCAAATCAGCGCCACATTCAATATACATATAACACGTCATCGTAACATCGTAACATTGGGGCCCAAAACGAAGAACATAGCAATGGGGATCAAATCAGCGCCACATTCAATATACATATATAACACGTCATCGTAACATCGTAAAATTGGGGCCCAAAACGAAGAACATAGCAATGGGGATCAAATCAGCGCCACATTCAATATACATATATAACACGTCATCGTAACATCGTAAAATTGGGGCCCAAAACGAAGAACATAGCAATGGGGATCAAATCAGCGCCACATTCAATATATACATATAACACGTCATCGTAACAATATGAGATAGCTGCGTTTCGCATAGGCAAGGCGAACTTGATACTTCATTATTAGCAATATTTACAAAATTAGCAATGTATCTGCATATATTTGTCAATATGGCAACAAGTAAACTGCGATCAGTAACTTCTGAGATAAAGTCCTTTCTTTTTATCAGGTTTATTACGGTTACATATTTTCATAAATTAAAAGAATATACAGAAAGGATTGCACATTAAGAGAGATGATAATAACTTTATACTAAATTCTTGGAACCATAGTCGACAAAAAACTTGATTTAATGCATGGTTGCATTAACCATTTACGTTTTTATTTTTAGAAATTTCTATTTTCAAGGGAAGCATGGTCTGCAATAATATAAATATATATATACATATATGTGTGTGTAGGGGGGGGGGGGTGCGTGTGTGTGTGTGTGTGTGTGTGGGTGGGTCTGTTTGTGTGTGTATAAGATATATACTAACTCTTTGGTGCGTCTATATGAAATTCAAACCCATACGTGTATAAAATGTTGATTACAGTAAACGAAAGTTAATCCCAAACATATCACGTAAATTCTTCATTTACGTGATCAATGTAGTTTATCAAATTGGTCCTATTCCTATAAAAGGGAGTCAATTGATAGTAATGAGATAAACCCACCAGTCTTCATTATCCTATTCTCCCGACTCCCCGACACTCCCCTCCTAGTCACGTGACACGTTTTCTTGGTTTCACATTAAGACTAGATGATAACTTTGAATAGAATCAGCACAAGTTAGAAGGCCAGAACAGCTCGAACTCTTAGTGACGTTTCGACAGATGACAGGTGTCCGGAGCTGAGGTACAACGTTGTCTCCATACTGTCTATCACCTTACCCGATAAGAATTTTTAAAAAGTTAGTGTTATAAAACATGGTTATATCGCATTTTCTAATCATTTTAATCCCAGAAATAGTACCAAAACCTATTTAGAGACACGTGAACTTTCTGTTCTCTTTGTATATGCACTAAAACTAGTACTTGTCCACCGCATTTCATAATAAATGCAAACGTATCCAATTCACTCGAATTAAATTATTTTTTTCTGTTCGAATTTTTTTCAAAAGATATTCATGAATCAGTTATAATTCAAGTTATAGAGTAGTTTCGATTATGATTTTGTGTACATATCAAACTAAGGAGTTATTTGTGTGTAATTTTCAATGACATTTTCGAAGAACATGGAAACGGTGTATGAACATGTATGATCCTATCAGAAGGCAGCCTACCGCCTAAATGTGAATTTTACTAAGCAATATTATATTTATTCAAGGACGTGTAGAGACCTATATAACTCCTTGATTTTTTCAACTTCAAAGTATGACCTTGTGTACAGGATATTTGCGTAAAATTCCTATTTACAAAATTCCTTTTCGACGAAGGTGAGCGACTCTCTAACTCCTCCAAACATTATGACAAATGACAAATTGCTTTATGCAATCTAGTTATACAGCGGCTTGCTTTTCAATTATAGATGTACATGTACGACTCATGACTAAAATACTTCATTATTGAACAGGAACAAGATGAAATTATTGTTTTTATAAAAGGACATGTTTTTGTAAGTAATAATCCTACTGTCGTAGAGACCGTTTCTTTTCAGAATTACGTCGCAATTAAAAAAAGGTTTTTATGCGTTTTTCTTGCAGTAGGTTCCTTATCTAGCGAATTGAACAAAAATATGTTTGTAGTTCTACCCAGTACCTACCAATCTGTCTAAGGTATAATTAAGATTGTTCCAGAAACACCAAGGAGATGGACACTACATTTAGAAATCATTTTTTGGAAACGATTCCTGTTTTGTATCACGAAATGAGACTTCAGCAAGTCTCAACTTCAACAACTACTGATTTTGAAGGATGAAAGGAAGAGTTATGAATTCGACATATGGATACCAAATATGTTTAAATAATTTAGCGAGATAGCTTAACACTAAGATGCTCTCAACTAAACAAAACAAATAGATAACAAAATATGGTTGATTTTATGCCTTCTATGAAGATTGTACGATTTTACAAATCATAATTGAGGAATGAAATAAAGAAATGATAACTGATGGTCCCAATAAATAAAAAAATAGATAAAAAAAAACATGGTTGATTTTATGCCTTCTATAAAGATTTTACGATTTTACAAATCATAATTGAGGATTGAAATAAAGAAATGATAACTGATGGTCCCAATAAAATTGGATGTAAATATGACTGTAGAAATGAATGGAAACGAGGGCAGTTAGATGAGCTTGATAAGCGTACATTTACTTCGTTTATCATTGATTAAAATGTTGTAAACATCCTTAGATGTAAAAAGCCATGCATTTCGAATGGTATGGACATTTAAATCGTTTGAAATAAGCTGGAGAGTTCCACATGAGTTAGAAACGTTAATTTCGTTTAAAGAGCCACTCCGTGAGTTGTTGGAGTCATATAAGCCAAACTTAATCAATGGCGTCATTTGATCGCGGAGTATCGACTGTTACTAAAAGACACATTTTAAAGCTTTCTAGTTTTTTTAACAGTGACCATATGAAGGTAGAACGTCGCAATTATGATCGAAAACTGGACAGTGGCGCGCGTCAAATAGTCAAACGTTATTTTGGAGACTTATCACCTAAGAAGGCAGTTGGGAGTTGATAGCGTTTGTAAGGTTATATAACTAGTATCCATGTATATTGGAAGTGATATCTTCACCTCTGTGCATTCATAAGGCTGTTTTTAGATTTTCAGGGAATACCAGTATTTGTCATACATACATGTATGTCTTTTGGACATGAAAAGTTAAGATGTTTTGATTTTATATCACCACATATGACATTTAGGTTAGTTTCAAAGGTAAATAATATGTTATGAAAATCACGGAGTGGCTCTTTAAATCAATTTGAACGAATCTGCTTTTCTGCGCTGCGTCTCCGATCTAGGTACTGACCAAAGGGGGCCGTGTCGGATTACCAATGCTCTCCAGCCAATCAGTGACGTGGCTTGAAAACCAGCACGATTGAATTCTAATAAGCTCAAATTCTCAAATTATTTTAAATCATTGATGGTAAATGGTCACAGATAAGACTATCAAATCGTATCAAACACTGCTTATTTGAGGATCGCAGCGAGGTATGATGATTTGTTCCCTCTGTTTTCAATAAAACTTTACAATTACTTACAATATCGTACCGAAGGTACATTGGTTGAATAGTTCATCTTTTCCCTTTATATTTAGCCTCATTAGGTACACACATAAGTCGAAACTGAGAGTATAACGTATGAGCCTTTATTGTTCTAGATAATCATTGTTAAGGTACTAACATACAATAATATTTCGGAAACATAACGAATGCACAAATACTGCATACTTCTCAATACTCGGGTAATCTACCTCGTAAGTTATTATGTAAATGTTTACGAAATCAGGTAATAAGTTGATTGTGAAAGACCGGAAAATTTTATGCAACGTTGCATCAAATCTGCATGAACTATGACAACGGAAATATTTTCATTTTGCTTACAACCAGAAAAGCGACTTTGGTTGATACAATAACATTGGTAATACTATGTTATGAAATCGGTTGATTTACAAGATTGCTTTAATAAACTATATTTCATCCTTTTTGTTCTAAGTTCAGAGTTTAGGTAAGTTCAATAGCTGAATGGAACTTACGGAAAAGCGTGCTATAGTGCCTTTAACATTTTTACTTTCGATGATGCACGGTTCTAATTAGTGTCATTAATGTAGTCTGCACATATTTTAAGGTGTGTTGGTTATCTGCTGTGTCATTGTACTTCAATGACACAGCAGGGACGTGTTTTGTCAAAAAGTCTTAGAAAACAGTTAGAGTCGACGGTGAAGCACCTATCAAAATTAAAACGTATTGAGATGCGACCACCTTTCGTTTGGAAAATTATTCAAAATGTTATCGTCATATATTCCTATAAATAAATACATTATCATAATCCAAATACTTTCCCCTTCAAATTAAGCCATAAGGTTGGAGAAACCGCCCACTATTTACTTACATGTAATTCTAAATATTTTCAGGTAGCTGCTTATCTGACCTACCGCGGACCCTGAGACATCAAATTAAATTAACATCGCAGAACTTTCCTTTGATAATCAGTTAAGGTTAAAATTGTAGACTATCACTTAATGTTTTCATACGAAACGGGGACATCAAATGATAGCCTGAATAGGGATATTATGAGCGCTTGTTTGTTAAACATCTAATCAATCGACATTACTTAAAATCATTACCTCCACAAAGGGGAGTTTATGACGGAGCGACCTCTGTAATGAGAGGGTGCTTTAAATAGTCATTGATAAACCTTTGATTCTCGACGAATATATGATATCTTTCTAACCCTGTCGAAATCATTTAAAGGGGCTGTACCACGTTTGAAAGATTGTATATCAAATTTCCCTTTTAAATATTAGTTTATGCCACGTTATCTCCAGAGGGTCAGGCCTCTATTGCTCAACCTGATCATCTGTAGTCATAAGAAAATTATTAGTTTTCGAGTAAAAAACAAACACTTGTGGCCATTTTAGTGTGTACACCTCTTAATCATTTGCGTTAATGAAATGGATTCGCATAGCTCTACCTGTCCCGTTACGTTCGTTTTAAAATTGCTTCTTATGATTTAAAACATCGTCTTGCAATTGTTTACATTTGATTTCGTTTTCGTGAGATCACTTAAGGTGTTCCTTTAAGTAATAACGATTTACTGTATCTGTTTTGACAAAATCAAGTTCATTTGAAAATATGAAAGCGAATAGTTTCATAATGTTATACATTTTGTAGGCGATTTGATTAGGAGTTAATATTGCTTTAATATTGTTTCGTGTAGGGAGAGAAAGGGGTTACGCTCCAATTGCCTATTCTAACCCTTATTTGAATTAAGCAGATATGACATACAAGATTTTATAGGTATCCAACTTCATAAATCTTTATACCGTTTTCGAGGATATGGAGTCTTATTAGATATATGTACAGCAGTATATAAATATATGTTAGAACAAATAATCTCGTCAAGTTAGATAACATTAAATAATGATACTCTATTATCCAAAAAAACTACTAAAGTTGCTCTTTTTAGATAGATATATATAGATACACCCTAAAACGGGTAGGCTACTAAAGTGGGAGGCGGTTTTCAGTACTGATTAACCAGTCCTATGCGACCCGAGTTTATAGAGGAAATCACAAGACTTACCATTGTCTGATAACTTGTGAAAAACCTTGGTGTTAACACTTTCAGATCAAGATATTATAATTTTTTTCAAATAAGTTATTCCCGTAATATACAACCCCCCCCCCCCCCCCCCCACCCCACACACACACACACACACCCACGGCAATTACATTCGTGTTTTGAGTTTCTATAATTAAGATATCTCAGGGGACTACCATGATCACCTGCAAGCATAGAAAATTTGGGGTACATTGCAAGGCTTAACTTAGCAAATCAATGGAGCTGCCGCAAGTTATTCCTTGTGGTGAAAGATGAGTAATATGGCTATGTACAGACATATTTTGGAATTTGGTTTATTTGGACTCATCTTGAATTGATATTAAATCCATAAGTTTAAAATTAAAATTTTTATATGAAACGCATTGTTGTCTCTAATTATTTATTCAGTTTACAAAACAACGGTAGAGGAACAAATAATCAAATATAAGGCATTGATATGAAGTAAAAAAGCAAATGTTTAGAAATTATAGACAACACTTCACGCTTAAGTGAACATTCTTAGTATGGAGCAGAATTAACTGAGCCCTTTTAAATTTTATGATTTTGACATTTTATCTAGGCCGGTCTTACAAACGAATGTTATAGCATCTATTTTTCAAAACAAAGCTTAAACATACCTGCCTCGCACAAATGATTTAAGTTGATGGAGATTTTTTATATTTTAATGACGTCTACTCGCTCAAGCTGCTGTAGCCATGAATGCCTTTGTGCTTACTGTCTCCGCTTATCTCAGCAATGCACGAGTTACTTCCCTTTATCATTATTCTACTATCCACCGATCAGCGGTGAGGGAAGGCGGAATAGCTCGGATTGTCAGATGATCAAATCGAGTTTCTATAATGTCCTTGTGCGTGTGATGACAACTGATTATATATAAGCTTTGTTGAAAATCTAAGAAAATGGAAGCGAGTCGATCTGGAACACCCGAGCATGGTTCCTCGCCACGCCGTAAATTCAAGTGAGTCGAACATCCTTATGTGCATGGGGCTCTACAGGGGTGGGTCTGTAGTCAATCACAAGTTAAAGGGACACCAGGGCCTTGCTTTGTAAATCTTGGGGTCTCCTAAAACCCATCACATTTTCAAAGGTGTTATTTTATCAAACGGTAATAAATGTTGCTGAAAAATATCACTTTGATATAAATCGGATAAGTAGTGACAATATAGAGGTATTATGTTGCTATTTTGACGAAAAACGGGTGACAATGTACATGCAGCGGCTCGTACACATTTTAATCAAACGTCAATATCAATAATCAAACGTAAGTTTGGAAAGTTAGTAAATAGTTCAGGCAGATTGAAGTTGATAGGTAACATGGTCCCACTATTCGTGTAAATATGACGCGTGATGTTTGTACATTTATAAAGATGTTCGATGTCATTTAAAAACTATCAACTCTAATGTATGTGGCAGTGGCCTATACTTATGGAACTACACAGCATGAATAAAAAATGGCCCGCATTAAAAAGCCAAATGAAATGTCATGAAATAACGCGAAACGTCTATTAAACATTTTAAATATTTGGCGCACATTTACATTAATTTTTCTAGTGAGTGCATTGTTGTTATATGCATATTTTATTCCATTGTTAGTTGGTATCCTTTTATCCATATGCTGTAGCAGGATAGTTAGTATCATATGTGAGCTGTAGTCAACCCCACGACTATGCATACCCAACAACATTTGGCAAATTTCACTATGCATTGATATATGTATATCACAAACATGTTTTCATTAACTTTGTATTTCCTGATTTCGTTATGTTTGTATCCAGCTTGTTGAATTTTGTATTGGAGCGGCGTCATAGTAAGCCAAATAGCTTGTTCGCCAATCAAAGTTTCATATGACATATTGATATTTGATAGTTCTGAATACAAAGGGTATCGATGCTTGTTATCATGATAGTACAATGGAAATAGACATTGAGATCCCGTTCCTTACGTCTCTAGTTGAATTTCAATTTACGAGGAAAATATCAACCAAATTTTTAACCTGAACAAAGTTTGTATCGATTTTCCCCTCAGTCACGGAAAGGTGTCACTGTCATTTGGACTGTAACACACTAGGCTTTTCAGGACATATTAAACAGACAAGTCGATTTAATTTTACATTCAGATCAAATGACAAATCCTGTTTCGATATATGGCATTTGACGCTTTATTAATTGCCAGCAAGGTATCGTCCCATAAGACAGAATTCCCAAAAGACAGAAAGCTTAAAACAACCCTTTACATGGTTGACTGATCTTGTGTAACATGGGCTCTACCCTTTGAAAATATTGGAACGGCCCAAATAAATAAAGACAGAATTCCAAAAAGACACCATTAAGATACAACAGTTGGTTTTTTTCACTCGATGGATGATAATAACGTATAAATAAACTTTATAACACGAAGCACCATTTTATTCAATTCACATATGGGTTATTTTCAAAATTGGTAGCATTTTCTGCCCACTTGAGAAAACAATTATACTTGTCATTTGGAACGTTTTGATAAAATCTGCTTTAGGGTCAAAATCTGGACAGATTTACACTGTCCAGAGGTGACGGTCATGGAATATATGTTCACAAAATCTGTATAAATTAACATAATAAAAATATATAATCAAATAATGCTTATAATTAGTGATCATTTATGTTAACAGTGCAGTTGATGTTTCATTAATTTTAAAAAAAACGTGTAATGTGTAACGTGTCCTGTTATAGTGATAGGATATGAAATAAAGAGATTCAGCAAATTTTGTAGAATTAAGACACCAGCAAGTAAATATGAATTTAATTCGTCAACCTTAATTGTCCAAACTGTTACCAATGTATCTCCTTTTTTCTTAAAACAAGGTAGTTTGTTGCCTAGAAATGGTAGAAGTGGATGGTGTTTCTCTTGATATCTTTTAGGAATCATTCATTCAGATCTAGTCTTGCTTCATGACAGTGTATAATTAGAAGCCTTTAATACAGTCTATGTCCTGATTCAGCAAGTCTAGAGTTTACTGAAAACACAATTTAGGAGCCCGAAAGAAAATATAATGGATGACGGTACAGTATATAATTTAAATATTGCATAGACTTAATGTTAGTCTAATTCAGATTATGTCGATACTCGAACATAAGGCGGGTTGGGTCAGTCCATTGATTAATGAGGGGTGGTCAGCATTGCTCAGTTAATTAATGTTGTGATTGATTCTGTCTTTTGGGAATTCTGTCTTTTGGGAATTCTGTCTTATGGAACTGAACCGCCAGCGAATCAACAACTATATAATAGTCAGTGAATTGGTTCCGTGTATACACAGCATGAAGTCAAAGAAAAACAAACTTATTCATATGAAGTAGTGTATTGCATATATATGAACAATACATGTACGTATTCTGTGGAGATTGATTCCTATTCACTAGCTGCAAGTTATCTTTTGATTTATATATAATGTTAATCATAATAGATGTAAAAGTCGCGATTTTAATAACTGGAAATAATTATTCGCGTTGATTTTTTACGTTTTTCGGAAGACATCATTTGCATAACGCTCGTTTTTCATAGACCAATGGTTTTAGAAAAAAATAATTTTAAGATTCTAATAATCAGCATATTTTAATTGCTTCTTTTCTTTTTTGCGTTATGTTCTTTTCTGGATGACCACTTCTACTAAACATTTCCTACTCTTTTATCCATTCTCTCCCACAGAGGGAGCTCAGGTCATAAGTAGTGTAGGAGAAATCAAAGACCCTGATTCAAATATTTGCAAAGCCCTTGTCAGAAACCAGAATTTATTCGACTGTGAACTGGGCTCACATGTCTCCTTGACAGAACGCATTCTCTCCCAACAGAGGTAGCTCCGTCAGAAAATCCAATACAACCTCTGTCTTCATACGAAGGTTTCTTGATCTAGGAATGTAGAACGCTGATTGGATGCAATCAAAGTTATTTGTGCAATCAGCAGCGCCGTTTCAAAAGTTATTCAAATCTCCTTAGTTATTTCCGTAAGCTTTCAAAAAGCTAAACTTTATTCGAATATGCACCTTGCACTTTGAGTCTTCTTTACAGAATGCATACGCCTCATTTTGCGACTGCATCATTGCATAGGCCTGTGTGACAACAAATATGTTATTCATGCGTTCGGTGTTTTCAGTGGCTGAAATATTGCCAGGTAGTTTAAGTTGCAATAATGCGCCGGTAGGGGAAACTGCCGAAAGTCCGAGAAACCTTCGTATTAAGAGAGAGGTTGTATATCAATTTATGTCGGAGCAACCTCTGTCGGGAGAGAATGGACATAACACGGACTCTATATAAGGCGCAGAATAATGGCATTTGTATTCTTTGATAGCAAGCAAGTTTCCCTTAGAAGAATGTTTTCATAGACTGAAAATCTCGTATTG
Source organism: Phorcus lineatus (assembly GCA_921293015.1). Lineage (NCBI taxonomy): Eukaryota > Metazoa > Mollusca > Gastropoda > Trochida > Trochidae > Phorcus > Phorcus lineatus. The sequence continues at coordinate 38,654,645 of OV121097.1, forward strand.
ACTGAACTGCTCGTATTAGAACAGAAGTTAGTTTAGGTTTATTTATGGTTTGAGCTACCTCTGTGGGGAGAGAATTATATATGGCGGTACCTTAACAAAGATGATATGTAATTAGTATTGAGGCAGTCTAGCGGGATCCTCTCCACAACGGTTTGAAAGCACCCTCCTTGCTCGCACGTTCTGACGCAATCTCAACTAGCCAATCACAATGACAGCGGCAAAACCTATCGGTATCAGTATCTAGGGGCAAGTAACTCCCGTTTACCATTCGTTAACCTTTATGGCCGCTATCGTTATTTTAAACGGGATGATGTGATTGGTCCGCTAATGACTAGGTTTTGTCTGCGCTGAACTGGTGTAAGAACGTGCGAGCAAGGAGGATGCTTTCAGACCTTTGTTGAGAGGGAAGCACCTGGTAGAAGACGTTCGAATCCCGCTATAGTAAATATTTAAAAACTTTTATTCCTCGGAACACGGTAGACTTTAATCGGACTGATAGTGAGGAAACCTAATTAGAGAGATTGCATAAAGGGTAAAGTTATTAAAAGGGGGGTTTAAAATACGCATATGAGGGGAGAATATGTACTCGAGTGGTAAAATTAACAAAGGTCAACGTCTGGTGGTTTCATTGAAGTAGCGGCTACGTTGTAATTCATTATACATGAAGGTTGGATAAACAACGAGAGGATTTATTTTTGTTTAGTTAAAGTGGAGAAAGACTATTGGGTTTATTGAGACTAGAATATATGTAATTATACTAGAATTAGAAATGGTTGAGTGGAGGCAAATATATTTTCTTGCTATATTCAATATCAGTTTCAGTTATATGTTAATGCATAAAATTCAATCACATCTTTAATTTTTCTGGGTTGAGATGGTTTAGAAAGTGTCGAAATTGCTATGTTACCTGCAGTCAACACGAGAGGTCATTGCAATCGGCCATCATCGAGCTACACCGGCGTTTGTTTTATACCAATTACGGTACTAAGAAAAAATGTCCATACGCGTAAGCTAAGTTAATCCAACATCTAGTTTCCTAAGCATCAAACTAAACAATTAATGCGCTTCGTAATGGGATGTAGGGTTGCTGTTGTAATTCAGATTAGCATCGCAATATATATAGAACAATGCATGTATTCTCCTCACGACCGTCCCGCCCTGTTTGTTTGTACAGCGGCACGAGAGAAATGGAAACACATTTCTCTACAACTCATACATTCCGTATCGCTCCAGGACGCCATCTTTCGGACAATGGCGGTCAGTTTTGGGTTCAGATCACATTGCGGCCCATTTTCGTCTCTGAATTACGTATCGTGTGTCCTGGAATGTCTGAATATTCAGAATAACAAAAGATGAAGATAACATATTTTATCTTGTCCTCTCACATGATTTAGCAGAAAGTTTAAAGATTGATGATTTCGCCCAATCCAGAAAAATATAGTGCCGCTTGCTTCGAAGTTCTTAACTTATTCCGTATGTACTATCTCAATCCCATGTATTTTCGAAGTTTCTGAATGATATAAAAGGTAACGCGACGTCGCAAGATCTTTTTGATTTTATCAAAATGGTCATACTTGTGACAGGTACGTGTTGTTACTTCAGCGTGGGAATTTACAATAGGCTTAACACAGACAAAGATGTTATGAAATGAGCCATATGCCTATCTAGTTTTAAGCTAAAGAAAATTATAAACCTCAAGATATAAAATATATTCGAAACATTAAAAAAAAAATTCAATATTCCTGCAAGTTTTTTGTCAAATTTAAACTGAAAGTTCTTCCTATCAAACTTCATAATAAAATGTCAAAGACTATTTTCACGTTTCCAAATTTGTCTGACTTGTAGTTATAGTTCTGGTAGTATTTAGGGAAACACATATCATGAAGCCGTTATAGTCCTGACATATCCCATATGACAACTGTGATGACTTACTAGGGTAACCAGCTGCGACAGTGACTTGCGGAGGTCACAGGCTTTAATCAATGGTAAATAGGTGAGGGTGGAGAGCGATGGGGAAACATGTCAGAACCTCAAATTTGAACGAATATTTTGCACAAGATTTTAGTAAACATGTATACTATGGATAGTAATGTTTAGCACCAAATGAATACTAGATTGTTTACTCAGAAGAGAAATGACAACCAGCTCTGTGTCTTTTCCCTTTTGACACGTTCAACCTTTTCAATTGTATAGTCACCCCGATGTTGTTTACAACCAGTACACAAGTTCGTAGACATGAGCTGTGTGGTGAAACTGCTACATCAGCGTATTTATATCCGTGTAGCTCCTACCATACCCTGGTACCAATTCCTCGTATAGCTGACCGCTGGTTATTCGATGGTACGTGTGACATATAATTTATTCATCCGATGAAGTGTCGTTTTTTAAGGATCCCGAAGCAAAATATCTCTAACCCCTGTGTCCTTTCACCCCGGGAGTGCCGCCGTTGCTTGAAGCACGGGAGCCATTTCATTGGCTGATTATAAAACGGTACGACGCATTACATGTTATTGTAGGACCTACACAGATACATAATCCGCAGGTGTAACATGATACAATATGGTCTCTCGACCTCGTTTTAATTGTCATCATTTATGGTATCATAATGGTTGTTCGGAGCTGTCTATCAATGGAAAATGTCCTGTATTCATTAGTATCTCGATTGTCTAACTCAGAGCAAGAATGGCACGCTCTTGAACAGTCCCGTGTACATTACGACCTGTTGCAGGTAACAGGTGCGCGGAAGTGTCTTATAGACTGCTCTCGATAAGTTTATGACAACCTGTCACCTCTCTTCACAATGCAAATATCAGCGACACACTAAATGGATGTAACATAATGTTAAACGATTTTCTATTTCATTTTTATTAGAAATGTATTTTGAATCAATGATATATTTCAAGTACCTGTCATTTTTCGAAATGATTTCGTGTCATCAAATAAATACTGCGTAAATCGAGTAGGTGTCATCAATTTGTGAAATATCCGAAACAGGAAATAAATTCTAACAGGGATCTGAAAGGTTGCGGTAAGTTTAATACATTGCTTTATATCAAATATCTTTACGTTGCTCGAAAATGGAAAATATTCTCAACGCGAAACGGATGAGGGACAATTGGTTTATCCATCCTTCCACATTATCTGCCACTGTTCTTGTCTGCAACATGTTGACGAAAGATAGTGTATATGTTGATGCCTATCGTACGAGTATTCAGCCTGTGAAACTGAAACTCATGCAATGTCAGATTTTACTGTTATGTGGCTTTTTAAAACTAACAATCACAAAACTTGTCACCGAAAACAGTATTCGATTGCACATAAGGATACCGTTGTGACAAGGGTCAAGTTAGTTGTAACTGTAACAAGGAATCCATAACTCTCCGATATCTAAAATCAATCTATACCATATACGGAAATTATTGCTTTATTAAAAAGTGTGTCATATGGCATGATACTTTTGGGTTCACCTAGCATAGGCAACGATGCAATTTAAAGTTTTAACATTTCAGTAATTAAAATTTTATCATCTATTGTGTTTCATCGCGTGATATTTGTTCTTTTTTTCGATATAATCAACGTGATTTCCTTTGTCCACAGGTTGAGTAAACTGGTCAAGCTACCAAAGAAGAGGGACGTGTATGAAAGTTTTATGTTGAAAGGTAAGTTGTAAGATTTGCCCCATGTCAACATCACCTTGTTGCAAGATTCGCCCAAGCTATTGTATCGAAGTTCAGTTTACTCAAAATGTTTCGAGCTCTTACCAACTTTCACTACAGTGTAGATTCAGTCTTCATGAAAATAACTAAATCTCTTCATACAATACCTCGACCCCCTCATGATGTAAATAGCCCATGCATACCCCTTAACAACTCTTGGAGTACCAATGCATTACGTCGACTCGATTAACACCTCGATTTCGCTAATGTTTGCAAATATCGTGAATTAAGGAATATCAGATGTGCTCGTGTTACCACTTCGTAAACTTCTGTAAAACCATGTATAGTGTATAATCTTCGACCCCTTGATTCATTGTATATATCGGGTCCGTAACTTTTAGTCACCGGTATTTGAGCGCGTTGAGTAAATATGCACAGGGCATGGGTGCATTTACAGCTGCACAGAAGGCCTATGAAACAGACTGGAGTGTTTTACTCTCTGGGCCTTCATTCAAAATACAGTATGGCGACCGTAAGTTACTAAGGTAACCTTAGACAGCCTGAATGCGATGTTCAACTTTAGAAGAGCCGAAAGGTTTGCTTTTCAAAACAACCTTGAAACTTTGGTTAACCAATGTTCAAATATTTGATTTATCAAAGGGCGCAGAGTCTCCTTGATTTAAACAGTATTTTATTTCCATAAAACATGTAATACACAACATTCTATATATACAAAAAGGAAAAAGGATTAGCAAACAGGCTAATGCAGCCTATATAAATGCTTCTCCTTATACAAACATAACAAATAAGGTTTTAAGTACATATATGGAAATACATTTTAAATACGCATGTCCAAAAAAAAGCAAATTGATTGCACAAGTACAACAGTCTATAATTCATGTAATTTTTTATACCAAACTTGAGGTCGAAGAAAAATTAAATTTAAACGGGAAACTATGAAAACCGGTTAGTTTCATTTATGTAATGATAAACTGATTTAATTATAGTTTCGTTTTCGCTCGTCGCCGCTTAAAATAGTTTGTAAGCTAATATTATTTATAAAAAAGTATTTATTTAATCTGAATATATCAAATAGCGTGCATTGATAGAAATAGTGAAGAGGGTCCTCCCGAGTGTTTCCACAAGAACAGACACGATTTTCTGACAAGCCACGATCAAACAAATGAGAACGTAAGTCGCTGCAACCAAGGCGCAAACGACAGAGAAGAATTTGGCTTCGCCTCGGACCGTAAGATGTATACTTTTTAGATGTTGGAGATAAGATTCTGTCGAATGAAACACACTTCTTAAATTGTGTCAGAGACCTAGCATTTCTGATATTTGAATCCAACGAATTCCAAGCCTTAACAGTACATGGGAGAAAAGAGTTATTAAAATGAAACAAACGCCCGGTAGTACATCGTAGATTCTCCGAATTTCGTAAGTTGTAGCTACTCATATTTGAAACATGTGGTGGTACCCATATAGATAAATATTGAGGTGTTAATCCATTTATCATTTTATAAAACATACATAATTTGTGAAAGTGGCGCCTTTCAACTAACGAGCAATAGCCTGTCTCAGAATACAGTTTTTCGTGATTTGTACCTCTCACAGCACCTGAAATAGTCCTGAGAGCATCTAATTGTAATCACAATAATCGAAAATTGGCATTATAAATGATCTAAACATGGTTTCAAGAGATACTCTATTCAGCCTATATTTCAAACTGCGCAGACAATTTATTAGAGGACTTGCTTTGCGTAATATATAATCAATATGTTTCTGCCATTTCCCATCTTCTTGTAGAATTAGACCGAGGTGCTTGTGTTCCCATACTTCGGAAATTGCAGTATTATTAAGATGTAATTGAAGCTTAGGACCTTTATTAATTTTATTTGAAAATAACATAGCTTCTGTCTTTTCAGGGCTGAATTTAACCTGCCACTGTTTTGCCCATTCTGAAATACGTGTTAAGTCACTGTTGAGCAGGGTCTGGGTCTGAAATGGATCTTCAATAACTAGGTATAGGAGAGGTGTCATCCGCAACAAGTTTCACGTTACTTACCAATCCATCTGTTAAATCGTTTATGTAGACAAGAAATAAAAGGGGCCCCAAGACAGAGCCCTGGGGAACACCAGCTAATACACTTTTCGAATTTGATTTATGTCCATTTATAACTACCGACTGTTTTCTATCACTAAGATAATGCTTAAACCAATGTAATAGATTCCCTGTGATTCCAACAGATTAAAGTTTTACTAATAACCCTGCGTGCCAAACACGGTCAAACACTTTGCTGATATCACAAAAGACAGCTCTGATTTCTTTACCATCCTCCAAAGCTTTTGCTATGACGTGATAAAGTTCAGTCAATTGATATACTGTTGAGTCTCCAGGTTTAAATCCAGACTGGTGTTTAGATATAATTTCATTATCTATAAAGAAGTTATAAACATGCTTGAATATACATTTTTCAAAAACTTTAGCTAAACAAGAAGTTAAAGCAACTGGTCTGTAATTATTACAATCATGAATACACCCTTTTCTATGAATCGGTACAACTGCCGAATATTTCCAAATATCGGGGAATTGTGATAACTTCAGTGATAGATTGAATAACTTTGTAATGGGCCTATGAAGAGACCGGGCTAGAATCTTTAGTAGTTTCAGGCCTACCAAGGTAACGGATCAAATAACCTCCAAATGGAACAAATAACCGCATGAATGGATTAGATAACCTCAAAAACGGTACTAATAACCTCGTCAGCGGTATTAATAACCTCAAAACGGAACGAATAACCTCAAAACGGATTCAATAACCTCGATTTGCGCAGCGCATCCCTACGATCTACCCAGTTTGAGTGAAGGAGCCCAGTCTTTTGTTTATGTTTACGCCAGCGGCTGTCAACAAAGTTACGCTAGCAGTGAAATTTCCCCCCATAAATCAAAAATAAATCATTATAATGTCGTAATTTCATCTTAACCGCGGTGTTCCATTCACTGTCTTTGACCCGATGAGGTCATAATTTGCATAATATGTGAACCAAGCGATCGCGTAACAGGATTCGGTCACGAATAAAATCCCTGTGAGTAGATTTTGTCAAATGTTGATGTTATTTTCATATATCCCTACAATCAAACTAGAAGACATTTACCACCAGATAATCAAAAAATTAAATCGTAACTGTGTTCGCATGCATGAACCGTGTTGGATATGACGTGAGACTGTAATCGAACGATAGTTTTAGTTGAGTTTGTATTGCGGCGAATTTGACTTTTGCTACACACGCACTAAAATCGTAGATCACAAATTTATTTATCGTGTAAATATAATTCTATTGTACGATTATAATTGTAGAGGTCTTGTTGTTCACTATTTTTAGTTTGGAATGTTGTCCTTCATAGAAGTTTATCCGTTTTCAAACAAAATCGCAAGTGTTAATTCTAAATAATGATTGCAAATGAGAAGGGACATGTTAAGGGGATTATATCAAATAATTTGTTTATATTATGTAAATATCACGCGGTTTTTTTTTTACATTCATGAAAATATGTAAATTTCAAACATCAAATAAGATTATATTTGTGCTCAATTACTGCGAAAATAACAAACAAAATATGGGTCTGATGATGACCGGCGCAGACATCAAGTGAGTTGTTGACACTTTCCCCGATGCCTTCCGTAGCTGATGTCACAAGTGTGTAGATTGTATTTCACGACTATTCGAGATTAAACGTAAATAAATCCTTCAACTCTCAGCTGCAAAAATGTATTCTCTCTTTAGTTTTAAATGGAATTTGTACAATATGAAAATAATTTCTCAATATCTTGATTTGAAGATCTCTGTGTGGTGTAACTGATACAGACTTTTTGATCCGGTTTGTTTGGCCAGGGATCGTTTAGACATATGATTCCTGGTTTGGCGATAGACCGATCCGATCCACAGTTATTTTGTTCCAATTTCTGCAGTTACATTATCAATAGACTATATTTTCCATAATTCAACCGTTTCTGAGACATGACAAAACTCTAATTAGCCGTAGTCGTCGGCAGAATACTCGTACTCAAAAACACATGTGTCGGACACTTCCGCATGTTTGTCCGAGGTTTGCGGTTGCTAGGGGCGGTCGTTAGGGGGCGGGGCTTAATGGATCGGTCTATTACAATGAGAGATGGACGTTAGATGATATAGATATAATCGATGTTATAAACTTATATTGCATTTGGAACATATAAAGCTGAATAGATTTCCTACACTTCCGGGTTAAGTTTATAACGATTGATACGTTAATTTGTATGAAATACTATCAGCACGAATTTTCCATTGCTTCGAATTGCCTTGATTTTTTTCTCTCATTTTCAATGCATAACCAGTCCTTGCTTGCTGGACCGAACTCCCAGTCATGCACCTTAATTATTTTCTGGTACAAAATTTCATTCTGAACAAAATGATGTAAAAAATATTTTTAAAAAAATTATTGACAAACAGCCTACTCCGATTTGGAATATTTAGTACAGATTTTTAACTTGTGAATTTTTTATTTCATTCATCGACACTAGCTTAATTTGATTAATATCAGGAAAAAAAAAGAAAAAATGACAATATTTAGAAAGAAAAATAATTCATTCAGAGAAATTGGTATTTTAAAAATATTAAATCTTTTGATAATATTCAAGTTTGGTTATATCGGAACAATGTCAACATTGTACTTAACTATATTCTATCTTAATGATGAAACAAGATTTTTTTTTAAATTCTAAACCTTTTGATATCCTCCTTATATTTTGCGTAAACATTATTTTTTGGAGTTAGTTCTTATATTTGTAGTAAAATGTTACATTCAACACATATAGAATCCTTTAATGAATTTTCCATGTCACATGTCTCATCATTGACTATCCAGCTGTTCTTAAACAAAAGTACAAGCCAAACGGGCAATACTTTATAAAGAAAATTTTTTTTTTTCAATTTAGGCAGACTTCAAACCAGCGAACTTCGAAGAAAATGTAGTTTGATATTTCGATTTTTTAAAACTTTTTAGATACATCTGGTTCATTCATTTATTTCACCATTTGCAAATATAGATATGCCTATTCTTGATTCTCGTAACCACAATACATATTTCCAAATTTTAGTAAAATTATTGTGTCGGTGACCAAATCATCATTAGATTACCGTAACTTTTGGATTCAAGTAGGCCTAAATACCTTTAAATTGTTTTTTTTTTATCAGGCAAAATGAGAGCCGCAGGCGTAAACATAAACAAAAGACTGGGCTCCTTCACTCAAACTGGGTAGATCGTAGGGATGCGCTGCGCAAATCGAGGTTATTGAATCCGTTTTGAGGTTATTCGCTCCGTTTTGAGGTTATTAATACCGCGGACGAGGTTATTAGTACCGTTTTTGAGGTTATCTAATCCATTCATGCGGTTATTTGTTCCATTTGGAGGTTATTTGATCCGTTACCTTGGTAGGTCTGAGTTTATTACTAATATTATCTGGGCCCTTAGCTTTTTTAGTATTCAACGAGAGCAAGATATCACAGACTTCACTTTCAGTTAACAACAAATTATCTAATGTATTTTCACGGTAATTAGGAAGAGGTGGTTGCATATCAGGTTCATCAACTTGGGCTTGATTTATGAAGTAATCATTAAATACATCTGCTATATCGTCTGCAGAGCGTCCTTCGATACATTGGGTCCCTTTGATGTAGTGTTCAACTGTGTACAACATCCTGCACCGTGCAAGTGCGGCTTGTTCAAGTCAGTCCACAATAGCGCGCTAAAAAAAGTGACAAACTCATGTCTACATTGAAGCGCATTGGCAAATTATCAATATAACTTTGGTTAGAATTAAGTGCAGACCTTGCATGTTATCAAAATGTAATTATAAACGTACTCAAATTAGTTCAGTCATTCATTTATGGTATAAAACGATTTGTACAAAGGGATATTTGTGCTGTTACTTTCCTACTCACTTGTTGTGTTAACCCTTTAATGTTCAGTATCTGTCATGGTTTTGTGTATACATGTTGAAATCAGTATTATACATAGCAAGTAGAGGGTGTTCTCCTTTCCCAATCCAGGGGCGGGTTAGCGCGTTCGGCTTCAGATCAAGAGGTCCGTGGTTCGAATCCCGCCATGGGTTCGGCAACTTTGTCTGCAGTAGAGAACTGTTCTACACACAGTCAGGTTCGGGTGCAATGCTACACTGAATTTCAGCGCAGTACCACCCATGGTTCGCTAGTTCCAGCCGATGCTCGCAGGTTTCACCGCAATGCATATCCACAATGGTGTTGTAGGCTTTCTCCCTGCAATAATACTAGCAGCCGCGATATAAGTGAAATAATCTTGAAAGAGGGTTTGAACACCAACTCACCTCACCTCACCCAATCCGATTCTATGTGACTAAACTATGTTTAAATTAAGCCAAAATGCCGATTTGGTAACGTTATGACTATATTCAATTCGAATCAGCTTGGTATGTTGAATATCATTGAGATCGTTTATTCTGCAATTAAGTCAGCATGGTAGTGCAGTTTTTTACAGGGTTAACCTCAATGTGACTACTGCGGTGAAATGTGTTGTGTTGTTTAGACATTGGTAACCATGTTTTTTTACACACAGAGAGAAATTGATCATTAAGCATCTGTGCATAGAATGTCGATATGAATAAGAATGAGATCATTATCATATTACTGCAGCGAGAACAGCTGCAGTGTATATGTATGTCAAGTCACCCATAGACGTGTTTTGCATACTGTAGACCAAGCGTTCGTAAAAGTATCACTTATTTTAGCGTTCCTGTCATTGTAACGATACGAAAAGTATCAAAAAGTATCAAAATATCTTAAAACAGTACGATTGGATACCTTTTTTCTTCCTTGCAAAAAAAGGTAACTTTTAAAAAAACAAACATCTTGAATTTTAGATGAGATTTATAAGCAAACTTCAAGTCAACGGAGCATATCAAAGAGAGCGTAGTAAATGTAAATATAAAGGTGATTTTTTTTGTCATGTCATCGAAAAACTTTTGTTTGTAATTTTTCTTTTATCGTCAAATCTGTTAAAGTGAATGTTATAGAGCACGGGAAGTTCGTAATCTTTCTTTCTTTCGTATCATGAGTCTTTTTTCATGCTCATATCATGACTCTGTTTTCATGCTTATATCATGACTCTTTTTCATGCTTATATCATGACTCTTTTTCATGCTTATATCATGACTCTGTTTTAGGCCTTGTATCATGACTCTGTTTTCATGCTTATATCATGACTCTCTTTTCATGCTTATATCATGACTTTTTTCATGCGTATATCATGACTTTTTTTCAGGCCTTGTATCAGAGATGTCCTACTTCACCATCACAGCTGTGGCGTACAGCGCAGCCAAAATAGCTTTAGGTAGATATACTTTACATATATGCTTAACTATATAGATGCTCTTTTTCTACCGTTTTTTAACATTTGTGGTTTACGTTTAATTTACCAACCAATATCGTATATGCCCTATTTTAGAGGGTTCGACTCAATAATGAAGATTTTTTAGTTTGAATTCCCTTGAAATCATCTAGTAATTTAGTACTGTACATGGTTACTCCTTCATTGGCTGGGATGAGTATTAATCCAAAACGTGGTGAGTTACCACAATAAGGAAGTTGTTATCCTGAAAAAAGTATCGTATCAGCATGAGAAAAGGGTTAAGAAGTTCGAAATCTGCGCACGAATTGCATACATTTAGTGTAAATCGAACATTGCACATTTGTTAAGTTATTCTTTACTTCCAGGTGCAGTTTACTACAATGACTGCTCCCTGGAGCCCCGCCTACTTGTCTATCTGTTGGTTAGTTCCGTCATGATGCTGCTGCTATATTTTCCCGCCATTACCAAATATGGACAGGATACCCTCGGACCAAAACCGTACATCAGGATAGTAATGGGCGTGCAACTTGTTGCTCTTATTTTTGGTACGTTTATAGTGTCGATTTTTTCCCCTGTACTTTAGAGACTATCTCAAGTAGAGAAGTTCGACTCAATTCACCGCTTTCCAAGACATTAAGAGCAGTAGTCATATGTGTCGTGTAGTTTTGATTTGACGCCAAACTGCGCTGTCAGATCTTGTGACGTTTTTATTATGATTCGTCTGAGTATTTTAAGTACGCTTCATCCATTATATTGAGTCAAGCGTTTATAACAGGTTCAAGTGTACTTTTTAGGTGTTGAAAGCCTTAAACCATATCTGAAATTTTGTCGTAAAAGATCACAAGTAATTGAAAAGTGCCGTTCCTGATAGTATTATTTATACGCTACTTTAGATCTCATTATTTTCTAATAGTTTAGATAATGTGGGAATAAATCAACAATGACTGGAAATTGTCGTTTAAATAGGTATTTATAAGCGCTTCTTATATAAGGAAAAAACTTCAGCTAAATATAACATATTTTAACTGTATATTTAACTGATTGAAACATTTCTCATTCCAGGTACCTATCTGATAAATAAGGTGCATAACGGGAGACAACAAACATTTTCAGATTTGGATCAAGTCTCCAAAAATACCTGCAATGACGTCATATTTAAGTTTACAGCAGCAACGCTCGTCTTCGAGTGGTTATACATTGCATTTTCTCTCATTGCGAGAGGCTTTGTTACAATTTTATTCCACCTCGTTGTCTTTTTGATAAAAATTGTTTATAAAAAATTACTTATTATGGCTAATGTTGAAAAAGAAAAAACGTCGTGATATGTCGGTAATTTTGAAAACAAAGAGCAATTTATGTTATTGTTTTTACTTACAAAGTATAGACATTTGTCTTTGTATTTTCATTTCATGCATACGGATATTAATTCAAAATCTTGTTTCATCACCTAATCATTAATATCATAATTATCGATTGATAGTGTTGAGGGGTTTTGTATTTAATTTTCAAACTTTTTCATTATATTTGTTTTACATATTAAAAGTTTTTAAAAACATTTAGATTTTTATCTGAAATTTTATAACTATTTTCTGTTTACATCAAACAAATAGGCAGCAGAGGTAGTCATAGTTTAAACGATTTAGATAAAAGGCACTAGCGCTCACCAATATTTCGTGAACACAATGAATGCACAGATAATGCATAGTTCTCGATATACGAACGATCTACACTCAGGTAATCCGCCTCGTAAGTTATTTAACAAACATGTCCGTATTCAGGTTATAAAGTTGACTTTAAAAGACCGGAAGTATTTCATGCAACGTCGAGTTGTATCCCAATGAACTACGATATCGGAAATATTAAAATAATAATTAAAAAACGGCAGCCACTGTGGTTAAACCAATAACAATGTTATTAAATCGGTTTATTCACAAGATTTCTTTAATAAGATGCTAAAAAAAAGCCAATTTGAGCCGAAAAAGCGTGCTGTAGTGCCTTTAAAATCTAGTTGCTTGTTTTAAATGTCTTACTATTGTGGCTTGAAAGCTATTGATATACTCAGAGAGTCAAAAACATAAAGTTGACTTTAAATAACTCTTTGACGACCAATACGCTTTCAATATTGGAGCATATGGAATTTCAGAATTGTAATTATACTCTGTAATTAAGTCAAAGAGTATATGGAAGGCTGGACTATTTCTGCTATGTTCTATGTGTAACGATATTCAAATTCTTGAGTGGGTCTAATCGCCTTTGTTGTTCATACAGATCGAATTTCTTATCCTTTTCCTCGGGATCGTTTTTAGACTGTTTGTAAGTGGGTCGATCTATTCCATATGACGTCATGGTAAACAGAAAGTCATTTACAGGAGTAGTGTTTTAAAAGTCATTGCATTTTTTCCCATACTACTAACCTGTACAGATGTTTGTATGTCGCTCATTCTTGTATTGCATGTATATATATATACATATATATATACACATATATATATATATACATACATATACATGTATATATACATACATATATATATACATACATATATATGTATATATATATATATATATATATATATATATATATATATATATATATATATATATATAATGCGAATATCTTTACTGGGCCACTCTTGATTGAAAACAAACATGTTTCATCTTTCAGTGCAATGATCAAGCAAGGAGCCAAATACAGACTGAGATGCTTTATCAATTTAATATATTCATATTTTCTGTATTTTCTATGTCATAATCTGTCATAATGACAGTCGCTAATATTGGTGCTCTCTAGCTAACAAACTGCAATATTTTCTATGTAAGATTGTTGTTTACAATAATATTTTCGTATGAACATTTTTTTACCTCTTCCTTGTATCAACTGCCCTGAACTGCCATGAATAAACTATTCTTGTTTATTTATTCATCAAAAATTTCAATGAATAAATACTATAAACAATTTTATATGTATTTGTTGAAAATTTTTCTGAAAGTAGAGAGATCCAACTTTTGGAGTTCCCATGAGTATGCAAAATCCCCCCCCCCCCTTCCTCCACCTCCCCGTGCCTTCTGAGGTCATAGGAAACAGCAGCCCCCAGTTAAGAGTCGAGAAAATAAACAATGATCCTTCCTCATATCATAAGAAAGAATCAATTTTTAAACTTTTGAAAGTACTTGCCAAGAAAGTGTTTTGGAGAAACAACCGTCCCTAAGATAAAACAAAGTATTTATCCTAAATAATTTCCAGAAGAAACTAACGTCCCTAAGGTATAACAAGATATCTATCCTAACTAATGTCCAAAAGAAACAAACGCCCCTAGGGTAAAAAAAGGTATCTATCCTACTAATGTCCAAAAGAAACAAACATCCCTATGGTAAAACAAGGTATCTATATCCTAACTAATGTTCAAACCAAAAGAAACAAACGTCACTAAGGTAAAACGAGATATCTATATCCTAACTAATGTCCAAAGCATAAGACACCAACGTACTTAATGTAAAACGAGGTATCTATATCCTAACTAATGTGCAAACCAAAAGAAACAAATGTCACAAAGGTAAAACTAGGTATCTATCCTTACTAATGTCCAAAGCATAAGAAAAAACGTCACTAAGATAAAACAAGGTATCTATCCTTACTAATGTCCAAAGCATAAGACACCAACGTACTTAATGTAAAACGAGGTATCTATATCCTAAATAATGTCCAAACCAAAAGAAAAAACGTCACTAAGGTAAAACAAGGTATCTATCCTTACTAATGTCCAAAGCATAAGACACCAACGTACTTAATGTAAAACGAGGTATCTATATCCTAACTAATGTCCAAAGCATAAGACACCAACGTACTTAATGTAAAACGAGGTATCTATATCCTAACTAATGTCCAAAGCATAAGACACCAACGTACTTAATGTAAAACGAGGTATCTATATCCTAACTAATGTCCAAAGCATAAGACACCAACGTACTTAATGTAAAACGAGGTATCTATATCCTAACTAATGTGCAAACCAAAAGAAACAAATGTCACAAAGGTAAAACTAGGTATCTATCCTTACTAATGTCCAAAGCATAAGAAAAAACGTCACTAAGGTAAAACAAGGTATCTATCCTTACTAATGTCCAAAGCATAAGACACCAACGTACTTAATGTAAAACGAGCTATCTATATCCTAACTAATGTCCAAAGCATAAGACACCAACGTACTTAATGTAAAACGAGCTATCTATATCCTAACTAATGTCCAAAGCATAAGACACCAACGTACTTAATGTAAAACGAGGTGTCTATATCCTAACTAATGTCCAAACCAAAAGAAAAAACGTCACTAAGGTAAAACAAGGTATTTAACCTTACTAATGTCCAAGGCATAAGACACCAACGTACTTAATGTAAAACGAGGTATCTATATCCTAACTAATGTCCAAAGCATAAGACACCAACGTACTTAATGTAAAACGAGATATCTATATCCTAACTAATGTCCAAACAAAAAGAAAAAACGTCACTAAGGTAAAATAAGGTATCTATCCTTAATAATGTCCAAAGCATAAGACACCAACGTACTTAATGTAAAACGAGGTATCTATATCCTAACTAATGTGCAAACCAAAAGAAACAAATGTCACAAAGGTAAAACTAGGTATCTATCCTTACTAATGTCCAAAGCATAAGAAAAAACGTCACTAAGGTAAAACAAGGTATCTAACCTTACTAATGTCCAAGGCATAAGACACCAACGTACTTAATGTAAAACGAGGTATCTATATCCTAACTAATGTCCAAAGCATAAGACACCAACGTACTTAATGTAAAACGAGGTATCTATATCCTAACTAATGTCCAAACAAAAAGAAAAAACGTCACTAAGGTAAAATAAGGTATCTATCCTTACTAATGTCCAAAGCATAAGACACCAACGTACTTAATGTAAAACTAGGTATCTATATCCTAACTAATGTCCAAACCAAAAGAAAAAACGTCACTAAGGTAAAACAAGGTATCTATCCTTACTAATGTCCAAAGCATAAGACACCAACGTACTTAATGTAAAACGAGGTATCTATATCCTAACTAATGTCCAAAGCATAAGACACCAACGTACTTAATGTAAAACGAGGTATCTATATCCTAACTAATGTCCAAACCAAAAGAAACAAATGTCACTAAGGTAAAACTAGGTATCTATCCTAAATATTGTCCCAAAGAAACAAACGTCGTTTAAGAGGTCGTGCGAAGTATCAATACTAGATAATGTCAGAGTAGCAACCATCAACCCTGAATGCCATAGGAAACATCAATGCTTGACAAAGTCAGGAAGAAACAAACGTAAGGAACCTGCCTATATTGACCTAATGCGGACGATCCCGAGTATCTCCACTATTTTATATCTTGAGTAGTTAAATTAAACGGCACATTCAATTTAAGAAAAACGGATGTATATTCATCCAATAGGTGAAACGTAACTTGTCTAACAAGGGTGATTGAGATTATATATTATATATATATCATTAAATTTACACAAAGGTAGGAGCCACAAAACAGTTGTCAGGTTTGAAGGATGCCTTCATAGTATCACGCAACAATTGCTAATTTGTAAAACAGCTGTTAAAAAATATAAATGATGTCAAGCAATATCAACTCGATATGAAAAAAATGGTTACACACACACAGAAATGATGTTGCTTTCAGCCTGATCAAAGCCTACATATGGGAGAGGCTGGCGTATTGGACTGAATTATGATATCATACAGCTCCATCTTAACACAGTTTGACGTCACTACGCCATCACTTCTGAAACCACACATTGCGTTATTACAATCATACACAGATGAACCTCCCACGGTGGATAACTTATGTATTTAAGCCAAGCCTGAAGTTAGAAATTGCCTTAAATTCTAAACTGAGTTACCTAACAGATCCTCTATTGTAAATAATTACATGGGTTTACATCTGTTTTGGGTCCTGACATCGACTTTGTATTTGCTGTCAAACCTATTAATAGATATTTGGCTAATATTGCATCACGGTAAGGTCTTCAGGTGTGGCCTTGTTTTCCTTGAATGGTATTGTAAGGTAATAAAGATTGGGTAGTTATTAATGTAGTGTGTGTATGCCCCTCACTTTCTTGTTGATGCTTTGAGCCCAATCGGCCTTTGGGTAGATGTTAAAGGTTAAACCATTGTATATTATGATTGTTTCTATTTATAGTTTTTGTTTGAAATAGTTATCTTTCATTTAACTCCATTGTTTAAATGTTTTGTTGTTGTTGTTTTTATTTGTACCAACAGTTGAGTACATTCATTTGCAATATATTACAAGTTGTAATGGAAAAAAGCAATATATATATTGTGATTGACAAGAGGTCATGCTATTATCAAAGGAGAGGGTCAAATAGTTTTCAGACAAGGATATTTATTAATTTATGGAAATATATTAATTAGTGTTAATTAACCAATTGTTTGAGAATTTTTTAGCTGAAAATAGCTATTTCTAATTTTGTCAATTTCTCAATCAGTAGATCACGTTAATTTATTAGGGTCTGTCACTCATATCGTTTACCCGATCATCTTTCTCCGTCAATAACTGATGTCTGCCTAAAGTATTTAATGTCGTCCCTGGCTGTTCTATATTCAGTGAATATGGTTACATTAATAATGTCCGAAACTTTCACTGTAAAACCAAATAGCATATTCACCAGTCAGTCGCTCTTTAAGCCGTAACGCACGCTTCCTTGTGTGTTATCAGCGGGGTATCAGCTAATGACTACTGTCTGACCTACGCCTTTTATCAAACCCAATAAAAATGCACTGAATTCCATATGTTTCTCCGCCCTTAAAATCATTTTATATGGATAATTATTTGAGACATTAATCTCTTGAAAAAAATGGATTCGTAAAAAATGTAAACATTTTGTATTCGGTATCCGATATCATGTCAGGGATTAAAATAGTTAAAGACTAATCCAAATTTAATACTGAATAATATTATATAATACTGAATAATAAGGCACAATTGCTCTATGGATGTATGGATAAGATCGACAATTATCATTAGATAAGCCAATAAACAACTATTTTCAAAATTTGATTTTGGGGCTTTATATTTTTGTTTATAGGCTTTTAAAATCTTGTTTAAGTGGGTGTTCAGAGAAATTTGAGATGAGAAACACAGAACCAAATATGGACGACCCTAAGGGTAATGTAAATGTGAATATAGCAATATATTCTAGACATGTGGTAAGTCATCTCTGTTGGTAGGTATCTTACCATGCTCCTTGACTGTTTATAAAATTGGAGCCTTTAATGCAGTCTATAGCTCCTCATTAACCAAGTCAAAACTTAACGAATACACATGTGAAATTGTAGGACCTAACAGTTAACACTTAATAAAATGTTTGATAATTCATGGTATATTCATACATTAATTACAAACGGAATAAACGTACCTTGACCAACAACTTTCTTTCCCCAACCCCACCCGTCGTTTTGTAGCATTCGTGTCTATTTTTAGACTGTGATCGACGCCCTTTGAATAAACTAAGAGACATTTTATTTCGTTAACAGTCATTGAGAACTTTTGCGTGAGAAACGTTGGACGACCCACGACATCTCAGTAAATTGTAATAGACTAGAATTCAAAATCTATCAAATTACATCAGTACATTTTCAAAACTCCATCCAAATCCACTGCTTTGAACTAAATATAATAAAGCATACGTTATTAGGGGATAAATTACAATATATGGACACCAAAAATTACTTATGACAGTGCTTTAATCTTTCTTAAACATAAGTTCACTTAGATGTGCTTTTTTTTAAACACACTTCATTAACATACCAAAAAATGAAGCTACCGAATAGTCAAATCCTATATCAGCCAAAACCAGATTCCCCAAATCGTGAAACATCGATAAGTAAGAAATTCAATAAGTAAAAAGGGTGAATGAATCACTGACAATCTTCACCCGCATTAAAAGCACCCCATTACTATTATTCATCGAAGCGAGACGGAAATCACAAGAGCCAGAGACCATGACGGGTCGTGTCGGCTAGCTGAGTACGTAGGCGTGATCCCGCTAAAGAAGACACCGCGTATAGTAGAAACTGCTCACAGTACAGGGTGGGGCACACAGGAAGAAAAGGAGTTTCACCGTGTGCATATATATACGCTTACGTTTATAGCATTATATATGCAGGTTCCCCTTTGATTACTAATGGGTCCCTTGATACAACGATGGGGGTAAGTAACAAAGTTATTCTCCCGAGGAACAGGATTTTAATGAAATGGTAAAGTTATTTTGAGCCGTGAAATTTAATGTTGTTTTGATCTGTATAATGCCAGAGTGTAAGAAGAGAAGAGGTCGAGTTATGTTTACAGGGAAATATTGGGCGGTGTTGCATTTTATGTTCGGATATGTCGATTGAGGCGAGAATGTAAGTAAATTTTCAATGTAAATTAGTTCTTTTATAAGGTCTTATTAAGTGTTAATATAGAACAATACAAATAGTAAGGCCCATATAAAACAAATCCATATAAACTAATATCCCTGCATAAGAAAACTCTATGGAAATGTATCTCAGACATTCGGTGAGATGTCGGAGCGACGGATTCAAAACGAGGAAATTGTGTATGGTAATAAAAGTTTCATTTTTTCAACTTGACTGGTATAGACGTTACGATTCAGATCATTCAATGGGCAATGACACTGGTCAATTAGCCAAACGTTTTATACACATTTAAACATTTGACACATAAGATTTTATCTTGTAATATTTGAAAGGTTATTTGACTAGAATTCAAGTAAAAGGTTCGTGTTATTACAACCTTGCACCTTGGGTGTCATTTGATTTTCATAGATTTTTTTGAAAACTAATCATTTTCAAACTTGACCTTTGGGGAGACGTTGTAAATGAATATAATCATAATTGGTGTTTTGACCAAAATGCAAACCAAAACAATACCATGAAAATCACGTTTTGTCGATCGCTCTAACGTCACTCGATGACACATCAGATCATAACGTTATCAGCCATAGTGAATTGTTAACCAAGTTACTGTAGGGTGTCGTTAAGCCGGTCAACAATTCAACTCCAAATCATTATCATATCTTTTGTCGGTGTCAGAGCACTCCGACTAATCGTTTATGATTGACAGCGATTAAATGCAGTTGTACAACAGTCTTGTGAATATAGACTTAATTTAACGTGACATGCGTGACCCAGTCGGTCGTTCTGACCTTATATCAATTAAAGCCAAAGTAAGTCTGTCGTATTAAGCAAGTCTAGTTCATTAAGAAACTTGGAGAACTCTTGTGCTCCAATAATTTCTATTTTATTTTTATTTTTAAAAGACAAATTATTGTCCAAATTCCAGTATACAAACTACAAGTAAGGTAATATAAACTCACAGTTACTTTTTATTTTTTAGCAATTTTTATTTTAAGTCAATGAATACTTAATTTCATTTAAATCTGATTTTAGAAAACGTACTGAAATAATGAATCTGTGCTTTATACAAGAAGAATAAATGTACCTTTTGTGATATGTATATCGTCTGTCAATAATTACACTAATTTAAAACAATATAATTAACAAGTCAATGAAAATCACACAATTTTAAGGTTTTAGTTGCAGGGTAATAACATGACGATAGGTGCTGATATAAGTCATATCAAATCGGGTTTCCATTCAAAATCGTGAAGAGACGAGTATCATATTCTATTTGAGTTTTTGTGAAGTGATTTGACAAACTACGATAATATAATATATGAGAGTTCATATTTATCAGATTTTGACTAAGATATATTAAGAGAAGAAATTTCCAGGCTTGATTCATAATTTGCCCATCTTGAAAATATAATAAGTAAAAGATGACGTTAAGATGATATATAGAGGATAACCTATCGAAGAGAGTTTGTATTGTCGTGTTGAAAAGGCAAGTCGAAGACCACGATATCTCGTAAAGATCTCCAATATCGTCACGTTCTCCATAACCACAATACATTCATGTTATTCACAACTTTAAATCTGAAAGAACACAAACGTGACGATAACAATAGTGTACTTGTTATACCAGTTTGTGTAAATAATGCTTGCCCGTGGAACTAAAACTTTTGTATCATATCTAGAATGGTCATTCTTTCAACTCGTATTTTCCCACACTAATAGGGAAGCAATGACATCAGAGGAGGAATGTACACACTGTTTAGTGAAATCTAACCTTACTCGACAAATGTTCTAACTGTTCCATGTAACCTGTAATTCGAATCGGAGAGAGAGAGAGAGAGAGAGAGAGAGAGAGAGAGAGAGAGAGAGACAGAGACAGAGAGAGAGAGAGAGACAGAGAGAGACACAGAGACAGACACAGAGAGAGAGACAGGAAGAGACAGACAGACAGGCAGAGACAGAGACAGACAGACAGACAGAAAGACAGAGATAGAAAGAGAGACAGACAGAGCGTGGCAGAGAGAGGAAGATAGACACAGAGGTGAACAAGCGTAGGGGGAACTAGAGAGGGGAACAGACAATGACAGAGACACAGACACAGAGAAAGATAGAGAGAACAATAAAGATAGAATGCCATTGTTAGAGTTTTTGTACCTGAGAGACGGAGGATACCTGAGATTTGCATTGGTATACGTAAGATAAGATAAGATTATAAGAGCTTTTGGAAATGATCGGAGTGAATTGGGGATATGACTAAGTTCAGATTATATGAAAATGTGAAATGAAGTGACCTATGAGTACAATGATATCTGTGTCATACGAGTACAAATATATCATCGCTCTATTGAACTGTGTTTTCATATTCAATGTATAAACCTTTTCATTTGGCATATGTTGTAGTGAAAGAAGACACGAAAATTGTCTGACAAGTTTCATCAATTCAGATGAATTCAAGAGAGAGAGAGAGAGAGAGAGAGAGAGAGAGAGAGAGAGAGAGAGAGAGACAGACAGACAGACAGACAGAGAGAGAGAGACAGACAGAGAGAGAGACAGACAGACAGACAGAAAGACAGACAGACAGAAAGACAGACAGACAGAGAGAGTGAGTGAGACAGACAGAGAATGAGAGAGAGTGAGACAGAGAGACAGAGACAGAGAGACACACAGAGAGAGATATAGAGAGCTTTGAATAACGAGCTTTTTCTAAATTGAGTTAATCATTTCCATTTCTATAAAGACATTTTTTATTAAAATACAAAATATATCAAGCCGTATTTGACACAAAAATGACATTTGCTGCAAACTTATTTCACTGTGAATAACAACCAGATTTAAGAAGCCCGAGGACAATTCGTATATACGTGTTCATTATCGTTCACATTTATTTTCGCCAGCATGCATCAAATCGGCGTAAATAATTGAAAACCCCCATTATCACGCTCCGCCCTTTCAAAAAAACAAGATAAAGTACATTATTTCGCATGATAAACAATAAGATATTCTTCCCTGGGGGTAAAACATACGTCTTAAAATCTACAAGCATGGTTAGATGAACCCAGGTGTCCACATTAAACAAGAAACACATCTCACGATTACTTATCATATCATTCTCACCTGTGTCAGGTACTTCTGAGGTGGCACGCTACAATATTTGTTTTGACAGTTTGTCCCATTAAGAGAGGACTCGTTACTTTGATAACAAACTGTAGCAGTAGAGTCCAATTCAATCCCATCTTATAGTCGATATCTGTCATTTGGCTGTGTCTGTATCTGTTGCTGTCTGGTTTATTGTCCGCTCTCCGTGTCTCCTAACAACTTGTACCCTCGGAGTGGTTGATTAGCATCTACTGTCTGCTTTCTCTGTCTCAGCATTTGCCTCTCTGTTAGACCAAAATTTAGTCTTAGAAAATTTTTAATAATTTACTGTTCCTTCATCCATAATATTTTTTCTTTGGGCTCCTTCAGTCAATCTAATCTTGCTGAATGTGGACCTAGACTGTATTAAAGGCTCCTTTATATACACAGTCATGAAGCAGGACGTATCTCTCTTTTCGTCGCTTCCATTTCTACTAGGCCTCGTCCATCGCTCTCAAATTACATTTTAAAACGCTTTTTCTGCTTTGCATTATGCGGGCACCAAAATAGTTTATTAGAGATTTAAAATACGCCAGGATTATTCGTCAAGATTTGTTTTTGATAACTTATCTACTTGCTAAGTGCTATTTTGAATGTCTATGTCAAACTATAGCTTCGTTCGGAATCAGCCATGCACCTAACGTTGTTTTTGTGTTCTAGTACTTTTATGTACAATTGAAAGTATTTCGAAATTTCTTTCCTAATCGCCCCTTCCTTATCAGAACAGACACGCTCACACCTTCCATAATGCTCAGTTCTAATTAGTGTCCTCAAGGGACCGGTTCCTGAAAAAGATACAATTTGCTGGTTCCATCATCATTAGTGAATAGTGTACAGATTTCAGACAATCTCATTGAAATAAGACAATAATGCTGCTGCACTACATTGCGCTGATTATGAAGTGCATCAAAGTATAATATGATTTTAATGAGATTTCACATGAAAAGCTTTAAATGCCTCATGCAAATAAACAATCTCAACTGTTTTGCAATAGGCGAAAAACACAATATCTTGGTTTATAAAAGATGGTAAATACGAATATTTTTAATCTGCTGTTGATGATTGATATTTTCATAAACTGCTGTTTTAAAAGTCAACAAACTTTAACGTTGCTACACAACATGTTTCCGGTTGAGATTTTGTATAGAATTTGAGTACAGTTTAAGATGTTTCAAACTTTTCTTTCAAATCGTCCCTTTTTAGTTCCGCTTTACCAACTCTCACATGACACACCATACATGTCAAAAGGGCTACGACCCAAAATCTGACAATAATTTTATAAACCTATTCAATGTCGTATACGTGTCTTCCCCTTAGAATGAATTGTCAAATTTCTCTTTTACCCATTTTCAGCATACAAAACACTATCTCCATTCATTCAGTTTTTCTCGCTTAGATATCGAATCAGCAGCAAGCTAGTATACTCTTTCAAGATACAAGAATGTCTTTTCATAAAAATGATTATTCCTCCACATCTTTTTTACGATGCTCATAATTTTTATTTCATCGCTTGAAGTAACACGAGTCGTGATGTAAGCATATATATTTTAGCAGATATTCCATAACAACAATTAAGATGACAATAACGTCTATTCATGTAATGAAAAAATATGTGAGCGTATGAATATTTCTTGTACATTTTCAATAACATTGCATAAAATATCTTCATTCATGTAAGTTTTATTGAGATGTCTAATGGTTGAAACGAATACATGTTATTACAACGCCCTTCCACATTCAAATGATATTCTAAAGTCGCAATTCTTTTTCGTTTTTCTCGTTTGAGTTCTTTTCATGCAGGAAATTGAAAACAAGCTTAAAGATTTAAACACCATGGGCCAACATATGACCTTCTAAGGGCATTTCATATGAACGTTTAAAAGAACATTAGGCCAGTAATTATGTAATATTAAAAATCCTTGATCTATAATAAATGTACGACATACATACTAAACAATAATGGGACGAGTTACATTATACGATACATCATGCATTAAAGACAAAGTGTTAAGCAATTTCTGAGTTAACAATTTTGTCGTTTATGTTTCTAAAATATGCAGCCATTTACATAACTTACGAAAACAACAAGCTATATATCTTCATAATACACACTGGATTTATGAAATGCACGTGTTTTTAAGAATGTCTACACTGCAAACCGACCTAAGTTTATTCAGCTATACAAGTTGTCTGACTTGGATGTATGCAAATGGTTGTGACAGTTGTAAACTGATATCAATGAAAAGTGTATGATATGAATTGTTTAGCAATGATGACATGCAAATGGTTGTGACAGTTGTAAACTGATATCAATGAAAAGTGTATGATATGAATTGTTTAGCAATGATGACATGCAAATGGTTGTGACAGTTGTAAACTGATATCAATGAAAAGTGTATGATATGAATTGTTTAGCAATGATGACATGCAAATGGTTGTGACAGTTGTAAACTGATATCAATGAAAATTGTATGATATGAATTGTTTAGCAATGATGACATGCAAATGGTTGTGACAGTTGTAAACTGATATCAATGAATATTGTATAATATGAATTGTTTAGCAATGATGACATGCAAATGGTTGTGACAGTTGTAAACTGATATCAATGAAAATTGTATGATATGAATTGTTTAGCAATGATGACATGCAAATGGTTGTGACAGTTGTAAACTGATATCAATGAAAAGTGTATGCTATGAATTGTTTAGCAATGATGACATGCAAATGGTTGTGACAGTTGTAAACTGATATCAATGAAAATTGTATGATATGAATTGTTTAGCAATGATGACATGCAAATGGTTGTGACAGTTGTAAACTGATATCAATGAAAATTGTATGATATGAATTGTTTAGCAATGATGACATGCAAATGGTTGTGACAGTTGTAAACTGATATCAATGAAAAGTGTATGATATGAATTGTTTAGCAATGATGACATGCAAATGGTTGTGACAGTTGTAAACTGATATCAATGAAAAGTGTATGATATGAATTGTTTAGCAATGATGACATGCAAATGGTTGTGACAGTTGTAAACTGATATCAATGAAAAGTGTATGATATGAATTGTTTAGCAATGATGACATGCAAATGGTTGTGACAGTTGTAAACTGATATCAATGAAAATTGTATGATATGAATTGTTTAGCAATGATGACATGCAAATGGTTGTGACAGTTGTAAACTGATATCAATGAAAATTGTATGCTATGAATTGTTTAGCAATGATGACATGCAAATGGTTGTGACAGTTGTAAACTGATATCAATGAAAATTGTATGCTATGAATTGTTTAGCAATGATGACATGCAAATGGTTGTGACAGTTGTAAACTGATATCAATGAAAATTGTATGATATGAATTGTTTAGCAATGATGACATGCAAATGGTTGTGACAGTTGTAAACTGATATCAATGAAAATTGTATGATATGAATTGTTTAGCAATGATGACATGCAAATGGTTGTGACAGTTGTAAACTGATATCAATGAAAATTGTATGATATGAATTGTTTAGCAATGATGACATGCAAATGGTTGTGACAGTTGTAAACTGATATCAATGAAAAGTGTATGATATGAATTGTTTAGCAATGATGACATGCAAATGGTTGTGACAGTTGTAAACTGATATCAATGAAAAGTGTATGATATGAATTGTTTAGCAATGATGACATGCAAATGGTTGTGACAGTTGTAAACTGATATCAATGAAAATTGTATGATATGAATTGTTTAGCAATGATGACATGCAAATGGTTGTGACAGTTGTAAACTGATATCAATGAAAATTGTATGATATGAATTGTTTAGCAAAGATGACATGCAAATGGTTGTGACAGTTGTAAAATGATATCAATGAAAATTGTATGATATGAATTGTTTAGCAATGATGACTTGCAAATGGTTGTGACAGTTGTAAACTGATATCAATGAAAATTGTATGATATGAATTGTTTAGCAATGATGACATGCAAATGGTTGTGACAGTTGTAAAATGATATCAATGAAAATTGTATGATATGAATTGTTTAGCAATGATGACATGCAAATGGTTGTGACAGTTGTAAACTGATATCAATGAAAAGTGTATGATATGAATTGTTTAGCAATGATGACATGCAAATGGTTGTGACAGTTGTAAACTGATATCAATGAAAAGTGTATGATATTAATTGTTTAGCAATGATGACATGCAAATGGTTGTGACAGTTGTAAACTGATATCAATGAAAATTGTATGATATGAATTGTTTAGCAATGATGACATGCAAATGGTTGTGACAGTTGTAAACTGATATCAATGAAAATTGTATGATATGAATTGTTTAGCAATGATGACATGCAAATGGTTGTGACAGTTGTAAACTGATATCAATGAAAATTGTATGATATGAATTGTTTAGCAATGATGACATGCAAATGGTTGTGACAGTTGTAAACTGATATCAATGAAAATTGTATGATATGAATTGTTTAGCAATGATGACATGCAAATGGTTGTGACAGTTGTAAACTGATATCAATGAAAAGTGTATGATATGAATTGTTTAGCAATGATGACATGCAAATGGTTGTGACAGTTGTAAACTGATATCAATGAAAATTGTATGATATGAATTGTTTAGCAATGATGACATACAAATGGTTGTGACAGTTGTAAAATGATATCAATGAAAAGTGTATGATATGAATTGTTTAGCAATGATGACATGCAAATGGTTGTGACAGTTGTAAACTGATATCAATGAAAAGTGTATGATATGAATTGTTTAGCAATGATGACATGCAAATGGTTGTGACAGTTGTAAACTGATATCAATGAAAATTGTATGATATGAATTGTTTAGCAATGATGACATACAAATGGTTGTGACAGTTGTAAAATGATATCAATGAAAATTGTATGATATGAATTTTTTAGCAATGATGACATGCAAATGGTTGTGACAGTTGTAAAATGATATCAATGAAAATTGTATGATATGAATTGTTTAGCAATGATGACATGCAAATGGTTGTGACAGTTGTAAACTGATATCAATGAAAAGTGTATGATCTTTAGTTTTTATCAATGATGGCATGCAAGTTCAATAATGATTTAGTTTAAGTTGTGTTACAATGTTCCTGGACTTTCTGCCTTACCTGTCTGAATAGAGTTTTATGAAAAGGAAGTTATATCGCACATTTTACACTTCAAGATGAAAACAGCTCTGCGCTTGACCTAGTCAAAGGGGGATAGTCGGGTTTCGCTATGATATCAAGAGTACGATGTGTTGTGTCTAACCGTATTTTACGTCGGATTTACGACCGTCTACACAAAGCCTTGTTTACAACAGACACCTGCCTAGGCTGAAAGTTACACCTCTCTAGGCCTGTGGGTCGTATTTAAGTCTCGAACATGTTCATCGCATGAGCTTCTTCGTCAACCGGTCGACTCATTTAAACGCTTTAACTTATTCACATCATTGTCCTAGATTAAACTATTGATGGTATGTTTGATTTAAGGCGATATCGGTTTCTCTCGACTTGTTACTTAACAATTTATAACAAAATATATAATATATGTAAACATGTCAAAGTATGGTCATTTTATTTTGTGATCAGTTTTAAGTAATTTCATCATAATTATACATGTATCAATTAAATTGCTTTTGGCTGAAACAACCTTTGAAAAATATGTGTCTGAATGTCCCTGAATGATTAAATAAGCTGAATCAAATGTAAAAATTTCACGAAGCAGACCAGGTTAGTTGTAATCACTACTACTACACAACTCATTTGCACAATATTCCTTATTGAGAAACTGAAATGACATCCTTAATCAAATCTTTCACGTGTTTCTTTAATATGTTTGTTTCATTTCAAATTGAGATACACCAATAACTGTTGAATTTGTATAATCTGGTTATGGTTGTATATCAATAAATGCTTCAATGAATTTTGAAAGCATTTTTTTTTAAATTCAGACCTCTTCATAGATAACATACATTTTCTACACAAGTTCTTTCTTTTATTGACTCTTTTCATGTTAACTACGAGGGGTGTCCAAAAAGTTTCTGGCCTAAATATGAAAAAATGAACGAAACGCAGCGGTGTTGTACTTTAATTGAAAACATTCAAATGAAGTGTAAATGGGCACGAAAATTACGTGATTCATACACTTCGGTTGCCTAGATTGGCCTATTCTTCAGTAGCGACATTGATGACGAGTCATGACCTGGCCGTCCATCTGACGTCCCCACAGAGGAAAACAATATGGCTGTGAGACTACACTGCGAGAGCTTGTGACCATTAGATACTAAGCTATTTCCCACTACATAAGCAAAGTTAGTTCCGAATTGTATATGAGGATTAACATATGAATATGGAATCGGCACGTTGGGTCCCTAGAATGTTATCTGAAGACCAAAACCGAAAACGTGTCATGACTAGTCAACAACCTCAACAACCTGGCGACAGCAAATCATCTTTGGTCGATGTTGTTTCTCACGATGAAACTATTTTTAAGCATTTTGGTCAAGAGAAAGAAACATTTGAAGTATTTATAGTGGAAACACGCTACGTCACTAAACTTACAAATTTCACAACATCATACTCAATCGGTAAGGTCAAAGCATCCATTTTAAGGGACTAACACAGAGATCTATTATTATTGATTCTTTAAAGTAGGATGCTACAATCATTGGCGTATATTACACAAATGAACTGCGCCACTTACGAGAAAAGATTATAGAGAAACGTAGGGGTGAACGGCGCATACGTTTGTGGCTGCTTCAGGACAATGCTCCTGTGCACACCGCCAAGGTTGCAGTCAGAGGACGTAGGTTCAGGAGTCTTTCCCAAATTGCCTATTCTCCAGATCACCGGCCATCGGAGGACGTAGGTTCAGGAGTCTTTCCGAAATTGCCTATTCTCCAGATCTCCCCTCATCAGAGGACGTAGGTTCAGGAGTCTTTCCGAAATTGCCTATTCTCCAGATCACCGACCATCGGAGGACGTAGGTTCAGGAGTCTTTCCGAAATTGCCTATTCTCCAGATCTCCCCTCATCAGAGGACGAAGGTTCAGGAGTCTTTCCGAATTTGCCTATTCTCCAGATCACCGACCATCAGAGGACGTAGGTTCAGGAGTCTTTCCGAAACTGCCTATTCTCAAGATCTCCCCCAATCAGAGGACGTGGATTTAAGAATCTTTCCGAAATTACCTATACTCTATTGAGGTCCACAATGTTAATGTTAAAGTCACCTAAAAATTTCTTCAGTGTCATTGATCAGGTAAGAGACTTTGTGGCATCCCTCGTATCTTCTCTAGCATTTAAACAACTCATGTACACTTAGAAATTCACAATGGAGAGGGTAAAGATAAGTTGTTAACTTTTTGCTAAATTTTACAAGATAAATTAATCTGTTTTCAAATAAATGCGATTCATTCTAAACATATTTTTCAATCAGAAAAGATATTTCAATTCAATTAACCTTTAATGGCCTACCTTCAGGCACTTCTAATGTGTCTCAAGGTTTGAAAAATGCTTGAATTCAATCAGAAAGTGAATTAAATCTACCTACGTACACGCTTGACTGATTCCAGCAGTAAACCTTTGAAGCATGAAATCGCACCTGATGGTTAAGAGAGAGAAGTTTTATGGACATGGGATTGAGTTGGTAGATAATACCATCTCAAGTCTTCAGGACATGGCCGATATAGGGCGTTGTGATCTCATCAAGCCTCGTTCTGAATCAGTCAACACCCAAATTGTTTAGTTTGTCCATTGCTTCAATACAATAACAAGGCTTTGATGACTTGACATATTTCACCATGGTTTATATTTAGATATCAATAGCAAGATATATATTTCTCACACCTATATCTTTAATAAAATAGACGGTAAACAAATCACAGATTATTCTCGTATTACTCATATTTTCTCTCAGTATATATCGATCAAGTCGATTGAATTGTATATAACGTTTAGTCTCAATTGCGCTATAACATTAAAGATATTCTGTGAACTATGCTACATTTTGAGTAGAAAATGTTTCCTATTCTTTTGGAGTTGTCACTGATTGTGTTACTTCACATTTGTCAACAGTAGTTTTGCCCAACCAGTTTAAATCTTCTTCTTTTTTAAGTTTTTAGCGTGCATGGTATGGAAATATCTTATAAAATTTTGAAATATTCACAAAGCACAAAGTGACAACATTAAGTTAATAATAGAGTTTTCGGACAAACAAATGTTAGTTTTTTTAAAAATTTTTTTGTAGTTAATGTGGTGAAATTGAGTTTATATAAAGATGGCATTGTCATAGCAAAAATTTGTTAATGCATAATGTTTGATTTGTAAGATAGCGGGGCTAGCGGTTTCTCTCTTTGAGAACTAGAATTTTTTACTAGCCATAAAACTCAATGAACACATCTCATACCTAAGAAGTCTGTCTTAAAAGCATTTATAGTTACAAACTTAAACTTTCCATTGACGATGATTTACTTTGTTCCAGCAATGACCTTTACCTCAACAGAGCGAGGGACGGTCGGGGAGTAACATACGTACCAGTCAAGACGTCGTATATAGAGGTCCCAGGTGAGATATAGTTATAACGATCACTATGGTGTGGATGTGGGTGTGCAGGTATTGAGGTATGTAGGTAGGGTATGAATATATGTATGTAGGTATGTATTAATGTGGGTATGTACGTATGTAGGTACTTATGTTTATTGGTATATACATGTACCTATGTAGGTATGGGATGGAATGTCAGTGTATGGTGGGGAGTGTGTGGTACGGTATGTTTGGGTATATGGTATTGTGCTTTATTATATTTCGAATGGTGAAATATGCCATTTATCGGTGAAAATAAAACCCGTATTTTCACTGAGTGAAATAATAATGGTATTCTACTCAGTGAAATGACGCAACAATCATATGACGTCGTCTGTGACGTCATGAAACAATTGAATTACGTCATGCAACCGCCGCGCTAGCGAAGCAGTTAAGCTTCTCCATTCATATAGTTAGGGTCATTTACGGGGTTTTTGGAAACATAATAAATAGAACATTTGACATTTCTCGTCGAATACCATGAATATTTCATCTCGGGAAGTAGAAAATCATATATTTTACGCCACTCGTGAAAATATAAATTTCTACTTCACTCGATGAGATATCCATGGTATTCGACGAGAAATGTCAAATATCCTCTATTTCTTCTCTTCTTCTTTCTCCTCGCTATGTTGTAAAACTAACGGTTTTTTACAATATCCGGTTTCGATCATATATCCCGACGTCAACCTCCATGCGGTCATGTTCGAATCCCGCCAAGGGCTTGGCAACTTTGTCTGCTGTAGAGAACTGTTCTACACGCAGTCAGGTATGGGTGCAATGCTAAACTGAATTTCAGTGCAGTACCACCCATGGTTCGCTAGTTCCAGCCGATGTTCGCAGGTTTCACCGCAATTTATGGTGTTGCGGGCATTCTCCCTGCAATAATACTAGCAGCCGCGATATAAGGGAAATACTCTTGAAAGCGGCGTTATATCCCAGATCACCCACACGATTCGTCATCAATAGCCATTAACTTCTGATTAAATACTTCTTGATAAAATGAAAGTTTTCAAAACTTTCCCCATGTGTGTTTGAAACGTCACTTTGTCCCTCAAAGAATCGCGTTGGAAGAGGGCAAACAATGTCTTTGTATATTGAATGAAATTACAACTAACCTTATATTTGTTTCCACGTGTAAAATAGTTCCATACAGGCATTTAGTTCTTATGTTATGTTTCCGTTGAAACTAGTCAACGCTTTTCAGAAAACTAAAAGCTCCTAAAGTCAAATTCTGTGTTTGTTGAGTGAGAAAATAAACTAATTTTATTCATGTGTATGCATCAATTGTGAAAAAATATTTGCATAAATGTACATCACTTATAATCTCGATAAAGAAAAACATTTGTATGTAAAGATTAACATTCAGCTACCGACCTCATATAATGGAAGGATTTTTATTAATGTATTAATTTTCCTCTATTCTAGATGGAGATCTGGATCGGGGCATCAGAGACTATGGACTTCAGGCCTGGGAGGACCGTGTGGCCGGAGAGACTTCATACCGACCCGAGCACGTGGTACACAGAGAGCGGCCCTCTCGGAGCAGGGAGGTGCGGAGGTATCGGGGCGAGTTGGACAGAGGGAGCGGCTATAGGAGTTCATCCAATGAGAGGAACGGGTACCGGGTTCGACCAGAATTCGATAGAGGCAGTGGCTACAGAACCTCATCAAATGAAAGGAACGGGCACCGGTTTCAAAATGAATTAGACCGAGGTCGCTATAGAAGCTCGTCGGCTGAAAGCAGGAATAACAGGGGTCGGCCAGGGCGTTACAGAAGCTCTTCAGTTGACTATCATCGGCCCATGTATTACACAGACGTGGAGATGGAACGGCGATATAGAAGCTCATCAAGTGAAAGGTACAGTCCAAGTAATAGAATGGAAATGGGCCGAGAGCGTCGGTACAGAAGTTCGTCCTATGAACGTGAGGGCAGAGAGTATGTGAAGGACGGACATATTGTCCGGGTTGTTCCTAAACGTAAGGAACCGCAAATACGGATTGTACACGACACGTACGCCGATAAGAATCCTGATATGGACATTCCTATTGTAAGACAGCAAGTTGATATTTTACGTCGTGAACCTGAGATTGAATTTCATTCCAGATCAAGAGACGAAGATTTTGATATCCCAATTGTTAGAATGGAACGCGATGTCCACGGTGTTAAAACAGAACGGAATATCCCAATCATAAGAGTCGACCGTGAAAGTCCCGTTATAAGAGTGGACCGTGAAGATTATCCTATAACGGACAGTCCTATTTTCAGAGCAGAACGTGAGATTATCCTCCCCGAGCGGGAACCGGAAGCGCACATGCAAGTACCTCGAGCAGTGCCAGACGGTCCAGTGTTCAGAGCTCCCCAGGACCGAGACATTCCTCTAGTCAGACAGGCGCATGACCGGGATGTGTCGCCCAGGAGACCACAGTTCGAACGCTACTTCCCCAACCTACAGGCCGAGTATGACAAAGACGGAAGTGTGCACGGCAGAACACAAGACTTCGAAATTCCTCGCCCCTCGTTTTCGCCAAAGTCGAGTTCGTCGTACAAGCAACGTATCGTGAGTGTTCGTGTTCCACGAACTGTACGTCCACGTGGGAGAGTCGATAATCCGCAGTCGCGTGACAGAGTTATGCACGTGCCACCCCGTGACCATTCACATGTACAGGCGCGAGATGCAAACACACAGACCCAGCCTGCTGCACGTGAGAACGGGGTACAGACTCGACTAACTTCACATTCGGAACAACGCGGGGTCTGGTCGGAGATCACTCTTCAGCCTACATCAAAAATGAAATTCAATAGGGCGGACAGCGAAATATACCCACCTAAACCAGAGAGGGATGGCATGATTGCCAAAAAGAGACGACTCATAAACGAAGTTATTGCACAAACCGATCCAACATTTGACTTTTTCGGACGTAACGGTTTTGGAACCGGTAGAAAAATACGCTCAAACCCAATCTTCCTACCCGGTAAGACTTTCGCACGACCCGGAACTCAACACTTTCCTAACAATGCGTACTTCCAAACCATCAAGCCGTCAAATCCGGAAGTCCAAAGCAACACGCCAACTCCTCCGCCACTTCCGGAGAGACATTACCATGACATTTTAGACATAGAACCAACGAGGTCTGCTATTAGTGCATTCACACCGTTTGAAGGACAAATTGCTTCCAGGACTAGAAACCCAGTACTCTCAAAGTGGCAGGACACGCTTACTAAAGGAAGGAGGCACATTCTCCTGGAGTCCACACAGAGACTGTATGACATAGAAGAGAACCCAGATTATTGACCGATGTGCAATACATATTTCATTTTCGACTCTAACTTTTTTGTTTCCATGACAACTTTTTTATTACGGGTCTCTTGGAGGCAGAAGACTGACCGTCACACAGATTATTTTTGTAGATAATAGTAGCGACTTCCCCCTTAAGTGCAATAACAATAACAATACTGTTAAATATATTGTGTCGTGACTGTGCCATAAGAGTTCATGACTAATCAAAATATCTTCACATAAGGGTGAAAATCACACTACTTTGTCCATGTTTACGATTGACTTCAGTACTTTGTTTATATTTACGATTGACTCCATGACTCCAGTACTTTGTCCATGAATACGTTGACTCCAGTACTTTGTCCATGTTTACGATTTCCATCCTTTGACCATGTTTACGATTGAACCCAGTACTTTGTCTGTGTTACCGATTGACTCCAATACTTTGTTTATATTTACGATTGACTCCAGTACTTAGTTAATATTTACGATTGACTCAAGTACTTTGTCCATGTTAACGATTGACTCCAGTACTTTGTCCATGTTTACGATTGACTCCAGTACTTTGTCCATGTTTACGATTCAGTACTTTGACCATGTTTACGATTGAACCCAGTACTGTGTCTGTGTTCCCGATTGACTCGAGTACTTTGTCTGTGTTACCGATTGACTCCAGTACTTTGTCCATGTTAACGTTGACTCCAGTACTTTGTCCATGTTAACGTTGACTCCAGTACTTTGTCTGTGTTTACGATTGACTGCAGTACTTTGTCTGTGTTTACGATCGCCATTTATAATGTGTTTTATAGTCATCGGATACAAATTTAAGAAAAATGTAGTTACATTAGGAATATGAGTTTTACTTAAAAAGTCCAAATATTGTTATATCGATGTTTTCATTTTTTACAGTCGTAAAACCATATATTTATTATGATGCTGATATACAATAAAGAGAATATAGTAAAAAGTAAAATGAACAAACAGCGGATGTTAAGTTACATTTCATTTACATTTCACATTCCATTATATAAGATTACAGTGCTATTTTCCCCATGCGTTATACCATGTTAGATAATGTTAATGTACCTTATTTCAATAAATCGTAATCAGATGTATATTTCATATATATTTGGTAACTTATATTTATATGGGAACATGGTCCCTGAACGGAATAAATGTGTGGAATAATTAGAAAAGACAGGATTCTTGAGAAGTATATCTATATGCTGGGTGCGAAGCGTCTCCATGATGGACAACCTGTAACACCTTGTAACCTATTAAAATACTTGATAAAGAAATATTGTTACGAAATTAAAAGATATCAAAGTGAAAACTTATCTATATTTTCTAAATCCATCGATACATTTACATGACAACACAAAACGGCAGACATGTGACCAACTTTATTCATTTTACTTTTTTGCAAACAAAAACAAAATGACAGACCCCTCTCAAAACCAATGTTCCTTTGAAATAACACCAATTGATGTATTGCATATCGCGGTGAATGTTCTTGGTTTGGCAGGTTCGGCACTGGGTAACTCACAAAGAGCTATCGTTACATAAACTTCTCAGTAGTTCTAGCGAGCACCAACAACACAGAAAGGCGATAAAGCCAACACAGACAGCGACCCAGTCTATGATTAGAGTCACAAAAGAAAACGTCAGAAGGTTTGAAGAACACTCGGTGGAGTTTCTAGCTCTGGACGCGGCTGCAGATCGTTCAAGG
Source organism: Phorcus lineatus (assembly GCA_921293015.1). NCBI lineage: Eukaryota > Metazoa > Mollusca > Gastropoda > Trochida > Trochidae > Phorcus > Phorcus lineatus. Next base: position 38,690,924 of record OV121097.1, read on the forward strand.
AACACAAACGGACTTTCTGAAATAGGAACTCAATTCATTTCAAATATATGACACTAAGGAATAATTAAAGTATACGCAACTGCGAACGCTTTATGTGCATAAGACGGTTGCAGATTTGAAGTTTCTAACAATGTCTTAAGAGATCTCTAAATGTGGTGGTTATCGTGTTTGGCTGAAAATCCAGTTTTGTTTAAATTTGGCAAGGATGTGAATATTCCTTGTAACTCTATCCAATAGAACATAGAATAATAAAGGCATAATTGACCACGATGATTCTTATAATTGCTATTGGAGTGTTTTCATTTAAATCAGGAAATATAAGGTAGGCCCGGTTCCTTATCGAAATAACCTATCAATAGGTTTTGGTAAAAAAATATTTCAACTTACCAACAATAACCCAGATCAGCATTGTGACGAATAAGGCTAATATGATATATCTGTATGCTACGAGTTTATCTCCCTTTGCTTCTGCCTTCGCCTTTGCTATGTGACCAATCCAAAGCGATAGCCCACCTACTGCTAAAGGGAGACAACCGCTGATTATCAGGGATATCGGTACCATTGGGGAAGTTGCACAATCGTAGATAAAACAAGATCCTGTAAAAAAAGATTATTTTCAAAGATGCGGAATCAAAACAAACAGAGCAAATTTGCAATTCAAATAAATGATAATACAAAAGGGTCGTCTTTCTGAGAACAGACGTTTTTGTGCTCATTATCTGTCTGCGTTGACAAATTGGTTTTATTTAGGACCTTCAAGGTATGCATTTTTAAAGATTACGCGTTTAATGTCCTTTCCTTCAGCTCTAATAGTAAATTACTGGCGTAGTAGAGTTGTGCCATTTTAAGGGTTTACGTTTTATTCTGATGAAAAGACTTGTTATCAAGTCGAAATGCGACGCATCCATTCATCATTAACTCCATGCACCATCAACCGGGTGCACGTGGTTGTGTTTTGAGTCTCATGACGGCTCAGGCGCGTTTAGGAATATTTTCCGAATTGGCTAAGCGGAAAAAGTTTATCGGTCGTAGTCATCGGCCAATCTTAGATTAACAATAGGACCTGTAATATAGCAGTAGAAGAACTGGTATTAAAAAAAATAATCAGGTTGCAATGCAAATGAAAACAGTACTCATTTGTACTCTGCTTTTTACTAAATTGTGCTTACCATATATAATTTTTGACAGCATATATCCGACAGCAACGAGCACAGGAGAATACACACAGCAATACACAGAGCCTGTAAATACACAACAATACACAGAACCTGTAATACACAGATGCCTGTATATAAACACAACAATACAAAGAACCTGTTAATACACACAACAATACACAGAACCTGTAATACACAGATGCCTGTAAATACACAATACACCGTAATTAATGACAATTAGATTTAACTGATCTTGGTTAATCTATATTGTTTTAATATGTGAATTACTTTTCAGTGGCTCAATGATTGCGGTCCACGTGCAGTACTTTAAATTTAATTAATTAAAACCTCAACTAAAAATATGAAAGATACCGAAATACAAAGAAAACAATTTGAAAAAATTGGTCATGGAGATGCAGTAATAAAGTCACTGGACATCAGAATACTTACCAATAAACACATATCCTCCGACAGTCCTCCCCTCTGCGTCACTGCAATGTGAAGACAAATGTGAATCAAATATTATATTTCACAACCTATATGAGTGAAAGACGGAAAAAGAGCCGGACAAGGACAGTCGAGTGAGTTTAAAGGGGTGCAGTGGAGGTTGTGTGGATCAAATATGTAAAACTTCATAAATGGGTTTTTCTATCGAGAAGTAGTGTTCTTCGGACAATTATCACCTTAGAATGCTTATCACTTCAGATAAGTGACAATAAACAGGTTAAAGTCAAGGCTTGTGATCTAAAACCGGACAATGGCACGTTAATTTTGGAAACTTACAAACAGCAGGAAAAACGACTGATATAGGTTGTAAGTGCTTAGCCGGTAATTGAACTAATAAAAATGGTGCGCCGAATTCCGACCTTTATTTGACCGTTTTCGATTATCATTGAAAAGAAGAAGTTTCCTAATTTTGGCATTTCAGAGATAAAGATCTAACCTAAGAAATGTGATGTGAACTTAACTCAGAACTCAGGACATATGTTTGGGTTTTTTTGTTCAAGCCACCCAGAAAAATAAGAAACGTACTCAGTGTCACTTTAAAATGTGAATTACTTATACACTCATGCATAAATGCACGTTAGCAGAATGAATACCAGGTGCAAAGTGGCAAACTGGCCGAGGTGGATGTGATTGGTTTGACTACAGTTTATGTGACACTATATGAGAACACAAAATGTCCATTATTCTCATCTACGTTGTGTTCGAGCGTACATATCGAAATAAATAAATAGCAATTGCTTTGCGTCAATCTGATTCGCTGAACACGGTAATAGAAGTTCAGTTCATACCTCCATAAACTTAATTTCGTGACGTCACATCATTTTAAGCCACGCCCATCGACGGAACTATTTGTAAACACGTTACGTTTTTCTAAAAATAGCAACACTTTGTGCAATGCCACTTCTTGAAAGTAGGTAAATAAAAAATTAACATAATTCAGTATGAAATAAATATTGTTGTCAAAGGTTCTAAAGGTAGTCATTTTCATAATAAACAAGAGAGCTAGCTCTATCAGAAATTACAACCGATCGTGTTCCACCCCACAGAAGGCAAATGTCATTCTTCAATGCTCTCGCGGCCGTTGCAGGGAGGTTGGCAAAGTAATGTTAAGTTCATGAACAGAGTTAAGCTTGGCTCCTCATTAAGTTTAAGAACTGTGTGCTGTTTAATCAGATTCCGTTAGATCGAGATCATAACACCACCAGTATATGGCATCTACGAGGGTAAATTCGGCTGGTTTCCTCTCCGAGTTCTACGTTCGCGATTTGTGTTTACAACTGTGAGAACTAGCAATGTCAAGGCCACTTGTGACGGACGTCCGATAAGTTCAGGGCCACGTGCGTTGTAGATTTTCATTGGCTGATGAACGTTTTGTAGGCGGGGCTAGGGATCCGATGACGTTTTGATTGACATTTTATCTCTTTCATGCTGTTGAGAGTTGAATTCATCCGCGTATATTGTGCAGCTCTATTTGGTGCAAATATGTATATTTAGAGCAATAAAATGTTTGAAAAACAACTAGTATGTATATATTTATTTATAAGAATTGACTTCAACATTTATTAAGTTCATGGAGGTATAAACTTAAAAACCGATGTGCAAACTCGGCGTAAATCCGCTACGCGGATTCACACAGTTTGCACATCGGTTTTTAAGTTTACGCGGATTTACGCCGAGTTTGCACATCGGTTTTTAAGTTTATACCTCCATGAACTTAATAAATGTTGAAGTCAATTCTTAATTAACAATCGTTACGTTATCAGATTGTCTTACCCACAACAATGAGTGTTGGGGTGAAACGCTCTCTTATTAAAACGGTTTTCAATTATTATGTGTGAATTAAATGTGACATATTCTCAACCAAGCATGACAAACCTTATTACAACTACAGGCATTTTATCTTTCTCTTGTCGGGGCGGGATAGCGCAGTGGTTAGCGCGTTTGGCTTCGGATCAGGAGGTCCGTGGTTCGAATCCCGCCAGGGGCTCGGCAACTTTGTCTGCAGTAGAGAACTGTTCTACACGCAGTCAGGTTTGGGTGCAATGCTACACTGAGTTTCAGTGCAGTACCACCCATGGTTCGCTAGTTCCAGCCGATGCTCGCAGGTTTCACCGCAATGCATAGCCAGAATGGTGTTGCGGGCTTTCACCCTGCAATAATACTAGCAGCCGCGATATAAGTGAAATACTCTTGAAAGCGGCGTAAAACCCCAACTCACTCACTCTCGTCTCCTACGTATTGATCTCATTGAATGGCCCTCTTATAATTTGTACAGCCAATTTGGTACTCACGGTTTTAGATTCTCCAACATTGTTCTCTTTGCCTACTTCACATATTACAACGACGCAAAGACACTGCGTTGTGTTGTTGACAGTAACTTCAATTGTCTTCCGTTGAATAGTTTACGAGCATCTCCACTTCCGGGGTTGTGAGTAATCCAAGTTAAGGGCCGAATAACAAAAGTTTACAGCCCTTATCAAGCAATATTTACGAAGGATAACGGATTTGTCTCCTTCTGAACCAAAATGTGACAAACATATAAAGTATTGTAATTGCATTCCTTAAATTATTCCTTAAAACATATATTCCTTACTGTACTCATGTTAGAAAGAATACATGTAGGCCAAGAGATATATTTTAAGGGCGCTTATGTGGAAAGAAACTGGAAATAGACTCTCACACGAATGAGTGTTACTCAGCTTGTTAATTATGATGAAAGATAATAAGCTGAAACATTTGCTAAAATAACGTGTTAAGATTAGCTACGATGGGTAAACCAAACTTCAGATGTAGATTGATAGCCAATATGTTTTTAAACATGGATCTCTTGAAGTGGTTCCAAGAGTTTTAACTGTTACGGTACAAATATAATGCAGACAGACAGACAGGTTTATTCAGTTTAAAGGCCCAGTGCCCCAAAGTACAATTGCAGTTACTTCATGACACACTCTGATCACGTGACATAGATAGAGGGCTACCTCGAGATTTAAAATGGACAGCAATTGCTTTATCAAAATGGCGACAGATTTGATAACATCAGACAGATATTTTTATTTACATCTCACTCGTTTAAAAGAATATACATTGTACAAAAAAAATTGAAAATACATTGAAACACACGACCAATCGCCAAGCGATTTATGAGAGATGATATAGATACATAAAACATACTCAAAGAACAATAAACAAGACTAAGATACATACAAAGATAAACAGTTATTTGTACAAGGTACATAGAAACTTAAAAAGTTATCTGTACAGGGAATGACCTCGATGTGCTAAACGTGTACAACAGGCTTTGGCAGGTAAAATCATCATTTGTAATGATAAGGGCAAGTTGTTGTAACACTGTTAACAATAAAAAATTCGGCCATTTAAAAAGACAACAATTTAAGAGATCCGTTCCTATATGAGAATATAAGGGACAAGAGAGTAAAACATGCGCCTCATCTTCTACTGTGTCCGGGGAGTTAAAACAGAGTCGATTTAATAAAGGGATGCGCTCATAACGTCCAGTTTCTATTCTTAAAGGGGCGACTCCACATCTGAATTTAGCAAGTTCGCTTCGTTGTTTTCTTGGGAGGTTAAAGAGTCACTCCGTGATTTTCATAACATATTATTTACCTTTGATACTAACCTAAATGTCTTGTGTGGTGATATAAAATCAAAACATCTTAACTTTTCATATCCAAAAGACATATATATGACAAATACTGGTTTTCAATGAAAATCTAAAAACAGCCGTATAAATGCACAGAGGTGTAGATATCACGTCCAATATACATGGATACTAGTTATATAACCTAACAAACACTATCAACTCCTAACTGCCCTCCTTGCTGTTTTAGATAAGACTTCAAAATTACGTTAGACTATTTGACGCGCGCCACTGTCCGGTTTTCGATCATAATTGCGGCATTCTACCTTCATATTATCACTGTAAAAAAAAAAAAAACAAGCTTTAAAATGTGTCTTTTTGGTAACTGTCGATACTTCGCGATCAAATGACACCATTGATTAACTTTGGCATATGTGACTCCAACAACTCACGGAGTGGCTCTTTAACATTAACCTACTTCTCACATTAAAGCGGTTTTAAAAGGTAACCTAGGATCTAATTTTTCGCTGCCTTCCCTTCTTCAGTGTATCTTCCCAGGTTGACCCAACGTTGCTGAACATCACTGTTTCTACAGTTTTTACAAGGAGCGTTTTCTCTGTCCTTAGTTCTGGTCTAAAGAGATGGTTTAAATTGATTTTAGAGAAATGACAATGTACTCTAAAATTCGAATTTCGTTTTCTGTTCGTAACTGCTGCGTGATGTGCCCACAGGATTATTCGCTCATTCAGTCGTTTCTGGGTCATGTTGATCGATCGATCCCACAGGCGGGTCACACTTCCCCACTCTCTGATCAGCTTTGTTTGAATTTAATAATACTAATAATTAATATTATTATTTAGCGGATTATACATCCTTTGATATGTAACATTGATACGATTTAAATAATCCTTACGGCAGGTATTAAATACATAATGTAAATAATAAGAGCCTTTCAATAACTGTGTACTGTCAGCATATTTCGACACACTATGTCATTGTGCAAAGATTGAGAAAAGCGGTCAAAGTGCCGTGGTGTCCTTGAAAATGATTCAACGTCACGAGATGTCACACAATGAAGAATCCGGACGTACGAAAAATTCTTTTTGGAATAGCATTTTTTCCGTTAATTTGAGAACATTTCTGTCATCGTTCTACGTAAGTGAAAAAACGTGTCAAGTATGCGTAGACGAGTTGTACTGCAGTTGTACTGCCGAGATATTAGGTTACCTGACTGCGCATACAACCGCTGAACCGAAACATGTACAAAAACCTGTTTACGGAGCTGACAGAGTTACTTCCCTTGGTCCGGTGTGCGCTAAGCCACGAGAGATCGAATAACCAGTCAACAATGCTTTTATATAAGCAAGGAAGAATGGTTGTCTAACTGTGGTCTCATATACAGTATTACTATGGCGATGAGGGTGGCTATCATAGGGGCAGGTGCGAGCGGTCTTCCGGCCATCAAATGTTGTGTTGATGAGAATCTGGAACCCGTGTGCTATGAACGAACTGACGAGCTCGGGGGTCTGTGGAACTTCACGGAGAAAGTCCGGGAGGATCAGGGTTGTGTCATGAGATCAACTGTTATCAACACCAGCAAGGAGATGATGTGTTACAGCGACTTCCCCATACCACAAGAGTTCCCCAACTTCATGCACAACACGCAGGTATGATTGTGATATATATGCCCAAGAGCTCGCTTAATCCTCTACAGATGGCGTTATAGACTTAAAATTTACCGTTTGCATTGATCTCGATATAACGCGCTTGCGTAGAGATGGGATGTATTTAAGAGACTCGTTTTGCAGCGTAGTCAGTGTATGAATTTTGAACCTTTCACACAGTGTAAATTTCTTTAAAACTTAGAATGGTGAAAAGAAAGAAAGATTTTGAAAATAGCATTGCATAAATGAGATCAAAGGGAACATAAAGAGATATGTATAGTGAAACGGTGTTACAATAATCATTCAAAAACATGATCAGGCACAAATATAACATGTAACTATCTATATAAACGAAGTTTTAGAATAGGGTATAACCGTTACCAACACATGGTAATGAATTTACTTCCCATGGTGTATCTGCCATTGTTTTTGTCGAACAGGTGGGTAGCTATGTAGGAGTGTTTATTGAACATTCTTTTTTTATGTCTTTCTTAACTCTCTGCAGGTACTCCGTTACTTCAAGTCGTACGCGAAGGAGTTCGAGCTGAATAAACACATTCTGTACAACAAGGAGGTGATCTCAGTCACACAGGCAGAGGACTACCTGCAGACCGGAAGATGGAAGCTGCAGGTGCGCGACCACAAGACCGGAAGTGAGAAAACGGAAGTGTTTGATGCTGTCTTGGTGTGCACAGGTCACCACGCCAGCAAAAATGTGCCCAGTTTTCCAGGTCAGGACGAATTCCAAGGAAAGATAATCCACTCCCACGACTACAAGGACTGGACAGGATACTCGGGCAAGAGGGTTGTGGTTGTGGGCATTGGAAACTCAGGAGGAGACATCGCTGTGGAGCTCAGCAGAGTCGGACAGGTATTATCAGTTAATTGTTTCAAAGCATACAGAATTTCTTTACATTTCCTTGTTTACTCCTTTACGATAAGATAACGGAGAGTTCTTTTTTATTATAAATCTTTGACGAGCAGGATATTTTCTTATATTAGACTGTTTCCCAGACCCACTTATCATTTTAGTCTTGTATAAATGAAATTCGACCAACAATATTTGCAGGTGTTCCTGAGTACAAGAAAAGGTTCTTGGGTGTTGAACAGGATTTCAGATAATGGTCTTCCTCTGGACTACGTCAAGCTGACCAAGTTCTTCAGGGATCTCAGTGACATATTACCAAGAAAAATTATAAACACTTTGGATGCATACGAGCTCAACAGACGGTTTGATCACAAACTGTATTGCTTGCAACCAGACCATGCCGTCTTCGATCAACACCCGATGGTCAACGATGACCTTCCTAACAGGATTGCAATGGGGAGCATTAAGATTAAGACTGATGTCAAGAGGTTCACTGCTTCTGGAGTTGAGTTTGTGGATGGAACGGTTGAGGATGACATTGATGTCATCATTCTTGCCACCGGGTACAACTTCGGTTTCCCTTTCATCGATAAGTCTGTGATAGATGTACATAAGAATAAGGTCAAGCTGTTCAAGTACATGTTCCCCCCGGATCTTCCGAAGCAAACACTCGTTGTGATTGGCTGTTTCCAACCCGTTGGCGCCATTATGCCTCTGGTTGAATTGCAGTGTCGACTCGCTACAAGGTTACTAAAGGTAACCACCAAAACATACCTACATACTTTCGGAGGTCCCCAGGAGTTGGGAGAGAGGGAAGGGGGTGGTGGTCATATGTCTGTAAACGTTTTTTGTATTTGCAAAATTAATTACGCCTTAGAAAAATACAGTTATATGTCTGTTCACTTTTGTTTTTTAATTGCAATTCAAATAACAGAAATTTTTCCGGTGCATTAGTTTGGTAATCATCGAGATAGAATCAAGTTCGAACCCCGTCAAATGTAAGTTATAGACACCACACTTCTTGATGGTAACAGTATTGAGTGTGAGGTGGATTCCAAAGTTACATTGAGACATTTGAAAATTTACGAATAGGTTTGAGTTTGGAATCCGTGTTCAGACTTAGACTACGATTTTGGTGATTTTTCTTTTTTTTATTATCTTATTTGTGTTCAGGCTTCGGTTTAAGTTTAGATATCGGCATTTAGGTAAATATAATATTATGATATAACGTTGTTGGTTAGATATATATTATCTGTTATGAGACAGAGTTAAAATAAAATCAGGCTTCCAGTTCAGACTAGGCATGCTTATGGTGGCCGAGTTAGATGTCAAGGAAACTCGGGTCAACTCTGGTAAGAATGAAATTGTGAGGGCTGTGAGTTAATTCACGACTGTTTCAGGGTCTGTGTAAACTCCCGTCCCGGGATGAAATGTGGGAAGACATCAGACGGAAGGAGACAGCAATGGCGGCGAGATATGTTCAGTCCCAGCGTCACACCATTCAGGTTGAATTTGTCCCCTTTATGGACGAATTGGCCGAACTCATTGGATGCAGACCTAATTTGGGTAACATCTCAATACTTTAACCTCTGAATCATTCATCCATTTGCAACCGAAACCACTGCCTCAGTTATTTTTCATGTCTTCTGACCTGCCAACAAACAAAAAAAGATCAAAATATTTCAAGCACTTGAGATTAGTCATTGTGGTGCTAGTCATTTTGTCTCTAAATATACTACAATATATTCGTATATTTTTCAGGTTCTATGCTAATATCTGATCCCAAACTTGCCCTCAAATGTTACTTCGGACCCTGCACCCCCTACCAGTACCGACTGACAGGACCAGGAGCCTGGCGGGGGGCCCGGGACGCCATCCTCACCCAGGACGACAGGATGAAGTACCCCCTGCAGACTCGTCCTCTGTCCACTCTCGGTGACAAAAAAGGATCAAATACTCTCCTGTACGTCTTCCTCGCTGTTATCATTGCAATCCTGTACATGTTATTCATGTAGTTCTTTCCTTTACTTCCTTCGGTCAATACGAGTGGCTGAGACGTTGACCAATCGTTGTTGACCACTACCTCAACCCCACACTTCTGCAGTCCTCTGCGTTAAATAAGTATCTTGAAACTAAAAAAAAAAAATGCTCACTTTAAAATCAAACAGGGATCTTTGGGAAAATATAATTTCAAGAGAATCTTGTTCTTGCAATTTGTATATTGACGAAAACCTTAATATACTTAGCTTGAGACAGTGAGCTACTATCCAAAAAGAACTTTGTTCACAAGTGACTTCTTTGACGTATCATCAAGAGTGCTTAAAAGTTAACTCATGTTCAAATGTATTTATATCGATACATGTATTTGTAAATGTGTTTATGACGAGTTCCAAGGATAACATTTAAAAAGATTACACTTGACAATATTTTGAAAAGACCTATTTACCCTTTTAAGCTTTTTATCTCATTTTAGTTGGAAAATTGTTTACTACTACTAAAGTTGAATCATGCAACTCTATTTACAATGCTTTTGCTCAATACTATGATATTCATTATGTTGATGTTGTATCGTATAAATATATTCTTATTATTTACTAAACATAAATTGAATGCATTAAACTGAAATGAATAACAAAGATACCATGCTCAACTCCGATTGACTTCCGTCTTGAAAACATTTTGTGCGTAGTTGTGCCTTTTTGGAGTTTCCAATTTCTTTACACTTTGTTTTTTGCCGTTTCCATGGATACGCGTCTTAGTATTTTGCTTTTAGACTAGATTGAAAAGGGAAACTCCAACGGCCGAGCTAAATCCGAACAATCATTATGACTTACTTTTATAGTTTTACCTTTCCTAGATACAGAAATAAAATGATTATACGCCAGTATCGAAAATTCCTAACTGAATGAAATTTTGTGCATTTGTTTTTGAATTGTTGTTTCTCAATTATCCTGTGTAGGTCTTTTCAGGTTTTCAACTAACTGAGATCTTTAGTTTTGGATTGTTTCCAAGGAAACACAACATGTAGATATAAGTCTGTTTTAGGACTGACCTTGAAAACTTTTAAAGCGGGCCCGATTAGTATGCCCCGTTTAATACCACTTGAATTTATGAAAGGAGTCGAGGGGCTAGGTATTGAACGAGCGAAAGCAAGTTAGATAACACTACCATTCGCGAGTTCAGAAATTGGGTCGAGGGAAGTATTTTAACCCTCGTGCTGATATAGGGTTCTCAGGCTTAAATAGGGTATGGCATGAAAAATGACATGTTATAACCTCCAAGCATTAATAATTCATTTGTTTCACACTTTCTCAACTCGGGGGAATCAAACGGGTATGTTTGATAATTTCCCTTGACCACGTTCCAGCAGAGCATCATAGACAGACAGACAGACAGATGGTTTATCATAGATAATAGCACTTTGTTTAATAGTTTAATAGCACTTTGTTTATTAGTACCTTTGTAGCGTAAAGACTGTAATCATCAATATCGATATTCTCCGATGTTTGAATCAGCTAGCTAGGTGTAAAGATTATAAATCATTGCAATTAGTTGAGTACCACCTGAAGGTCATTTCAGTAAGGGGATATATTGGCTCTTATGCTTATGACGCATCGGTGACCTCCCCTTGAGTGATAGTAACCGACTGGGAATGATATGTGTTTAGCTAGTGTGTGAAATACTTGCCGACATCGACCTCGTGTTCAAGTATCACGAAGCCTCGCGCACGTGAATCATGAACGCCGTTAGTCCGAGGTGTTCGTGTTTCACGTGCGCGAGGGTTCATCTCGCTTGAACACGAGGTCGATGTCGGAAACTATTTTACACACTAGCTTAACACTACATCAATCCGTATAAAGAAATATTATGGATATTGATCATGCAGATAATGCATGACTTTCTTTATTTTGTAATGTTTTGTTAATATATTATAACAATGAAACCTCTGAATGAGTCCTCTCTCGCCGAATCGGAGAAACAATGTATATTTCAGATAGCTGACATTGGCATGTGCTTCTCGTTCTGCACGTGCACCACGGATAAGCTACCACAATAGACTAAATTGCCATTATCAATATGACCACGGTTTACGAAAAGCCTATCACAATGGCTTCAAACCAACAGGTCATAGGTTAGAACCCATTTTTCAATTGATACATTTGTAAAATATGTCTTGTGTGGAAAATTTGCAATTTTAGTGATTGTCTAAGCTTTGATTTCAAAGAAAACCTTCAATTTACATCAATTGCAAAAATAACCCAAAATATTATCGTATCGGATGTTCCTCTCTGAACCTGGCTTAGATTTTTGAAGCTCTCTTGGTGCTAAGATAGTCGTAGGCCAATGTTAATGTGCCTTAGCACTAAGAGAGCTTCGAAGATAGAGGTCCAGGGCCTAGATTTTCGAAGCTCTCTTAGTTCTAAGATAGTCGTAAGTACCATCCATTAACATTACGACTAACTTAACACTAAAAGAGCTTCCAAAATTTAGGCCCAGGTGTTTATGATGAACACTTAGGCACGTGTAGACCCAAGCTAATATGACGTAGTATAAAGAATAAATACCCGAATAAAACGAAAGAGCTAGTGTGTAATGAATGTTACTGACAGACGATGTGACATAGCACTGTGTGATAGGAATTGTTTATTTGTGCGTCAAGTAGTATACAAAATTGAAATCACTTCCTTTAAAATGTACATTTCAAACGCACCTTAGATTGAAATATATCTCAAAGTATTATTTTTTTCACCTAATATGATACCTATAATATGCTGTTACATAGGAAATGTTAAACATGCTGTTCATCCGTCCCTTTAAGTGTGTTATTAGTTCATGAGCCCATGGCCTATACTATTGAATGTAGGAATTCATTGATAGAATAGAGATAATGCGAATGCGTTGAATGAGTTTATTTCAAACAAACAAAAACAATGTAAACAATAACTGGTCATTATGTTTCGGAAGAAATATATTGCCCTGCCACACTCTTTTGTATTTATATATGTACATAATAGTTGTGAATGTAAATCAATATGGCACCATTAGACAAATGCATAATAAAATCATAGACCTGTATATACATATTATTTCAACGATAGTTGCATTATGCGTTTATCAGTCTGATTAAAATCGATCGTGTTCTTGACTCTTGCGGGATTCGAACTCATTCTATCAGGGGCCTTCCTCTCGACAACGGTCTGAAAGCAGCCTCATAATCGTCCGTTAGTTAGAGACACGTAACGAGTTTTTTTATGTATGATTGGTACCATTTTATGCGGAAGAAGTACCAAGTGCTTCTCAGTAAAGCGAAACTGTAAAGGTATAAAGTCGTGATTCTTATAAAAAAAAATGACTCTTAACAATGTGGTTTTGGAAACTGGACAAAAGCAGGGAACAAATTAAAGTTTAAAGGTTATGTAACTATTATTAAATTCAAATTGGGCGTTCAATTTCGGTTTGGACACACAAAAGAAAGTTTTTCGCCTTATATTGATTATTCTCCACCTATCCCCGTAATACTGCAAGCCAAGCATGAAATCATCAACTCCCATCTTTAAGGGGTTTTTTTATGCTGGATCCAGAACCCTGAATGATGGTTACAGTGAATACATCTAACAAAAGAACATGTATACAACACCAACGACAGCAACAAGCATCACAAAGAGAAGAGTTTTTGATCCTCCTTTATCTGATATAGCTGGAGGGACGGGTCGAGTCTGCAGGGGATACTGTATCCTGTCGTCCTGGGTCAAGATGGCGTCTCGAGCTCCCCGCCATGCCCCTGGTCCCGTCAGTCGGTACTGGTAGGGGGTGCAGGGTCCGTTATAGCACTTGAGGGCAAGCTTATGGTCGGAGAGGAACATCGAGCCTACATGATTAGAAGAAATGTTGATCTCCAACATTGGTTACAAAAGATATAGATCCAAATGGAAGTTAATGCAAGGTTTAACAACAGTAAAACAAAACCTGAACATTTTGTAGGTGTTTCAACGTTCAGGGGTTGATCAAGTCTTATGGCAATGAACCCCAATTATCTTAGTCTATTTAATATTTTAGGAATAGAGAGTCAACCAAATTTAATGATAATGAAAGAAGTGGACAGTAAGAGGGTAAGGTGAAACGTAATTTTGGAAACTCAGCTTACACGACGGTTGGTTATGTCACTGCTTAATGGTCTAACTAATATATAAGTAAATGGGACGAATTTAACATTTATATGACCTTTGAAACAAGAAAATATCATACTTTTGACATTTAAAGATAAAGAAGTACTTACAAAGAAAGACGACAGGAGTGAGGACATTTGGTATTTTGACTCTTTATTTAAGCTACATCATGAAATATGAAGCATGTTATTTGTCACTTTACTGAAACTATGAACTGCTAAAGATTAAAAAAGAGGAGAGATCTTAATTATATGTTTACAAGGTAAATATTCGTTCAGTAAGGCATGGTGGGCGTTTAAACTGATTTCTTACCAATATTTGGTCTGCATCCAACCATCTTAGCCAATTCATCCATGTAAGGGAGATAATCCACCTGGACGGTATGGCGTTGAGATTGTACATATCTCGCTGCCATTGCTGTCTCCTTCCGCCTGATGTCTTCCCACATCTCATCCCGGGACGGAAGTTTACACACACCCTGTGACAGATATACAGGAAAATAGATATTTCAAATTAAATGTTTAGTGATACGTTGTAAGTTATGGCATATGTGGTAATCATCCAGAAAAGTCAACTTCCTTCGAAGCTTCGAAAGTTCCACGGATCCGGGTTTTTTTAAACTGTAGAGCACAGTGCGTGAGAAGAACTAATGAATCGGACGTAAATACATAAATTGATGAATTTATGGGTAAGATATTCATCCATATATCGCAGGTATGGCCCCTTAGGCTGTTACCTTTGAACTGCAATAATGGTAAGTGGTTTCCAAATAACCATTACTGAAATCAATCGGCTAAAACAAAATATTTTATCATTGTAAAGAAACCTTTTCACATGGAAGTCCAAGATTAAATGGTACGTAAATCATCAAAGGTGTCAGAGAATGTAAATTTTAATAGAAATCAGTTACCTTAAATACTCTCGCGGCGAGACGATTCTGCATCTCCGCTAGCGGTATGGTTGACCCAATGGGCTGAACACAGCCAATAATTGCCAGCGTCTGATGTTTCAAGTCAGGGGGGAAGACGTACTTGAACAGCTCCACTCTGTTGTTCTTCACATCAATGACAGACTTGTCTATAAAGGGGAAACCAATCACATAGCCTGTAGCCAGGATGATAACGTCTATATTGTCCTCGACTGTTCCATCGGTAAACTCAACTCCGGTCTTCGTGAATCGTTTGACGTCAGTCTTAATCTTGATACTACCTGAAGCTATTCTATTTGGAAGATCGTCATTTACCATAGGGTGTTGTGAGAACACACTGTGGTTTGGTTGCAGGGAGTAAAGTCTGTGGTCGAATCGCTTGTTAAGTTGTTTTTGAATGGCTCCCGCTAAGGTTTTTGGCGACATCAGTTTGGTGATGAAACCAGCGGACCGTTTAGTGAAGACGAGATCTCCCGGAATCCCGTTCTCACCAAGCCTATTGAATACCCATGATCCTCTGCGCGTGCTCAAGAACACCTGTGAATGTTGAAAGAACCAGTCATAAGAATTACCACAAGAACAACAAAAAAACTTTTGAAAATGTGATTAAGAACATTGGTATAGGAAACTCATGAAGTTATATGCTGAACCAAGGTCCACTTAATGTGCGCTTTAGGATATACAAAAATACGATGAAAATATATGTCAATAAATCGTATGTTATTTCAATGGTTCACTGACGATCTCTACAGTGCCACTAAGGCTCTTGTATACTACTTTACAAATCAAACTACAAGGGTCCTGTGTAATATTGTTAAGCATTGAAGTTCTTCTTGTAAACTTACCTGTCCAACCCTGCTGAGATCCACTGCCGCATCCCCTGCCGAGTTACCTATGCCCACAATAACCACCCTCTTTCCTTCAAAGCCCTTCGTCTCTTTGTACTGTTGGGAGTGGATTATCTTTCCTTGGAAATCCTCCTGACCTTGAAATTTCGGCATGTTTTTCCTGGCGTGGTGACCTGTGCACACGAGGACCGCATCAAATTCTTTGAAGTACTCACTTCCGGTCTTATGGTCGCGCACCTGCAGCTGCCATCTTCCGGTCTGCTGGTAGTCGTCTGCCTGTAAGACTGAGACCACCTCCTTGTTGTACAAAATGTGTTTGTTCAAATTGAACTCCTTCGCGTAAAGTTTGAAGTATCGCCATACCTAGGAGAGAGGAAAAATAAATTAAATATTCCCTTTCATAGATCTTTTACAAATTTCTTCTACTTACCTTCTTCAACCACGGCATTGTTTCTACTTTCCTTCTACAACTTAAAGATTGCTACAACTTCCCTTTTATAACCAAAGCATTGCTACAACTTCCCTTCTACAACTAACGAATTGCTTCCACTTCCCTTTTCCAACCGCAACAACTAAAGGATTTCTTTTACTTCGTTCTTCAACCAT
Organism: Phorcus lineatus; assembly: GCA_921293015.1. NCBI lineage: Eukaryota > Metazoa > Mollusca > Gastropoda > Trochida > Trochidae > Phorcus > Phorcus lineatus. Next base: position 38,707,267 of record OV121097.1, read on the forward strand.
ATTTTTCTTCTAATCCCCTTTTACATGTTAAGCATTTCCTTAACATCCCTTCAGCAACAAAAGCTTTTCTTTAACATCCCTTCAGCAACAAAAGCTTTTCTTTAACGTCCGTTCAGCAACAAAAGCTTTTCTTTAACATCCCTTCAGCAACAAAAGCTTTTCTTTAACATCCCTTCAGCAACAAAAGCTTTTCTTTAACATCCCTTCAGCAACAAAAGCTTTTCTTTAACGTCCGTTCAGCAACAAAAGCTTTTCTTTAACATCCCTTCAGCAACAAAAGCTTTTCTTTAACATCCCTTCAGCAACAAAAGCTTTTCTTTAACATCCCTTCAGCAACAAAAGCTTTTCTTTAACATCCCTTCAGCAACAAAAGCTTTTCTTTAACATCCCTTCAGCAACAAAAGCTTTTCTTTAACATCCCTTCAGCAACAAAAGCTTTTCTTTAACATCCCTTCAGCAACAAAAGCTTTTCTTTAACGTCCGTTCAGTAACAAAAGCATTTCTATTACATCCCTTCTTCAACTGCAGCATTTCTTTGACTTTTCTGCTTGATTCACGGCTTTTCGTCTCCTTAACTTCTACAAATGAAATATATGTTCTACTTCTTTTCGCGAATACAGCATGATTTTACTTCCCTTCTTCATACTTCAGCATTAGGTCTAGCTCCCTTCTATTTCTTATACTTCCCGTCTAAAACCAGAATATTGCTTCTACTTCCCCTTTTCAACTAAATAGTTTCTTTAACTTCACTTCCTTACTCACTTTTCTTCTACAACTAAAGAATGTCTCCTACCCTCCATCAACTACAACTACTTTTACTTCCCTTGTGCAACCACAGCATTCCCTCTAAGTCTCATCAACAACTACAGAATTGCTTCTACTTCCTTTCGACAACTAAAGATTTTCTTAAACTTCCTTTATCACCCAAGGGATTGCCTCTACTTCCCTTCTACAACCACTGTATTTCATTTGCTTTCCTTCTACAACTAAACCATTTCTTTTTCTTTTTCGACTGCAGCATTACTAAAACCACTGTTTGCCTCTTTTTCCCTTCTACCACGGCAACGTTGCATCTATACTTCCCTTCAAAAAACCAAAGAATTTCTTCTACTTCCATTTCTTCAATCACAACGTTGCATCTACTTCCCTTCCAAAAACCAAAGAACTTCTTCTACTTCCATTTCTTCAATCACAACTTTTCATCTACTTCCCTTCCAAAAACCAAAGAATTTCTTCTACTTCCATTTCTTCAATTACAACTTTTCATCTACTTCTCTTCCAAAAACCAAAGAATTTCTTCTACTTCCATTTCTTCAATCACAACTTTTCATCTACTTCTCTTTTACAATTAAAGAAGTTCTTCTCCCCTTCAAGCACAGGTTTTCACCTACTTCCTTTCTACAACTAACCAGATTCTTCTACATCCCTGCAGCATCGACAACATTTCTTCTACTACCTTTCTTTTTCTGCAGCATTGTTACTTCTTCGACCACCAATTTCCTTCAAATCATTTCTATTTCTTCCCCTCTTAAACCACAGCTTTTCTTTCAAATCTGTTTCTGTTTACCTTCCAATACCACTAGTTGTCCCTACCTACTCCTACAGGATTGCTCAAATTCTTCTGAACTTCTTTAGTTTTTATTATAATAAGGGATCAGTCACTCTTCTACAAAACCACGGTATTTCACAAATCTTCTGTAACCATTTTGACAATTTGTGAGGGCAATTTAATGTGTCAACATCGATGACTACTCTCGACAATTCCTTGGTATATTTCAGAGATTGATTACAGCAAGATTGCTATGGTGATTTTCAAAACCATTAATCTAGAAAAAAATTACAATTTACATTTGTTTGGTATTTTTATCAATGTTAGTCGGTACATTATTTGCATTTTCACGACCCATCTTTGTGCGTTTTATCGATGAGACTACAATTTTCAGTATGGGCATTTAAGAATGTAATCATGCTAGCCTGTAAATGTCCTCACCCAAAGAGGGCCTCTTCTATGTTTACACAAAAGGGGAATGTGACCTAAAACGAAATTTGATCATGATAATCCGTTATTCATAAACCGAAAGCGAAAGTGAAGGTGTTTCTTTTTTCATGCTTGTCACGTCACCTTTTAAATCTCGATCAGCAAATCAATAATATGTGATATTTACAAGCATGTTATAAAAAATATTAACTAATTCGCTTGTATTGTTAGAGTCGCTGTAATTCTATTTTGAAAAGGCACTGTTTGATTGGTGGCATTTTACCTGGGTGTTATGCATGAAATTAGGGAATTCTTTGGGCACAGGGAAGTCACTGAATGCCATCATCTCCTTGCTGCTGTTGATGATAGTAGATCGCATCACACATCCTTGGTCCTCTCTGTATTTCTCAGTGAAGTTCCACAGACCCCCGAGCTCGTCAGTTCGTTCAAAGCACACAGGTTCCAGATTCTCGTCGACACAGCATTTTATGGCAGTCAGACCGCTCGCACCTGCCCCAATAACAGCCACCCTCTTAGCCATGTTGTCCTATTTTCCTAGCATATACAGTATACTATGCAACGGTATAGAGGTACTTTATCGGTCAATATTTAGAATCAGGGGAGCTAACTCCTTTGTTTACCTGTGAGACAAGGTTTCGATGAGCGCTTACCCTGACTGGAAAATGTGGCAACCTAGGTTGTTTCTATCAAAAATGCATCGTGATAGGAAACGGTTTTTAAAGATACCTGAAGAGGTTGTAAAGGTCAAAGCCGAACCATATAGACTAAAACAATATTTTTAAATATCTCAAATTGAACATTTTATATAAATGAAATTATACCTTGTTCAAGAGAAATCTAAGTAATCTTGATTAGATTGTCCCTGCTTATTCCAAAGATTTCTCAACAGAGAAGCTTTTTGCCGGACTGAAGTGTAATCTTTGCAATTTTTTATGATTTCTTAAATAAAAGCAATCAATAACGAAATATAACAGCAATTTACAATATTCTTTAGTGCATTGCACATTTATTTCAAAGCAGTTTATAAATTCTTTTTCTCACAGATTACTTATATCATTGATCTAGTTTTCCATTTACATAAATATTTCAATAGACAATTAAATGCTTCTAAGGCAATGATTTATAGAATAGTCATTGATTATGCATTCATCTAATTTAAAAAAGCATTTATTTATCACGCATTTTTTTAAAAGCCGGAAAGAATATTCGAAAAGAATTCTTCGTACTAGAATTTTTTTTATCACATTCGAATTTTTTTTTATAATTCTATATTATCCATCGTATTCGTTTATTTGAAATTTGTTTATTTTTTAAAGTTACGTAAATTATTTTTAGAAAGTAGAAAAAAATATTTATAATTGTAAGAATAATTCACAGTAACGCAAGACTCTACTTTATTATTGAGATTGTTTTTGGTTATGATTTATCATTTGGGTTTTGCTACGTGCTTTATTTGCTACGTGCTTTATACCACATATACTGCATACACTATCTATATATATTTATGATTACAAGAATGCTGGACTAAATGAGAAATGAAAAGTTGTTACCAAAAATCTCATAATACTATCCAATTTTATCTGTCAGTATTGCATTTGGTTGAACTAAGGATTTATATTTGATTCATACATGTCCTTGGTTGAACACTTCCATCTAAGTTTGTTTTTTCTCCCACACAAGGAGTTGTCGTTCTTTCTTCACTCACCACGACATGGGACGCTCGGCCAAAGTCCGCTAGATCAGGCAACTGCATGGAGCGACGCTTGGTCTATACTCAGTAAACAAGTTCTCTCTCCCTCTCTTTCATACTGACTGACAACATGGCTAAACGAGTGGCTATTTTAGGGGCAGGTGCGAGCGGTCTGACGGCCATCAAATGCTGTGTTGACGAAAATGTAGAGCCCGTGTGCTATGAACGAACTGACGAGCTCGGGGGTCTGTGGAACTTCACGGAGAAAGTCCGGGAGGATCAGGGTTGTGTCATGAGATCAACTGTTATCAACACCAGCAAGGAGATGATGTGTTACAGCGACTTCCCCATACCACAAGAGTTCCCCAACTTCATGCACAACACGCAGGTAACCTATAGAATCTTCACAAGCAGGTCGCTCAGTTGTCAATGACCCCAGATTACGGTTCACTTGAGCTAGCTTCTTCATCTAATTTTCTCAGTTATTTTTAAAAATTGCAGTGCTTACAAGCATACATATCCCTATCATCGTATTGTTGAAATGCGGAGTATAGGCTCCAGGATTTATCCGCTTTGTGTCAACGTCCAAGTGTATTGGTTAACTAAATATCATATAATTAGGAATAATATTTAAGTTTTTTTTTAATTACGCAATAGTAAATATCCAGTAGGTTTTATCCAGAAGTTTGTGTCTACAGTGATCCTCATTAGAAAAAAAGCTTTTATGAAAACATACGTTCATTTCTGGTTTAGTTCCGCCTTATGATGTACCAATTTTAACCTCTTTCTTTCTTGATGCAGCGAGGTTTATTTTTAAACATAACTAAAATATTGCTGAAATGTACAACTGGTGAAGATTATCAACATGACAACCACTTGCGGATAGTTATTTTTGCTGTTCACGATACTGTTATCAGCGTATACAGATAACAGCAGTCTATTTCCGTCCCATATCCTGACCCCTGCATAAACTGCTGGAAAAAATCACAAGGGGGCTCTACCTTGAAACGCTTAGAAATAATGACGGCCTCAAACCACTACCCATAATAACATTTTGCTATAAAATAATTACGGTATTGTGTAAACCAAATAACCATTTGCTACAATAACCTTTCAACCAAATTCCTCGTTATTACAATATATTGTCGATCAACTACTTCGTTACTATCCTAGTCTGTCAACCAAATATCCTGTTGCAACACAGGCCACACACCACACTCCACCACACTAAAGTTGGCTGTTAACCAAATATTTACGTACTGCACCATTTGTCAACCAAAAATTCGTGCATTAAGTTGTCAACCAAAAATACTTCGATACTACAGCAGGCTGTCAACCGAATTCCTCGTAACTGTCGCATTTACGGGGAGTTGTGAAAAAGTAATGTGTAGCAACATTTAAACCATATCGAGTATAAGACCGAACTTCCCAGGTTTATTTTTTAAGAAAGAAATAGTCTTTTAGAGCTTAGCTCCCGTTGCCTGATAAGACGTCAATGACAAAAGGAACTTTGCAAACTAGATTTCTGAAATTACAAGAAAATTGGAAACGATTTATTCACCATGAATATTTCTCTTGACCTGCACATTTGCCGTGCCTCTGTTGCTTCAGTTAAAGGACGTTGACTTCATAGAACATAAGATAAGAGGATGTAGCATAACAACTTTTATCATTCGGTTTAAAAAGTACGCAAAGCATTAATGCCTACAGTAACGAATGCAGTACACACTCCCCTCTTTTTCATAATATTCAACTTTGATTTCCTCTCTACCAGGTATGGCGATACTTCAAGCTATACGCGAAGGAGTTCGAGCTGAACAAACACATTTTGTACAACAAGGAGGTGGTCTCAGTCAAACAGGCAGATGACTACGAGGAGACCGGAAGATGGCAACTACAGGTGCGCGACCATAAGACCGGAAGTGAGCAAACGGAAGTGTTTGATGCGGTACTTGTGTGTACAGGGCATCACGCAAGCAAGAATTTTCCTAAATACCAAGGGTTCGACGGAAAGATAATTCACTCCCATGACTACAAGGACTGGACAGGATACTCGGGAAAGAGGGTTGTGGTTGTCGGGATTGGAAACTCAGGAGGAGACATCGCTGTGGAGCTTAGCAGAGTCGGCCAGGTACGTCTTTTTTAGGATAACAGATAGTTACGATAGTGTGAACAATAATTTTCTTACGTATCACAGCTCTACATGAATGTTTTGTGCCGGAAATGACGTAAAGAAGTTATGCACCATTTACATCATCTCAATTTTAAGTGCAAAAGAAAGCCGCAAGTTGATACATGTGTAAATCTTAAATACGATACGAGCATTTTTAAATATGTACTTACAATTAGTTCGTATTTTGGATTCCGTGTGTATTTTAATAAGTGAAATTACAAACGTATATATTCCTTTAATAAGGGATCTAGATGTCTCTTGAAAATAGTCTTTGGTTTGGTTTGCTTTCCTGAGATGTTTATGCTCATGTTCCAAAATCATTTTTGAGTAACTTTCGTTCAAAGTTTATCCTCTGCGAATCTTAGCATTGCCTTATCTGAAAAAATATTTAAAAGATGCAAAGTATGTAGATGTAAATAATTTGACTAATGCTTAACCAAACCAAAGACATAAAGTCAGTGCGTTCAGATTCAAGCGTTGGATAACTGCATCTGCGTTTCTTACAAATGTGTATTTTGATGTGATTTGCTTTAAAAAAATTATATTTTAAAAGTCTAAATAGAAACATTCTTCTCGAGTAAAAGACAATGGATGGATTAGTATATAAAACGTAAACCCTTTACAGGTGTTCCTCAGCACAAGAAGAGGCGCCTGGGTTCTCAATAGGATTTCAGATCACGGTATGCCGGCAGACTACATCAGAAGTACCAGGTTCATCAACGACATCCGTCACACGTTACCCGAAAAGGTCATGGGTACACTTGCCGAAAACAGCCTCAACAACAGATTCGACCACAAGCTGTACAATCTTAAACCAAAGCATTCAGTCTTTGCTCAACATCCTACAGTTAACGACGAACTTCCAAACAGGATTGCAACAGGCAGCATCAAGGTGAAGGACGATATCGCGGAGGTCAGTGGAAGCACGGTCAAGTTTGTGGATGGAACTGTTGAAGAGGACATTGACGTCATCATCTGTGCAACTGGCTACGTGTTTGGGTTTCCTTTCATTGATAAATCTGTGATTGATGTACAAAAGAACAAAGTTCAGTTGTTCAAGTACATTTTCCCTCCTGATCTACCAAAGCAAACACTCGCTGTGATTGGATGTTTCCAACCTCTCGGCGCCATCATGCCCATAGCTGAACTACAGTGTCGTCTTGCCGTCAGGGTCTTCAAGGTACGTGATTACGATTGTAGTTGATAAAAGGGTTTAAAAGGATTAACGCTGATGACAAGGGTTCGTGTTAAGGTTAGGACTAGGATTTGGGTATAGGTATCAGACAGAAGTTTTGGGATCTGGGTTTGGATTAAAGTTGTGATCTTGTTAAAGTCCTACTTTTTGGCTATTGATTAGATGTAATGTTTCGGTTGCTGTAGATTATATTAATGTTAAGGATGATGTTAATATTTTGGAAACCATTTGTTCATTTCGCCCTTTCTGCAGGGCGTACTTAAACTTCCATCACGGGAAGAGATGTGGGCCGACATCCGAAAGAAGGAGGCAGCAATGGCGGCAAGATATGTGAAGTCTCAGCGACACACCATCCAGGTGGATTATATCGACTTCATGGACGAGTTAGCTGAGCTTGTAGGATGCAAACCTAATCTAGGTACTATTTAAAACTGTCAGCTGGACAAAGTTTCGATTTTAAAAACAAGAAACAAGAAGCAAATGCTTCTGTTAAGTCTAGAAAAATTGTGTTTTCAAGAAGATACTGCTTATGTTTAAGTTACGCCAATGATACGCCAACGATATGGCAATGACACCACACTTCCTTTTCCAGGTTCGATGCTCATGTCTGATCCAAAGCTCGTCCTAAGATGCTACTTCGGACCCTGCACCCCCTACCAGTACCGACTGACGGGACCAGGAGCATGGCGGGGGGCCCGGGACGCCATCTTGACCCAGGACGACAGGATGAAGTACCCCCTGCAGACTAGACCTGTCGCTACTCTTGAAGATAAAAAAGGATCAAATACACTGCTGTATATCCTCATTGGTGTAATCTTTGCTATTCTGTACATGTTCTTCTTCTAAGCATAGAAGAGACTGTTTTGACGCCATAAAGGTTTCTTTAAATGTTATGAATTGGCATAAAATTGTCTTCCCTTTTGAAACTGTCCACTGTTGTCAAAAAAGTCAAGCTATAAGACACTTTTATTCACATGAACACTGACATGAGGAGCTGCTTATAGTTATTCCACTGTGTGACTCTACCTTATAACCTCTTTCATTTTCTCATTGAACCGTATATGTAACTTAAGCAAGGTGATAAAATTATTTTTCTTTCTAATTTCCATTTGATTACTAAAATTAACATATAATTTCTGAAATGAAATTAATTCGGGGAAAATTTACAATTTTAAATGGACGTAAAGAATAGGGAGGATATCACGCTTTGTACACTTGATATAATGTGTTAAACTAGCCTCACGCATAACACTTCTCTTACCTAAAAACACACTTGCATGTTACAAGACATTATTTTAACTCCCAATGTTGAAGTACGAGGGTTTCTGACAGGTCCTCTTTGCTTTGATGGATCCCGTTGTGATAATACTGTTGATATACATAACGATTCCTCGTCGATGTACAGTTTCTATCTTTCTTTACCTGAACGATTTGAATGTCTAGTCATTTTTAAGAAATGCTTTGCTTATCTTTTAATGAGTTTTTCATAAGATTTTAAAACTATGTTGAATTGCTTTGTTTGTAAAAAACAATGATTTTGTATAAAAATCAAATCATCATATCTTTTTATGTTTCTATATGTTCATATTTTTCAATATCAATCAATGAAAATATCTTGCTAGACATGATTAAACTATTTCGAATTTCCAGAGTTGTTTTATATAGACATTTTTGCAAGTCTAGTATTGTTCCTATAAACATGTGCGCATCGTTGTGCGCATCGTTGTGCGCATCGTTCTGCTCAATCAAGCCACAGAAGATTATGTTCAACAACTACCACACTCATACAAAAAATCATTTATTTTTCATTAATAGTTGACAAAATAAATGTTCTTGAATGATGGAACAAATGAGTTTTGTGTCTTATTTTTGTCACAGTGTTATTTGAGACAAAACATGCGGATGTCCTGAGTACTCGTAAAATATCCATGTTTCCAATGTAATTCCGTGAAATAAACCTTGTATTTGACAAACGTTATAAGATATATCATCTGATATTTACATCCTTCAATTTATCACAAGCATTATCCAGTGTATTTTTAAATTTATTATTAACTATTCAAATAAAGTGACGAGTATGTTTCCTAAATTTTGTATTTGACTAAATAGAGCCAAAATATCATATGAACTGAGTAAAGTTCAAATCACCTACCCAAAGTTGCATCTAAATCTCTTAAATGCCAAAATAATGACATTTTCTTGTTTTCGATTGTACATAAAAAAACGGCCATATAAATGTTAAGAAGTAGATAGTCAGCGTCCCATTTACATGTATATCAGTTAAATGACCTCTTAAGCAATACCAACCTATATGTCTCGTTGTATCTGCTATAAATAAGTTTCCAACATTTTCGTTGAGTCATTAGTGCGCGCCATTGTCCGGTTTTCGATCATTAATCTCGACTCTTTTCCTTTATATTGACATTGAACTAACTGATAAGCATTGGGATGTTAATTTTCAGAAACAACCAATTCATGTCGATAACACCATCTATAATGTTTGACATATTTGACCCCAACAACATACTCTGTGCCCCTATAAGTTTTAAATGGTGCAAGGACAGTGTAGTATTCAAATCATATATGTGTTTGTCACAAAATATACAGATTATCGTTATATGCAGCATGAATTCCACACAGCTTGTCAATCGGAACAGCTCGGCATTTTCCGTGACCTATCGTCAAGCTGCTTGTTATGCATGCAATGCGGATTCACGAACAACGAACGTGAACTCATGATGCTTAAACACGTCGCTCGAGGTTCTACGTAGTTTATGAAATTTTAGCTCAGACATATTTCAAAAATGGCGAAGAGGGTGGCTGTTATTGGGGCAGGTGCGAGCGGTCTGACGGCCATCAAATGTTGTGTTGACGAGAATCTAGAACCCGTGTGCTATGAACGAACTGACGAGCTCGGGGGTCTGTGGAACTTCACGGAGAAAGTCCGGGAGGGTCAGGGTTGTGTCATGAAGTCCACTGTCATTAACACCAGCAAGGAGATGATGTGTTACAGCGACTTCCCCATACCCAAAGAGTTCCCCAACTTCATGCACAACACGCAGGTAACCCAACACATGTTTGTTTATACGGATCCATGAGGCCTTTTTAGGGATGTGTACTGTACTGACGAGGAGTGATTGATAAGTTGTCATCCACAAACAAGACAGAAAGAAAAATAAAGTTTCAATTTAAATTCATTAATTTCTTTAACAAAATTTTCAGTGCGTAGCGATACTCTTTTGACATCGGTATAAAAGGACCGTTATTGCAGTTCCGTTGTGTATAAACTAATCCTCGGGCGCAACGACGTCAGCGTCGGACTTGAAATGCGTTTCGGAAAGACATTTTGGAAGATCAGAAAAAAAGAAAATAAGTCTTAGAAAGCAAAATCAGCCAATTAGGGTATATTTTGAAAAAGTTCAAACCAACAGTCATGTATTATTGACTTTCAACAACTGATGTGTCCTGGCGTACTGGTGGAAAATCACACATTTGGTCACACATGTATTCAGCTGACCACATTTTGATGGTTGCAAATGAATTAGCTTCATTGCCTTATATCCCTTCAATATCATTAGGAATGGTTTTCGGTGTTTGACCCTTTACATGCAGATACTTAATCACAGCTCGAGACTCATTACAGACCCCACCTGGTTGAAAAGACCTGTCACAACCAACCACTTTCGGCAATTGCATTTAAAGCCAGAGCCAGAGGAACATCACAGTGTACGTGCAAAATGTAATGTCATTGTATTGGACAGTTGTACAACCGATTATCACTACTTACTAACAACCCCACGTATGTTGCACCCACTCACACCACCTTCTTACAGACTTTGTAGCCGTCTCTCAAATCTTGAAACGTTCACTTGACCAATGCTTGTGTCGGCACTGGTCTTGTGCAAAGCTGAATTTTACCTCAAGGTCAGAGACAAGGAGCGAATTTTACTGTATTGGTGACCCGATTCACGGCTCGATCGATTAACTGAGAGTTCACAGGGATGGCCTTCTCCCCATATGACACTGGATTATGGTGTCAACCAAGCAACGCGTTCCGAAATTTGCCTAATCATCCCCTTTATCATTACATTTGTACTACTAAACCTTTACTATATCCCATTATTTTATCTCCATTTTATCGGAATGAGCCTTTTGACCATGGTGCTCCTCAATGGTAAAACACTATTCTCTATACAAAACATTGTATATCAATAATTCAACGTTTTGAGGGTCAAACAAATTATGGTTTTCAAATAGATTGGTCATTTGGGGATGAGGTTATGATGTATATGTTGGAAATATATAACATCTCAAATTCAGATTCGTATCAAAGCTCAACGATATGTGATGAAAAAAGAGCGTTATCTCCTTTAAAGATACCTTTTTTGTTCATTAAAGTTCACATATCGAGGCATAGTAAGACTTTTCCAACTTTTCTTGTGAACTTACTGTTAAGATGAAATAGTATTTTACCATGTCTTTCATAGTCCAGGAGAATTGTTTTATATTCAAATTATTAGCCTATATTGTATTTGACGTACATAAGACTATGATTTCGCCAATAGCAAAAGCACACGGAACGGATGCGTTTGTTTTAAGAAACCGCACACCCCGTCACATCTGATCTTTTCAAAAGCTAAACCGGTTTTATGGATAACCATGACCCAAGGAGAAATGGCGAGTTTAAAAGTTGCTCGACTCGTTATATGAGATTGGAAATGTACATTAATAAACATTCGCAGGGCATTTCAATTTATTTACATTTTCTATTTTAAATGCGCCAAGACATTTGTAAAAAAAAAATCAACATTCTGATAATGATAAATTCAATATGACATAGACGAGTATGATAGACAGACAGATAGTTTATTTAAATCTCACTTTGTGTATACATTAAAATATGTGTTATAAAAGATACATACATTCAGTTAAGATTCTCATAAAATATACACAAACCAATCCTTTTGGAGTTATTGGAGACTAAAGGATACATTAAGAATAACAAACATACATCACTAATGATATAAAATAGATTTTCGTCTCCTAAGAATATTACTGCAGGTTTTGGAACATAAGATTGATAAACTTTTTTCTTTGAGGAGTACTGAACACTTCTCCAAATCACTCAACGTATAAAAACTGGGAACAAACAAAGAGGCTTCCTTTAACAGATTAAAACAGAGATCATCATATACTGGGCAGTTTAAAATGACATGTACTTCGTCTTTAATTATCTGGTTGTTACATGCACTGCATATTCTATCTCTTACGCCAAGGCGGTCGTATCTCCCGGGGCCGCGTTCCTCAAAACGATCGTAACCTTACAATAGTTGTAAAGTTGATCGCAGTTGTTACAACTATTGTAGTTTTGAGGAACGAGGCCCCGGGTCTCTACTCTGATTGGAGCCACTCCACACCTGAACTTGGCTATTGCGCTGCGATGATAGGTCTGTAATGGTATCTGTAAATAACTTTCAGCTATGATTGCGATGGGTTTGGGTAAACGTGAAATACAGAAGTAATTGATTTGAAGAAATATGATTTAATGAAAAGATGTTTAAGAGAAAAAATTAGTAAGAATACCCCTTTGAACTTTCATTCCATTCTATTACGTCTCAGAGAATGACGTCAAATTTCAACCGTTAATACAAACAGATACGCAATTTTCATGGTTTGACTAAAAAACGTTCCATTCCAGGTATGGCGGAAATGAAATTGAAATGAAATGAAATTTTAATCATCCTATTTAGAAATGATGCAAAGCATCCATCACTGTGAGTAACGATTGCAATACTGATTTCTTTTCGTAGTATTCAACTTTGATTTCCTCTCTACCAGGTATGGCGATACTTCAAGTTGTACGCGAAGGAGTTCGATCTGAACAAACACATTTTGTACAACAGGGAGGTGGTCTCAGTCACACAGGCAGAGGACTACCAGCAGACCGGAAGATGGAGGCTGCAGGTGCGCGACCATAAGACCGGAAGTGAGCGAACGGAAGTGTTTGATGCGGTTCTTGTGTGTACAGGTCACCACGCCAGCCAAAATATGCCCAGTTTTCCAGGTAAGGACGAATTCCAAGGAAAGATAATCCACTCCCATGACTACAAGGACTGGACAGGATACTCGGGAAAGAGGGTTGTTGTTGTCGGGATTGGAAACTCAGGAGGAGACATCGCTGTGGAGCTCAGCAGAGTCGGCCAGGTGTGTCCTGAATTCTCTGAAAGATTGTCTCTTTTCTCGGCTGCTTTTTATTGCTATTTCTTGCCTTGAATTATGTTCGGATAACGATGGTTATCATTCATGTGAGAAAACATTACGAACAACACTTACCTTTCAACGTCAAGTTCTTTGCCCTCTTATCAGAACATGGCTATCTTTCCTGAATAGTAAATTCTCTTAAGGAATTGATGCCACCTATAGAAAGGCATTCCATTATAGTTCGTCCTCTGTTATTTACACCACTATGGCAGATGGTAACAAGAACATGTTAAATATATTTACCATTATCAAGAACCATGATTCATCAAAAACCTTCTGCTATCCTGCAACGATGGAGAGAGTATACTTTTACCAAACTGCCTATTACACCTTTCCTTTATACTGATATTTGTATCTATATGTGTGCAGGTGTTCTTAAGCACAAGAAGAGGAGCATGGGTCGTCAATAGGATCTCTAGACGGGGTCTCCCAGGCGATTACATCAAGAAGACCAGGTTCCTCACCTACCTCAACAAGTGTCTGCCTGGAAACATGGCAGTAGATAGGGTTGAGAAGGCCCTCAATGAAAGATTCGACCACAAACTGTATTCTCTGCAACCCAACCACAGATACACTGCACAACATCCAACTGTCAACGACGACTTGCCAAACCGAATCGCCTGTGGCAGCGTAAAAGTTAAGTCTAACATCAGGAGGATCACCCCAACAGGAGTCCAATTCGATGACGGAACTTTTGAAGATGACATTGACGTTATTATTATGGCTACAGGATACGTGTTTGGGTTTCCATATATAGACAAGTCTGTTATTGATGTTAAGGACAACAGAGTCAACCTATTTAAGTACTGTTTCCCACCAGACTTGCCAAAACAGACGCTGGCAGTGATCGGCTGCTTTCAACCTCTCGGCGCCATCATGCCTCTCTCTGAACTTCAGTGTCGCTTAGCAACCAGAGTCTTCAAGGTAATTTCTTACATTATAAACTTCTTAAAGTATGCTCACCGTAAACAAAACTCCTTATACATGTAGATATAATTATACTTCTATCTAGAAACACATTTTATTCATTTCATATTATTATATTTATTTTTTATAATATGAACGAATGGGGTGATTTTGAAAATTTTCTCGAATTGGCTTTTCGTCATAGCAAGGAGTTGGAATTAGATTAGGTTAAAGGATAAGATGAGGATTGTGGTACAGTTAATGTTTTTGTGGTTCAGGTCATTCCTGGACTGCGATATTAGGTTATATTTTCACTCTCTTTCTAAGGGTGTGTGTAAACTTCCGTCCCGAGATGAGATGTGGGAAGACATCAGACGGAAGGAGACAGCAATGGCGGCGAGATATGTGCAGTCTCCGCGTCACACCATCCAGGTGGATTATGTCGACTTCATGGATCAGCTGGCTGAGCTTGTGGGATGTCTTCCTGATATTGGTATGTCTTGTCAGGTTCAGTGGTCTATCGTTATTCCGTCTTAGGAATTCCTTTGATTCCGTTGCTACTGGTAGTGATGTTATGCTTCAAACGAGCTGGTGGGTCAGACTGTATCTGTTCTTAACGTAATACCTGCTTTAACGTAGGAAAACGAGTTTTGATATTCACAGACAAATGTCTACGCAGTAGAACATCACATTATGAGAATGGAATAGAAATCTGTTAAGGAGTCAAGAAAACCATCTGATTTCTAACTTAACATCAACATTTGTCAATTGATTTTTTCTCAGGAAAACTTATACTCACCGATCCACGACTGGCCTATACTTGTTTCTTTGGGGCCTGCACCCCCTACCAGTACCGACTGACGGGACCAGGAGCATGGCAGGGGGCCCGGGACGCCATCTTGACTCAGGATGACAGGATGAGGTACCCCCTGCAGACTAGACCAGTCGCTACTCTTGAAGATAAAAAAGGATCAAATACTCTCCTGTACGTCTTCCTCGCTGTTATCTTTGCCATTCTATGTATCTGCTTCTTCTAGACATAGAAAAGACCAGTCCTCTATTTATAACTATTATTTAGTTGTATTGAAATCAGAAGAACTTGCATTAAAAGATTTGTCTTAAGAGACATGCTATTCAACGATGTAGACTTTTAACTCAGTTGTACCTTAACATGAAATGCTGCTGATATGTCTTCCTCCCATTGATAGCCTATATAGTCCAGGAAGTCCCATGTTTGTCGTTTTCCCACCTCCAACACAACAGTCATGTATTTTTTAATGAGGGAATGCCTGAACCTTGATGAAACCGTCTTTAAAGTATGCCGTGCTCGTTCTAAAATATTAACGCTGATCAAAAATTTCAAAAAAGGTTATGTCCATATTGAAAAACGGGAACTCAAATGTTATTTGTACGTTATTGATTAGCCTTGACATAGTTGTTAAAAGGGTTTTAATGAGAGACTATTCGTTGCTTCCTCCCGAAATCCTGCCTGCATTTGACTTTGTGTTTAAATGCGAGACTTGCGCTCGAATGCTTCTTCGTACCTTACACCCCTTACATGTATCAGTACCAACTGACTGGCCCGCGACATCAAATGTTCTAATAGTAGAAAGCTATGAAGTAGGTGTAAAAATTAAATGTCTGTGTGAATTAGTTGTCAGTTATCGGAATAACGTGCCTGTTTCTGTACCAGTTATAACATATTCAAATAACGATAGCAAATAACCGCTTCTTACAGCTGGATCCCAACGTTACACCTCCCTATCTTATATTTCCAAGTTTCGTTTATGAGAGTTCTGTGTATGTTTAATGCTGGAGTAAAAAGTGTATGCGAACATAATGGTATGTTTTACTCAGTTTCATGAACTGGATTTAATTAAAAGCGTGTATGTGTATATCATGATTTGATTTATCTTCTTATAAATCTTATATACAAAGCAAACGTGTATTTGAATCAAAATATATTTTTCTCATTGACTTATAAACTGGATGTAAGAGTATATATTTGTTATAATTGAGTGCCTGAGAACATGTAGTGCTTGTATATGCATATTTGTATGAGTCCATTTTGTTGCCTGATGCCGATGTTGGTATAAGGAATGGTAATGTTTATTTACCCATTTTGGTTTACGTTGTTGTGTGTATACGATTAAGTGACCGGATAAAGATTTCTCTGGGATTCTGTTTTACAAGAATATTTCCCACTCATGGAGAGATTTTTTTAAATATCCGGTTAAAAATAACTGTTTAAATTGCCCTGGAATAATTAATGTTTATTTGTTTCCTCTGTTAGCTTTTTTAGAAATTTAGATATATACTTATGCAATATATGAAATCAACGATGTTATAGGTGAAAGCTAGAAAAAGAATCAAACTTGAAAGATATACGTTTAAAGATATAGAGATATTCAAGATTTATGTATCCGTAATATATTTTGTATGTCTTCTTTTTAATGCATATATTGTAAATATGTCTGTTATTCAGTGTGTCTGTGAATAAAAGGAAATTATGCTGAAGAATACGACGCTATCACAACATCATTATGCCACCTCTCACCTATGTTATCTTAACAATATTGCATAATGTCAGAAGTTGCTACACCTACATAATCAGCTACGTAAGATACTTGTTACCGCATTACAATAACACTTGATACACCTATTGACCAGCCTCCCATTAACATCGCCATATACGAATAGACCTAATCACGAGATGACACTTTCCACTACTCAAAACTTCGATCCTTGAAGGTTGGTCTCATTATTCCACACTCGAGTCCACGCTAGTATTGTCGTCGAGTATGATACACAATAGATTCCCTTCTGACACTGCCGTAACAGGTAACATTCGCTGTCGGTGAATGTATGTTAGCAAGATACTTACAACTGCATATCGTGAAGTCAACTAACGATAGCGATCGTTTTCTTAGTGAGCACGTGTTTACAATCACAGCCATGTCCAATTCTTTCTAAATAACAATATAGATTTAAATATTTAGTTTCATTCCCCAACAGTTCGGTCTACAGTTTTAAGGTCTACCCCATGCAACAACCAAAGGTGTTGATTGTTAGTCAAATTGTTTCTTTATTAAGTACTGTCAGTTTCGCCAAGGTTGAGGTGACACTCTGTACTTAGTTGGAGATATCTATATATGTCAGATTATATAAATATGTTATTTCATTGTATAACTGACTTGCTTGAAATCATAATTTCAATGCTCATCGGATAGATAAAATGTATTCGAGTATGCCACTAGAAAACCAATGTGGAAAAACTCTCAGATACTAACTGATTGTTTCCGTCTTAGCTTGCACCGAGTGAATAGCTTCCATTGCAGAGAAATGCAAACATCATCATTATTTTCACCACAAATCAAATTGACGTATTCTTTATAGGTTATGTCCAGTTCGAGGAAACAGTAGCCCCATTTGGAATAGTATTCAAAAATTATATGAGATAACAAAATCTTAGACAGAGAATGCTAAAGAATACTTATCCCTAAATTTGAATACAAGACACGATATGAGATGATTATTTACATCGTTATTAAGAATGGAGCAAACAAATGATCAACTGCCATGTTCGTGCCTCCGCTATAAACCAGATTTGATTTCATTTCTTTAACTACCTTTTCTTAAATACTGTTCTTCAAAATTACCCATCACAGACTTTAAAGTAACTTGTGTCATCACTCAGAAACGACACATGCTTGTAAACTAAGAATGGTAAAACAATCGTTTGTAAGGTGCGAACCCATATGCTTACGACCTATATACTTCGCCACCATAAGGTCACTTACACTTCCATTACAAATTGGTAAAAGATAAGTTCTTTGTCACGACATAACGTACCGCTGATAAAGGTACATTTGTTCTAAAGTGTCACTTTAAAGATTGTTTAAAGTAAAATCGGACAGATATAATAGAGGTCTTTAAAAGTTGCATCAAACGTCAAAGAATAAGCCTTGAGACATTGTTGGGAGCGGCATTCAGATAAGCAAAGGTTTGCTCGTTTGTCGATCCCATCACTTATTTTGTGAATAAAAATATTTAAACCACATTTTTGGTGTCGAAAAAATATCAAACATATGCAATAAGGCTAAAGGAGATATACTTGAAGTAAAAATATAACATACATTGGATTGATAACTTATTTATGCTACAATAAAATGTATAAGTATAAGCAAATCGAAACATCTTAAGATCAAAGATTAAATCATTTCGTCCAAAGCTGTTACAGTTCATATGTGTAAAGATAACTTAGATACGAAATGAAACATACCTGTATTTAAAGATTTATGCATCACATCTGTATTTTTTAATTAAAAAACGTTTACAACATAAACATTCGTTAACAACCCAGTACACATATATTGTGGCGAAACTAGTTCTTTTAAAACATATAAATGTGTTTTTAATTTCATTAAGGATTCTTGAAAGACAGTTCTTTCGAAATTGCCATACAAAAGACGCTTTATATACAACGGTTGAAAAAACAACATATAAATGTGTCTGTCATTACATTAAGGATTCTTAAAATATACAGTTGTTTCGAAATTGCCATACAAAAGACGCTTTACAACGTTTAAAAAACAAACATATAAATGTGTCTCATTACATTAAGGATTCTTAAAATACAGTTGTTACGAAATTGCCATACAAAAGACGCTTTACAACGTTGAAGTTCCTATTTGAAGAATACTAGCAAACAATCAACATATTCCTGTGAAGCGAAACAAATACCTCTAAATTGTGTAGCTAAATAAATCATATAGACTCAAACATTTAGCAATTCATGCATTTGGTCTCTATGAAGCGCTATCAATTTTAAAGCTCTTGAAGTATACAATATTTACATTACGTTACGGATCAGTACACACGAAGCGAGTACCGCAAGAGTCTTTTGTCTCTTTATCGACTGTCGCCATCATCTGGGACTTACTAGACTGACAGCATCCTTGGGGACCTCTCGAGTTGTCAAGGGGCGGACTTAACCATCTCGATACAAACAGTGTATTGGAGACATCGACCTCTGTGGTTAAACATCCAGATACATATGTGCATTCTGAAGACATTGATCACGCCTTCTCTTGGTTGTCAATCAAACAAAAGCATCATCGCTCTTAGCAACAGGATTCAGTTCCAGTTCATCTTTGGAGTTATAGGGACACGTTGGGTAAGTGACATCAACATTTAGAATTCAATTTGTTTCATGTTTAATCATTTGCCGTTTAGTTGTTAGTGAATTTGTTCGGTGTTGTGGCAGCGTGATAGTTCTTGAAGTAACGTATCTGGGTAGCTTTGCGGATGTAACCGGTCAAAAGACCAGCTTAATTCCAGTCTTGTAAATGTAAAGTAAATATTTGAAACTGAACGACACCACCATGGATATAACAGTGCCGTAGTAACACGATAGACCAAGACGTTGTGGAGATGAAGAATACCGATCATTTCAGAACAATGTTTACAATGTTTGTTGTCATTATGGGGCATCAGTTTGATATAATGATCATCTTTGAGCGTTTGGATGCAGTCTGGGTATTATCAGTATCCAAAGTTTTCAGCAAAGAACTCTCACAGATAGGCAATGATCGACATTATATGGCATTCGAAATATCCTTCTTGACTTCTTAAAACTTATAACTCTTGTAATCAAAATATTTCTTTTTTTTTAAAACTTGCGTATTTATGACCCAAAAGTGACCAAAATAAAAGGAAATCACCGTAATTAATGTCAATTCCTTACTAAACACTGACCGGAAACGGTAGACGAAAACTGGAACATATATTTTGTGTATAGCTTCGATAAATACTGCTGCATCATTTGATTATGAACATTTAGTAACGATTATAATCAACTAACAGCACAAAATGTGAGAAATACTAACTCCTTTCAATGGATGGTCTCTCACATTGGCGGTGAACAGGTGCCCTCTCCCTCCCCCCTCCCCCTTCTTTCAAGGATTCTGGACCCACCATTTAAATTAACGACACACTTATTGGACACCGGAATGAAATATACATATATGTCCATTTGCTAAGCTGCTATAGACAACAGGAACAACAAACGGTCCACAGAATACAATAAACCTATCTGAGTGAGAAGACATATAGCTGATACTCCTCAGGGAAACTGACTCTCTTCATCGAGTGTGTATTGAAGCGTATGTCATCACTACAATATAATGACATCGACGAATACAGAAACGTGTTTCATTCTTGCATAAGACGTGCCTAGGTGAATGATACGTAACTCATTCAAGTGTAACAAAGAGACATGAGTCGATGCACATTTTATTCATCGCTAAATTATGTTTTACAGGTTTTAATTGAAGATTCATGAATTGATCAACCATCGTATACGAAGTGTATCGAGGCGTTAATATCGCCATGGTCGAATGATGTTATCGTATAACAATTGAAGGATGTATACATTTAATTTGGTTTCGAGAAAATATCATTACAGATTCTGTGATATAACATAGATAAAACTTGCAAAACGTGCGCATCTACCTCTCCGATAAGGACATCATTGTCAAGAAATAAGGAGTCTCGGTATTGGGAAAAACATATTCTATTCTACATGAACTGTTATATTGTAGATTAGAGAGTGGTTTTCAAAGATAGAATAATTTTGATGTCATGCATGATTGTGCACTCTTATGACTGATCATTAACTCGTTCACAGAGGCATCATCCGTCTCCATCTTCCTTTATACGCGAATACACAAAAGAAATAAACATACATACTTACAGTCACAAACAATAGTGTCACCTGTAGTTGTTACATGGAACAACCAAGGGTGTATACCTGCTTCATTTGGATTACAATGGGATCTTGTTATTCATTCTAATGTGTCGAAAGTAAACTGGTTTCTCAAGACACGTCGCTACACGAGAAAGCAGTTTGTAAAGTAAGCATGAAAACATCAATATGGGAATAAGAGAATACCGCTGAAAGTTAAGTTTATCATATCAAAGATTCTAATATGATATCCTGATGATAAACATTTGAGAATATTTTTTCTATGATGAAGTATATATTGATTCCACCATGACGACGCACAACGTTCCCCGGAGAAGATGAATCCTACAGTGTCTCGTGACTAACAAACCTTGACTAAACGATTATTGGTATATCGATCTTATATCAATAAATCGAAATGACATATTGTCTTTTTATATGGCATTTGCTAATAAAGAATCTCGAATGTTTCATTTTTTCGATATTTGAAAATAATAACTGGAGTTTTCAGCTTATATTATTTTATAAAATAGTTCACAAATAAAGAATATAGTACATCCAACGATTAATAATAAGAAATAGCCAACATTACTCAAAAATGTTTCATCGATATCTTCTATAAAACATTGTGTTTTTAATATGTATGAAGAGTATTTTAGGTCATTTACAAACCAACACTTGCTTGAAGACTTGTGTATTTTAAAACAGTTGTTCAAAGAGAGAGCAGAGGCATAGAAGAATCCGTCACTATAGGTGTTTCCTGGAAGCTGAAGAGAAAGTGTGCTATTGTAAGAGGGCTAAGTAGGTTAGGGACCGGTCATTTATTACAGGGGGGGTGGGCCGGGGGTTTTCAGGGGAGGGTCAGAAAAAAATATACAGCCACCAGGGGAGGGTCATGAAAAAAAATACGAAAGGTTGGGGAGGGTCATTTTGAAATAGACAGTTATAAAACCATCCTTCTTTAGCAATTGAAATTGAGGCTGAAACATTAACATAAAGCCTTATCAAATGAAAAGAAATTCCAGAATATGAGCAAGACTGTTTTATATTCTTAAAAACACATGCTTATATAAAAAAAATCACCATGAATTCACTGCTCAATTCATTGTTCTTAATTCTTGTAGAACAAAAAGTAGAAAAGTAGTGCTGTTGGACTGAGAGTTTATACAAGCAGTTAACAGGTGTTTGCTATATTTTTATACAACAAAGATGCATATTTGATAAATAATAGACTCATAAAGTTTAAACAGCTAGTCAAATTATTAATATCTGAATGATTATATTAATCGTTCTCAATGATACAAAGTTATGAAACCGTAACACTTTAGCAGATGGCTTGATTGGAGCAAATTTGTTGATGTAGCCATACTTATGAAAACTATCTAAATGCATATTTAGAAAAATAAATTCCAATGTCGATATTCCAAAAATTGGGAACATTTGCTATATTAATACTTAAGCTTCCATACTTTTTGGGTTTTACACTTTATTGTTTAAATATTATGTAACATGTAGCAAATGTAACATATGTAATTTCTGTGAAACCTAGATGTGCCTTTATATCCTTATATAATGTACCTTCAAAATTCTATAGATTTCTTGTGCTACAAACTTAATGTAGACGGTTAAATTTGTTTTAATCAAACTCATACACAAACAGTTTAAATGTTATGAAATTTGATATTTTAATTCCTATAGAATAAAGATTTGACATTTGACATTGTTTGGTCCTATACTCTGAAAGTGTTTGCAGATAGATTTTAAATCTTTTTTTGCTTTAAAAGAAATCATTCTTAAGAGCTTAGCTCCCAACCTAGTCCTTCCATGGTTTTATCAATTTATGAATTCATTGTTGCAAGTTTTCAGTGGAATAATGTCGGCAAGATATGTATTTTGATGGAATTTTTAAATAGTGCAATATCTTAGCTCTTTTTATCTCTGTTGAAAGTAAATTCAATAAAGAAGTTGATCATCCATAAAAAAAATTCCTTCTCTCCCTCAGTGCTAACCTATTTTGTTATTTAAAGATAAAAAAGACATTGTGATTTGAATTTTAAAATAGATAAAAAATGAGCCTTAAAAGTAAGATAAAATTAAAAATAGAATTTACACTATGTTAAACATATGTGTGTAATACTGTGTATTATAAGCAATAGTATTCAAAACCTATTTTGATATACAGTTGATGTAAAATAAAAAAAATTCTAATAAAACTGATTTTAAAACACTATAGACCATTATCAGATATCATGTTAAACCCATCAATGGAAGGGTAAATCTGTTGTTTTTTTCAACATTATTTTAAGCGTTACCTAAAGAAGTTTCTCTTTTGGAAATATCAAAA
Organism: Phorcus lineatus; assembly: GCA_921293015.1. NCBI lineage: Eukaryota > Metazoa > Mollusca > Gastropoda > Trochida > Trochidae > Phorcus > Phorcus lineatus. Next base: position 38,730,580 of record OV121097.1, read on the forward strand.
AAAAAATTGAATGTAGAAGCGACCATAATACTTCAAAAGACCAATTTCAAGAACTTTCGTAGATATGATTTGGGGGAGGGTCATGAAAAAAATACGCTTAAATTGGTAGGGCCATGAAAAAAATTGCGACGAGTTGGGGAGGGCCACATTTTTATTGACAATCCAAAGAGAAAATCCCCCGGCCCACCCCCCCCCCCCCCCCCCCCCCTGTAATAAATGACCGGTCCCTTATAGTGATCTAACACAGATATATCTAAGAGTACAAAAAGAAATTCTACTAAATCCTGAATTTCACAGACAGCCCGGGAAAGGCCTTCTGAATATACACGATGAGAACGTGATGGCGTCATACCAATATTTTACCAACGTACGGTCACGATTTATTAAAAAAAAGTCACATTCCATTGGAAGGATGGATTCCAGCGACCTTAGTAAGAATCAACCGAATGACACTGAGATTATCGATATAGCGATGTGAGATCGATTAAACTGACAAATCAACACGATTCTTCATCGAATCAACGTGTAGGTAATCAATTAGTTAGTAAATAGTTCATCAGAACCTTTGATTGGTAATGTTTGTTGTCGTCCCTACAATAAATCGGTGTCCTATTGTTATAACCTCAATTCTTCGTGTAATCTATTTTGTGATAAAAGTTCCTTTTCTGTGATCATACTCTCTGAACTTTTTCATTATTTCCATGTTAGTAAATTTAAATGAAATAACATACTCAAGCGTTTCGAGTGGGAGTTCCAATAAAACTGCATTCAATTGGTTTGTTGATCTCATGCCCTTGAGATGAAAGAAAGAAAGGAAGGAAAGGTAGATTGAATGGATAAATTTCGCTAAATATTTGCATTTAATGCAAACCGTGCGTGTTTACGTAGGAATTGATTATGAGTGGTTGAAAACATACAAAGGTTAGTGAAACAAAGACTCGTCGTCAGTACCTATTTAAAATCTCAACAAGGTTAATTCTCATCGCCACTTTACTTAAAACAATTACATTATTTCACATTTAGTTAAAGCTTACTTAGTTAAAGATGATATACTCCTTGATTTATGATAGATATATGCCCGCAACCTCAACTAAGTCACTAGTGTTGTGTAACAAAAAGGATTTGTGCCAATAAAAAACTTTTTAGTTAGATATATCGATCAACGATTGTCACCACAACCTTACAGATGGCTGACATATATAACCATGAAATCTAAAAAAATTAAATACTATAAAAAATTTTTTATATGTAACTTCAGATGAACAGATGAATGTTTTTGTATTGAATCGGAAACCTAATCAGTAAAATCAACAAATAAAAAAGAGATTTCCTCAATGATAACCTATCTTATTTGAAAATTCTGTTAAAATCCTTTCTAATTAGAAGCCGTGTATTTCCACAATAAAAATTTGTTATCCAGAAACACTACTTTTATGTTGTAGTCTTAATGTTTTTCATTCACAAATATCTGGAGAAACCATGTATTATTGCAGTTTCCAACATGGATAACCACGACATTCTGAGGAACCACGTGTTATACCAGAAGAGCTGGACCAACTGGCCCTGTCAACACGGGCTGCCAACTCTCACACTCCCCCCGCCAAAACAGTCGGGACACGCCCCTTCCTCTTCGAAACCCGCCCACTCTGGACACGCCCCATCACCTTCCTTAAGAAATTCTGGTTCCGACACCGTGTCTTTTGCGAGTGGGTCAAAATCCACCAACTCACAACCTAAGTTCAGAAGTGTAAGTTTTTGTCTAAAGTTATATGCATTATCTTAAAGAGCCACTCCGTGATTTTCATGACATATTTTTTATCTTTGATAACCTAACAAACACTATAAACTCCTAACTGCTCCCCTGGCTGTTTTAGATAAGTCTCCAAAATAACGTTTGACTATTTGACGCGCGCCACTGTCCGGTTTTCGATCATGATTGCGATGTTCTACCTTCATAGTGTCACTGTAAAAAACAACAAGCTTTCAAATGTGTCTTTTTGGTACCAGTCGATACTTCGCGATCAAATGACACCGTTGATTAAGTTTGGCATATAGACTCCAACAACTCACGGAGTGGCTCTTTAATTCTATCTAAATGTTTTCCAAAAGGCGAAAAATGTAAGGATAAAAAGATTGGGGTTTTTGTTTAGAGACTTGTGTTGAGTGCAGTCTCCAAGTGTGACTTATGTTACCGGCTTCCTTATTTGTCCTTAATCTAAACAACGCCAAGTAGTTTCTTTAGGTTGCATGCATTTTTTTTATAATGATAAACAATGTATATCAAAGTATATTAGAAATTCTAATTCAAGATAGTCTTTTTATTTCCCCATGTAGAAGCGCGTAGTATCCGAGTACTCCAAATCTGGCACCAGCTCCCTAACTTCAAGCAAAAACAGTTTGAGATCCCGGGGACAACTCTCAGAGCGCCGAGACAAGCGAGCCAATCGGAGCAAACCTTGGACAGAGGACGTCCCCAAGATTGATTCTAATAAAAACACTTATGTTGGTAATTATAAGTTCATATGCTATTTCAAAGGATATAGTTCCATTTAAAAAAGTATATAATAATTTTGGAGTCATGGCTCTAACAGTTACGCGACAAGAAAGCCGATCAGAGCCAACCTTGGACGGAGGACGTTCCAATGAATAACTCTTTTTATTATAACACTTATGTTGGTAAGTTCATATGATATTCCAAAATATATAGTTCTAGGATTCATGTTTGAAATCTACTAAGTTTGGAGCCTTTGCTCTCAGAGTTACGTGATAACAGAGCCAATCAAGGCAAAGCTTGGACAGAGAACGTTCCAAAGATTGATTCTAATGAAGCTACTTATGTTGGTAAGTTCATATGCTATTCACTAGGCTATAGATGATAGCCGGATTGGATAAATGTATCTCTCAATGTTTGTCTTAAATATTTTGGGTATATGAATTGAAATTAATAATCTATTCTTACAGACTCAGGACAACATTAGATGTCTTCATTAGCAAATAACCGTTCTATAACGATTAATATGGCCATTGATTCCACTTCGCTTAATAAACCTGGTATTTGACAAACAGTCATCTGGGTATTCACTAAATGACACATCAATTTTTGAAATAAGTTTGTGTCAGAAAATGCCTACTGCAGAATTGATTTAATATTAGATCGCCGCTCAGTTAGACTAGGTGAATACATGAATGACTTTATTAGAATATTGTCATAGAAGGGGAAGTAAATGGTGTTAAAAGGCTATCCAATTTGCACATCATTCTGTATTTGTATTCATTCATCCGTGAAATGTAAACACGAAATGTACATTAATGGCGTCACATCCAAATCAGTCACCCATAATGAAAGTACCAAATACAATCGTTCCTTTACAAGAAAAAATCATAATATCGATATTCTTTGAAAACATGAAAACAGAACATTCTTGATTCCTAGGTGGCTTTGAAAGACCGATTTATATTACTTGCATTAATTAATTTTCTAAATCTTTGTTAGTTGAAATCGAATATGAAAATTGTGGAATATGAATATGGACAATCGAAGCTAGCCAATTTTCTTCGAATCTATTTCTATTCAGACTTTTAACTAAATAAAAAACTGGTTGCACAAATGTCAAAAGATTTGCTATGATGAAATTCAATTCAATCAATCATTCAAGTGCAAAAGCCAGTTGCCTTACCGTCAACATGTATTACGTCTTTTAAATCTTTTAAATGTAAACTAGTATTGATTTCATATTTCCAAATATGTGAACAAAAATATATCGCTCTCATTTTACCCTCTTATACCAGTTCAGTGAATCGTTATTGGTTCATTACATGTCGCACATATTCTTCCTCTGTATTTGATTTCTCGTTCTTGCATACCGGCATTGGAACAGGGAGATTTTGACTGGTGAAAGAGACATCTTGTTCGAATAACGTTAGGTGCTCGACAAGTTTGTGTGCTTTAGGAAAGTGTTTTAAAGGTTCGGTTTCAAAGCTGCATTGAAATACTATGTCATTCACCAAGTGGTTCCCAAGCCCATATCGAGGCTCACTGCTAGGAAATCCACAATGGTTTGCTACCTTTACACTAAACTACACCAGCCGTCCTCATAAACAAATGTGTATATTCTCAGAAGCTACGTTTAAACTCAAATCATCTCACTTATTCACGACAGAATTAAGATCAACGTGATAGGTATTTCTTTAAATATACATCTTTACAATCAATGAAGACATTATCGTCAATGATGTTCAAAATGAAAATGAAACCCATGTATTAGCATATCATGGTTCCTTTATCTGAACAAGACTATTCAATTTTTCTATGTTGATTTTATACATAGGCCAAAGGCCTTCCCGCTAAAAAAAGATTGATTTATTGACACATTATTTTTCCGAAAAGACTTTGAGACTGCATGATCATTTGAATGTAGTTTTTCATTGGATAAAGTTTCAGTATATGTTTCATCCATTGACAATTTTCTCTTTCACTCTCTGTGCAGAGATCCACTACGAGAAGACACTGCCTAAAGGCAAGTGGATGGAGTATAAACAGAGACAGTACGTCACCAACCCGAAATATGGACGCATCTACGAAGTCAGGTAATGAGAATAACCAGTAGTTCATAATGACCCCGATCGAGCGGATATGACATATAACCTCGCGAGGCGTTAGCCGAGGTTACAGTTATAACACAAAGGCCTCCTTACACAAAGCATTAAGGTGTCTCTAGGGTAACCTAAGTGCAGTGTTAAAGGATTGGAATTAAGGTTAACCTAAGTAAAGGTTGCTTCGAGAAAGGAGGAGCTGGTAATTACTTTGCTTACACTCCAAAGGAACCATCTCGCGATTTTATCAAACATAATACGTTATTCTATTTGTAAATTTGATCATTATAAAATTATTTGTTAAAGATTTTACATGGTTAGGTGATGTCAAAATTCGGCCAATTCAGTTAAATAAGTGTTAGTAAACATGACGTTGAGACGTTGATATATCCATGGACTAACATGCGCCCATCCTTTCCAGAACGGACACGAGCGAGCCGACGCCCCGCCCCCCTAGTCCGAGCACTTGGCTGTGGGAGGAGGAGTACCGCATCTGGAGACTGGAGCAGCCGAGGGAGGGGGAGACGCCCCCTGCTATATTCAGGTGAATCCTTGTTAAATTCATAAAGCTTTCTATCTTATGAATATATGATTGAGTACCTATCATTTACAACCATGATTCTACAGGGCCCAGAACCTTACTATTGATATAAATATAGATATTGACACTTTTCTGCTTAAAATTAAAGAAAATCGTTAAACATGCTCTCGCCCCAGAGTTGCTTCATGTCATATCAACATACGTAAACTTCTATAAATAATTCAAGAGTATCTTTATTCCATTTTTCAAAGATGTTTTGGTCTTGACAGTAAAATTCAATCATGTAAAACGAATGCATAGCCTTTTGAGTATGATTGTTATTTACAACGAATACCTTCAAACATATACTGGAACATTCAAATGTATGTTTTCAACAACCGATTTTTTATTCATTTTATCCATTTCCTATTGTCCGTGGTGTCAGATATATTGTGGTATTTAGATTACCTTTCCTCACAGCTCAAAATACGGCAATACGTCATCAAGGAAGAAGAAAAACAAGGATAAAGAGAAACCTCACGCAGATCTCTTCGCGTAAGTCAAGATCATGTTGTGGTTCAAATGACTTTATATAGAGAAGCTCCTTGATAAACAAAGGTGATACGTTATTCACTATGTTGATAACATTTTACTGCAATCAATAGTCATCCTTCTGTGCCTTGGCATTTATATCGCATATCGTGCATTCTCCTGATTGCCCAGTCAACATTTGCCTCGTATGCGTTAAAGTAACCAGCCAATAACCAGTAATAAAAGAAGTTCTCGGATTCGCGAGCCTTTGGATGTCAACAGGGATTTTGCTGATATTAATTCGTCCTAGATTAAATATTTGATCAATAACAAATATATACATATAAAAATAGTGAACAGATTTAACGAACAGAAACACCGCTCTTGGTTCGATGAGATATGCGGGGGAGAATATGAAATCCACATTCGGGATACAGAGACAAATGTAAAAGAATTTCCTTTCGATTAAATCAAAAGATACATTTGGTTGCCAAGAAAAAATGAGTGGAAATTTGGAATTCATGATGGGCACAACTCAAAATCGGTTTTCTGCTGAACGCGGGCTAGCACCAGAGACGACATGCTCGCCTTTTGGACAAAACTTTTTCAGCCAATCAGCGACTAGGTCTTATACCTGTTATAGCCTGTTAAGTGGGAAAATAAACATGGTGGTTACAACCTCTCGATACCGCCGCTATCGTAATAAAAGAGCACGTACCAGGTAAAGACTGTTTCGTATATCATATAGAAGGTTCAGATACAGGCAGAATGATTAGCGATTACTACCAGGGCAGTTTTATCTCATGTCAATTGTTTTTAATGAAATTACATAATGATCTTCGCCTTTTGGTACCTTTTGAGGGACATCGACATTTCTCGTATGCTATAAATAACATATAGTACATGAGCAATACCGATCACTCCCAAGCTTTGGTAAAAGGCAACGAATTCGTTTGACAGATTTGATCTTTTCCGAATTTAGTAGTCAGTAGTGAACCGATTTTGATCATTATGGATTAAATCGAAATTTAGTATGTTTTGTTTGTATTTTAAATGTTAACAACTGTTTCCATATTTTTCTGGAAATGAGAGGCAGTTTGCGGTTGTAAAATTCATTAATATTCATATGTAGAGAGTTGTCAACACTTGTCAGACAGCATGTGTTTGACCTAGAATACATTATACCTAGCAGTACATATCCCTGCGCGAGTGTCTACGTGTTATAAATAGCTAGGGTAACCAGCCCGTGGACGGTGGTCACTGGTGACAATACAGACAACGGATGATCGTACGAGACTTGCGCGGCTATAAATACCTTAATATGGCATGAGAGTTGAAAGTGTTTGCCGTGTTATATATCTAGTATTCAAGTTAATGATACTTGTGAGTAAGCTTCTGTCTACACAAGACTTGTTAGATTTTTATTGAACATCAGTATTTATCATATATTTGGCGTATAAACATATCCAGATATGCGAGATATATTCAGTTGATATCATCACATTTTGCATTTTTCGCATGTACCATAATCAAAGTCAGATTGAATGTCATGAAAAGCACGAAGTGTCCCTTTAAATTCACAATTTGATGCAACGTTTTGACAGAAAATACCATGCCTACCGCCTGGACAAACAACGAAGACAGCATGCTGCCACCAATATACAGCGGATAGTCAGAGGTTGGGTTGTCAGGCACAAGATGAAGAAGATGAAACGACATGTGCGTTCTTTGTCGACTTTAATCAAGACATTTCTTTAGTCATACGATAAATTAGTAAAGATAACTTTGTAAAAAGAAGCCTTGACCAATATGTTAATTTCCAACCGTTCTGGTTGAGTAAAATAGCTGTTTCAAATATTTCAACCTTTGAAATTACACCAAAAGAGCAGTGGAGATTTCTTCAATATGCTATCGAGCTCATTTAAACAAGCTTTGTTTTTTATGATAATGGTTAGTATACAATATATAAATGGTATTTCTTTACTTACGTCTCTCGCTTTAGATGTATTTTATGTCTCCTTTATCAAACGATATCGATATCAACCAAGCTTTTGTAAGATGTGATTTATAATCCGCCATCTTGGCGTTGAAAATATGTCACTAAAATCACATATATATTCAAAATACAATAAATACAAAATGATCATATCAACAGTGTACTTTCCAGTAATTTGTATGATTAGTTGCATCTGTTCATGGCGTGTGCATTCCCGAAGGAGTAGAGAATATACTGATAACAATTGGTATGATGACAACATTGCAATTGTTCGCCATGCAACGTATCTCTTGGGTGATGAATACGCAATGTAGAATTTCAAGAACGATAGTTTCCAGATCGTTGGGAAAATTTCAATAGCTTATCGATGAGCCATAAGATGACATTCCTTCGGTTAGCAATAATGTCCTGATACTTGTCATAAGAAAGTGGATCGATCCTTTAAGATGATGAACATTCATATCACTTGAGAAAATGTTTCTGAATAAATTACATTAAGAAGAAAGATATTGTATAATAAATCATTTGTAATAATCAGTATTATATCATTTGTTTAATTATGAATTTAACGTTTTATCATAACGATGTAATTTATATGTACTGGAGTCTTTAAGTTGTCAAAGACATTTTGACTTTGACATGTTTAGTACAAACTAAGCAAGAGGTTGACAGAATGATCAATGTGTATTCACTACGGGGTTGTCAGGGTCATAGCATTGACTTTGTTTTGCTTTCTCTGATATGCATGACAACACTGTTAAGTAATTCCTGAAAGAATGATAACGTCACAGTTCTTTGAACACTAGGTCAATTTGACATTCTGCATTGTTTACCAAAATCGATTGAACTCTTCTTATCAGTGTTAAATTCATACGCTTGTTATGTTATCTAATCACATTAGAGAATACTGTTTTTTTGACTTGCTTGCTTTTATAATCTCGAAGTTCTTTATAAGTCTTAAAATGTTGCAATGAAATAGTTGCAATGTGTCTCAATTTTCACAGAACTGTTTCATTTATTTTTTCTATTTAAAATATTTTCGTTGGTTCTGGTTTTGGTTCATGTGTCCCCATGAAACATGATAGGAATCATAAATTACTTCAGAATTTTACTTTTAAGAAAAGGTGCGCTTTAATCGTCAATAAGATAAAGAAAAGAAATATTCAATGTGAACATTCAAATAATTGTGATACTCGTTCATAGATATTATTTCCATAAATCCTTGTACCTGTTTTCTTGAATATTGACATCAATCTAAGAATACTCTTGTTCTCAGAAAAAAACCTCTATGCTCTGAAGATTCAGGATATCTGGGTTACTAATAAACGATTTCCAATATATATTTTAATGTATGAATAAATCATATGTATAAACAAATACCAGTTACCTTAAGTAAGCAAAGAAATTGATTTTTTTCGATCACGAGACGTATGCACTTTTATGCATCTATTGTTTGAAATGTCTGTGCAGACATAAGGAATCTTACAGTTTGTTTCTGTTTTGATTGTTCGTTGTCAGAAACATATAAGGTATTGCAACTACTTACAAAGGGTATACAAAGGGAACATCTATATATGTCAGTATCAAATATGCTTACATGTAGATTTTGGTTAATTCTAATATTTGTTCGTTGATTATTTTATATAATGTGTAGTATCTTGTGAACAGATCAATAACTTGAAAAATCAATTAAGCGTATGTGTTTCAAAACGCCTCGTATCAGATCTACTTTGAGAATATCTGTTTTTCAAAGATGTTTCGAAATTAAAACCAAAATTAAGTATGTCATCTAAGTTTAAATTACTGGTCTATTTGTGAACTTCCTTTTATATTGATGACATGTATAAAGAATATTAAACAAGTCCCGTTGAATGATATTTCTATAGAAACGATGGGTTTGGTATTTAACAAACGAAAGCATATATTAGAAACCGATTCCAATGAGCAGTCTTATTTTAAAAAAACATGTATGAAACAGGATTGACTATAGCATTTCAATTATTACTCGCTGTATTATATCCTCAAATAGCAGGGAAATCGCTGACTTAACCATTACGGTCGTGCTGTGTGTCCTCATTCATAACGATTATAACATCCTGTCAATCGGTCCTTAAGTGATATCTAAACATGATATTCAAGGGTACCATTAAACAATTATTGACTTCAATTGAGGTTGATCCAGTGATTTATCGATGTTGGACATGTGATATTCACAGAGGCGAAGCCGAGGTGAATATCACATGTCCAAGGTCGATAAATCATTGGATAATCCGAGTCTGAAGTCCATGATTGTTTTATTACATGAATTAGTCTTGAATTACCATTCTTCTTGCATTTCCGGAAGACCGGATTTTTCGAAAATTATTTTTATCCACCGGAGGTGTTTGGGTTGTTATATCAACTTCTCGTGATCCACACAGGTTGACATCGCTTGACGTCATTTCTGTCATGTGACCAAGTAGGCCAATCAGAAAGACGGAAATAGTCCACTCATATAATAATTGTTTTTGTTGCAGGCTCTTCTCGGACTGAGCCGAAGCTGGCCGAGGTTTACCGAAGAGTACAAAGAGACAGTGACCCGGATACAGGGCCGGTACGGGATTCTGAAGACCTTCTGTTCCTTTGATCTGGACGAGGTGGCCCTTTTCATCGAGACTAGGGAACGTAGGTTTACATTGCTTTTGGAAACGAGAAATCTTTAGAATTTTACAATTTACCTATGAAGAATATTTCTGTGAACACGTACAAATGAATATTTTTCACATTTACCGAATATGCAAACCAAATAATAAATAGAAAACAGAATAATCATTAAAAGAATATTATAATACAATTTGAATTTTGCAATGCTATTTTCCGCATGTAATATGCTAAACCCAACAGATTGTATTATGTACTGATGTTGATAGCATGGAATTGTTAATTCAGTTCTTGTATATCAATGACAATAAACAAGGACGTTCTTGGTAAATAATAAGTTCGATACAACCAACAAGCAGTTACTCTGAACGAGTTAAAGAACCGAAAAGGTAAAACATACGTCTTATCATATATGTTAACATGTGCACAGATCAATTATTTTTGAGCAATTATATAGTGTTCGTGTTTGTAAATAATGAACAAAATTCAGTTTATGATGCTTTTGCAGAGTACGAGCGAGTGTTTGAACGCATGGTTGACCGACGGATTGAGAAACTACCACGTGACGACCTTCCAGACTTCTTCCGCGCATGCGGACTACACCCGACGGAAGGAGAGATCAATCGCGCCTTTAATGCAATCTTCAGAGGTGACGTAGAAGTTATTGACAACTAGGTTTTCAACCGATGTTTGAAAACGGATGTTACGCATTGATGTTGTTGACATAGCTAATACATCCTTTGCAGATCATTTGAAGGCATATGTAGGATACATCGCATAAGAAATGCAAAAATACCTATTTACAATTAATCATTTCTAAGAAAAATGTACTTTTAATCAACAATCATTTACAGTCTAAGAACATTTTCTTTACCATTTTATCATTGAAACGGTGTTCTACAGGCATTTAGAATGTGAACTGTTTGTTTTGCTGATAGCTCTAAACTATCAGGAGTGCCTTTAGTCTAAGACAGAGAAAACTGACTTTGAAATGTAAACTATTAAAGAGTTGAAGGTTTCGTAAAGGTTAATCACTTTCCTTCTCAAGGTTCGGGCAACACGGCGGATGTGGTTTTCGTGTTGGACTGCTCAGCGAGCCTTGGTCCTGTCAACTTCCGGTGTCAGCTGAACTTTCTGAAGGACCTTATACAGGAACTGGATGTCGCCCCTGACCGGATACGGGTCGGTTTCGTGCCCTTTAACGAGGACGTCTTCGAGAGCTTCGGACTTACTCGTTATAAGAACAAACGGGAGATCATTGAGAAAATAGGTTGGTTCTGTGAAGTATTTGGCTTCGACTGGTCCTAATTAAAAGTTTGTCGTACAAGAGCTCTTTAAAGGCTTCAACGTGGATATATGACATGAAAGCAAACATATTCAAAAGATTTACTTGGATTTTAAAGTGGAATGCCACAATCGAAAGGGTAAACAATCTAATTAAAACTAGCTGTAATGTCCGACGACCCGAGGTCCGTTATAATATCTAGCAAATAACGCCCTATTCTATGTCGCGCAAGCGCGAAAATCAGCCAATCATGTGAGACCTGACTTAGAATCCCGGGATGTGATCATTCAGCCGTACTTGTTCACATCGATTACAAAATCCGTTTTCAACTGATTTTTCGTGGGTAATTGTGGGGATGACAACATCAAACCTGTGGAGATATTGTTGACGGAATATTCGTGTGTTGTATATTTTATCATTTAAAAAAGGGAAATTAGCAGGTAGGGTCAGGCGATCATAAACAAAATTATAAGAATAGTTAACAGAAACTTAGGGCAAATGTCATCATGATTGGTTCAAACTGACCGACTGCCCGCATTTCAAAGGTCGATTCAAAGCTCACTAAAGGTCAGCTGAACTTTAACTCAACCACCAATTCCCTAGATGCAATGACGGATCATTACAGCTAGTTTTAACTAGATTAAATCGAAAAGAAATCGTATGCATTCCGCATTTAGAACTTTTGGTACCATCAGGGGGATACTGGATACAAAAATATTGTGACTGTCAGTCACTGGACCCTGTTTTATCGAGATTTCAGACTGAGATGATGAGCTGTCTTGGCAATCAGTGTTCTAAAGTTGTGCCTGACACTAAGGGTACATGTTCGAATCCTGCACAGGACTACATCAATAAATTTACAATAATTTGTACAGTAACAGATAAAGTGATCCCATGTATATCAGTATTATATGGGTATTGTGTCGTGATATAAATTCTTTCAATGAAAAGGTGAGAGCCTTCATGATCTGCTTAAAGATGTAGCTGTATTTCTGTTCAAGATGAGATCAAGTTCAAGAATGGACTAACTCGAACTGACTTGGCGCTGAAGATGATGAGAGAAATGTTCCAGGTCAGTATCCATGGAAACCGAGACACTAGCCTGTGTCCTGACTCATGTTGATAATGATAATTTGGCAGATAATGTTTAATAATTTAACTAACTGAGCCCCTGTATACTAACCATGACATCAATTATTTAGCAGACCCATAAAGAGTTTTAAAACAAACAAGTCGAATCACAAACTTTGCCAATTGAATCCCCAAATCACCAAAGAATCTGCTCAAAAGAAGCGAACCATCGAAAATTTTATTTTGAAACTCTCTTTACGAACGTTTCGAATCGACCCAAAGTCCTATTCCAATATTATATCAAATTAACTGTATAAAAATCTCCAAAGACTTCCTTATGATAATATGTTTCAATTTTTCAATGTTTCAACTAAATCCAAGAACCTACTTCAAAATTTTATTCTAGTCAATTATTCGTTGCTAATGTCTACGCCAAGGACTTATTCCAACATCAGAAGAACCTATCAAAATACCATTGCACGTTATAAACTGCCTGTTTAAAGACCATATCGGTGAGTGAGTCCTAAATCCTATTTTCTAAAAACCACTTCCGAAAACCCGACACCTTTCAAATCGTTAACTAATAAATTTTTCAAAAAAACTTTTCCAAAAAAAAGAATCATGATGCAGGATTCCAATATTCCAAGCACCTTTGAATGAAGGTAGTCCAAGAAACAACTCTAAGGATATATACCAAAATTAGTATCCAAAAATCTTCAACATCCAAGACCCACCTTTAAAAAGGTATTTTAAACTTGTTATTTGAAGCTCCTTCTCTTAACAACCCATCCACACATGACTCAATATAAAATCCAAAATTGAGGAAACCAAACTAAAACCTTCCTCGAAATTATAAAAGATAAATAATGTCTTCAAAAACATAATATCTTTTTTTTAATTTCAAAATCTTACTTTAAACCTGTCTTCAAATTAAGTTGATGAATTTCATCTTTATGAAAAGAATATTGAAACCAAATTATAACGAAATAAATACAAATAAAAACTAAGATCTAAGATCACATTTTAAAACAGCTCAACTTCGTAGAAAATGTCGTTGTAACGGAACTGATTTATGAGGCGTAGCAAATGTAGAGATTTCCATCATGCTTCTTCCTCAGTCGGCGAGGCCGGGAGTCCAGAAGATCGGCCTGGTAATCACGGACGGGAAGTCTCACGATGTGAATCTGACACTGAAGGAGGCGAGGAGAGCGCAACAGGACAACATCGACATCTACACCATAGGTGGGTTATCATCAAACCTTGCTTCAGTGTCAAACACTCCGTTTTACCACACCAATCCTCCGGGGTGGTACAACAGTTCTGTTTTAAACAGTTTTAGAGAACAAGCAAAAGGCATTAAAATGGTGCTGCTAGAGTTCTATATGTCGTCCTCGATGCTACAATATTATGATGATGCATAATTTCATCATTAACCCCATAGGTGTCGGCTACGACATCGACATCGCGGAGCTGAAGTGCATCGCCTCCCGAGACTCCAACACGTACACCGTGTCCGACTACAAGGCGCTGGTCAACCTGAAGGACGTCCTCCAGAAGAGGATCTGTCTTGGTGAGAAAATCAAACCTGGATATTGTCTTGGTTATCATACAGTATAAAGATGGTGTGTATATGTTTATGAATTAGCCGAGTGCATGTCCATTAACCTTAATCTAAATTAAAGTGTTAATGAACCAACATTATAGCTCAAAACAAAAGAAGTAAGGCGACATGAAGAGGATTAATTTGATTTGATGATATCTTTCAAAAAGTGTATGTTTGGTTCATTCATCACGGCTAAGTGCTCTACGGTATACCAGTGTCAGAGAGAGATGATTTCTCCAAATACGTGATTCTGCAAAATACTTCAATTTATTTTCATAAATGTACTAGAATTGTAGGCTCCTTGCTCAAATGAGCATGTCTTAAATGAGCATATCCCCTTTCAACTGTGAGTTGAAGAATTTACAATTCCATTTCTTAACAACATTACCGTCAGTCAACTCAACTAGGTCATCAAGCCGCCATGTTACACATGTTATCACGGTGAATTAAAACCTCCAGGGGCGTGTACTCTGTGTCACCACGTGCTACCGCGCGTGCAGCAGTTGGGATTCTTCATGTCCGAAGTGATGGACATCGTGTGGACAATCTACCCACCTTTAGCTACACGGAAGTGCAGGAACACATACGAACTGGTTGACCCCTACGATGGTAGTGTTGTAACTGACAACAGAATTATTTTGTCTGAGTGTCATTTAGAATCCCTGCACGGTGTCTTCCATGTACGACCTGGTGTATCTCATTGACTGACTTTCATGGAACGCCTTTTTCCTTATGTTTCTGTAACTTATTTACATGGGGGATGGCGTCTTTTCAATAGAATGTTTGAAACTTTTTCCACTCCAAGTGAATTTAATAACTCCAATAACAGATGATTGTTCCGTGTGTGTTTCACTGTTTTGTCATTGAGTGAGATACTAGACAGAGGCTTCAACTGAACATAATAGATGGCAAATTTCAGATCATACTTTAAAACCACATGGTATTTTCTGGTTAACCATTAAGGTGTTTAAAGGTAACGATTTCTGTTCAACAGAAAACGTCATTCGAACCTGATTCAGATTGAATGATTTTTATTGAAAATAAGATATCATTTGAGATACATTCAAGTTACATGCAAGACAACGTGCCTTTCCATTCATTCCATCACTCAGTCATGTTTGTGTTCACTAACAGTCCCGTATATACCGCTTTAGATTATTTCAAATTACTAATGGACATTCCTCCTAGAAGGAATACTTTCTGGACGTAGATTTGGTTGCGCACGCACCTTTTCTCATGTGGGTCGTCTGCTCCAGGGAGTGACCAATCACCGTCGGCGAGGCATCAGCGCGTTGTACGAGATGCATGCAGACCGCTAACAAAAGATGAGGCTCTGGAAATATTGTGGACGGTCTACCCACCAAAAGCGTCAGACATTGATTCCCGAAAGTCGAGATGGATCAGACCCGTGATAGATGAAACCGAGGCTTGGTCACTCCTTGGTATGTTGACGACTCACTGGTGTCTGTCCTGAATCCATGTGGCACTTTATTTTAATCCAAGAAACTCTTACACATTCTTCTGTAGAAAATTACTGTCTCTGGTGATTGTCTAGTCGACATTACTAACATTTATGCACATATTTTGGACTCTTTCTTGTATACCACTCGAATTGGACCCAAATACACCTTGCACATTCTTTTGCATGAAGAAGTTTATTTGTCGTCTGTACCTACGCCAATACCTATTTCAATGCGCGACTGCTACTTTACCTTAGAGCACGTCTGCTACTTTAACTTAGAGCACGTCTGCTACGTTACCTTAGAGCACGTCTGCTACTATACCTTGAAGCACGTCTGCTACTTTACCTTAGACCACGTATGCTACGTTACCTTAGAGCACGTCTCTCTAGATTGTAAAAATCGTAAATCTTAGGAACTACTTATATTATTTTATTTCAACCTAATTGAAATGTAAACATTCAATGTAACCTCTGCAAATCTATTGCTGGTCTAAATCAGTTGCGGTAACTTTCTTGATAAACGATCGAGAACGTCTGTTTTTTTAAATCTCAGACCTCACCTTTTAAGCAGCTTTATGAAGAGAGTCGAAAAATTAACGTTTTATTGTTTAAGTTCATATCATAAGTAGCGTACGCTTCTTTTGATGTGACATAACATGAAAATAAACCGATCATGTTTAGTATTTGCACGGATAGAGACTTAATGTTATATTGATATATTTTGGGACATGCGCAGACGATCGCATCCTAACGGAAACTGACTTCCGGACATGCCTGAAGCTCGTGATCGAGTCCCGGCTGGCGAGAGAAGGTGTGGTCGCCATTCCCAGCGATCTGAGGGCTGGAATTGAGGAGGTCTCGAACGCGGAGGAGGCCCTAGAGAAAATAGAGAAGTTCCTTTTAGAGCGGAAACGGAAACAACAGAAAGAGACAGCTCATGCGCAGATAAAGTCCGAGAAGAATAGTCAGGGAGAAAGCACGCTGGTTGCCTCTTTGTTAAGTTGAGAATTGATTGAAGTTATTGTTGTATTGGGATATTCATTTTTTACTGGTCATTATTAATTATGGCTGTAATTTTAAATGTTTATGAACAGCAAATATGATAATAATTCCAGTATGGTCTCCCTTTCATCAAATCTTCTACAAGTGCTTTTTCATATAGCTATATTTTTGGTTTTAAATGAAAGAATTTACGACAGAATTACATGAAAATAGAATAACATAGTATAAACTTAACCTCATTAAACACATAACTTTGATTTGAAATATAACGTTTTTCTGACTTAAAGAATGAAAATCATTGGTGCCTACAATTTGATTTTTGCTATTCATCCTCAATATCGATACTTAGATATATCCTTCGGTTAGTTTCAAATGTAATCTAGATTACAATAATCCTGGTTTACATTGAGATACTTAGACTAAGATTGAAGGCACTTAGTTAAATAAATTTCATAGTGACATCGTTAGAATGTTTAAAAGACAGTGGAGAAAATAGTGATACATTTCAAGTTGTCAATGTAACCAATATCAAAACATCGTCATTGGAATCTGTGATAAAGTTATATATGTATGTTTCGCATTGTTGTATAAATTCAAGTTTGTAAAATATTAATTATCCTTATTTATGTATAGTCAATATTGGTGCATGTTTTAATGCTTAGAATAATTCAAAAACTAGAAAGGCATGAAAAACATGAAACAGTATATAACCTTGTGAAATGGACTTGGATCAAAGAGTGTTCCGTAGCACTTTACAAAGGCTGTTTTACATACAAATATCTAAGGTTTAGAATTGATTGTCTTCTTTATCTATGTACATCGATTTCAACATTTGCAGAGAATCAATAAACCGGTAAACTTGTTGTTTGTTTACTTTGCAATGCAACTAAGACTGTGTTCCCATGACAACAACTTACCAAAGCGTGAAGTTCTGTTGAACGCTTACTTCAAATTGATGAGATGCGTGAGTAAGAAGAATACGCATTTTTCCTCAGCGGATATTGAATGAAAAAAAACGAAAGTTTACCAGAAAAAGTATACAGAATACACATTTTTACAAATCATTTGTTGACGTCTAGGATCCAAGGCCTGTTTTATCTGTAACAGCTTCCCGGCGAAGTTGATCGGAAAAGATTTTGAATTCTAAGTCAATAATAACGAAACATTGAATTCAACGCTACCCCTGTCGTGTTTGACAACAAAGACAGACGCTATCTTGGATAGGGGGTAGTGATGCGTTCGTTGCCAATAAATAAAAAAGAAATTTTTCTGAGATGAAGAGCTGGTTGGATAAAGTAGTTAAATGCTTTATCTTTCTATCCATGTATCGATAAAAATTAGATGTTTCAGAGGGCAAAACCCATCCCAATCAGTCATAAAGCTGCAACACGATAATCAGCTTCTAGGAGTAACTATATTTTGATATATATGTTCTCTTATATTTTGTGGAAATACTCTTTGTGAGCATTTAAAAAAAATAAAAATGCTTGAACTAAGCCAAATATTTCTCACAAACATCATACCTCCATCCTTCTCCCCCCCTTTGCTGTCCACCCCTCCCAAATTAACATCAACTAAACCCCTGCCATTACACAGGGTCATCTCAAAGATATCAGGTTTCCATTTGCTTGTATCTGGCGACTGTGGGCCCAGTGCACTGTTAGTGAGGGCAGTCTTAACGATCTGTGGTGCACAATAGTAATGGTAACAAGGTAATCATACTTTATATTTGGCTTATAATTGTGCTACAAACATGAACTTGGACTTGTTTGACCCTCATTTTCACATCAATATGATTAAATTGACACTTTCACAAAGCTTAAAACTGGTTAGCATTTTTTGTGATAGATTCAATCTCATTTCAATGAGATTTCACAAATTAATAACATTTTCTAAAATTATACCAATAGTATTATCAGGTGGTGGGAGGGTGAGAGGTGGGGGATTTCAAATGGACCCCACCCCCTCCTTTTGGACTCAAAACTCCTTTCTTCCCCACTGATTATTTAATTTGTGGTTTTCGAACACTTTCATTTACACACATATTTGTAGAACCATGCCTTTTAACAGTTGGCGACAGTCTCTCGACAGGGACACCGGATGGCATATATTTGGCGAATGGAAATAAAACTGCAAGCAGAGTTTGATATTTTAAAGTTAAATCAGCAAGAATGGTACTTGTCACATGTTTTAAGTCAATGAAAGTGTCATGGAACTTTGATTTTACAACTTTCTGCATACAGACTTTGGTTATCAAACCTTAACTAACGACTTAAGAGAGGTATTTGTCATGAATAAGAAATAAATAAAAGTCACAATTCCTGAGTTTTATTACAGAGAAGATTACAATTGTATTTACAATGACAAATGATTGATTAGATAACATGTACAAGACACTGAATCCTTTTGCGAACACATTTTTTTAACTTAACATTTAAACTTTAACATATTTCAAATGAAGAATTTATTCATTTCAAAACTGTTTGCTCCACGTTTTAAAAGAAAAAAACAGAATGAAAACTTAATTGCTGATAAAATATTGAAAAAATAAATAGCACAAATGATTAAGCACTTATCATCACTTAAACAAATAAATAGTGATGACAAAATATACCATTTTAATAATGTAGACAACTAGCAAAAGCTCCTATATCCAAAAATATTTCAAAAAAACAAAATATCTTATGAGGTCATATTAATATGAATATTTACAGAAATAACACATAAAAATAGACATCTTTTCCATTTTTTTTTAACTTTTCTGCCCCAAAAATGTTAAAATAGAAAATGATATATACAAATGCACTGTTATCCTAAATGATTTTTACAATTTGAAAATTCTTTACCAGTTGCCAGGTGCACAACCAAGCACTTAATTGTAAAAACTTTGCTAATTTTTCGCTCCATTAAAACAAGCTTACCACCTAAACCAAAAATTTCAAACCATTACAATGATACATCTGTATATTTTACAAAACAAACCATACCATTCTTGAAATGACATTTTGTGTTTCATGTTTTAATTCAGTTTTGACAATTAATCATAAATGTATAATTTGAATTCTCAAATATACACAGCTTGCTATGACTTCTTCAGTTTCTTGAGAACATCTTTATTGATGTACTGTACACCATCTTTGTAGCGACCGATAAGACCGTCCACGCCGAAGTCAGGCTTGGCTCGTGGTCTGAAAAAATATTTTAATTGATGTTGAATAACATAACCAAGAAACTTTTAAAGAAATAATAATATCATTTGTATACTTGGATTGTTTAAAACAAAATTAAATCACTTTTGCTAAGCCATCCATAATCATATGTTTCTGGTTACAACAAATTGAACACTTTGAAACACAATTTATTTTATAATCATCATGTATTTTTTTTTCAAACCAGAATGTATGTGCTAACAATCCTGTCAAGTAATCTATTAAAAGAAAAATCTTTCAGAATATCAGATATCAGATAGTTAATGAATAAAAAACATGAAGCTTTTATAGGAACTTACTTTTTCTTTGTCTTTACAATCTTTTCACCTGGGGTTCTCTCCTGAAATATGAAAATAAATAACACTTTATTAAAATATACATTTTAAGAAACTGAAAATGAAAATTGTCAAGATTACCGTGTTTTAAAATTAAACAACCTTGAAGATAATAACCTAAAATGACTTAACTAACATTATCATACATCACTGCTGAATTGCCACGTCATAAGTATTCATTGTTGTACATATTTCATTAAATTCAGATAAAACTAGAAGATAATCAAATCATAAATACAACAATATTAAAAACACTTAATTTGAAGGTAGAGGACAATTGATATGGATACTTTCTTCGGTAAAAGCGACCTTTCAACAAAATATCATCATCAAATGTGTGGGGACCAAATGCATTTGCTTGAAAAAGTATTAGAAACTTTCTGAAAACAACCTCATTAACAGAAGGTGATGATCCTAAAAAACTAAGCTCATTCTTTATCGCATATTCCAGAAAGCAATCAAGGATTTATTTTTATTCTATTAAAACAGATGAAATAAGAACTATTTTGAAGACACTCACATCCTGGTTCTTCTGTTTTTCAGCGTCCAGTTCCTCCTTCCTCTTCTTCTGAAACTCCTTGTAGTTTACGTAGCTCTTCTTTCTTGGAGGCTGAAATGTCAGGTTATATACTGATAAAGCAGTGTACTAAATTAGCTTAAAAACTGACCATCCATTAACTTTGATTTTGGAATTTTAAATGCCAAATTGATGAAAATGTATAATGACTTCTCTAACATTGCTAACCCACATTCGTTTTTTAACTAAAAAGTTTCAAAAAAAATTTTGATCAAGTGTTAGCGCTAGTCAGCCACTGAAGACTGTCTGGTTTTCTTCTTTAAAAACTTCTGACATTTTATCCATAACGTGACAGTAAATTTGATTTAAATGATAACTTGATAAACAGGCAGTAATTCTTTAAATCAACGACATATTAATGTTTTTGCATATATGAAAACCATACTGAAGGTTTCCCTTTTATGTAAATGAATTAGAAATGAATTAGGTCAAAGTTCACCTTGGCCCCCAGGTTGATTAACAGCGACACTCTGGCGTCAGATTTTTGTTCACCAGCAAATCCACTGATCCCGAGTTTACGAACTTCAAATCTGGCAGACTTCATATCAAACTCTCCAGAACTTCCAGTAGAAGTTATCTCCCCTGATTTGTCTGTTTGCATCTACAAGGAGAGAAAGTATCATATTCTTTGTGGTTAGTATTTCTGATATTGCTAAGATACAGGAGAGACCTATTCTGACTGATGAAAAACTCTCTTAGGAGAACTTAACCTAATAATGGGTCCATGTCTTAGTGACCTCTGACTTTGAAAAATATGGTAATAATCATGCTATGGTATATATGTGACCCTCTTTCATATAGAGAGGACATATACTTTGAAACGTTATGAATGTCAAAATAAAGAAGTTGTTACTCAGAAAATCTTGTCTTGCCCTTCAAGGATTCAATAAAGAAACCTTATTTTCAGGATTGATCAGAGAAATCATCATAAATTGTAGGATTTCTCTTTGAATTACAATCATTATGACGAGAAGATTTTCTTTATTACCATCAATTGCCTAATTTTAATAAGTAATTCCTACATTTTGTTTTTTCTTTCTTGTTGGATCTTCAAACACAACAACTTCAACTTCTTTTTTCCTTTTGCTTTTAGTGTCTTCATTTTCTCTCATTTGACTCTTCTGTTTTTGTTTCTGTGCCACCTCGAATGCTCCATCACTGCCTAACGCTTCCTTTAACCATCTCATCTTCCTATTCATTTGGGGCGTCTTGTTTGACTTCACAATGTCTCCATGTGACTGATTCTTCAAAATCTTTCTTTGTTTTTTGTTCAGTTTTTTCTTCTTGTTTTTCATTGGTGTTAAGTGTGAGCTTCTTGCAGTCTGATTATCAATTTCACTTTCTCCTCTAAAGATCTTATTCTTCTGTGATCTTTTGGAGGCAGCGTTATCTTCAACAATGCTGTTTCCTGTAAATGTGAATATTACCCTTAATTGAAATAATTAGATTATTGATATCCATAGATGAAAACACTAAACTTATTTTGTTTAAATGTTAAACACATGTTTACAATAATTAATTTTAAAATTCATCATATAACTACAGGATTATTGAGGATAGAGCTTAGTTAATAAGATTTTGGAAAGTTTTGCCAGTTTTCTTTTTAAAATCTTGTTTAAAAAATGCTGCACTAATACTAATACTGATTGATGATCAAACTGAAGATATAACTAAAAGATTGACAAATCATGAACATAAAAACATACAATTAATTATAAGCTATGCCTTGTGATGCCATTGCAATGCATTTCAGATCATAAGACCAATAACTGTTTTAATTTCACCTTTTTATAAATAAATGTCCAAAAGTCTTGGAATTGTTATAATATTAAGCTAACAAATGAAGTGTCAAAGATTCAAGTTTTAAAGAAATATTTATAAACAGGAATCTCTCCTTGAATTTTGATTCCATTAAGAAATACCCCATCAGTAGTCTCCCTTTAACTCAATGTCCTTCCCATTTCTCAATCTACAAAATTATAACTGTTATCTGTCAAAGATACATAATCACAATGATTTTTACAGACCATAATCATCTAGTTTTTGAAGAAGAGCCTTTTGAGATTTCTTCGACGCCATGTCTGAAATCAAAGAACTTCATATCATATTATGTGAATAACCATATTCAAAATATTATATTAAAGAGACACTCTTGTTTTTCATGACATTTGTTAGATTTTAATACAAAACTAAACATGAATATAAATTTTTGTACAGAGATCGATAACATCGTTATGTATCTGGGGTTCGCTTCATGTGAAAAAACAACATGATACAATAGTACCGTTCTCTCTTTACTCCCGTGTAGCACTAAAATACAAAACCCCGCAACACCTGTTTCACTTCCGGTGCTATTGTTTTTACAACTAATAATCATCATCTGATGGATATAACATTTCTCCTTTCCTTTTAAAAGAAATAACCTTGAACTGAAATCATTATAATCTGTATCATTAATACGAAATAGAATCTTTCCTTACAATATTCGCATTGTTATGGAAAACCTGAAATTAAATTAATAAATGTCTCTTTTTCTCAAATTCTTATTTCAAGTGATGACAGTTCATAGATCCTCATCATGAAATTCTTATTTCAAGTGATGACAGTTCATAGATCCTCATCATGGCCTATCAGATAACATAATCCTTCAGATACTGAGGTTGCCGTCTGCTTCGTCTCGGCCTTGTATCTGCAACAGCATCATCAGGAGGAGTAAGTACGGGTGCACTCACTGCAGGCACTGGTGTGGTTGCGGTCATCTCCTGTATAGTCTCTTGTATCGTCTCATCTTCCCAGTCGGGATGAACAACAGGCTTTTGACGTGGTACATTATCACCACATCCCTCTTCATTTTCCCCTATGCAACTTGGTTGGAAAGAAAGTGCCTTCTCCTTCCAAGTTGTATCTTCTTGCATGGGTTGCCTTCTTACCTCCTCCCCATTATCATTCACAATATTATTTACCCCTTTAAAATGACTAGAGTCTCTTGTGATTTGTCTCCCATCAGAAAGCCGTCTTGCCGATATAGCTGAACCGTGTATGTCATAGATTGTATAACACACTGGCTCATAGGCTGTGGACCATTTGTTCTTTTTCATTTGTTTTAACAATACATAGTCCCCCAGTTCAAAATTGTGCTCTCTTGTATATTTCTTCTTAACCTGGTCTTTTGCCGTTTCTTTATACTGTCTATCCCTCACGTCCATCATCTCCTCTTCCTGTAATCTCTGTTTCTTGCCTGGATGATCAAGTTTACATCTAACTTCTCTATTCATTAGTGCTTCATATGGTGAAATCCCTGTTGCAGGATGTGGCGTTGCCCGATATCCTGTCAACATTTCATATAAGGCAATATTCATGTCTTTTCCCTCAAGTCTTGCAATCTGCTCCATTTTGTTCAGCATCTTCATGAAAGATTCAGCTGCACCATTAGCTCTGGGATGTTCCGGAGTTATTCTGTGGTGAATAAATCCCTCTTCTTGGGCAAACTTTTTGAATTCATGCGAATTAAATGGTGGTCCATTGTCTGATTCTACACGGCGTGGTGTACCATGTACCGAGAATATCTTTTTCAACTTCTCCTTGGTTGGTTTGAAAGCTGTTGAATATACTCTTTCAACCTCTGGAAACCTGGTCCTTTTGTCCATAACAACAAGGTTATAATGTCCATCAGGGTATGGCCCTCCAAAGTCAACAGATACTGTTTCCCATGGGTTTTCAGGAATGTCCATTATTTTCACTGGTTCATCTCTGTGAATCCTGGTCGTTACTGAACACTCATAACACTTCTTAACAGCATCTTCAACCAAAACATTCATGCGAGGGAACCAATACTTATTTCTGAGCAAACTTTTTGTCTTTGACATTCCCAAATGTCCCATGCTATGTGCTGCTTTAATGACTTTCATCTGCAAGGTCTCTGGAACACAAATTTGGTTCCTTCTGAATACCAGATCTTCGGCTTCATACAGTTCATCACGGATCATGTAGAATGGTGAAATATAATCATCATGTCGGTACTTTTCCCAATCACCGTTCAAGATTCTTTTCTTCACTGCAGACAGTTTGACATCATTCAGTGTTTCTCTCTTGAAATCCTCCAAGATAATGGCATGTTCAGTGTTCACTATTTTCTTGATAATCTTTTCAGTTGAATCAGTGCCCCTCTTCCCCAAAGGATGTCTCGAAAGAAAATCCAATGGATCTGCTTCATCTTTTCCAGGCTCATACAATAATTCAAAATCAACATCTTGCATTTCCATGACCCACTTCTCAATACGAGGCGTCAACTTCGCTGTCGGTTTGTTGAAAAGTGGTAGTAAAGGTTTATGAGCTGTAATGATTTTGAAGTGTGGAGCACCAAGTAGATATTGTCTGAATCTTCTTTTAGCCCAGGCAATTGTTAATGCATCTTTTTCTGTCTGGCTGTATCTTTTCTCAGTATTCGTCATTGCCCGACTGATGAAATGTACTGGCTGAACTCCTTTCTGTGTGAGTTGAAACAATCCTGCAGATAGTCCTTCATTGAAACTTGCCTCTGTTCTTACAATGATCGGTCTGTAAGGATTGAAATATGCAATGGTATCCTCACTTGATATGCTATTCTTAAGCAGTTCAAACGATCTCTGTTCTTCTGGTCCCCACTTGAACCTTTGACTTTTGTGCGTCAGTTCTCTCAAAGGTGCTGTCAATGATGAATATCTGGGGATGAATTTTGAAAGATATCCTACCATTCCCAAGAAACTTCTAACAGCTGTTTTGTTCTCTGGTGGGGGGCATTTCTTGATTGCGGCAACTTTATCTTCTGTTGGTTTCAATCCATTCTTTGTAAACATATATCCATAGAACTCTATCTCTTCTACTCCAAACTGACACTTTTCTTTGTTGAAGGTTATTCCAAAATCCTCTGCTCTTTGAAGTACAGTTTCAAGTGTTCTGTTGTGTTCTTCCAGTGTTTTTCCCCCTAACAAAATGTCATCACGTTGATTCAAACATTTTGGAATGTCACAGAAGATTTTGTAAACAGCTTCATCAAACAAATCCTGTGACGCCTTAGCTCCAAAGACAAGTCTCTTAGGTCTAATATTACCCCATGGTGTGCTGAATGTGACAACTTCTCTTGATTTAGGATCTAGAAGCAATTGGTGATAACCTTGTTTCATATCCAACTTGGAGAACACCTTGCAGTCCCTGAACTTGTATGCAAAATCTTCAACAACAGTTGCCTGTATTATCCTACTTCTCTCCATGTGCTTGTTGGGAATTCTTGCCCTTATCATGTGAGATTCCAATTTATCACTTTCCACGTGACTGTACCTTGGCTTGGGTTGAACTACAAGTGGTGAACACCACGTGACTGGTTCACCTTGTGGAACTTCTTCAAATATGTCTTCCTTCAAACCTTCATCTATCCATTTCTTCAAAGGGGCTTGCAAGTAATAAGGAACATGTCTAGCTTTTTGAGCAACTGGAACTGCATCTGGTTTCATACAAAAAGTTCCATAAATCTCTCTGTCTCTCTTCTTGTCTTTTATGAGTCCTATTCCCTCAAATATCCTGTGATGTCTTGAAACTATTTCCGGGATATCTTGCTTCTTATCCTTCTCTATCACTGGCCTGACCTTTTCTGGGATCCTCAAGTCATTCTCGTTTCCCATAGACCCATCTTCACAAATCTTCAACATCCCTAAATCCTCTAGGGTTTCCCTGCTCAACAAAGGTGGTGAGTCAATATGGCCCTTCAAAACAAGGAATTTTGCTTTCTTACCACACATTTTATTCCGAATTGTAGCATAAAACTGTCCTTTCACTGAAAGATCACTCTGTATTGTGGTCAACTTCACATCGCTTTTGGAAAGTTCAATATTCTCCTCACTTCTGTGTACTAATGCCTTGAACTGATGCTCATCCATTAAATTAACATCAGATCCGCTATCTGGTTCCACATGTACATCTACATCTTCAATTCTGACAAGTACAGTTTTCCCACTACTTCCTGTTTTCCTCACTCTCTTAGCTTGAAGATGTTTAGTAGCTTTACAGAAAAATTCTTCATCTGAACTAGTTGACTCATAATTGTTTCTTTCTTTAGTTTTCTTAATTTTCTCATGGCGACTCTTTTCTTTCCATTGTCTATCTTTCTTCTCAAACTTTCTCACTCTGTCTCTACAAACTTTAGCAAAATGGTTATATCTCTTACAGATGTTACACTGTTTTCCATATGCTGGACAATTCTTACCAGGTGTATGAATACCTGACAATCCACAAAAGGAACATGCCCTGTTCTGTTTCTGATCATGAGACCTCCCTCTCGTCCATTTTCTCTCCTCTCTTCCCTTCTTGGTGTTTCTCTGTATCTTGTATGTCCTGCCCTCCTCGGTTTTCATATCCTTGATCTGCATAGAAATATCCTCCGTCTGTCCTGCTTCAACAAGAAATTGAGTTAGATTCCACTTTTTATTAATGGCTTTCTGAATTAAAGTTTGATTGTCTATAGTCTGAATTAAATGTTCAAGAATTCTGTCATCACACACTTCCCCAAATTCACATTCACTGGCCTTCTCACGTAACCTGGCAGCAAAAGCAACTATAGTTTCTCCAATGTTTGGTTTCATTTTCAAAAATAGATATCTGGCATGATGTTTATTCTTCTGTGGGGTGAAGTATTCATTCAATTTTGTTTTCAATTTTAAGTAATTTGATAAATCTTCATCAGGTGGATCTGGCAAACTTTTTGACAGTCTGGAAATTTCCCTACCTCCATAAATTATGAGAGCATCACATTTATCACCTTCTTGTATTTTGAAATATCGAAACTCGCGCTCAATATTCTCTATCCACTCTTCCCATTCTTTTCCAGCAGTGATATTATCCGAAGAAGGTTGAAAGGGTGGACTCTTCAAGTTTCTATTCTCAAACACGACGGTAGGAGCTCTCGACGCCATGTTTGCTCGTGCATGCAACACGTGAGCCGGTACTACTATAGTCTGTAACCTCGATGACAAAAGTCTTCATGGCCCGCACACAAAAAGCGTAACAACATTGTTGGATCCCATCCTCGTCGCCAATTATGTATCTGGGGTTCGCTTCATGTGAAAAAACAACATGATACAATAGTACCGTTCTCTCTTTACTCCCGTGTAGCACTAAAATACAAAACCCCGCAACACCTGTTTCACTTCCGGTGCTATTGTTTTTACAACTAATAATCATCATCTGATGGATATAACACATCGTAAAACTGAAAATGAAAAATGGTCGAAAACTGAACAATATTTTCTCAAATTGTTTCTGAGCATTTTAACAATGATTCAAACAATGATGAAAGAAACATTTATAATAGTAACATACTTTTCAAAATGATAGATCATTGACATTTACTTGCAAGGAGTTTCAATGGATTGTCTATAGCCGATGTAACAAACAACACCATCAGTCAAACATGTTGTGCACAGGGCGCTGCCATATTGGAAAACAGCGCCCTCAATCAAAGGGACGTCACTCTCATCTCTGTTCCTCAAGACATGTGTGAATAGAGATCTTTCATCACAAATCTTAATATTATGAGTGAACAACAGTTACCTATCTCTCTTAATCCAAAACGTCTTTGATTAGAAGGTACAAGAACTATACTATAAAGCTTAAAAATTGATTCAGTGCATTGTGTGTGTTAAGCTCTGCTGCTTTAGTTTTAAAATTGGACAATGAAGGAACTTGGAGGCAAAAATGGGGGGAAGTTAGTGTAACTGAACGAGACATGTCTGACGAGGGAAATAAGATGTGTCGTGGAAGTATTTGTAATGTAGTGAAACATTTTCAAGCCAAAATATTTTCTTCTTGTCGATTGAGATGAAAAATATATTCTTGGAAATCAAAAAGTGACAATCCTTGTTCAAAATGTTAGATGTGGGTAATTTAGTAATTTTCATTATGAAGAATAGGCTTGGAACTTGCAAGCTTAATCTGTTATTTTGTGAATTTAGGTGACAAACTACCCTGTACACTTTTTAAAAGTTAATTGCTATGGGAGGTAGACTTGATGGCCTACGTGAAAAAATAAGGGGAAAAAATTTATAGTTAACCTTTTGTCAGTGTAACACCCCAGTCTTGATACTGGCTATATCTTCTGCATTGTGTTTATTCGATTGAAGAATCTTCAAAGGCTGATGAAACAATGTGCAATATTTTGTATTACCATTTTTGCTCTGGTAACTTGTAATTCCAGGTTATTTTATTTAATTTTCAGTGATTTAATTTTCAATGATGTATAAGCATACAAACTAAAGATGAGGTACAACTGGGGACCGTCCTTGTTTCGACAGCTCAATGGAGTCTTCTGTATCTACAAACCGACAGGTCTCCCAGTTTACAGGGTTTTGGAGACCATTAGGGGAAATCTAAATAGAGGTAATTTGCATGCTTTAGTCCAAGTGTTATTTCTTTGAGAGGAATTTAGAACTTGGTAAGATGGATAGAGAACCAGTTCTATGGATTTACAACTCCTTTATTGCAAGACTGCTCACGGTGTGGGTATCTACATCAAATATATCGCAATCATGCATTAAAGGAGTTTCAAACTGATAGAACTTAATGTTCTCTATTCACATATTATTTTTCTCAATTATTTTCAAGATAAAAGTAAACTTGTACCATCAGAAGATTTGCCAATATATACTGAACACCAAAAGAAATGCAGAGTAGAGGAAACGGTCTGTTATGGTAAATCAACAGTTTTCTGCCCTTCATTTTGGTTAGGTTCATAGAGACAATCAAAGCCATTGACAATTGAACCATAGCAGCCATCGATTTCATGCTTCTTTTATTTTCATATTTAAACTAAAAAACTCCTTAACTTTTATTTTCAGATTTTATCTAAAGGATTGAAAACCTTGGTATCCACTATACAGCCTAAGATTGCTATTTGTTGAAATATCTTACCAAATATTCTTTTACTTCAAAGGACTATGTTTCTATTTTTTGATAAGTTTATGTTATATATTCCTTTGTTCTTTTTGAAGATGTGAACGCTCTTCCCTGCTACAAGTTAGAGAGAAAAGTAGAGAGATTTGCTCCAGATGTTGACAGTAAGCTGCCATCCATCGCCTCCCTTCCAGCCGAAACAGACGTGTCCCGACATAGACTCAGTATGTGGCCTTCTCATGTTTTGCAAACAGGCTGGTGATGAGAAGATAGATAATACAATTCTACTTTTCTTGCCGTAAAGATCTGTGCCAAACCACTCACTTCAAGAGCCACTCAGTGCAGGGATTGAAATTCCCTTCATTTCAGTGCCGAAAGCACGGGTAAATTTTATAGGGCACGGATAAAATCGAACTGCCGTGCCTTGTGGGCATGTCAAAACAAATCGCTTAGAATCAGGAAGTTTAATGAGATTGTCAAAATCTTTGCTTTTAAACCTTTCTGCAAGTGCTAAGAATGATTTTTCTGAGGCCGTGTTACCTATTGAAGTTGTTTGTTTGACAAAATTTCAAACTTATGAATCTTTTTTGGTCGAAATCAAAACAAATAGTTGTCAGAAATATGATCGCAAGATCACATTGTTACTGTACACCGATGATTCTAGAATTAGTTACCGAGTAGTTTTTGTGCCTATAGGATAGCCGAAGCTCGATGAACTACATTTAAGTGAATGATAAGATATAACATTATCAATATAAATACTAATAAAGATCAACAACATACCTCTCAAACTTCAAAAACTTAAATAATCACACAAATTACCGAAAATTGAAAGTTATTATCTTACAGGGGCTATAGAAAGGAAACACCGTTTGGAATATCGATGCATTTTCTTAACGACAAATAACATTTAAATTATGCTCTCGGGTCCATGATAATCTTTTCGATTTTCTTTATTCCAGTGATAAATGAATGAATATAAGCATCTATTTATGTTTTATTATTCAAATAAAATACGAGTAACTGCCAAACAGATTATGGTTTATTTAAACATTTTATTTTGTATCGGTAATATTTTGCCATGAAAATGCTACGACCACATGTGTCAACCTACTTGTAAGATTTACATATATATATTTATATATATATTCATATATAATAATATAATAAAATTTGGAGTCGTATTTTCGTACATAGTTTTACAAACACGATGTTATTTATGTTTTTAGGAAAAATATTTGTAAAGAAAACATTTTATCAATGCTTTGATAAGGCAGGTACAATTAAACCATTTGAAGTTTCGGTTAAATGTACGTGAAGGAAACGTGCTCATTCATTCAGCCAGGCACTGTCAACAAACCACCATCTATCAACACTTCGAACTATTCTTGCAAGAAGTGCATTGGTAAATAACGTCCTCTCATCGATCCGTAAATAATTACAAATTAAATTTCAATGTGACGATCACAGAATTGGGATTTTCTAAATGAAGTGGTACTCAATTAATATTTTCAAATACACAAACACAAACTTCTCATGTTAATTATTGATATCCTGTTTAATAGACCTATATTAAATATGTTAGAAATAACTTTCTTATGGATGGTGAAAATAAACAAACTTGGGGAATTCTCCAAAGCTGGCTTCTGCCAAAATGCAGGAAATGATTTGTTTGTGACAGGGGAAAAAAAAAAATTGTTTGTAAGGTGTGTCTGCTGCGCATTTCCCTATCTTAGGGAGCGATGGAAAGCCTACCAATAATTTGATCTTGATGCATTTTCTACAATTTCTGTACAAATTCTTTCTGTGCTGAATTAACAACAAACTCAGTCAATCAATTTTGCATCTTCATTGTTTTGATCTTATGATCATGATCTCTGTTGGCACACTCCATTTGTTCAGGGCACACACACACATTTTACAATGGGTGCCGTTTGACTATTTGATGCGCGCCACTGTCTGGTTTTCAATCATAATTGCGATGTTCTACCTTCTTGTTGTCATTGTAAAAGACTATTAAGCTTTGAAATGTGTCTTTTTGGTAACAGTCGATACTTTGCAATCAAATGACACCATTGATTAAGTTCGGTATATATGACCCCCAACAACTCACGGAGTGGCTCTTTAAGACTGGTTCCACAACAAGGGATGTATGATGGACAAATCTCATTCAGCTCAAAATAATGCTCAATGGTTTCTGATCTCACTCTTACTCCTGGGCAGTGTTGATCCTAGCTGCTCAGCTGAGGGGTCAATTTGGCCTTTTCTCGGCAGAGAGGACCCTTCATAATGGTAAAAGTATCCTATTCATCAAAATGTAAGGGAAACCAAGCCAAAAGAATGAGCAAAATCACCCAGGACCCCCTCAAGGGACAACAGTGTTTGAGGGGTTGATGTTAGTTGAAGGGACACTGGCAAATAGACTCCATAAGAGTCAGTACTCATAATTCTACCATGAAAGTGCTGGATACTCGATTCTGATTGGCTGTTTTGTCTGACTCAGAGGGTATCCATTCACGATTGAAGTTGCTCTGTTTACCCGAAATCAGTTTACAATGTATTAAATTTTAAACGATTCGATATTTACATTTTTACAACATACTACCAGAATCCATTAGGTGAACACGCAGTATTAGGTTTAACTTTGTTAACGGTTAAATTTTAGTTCAATACTATGACCTAAAATCCCCGATGCTGACGAGTTCATGTTTGTCTCCAGAAGTCGGAACATTTTACACTATGCATTTCGCTATGAAAAAGAGTTCAGCATTTTAAATCGTCATGGTAGAATAATTCCTGCGCGTTCGGTTTCAGTTTAAAATTTACTCGCTATCAATCCAGTATAACATGTCTGTGATTTTCAAACACACTAGGTTTATCTCCTAATTATAAGAAACACAGCCATGTTTGAGTAGTGCTTTCAATCTGGTTTTGAGAAGACCAAGTGATTGTAACTTACAAATATTCCTTTTCATTAATATTTTTTATTTGTGTGGCCTCCTGGAGCATTGAAAAAATTAAAGCAATGTAGCGCAATGGCTAAAGCTTGATGATAAAACATTTTGTAAAGTGGTAGATGATTCACTCAGTGCTTAAATGTTAGAATTGTATGACATTTCATATTAAAATAAGTAACGATGTTTACCTGAAATCATCTAATGAAATTCCATGTGGGGAAGAGTTTATATGATTCGAAGAAATTGAATATATATAATTTGTCTGTTGACAGCTCTTGGACCGCTGTATATCCCTGAGGACTTTGTGTTGATACCTCTGCATGGCTTGGCCAGACATGCCTCGGGCGTACTCAGTATGTGGTTCTTGTTGTATCATATATATATCTTATATAACACACAGAACTTACTTAAAATACATCTAACAAAGAAAAAGCAAAGATCAAAGGTCATATTAAGTGGCTTATCATTCAATAAAAATTATTATAATAAAAATTGTGACTTTTTTACAGTTTCTTTTTTTCCTAGGAAAATTTGAGACTTTTTTACTGTGACTTTTTTTTCTATAACCGTTATATCTCAAGTAAAGCAGTATTTTAGCGATAATAGGATTGGTATAAAGAATAATATTATTTCATTTCAATTGAAGAATCAATTGAAGACTTGTTCCCTTTTTTTTAGAATGATTGATTGAAAATAATGACAGCGTTGTACATTTTATGATATATTGTTGAGTAATATCATTCTATCTTGCAGTTATTGGATTGAGAGGAGGAAGTGAATATCTGCCTCAAATTGCTATGTCCAGATTTCTCAGGGTAAGCTTGACACTAGTCATCCTAATGATTGCACTTTTCTGATAAGAAGTACCAAGCCATCAAATAGCAAGAAATAATGGTGAAAGAAATATTGTCATTATTAGTATCCAATTGTACACATCATTCATTCAAGTATTATTAGTGTTGAAGAAAGAGATGCTTTTACTAATAGAGATTATTACCCGAGGAAGTGTGTCATATGACTTTTACGAAACAAGTGTGAATTTTTGTATTACCCGAGCGAGAGCGAGGGTTATACACAAATTCGAACAAGTTTTGTAAAAGTCATATGACACACTTCCAAGGGTAATATTTCTTTTTTACCGATTCCATTCCATTTCAAACGAATGGAAATATTTAGAAAACGGCCTCCTTCCCTTACGACGGCCCGCCACAGTGACGTCATGAACAATGGTTTTACCCCCAACCCGACCTTTAAGAATTCTTGAATCCAACCCCGGATATATATATATAGACATATAGTTTCAATTTCAGGTGTACCATGTGCGAGGTCGGCTGGGCTGGGCTACAGACAACTTCTCTCCTAAAGGAAAAATCATTGAAAGGACCAGCTTCAGTAAGATTATCCTTCAAAAAATATTATATATGTCACTTGAATTTGTTTTTGTTTTATTTTGTATTTTTGTTGTTTGTTTATTTTTTTTGGGGGGGGAGATGCTTGTTTCATTCAGGGGGTTCAAATCTCCCCTAATCTGACTGAATCTTCTAATTTTTAGGTGTCTATTTTCTATAGGTGTTTTTATAAAAAGAAGGCCATTAAATTGTTCTTTTTATACAAAGATATATGTGTCCTAGATATAAATATTAGGAGGATAAAGATAATAAGAGGATAATAAGATAGAGCTTTGTAGTCTCCTGTCTCAGAGTCTCATATCAGAGATATTTCATTACATAGCGACAAAACACTAGATGATAATTTTGTGGTTGGTCACTAAAATCAGTTTTATGATAAATCAGATATAATGAGTCAATGTACATTCTTAAATTGACATTTATGAGATTGACATTGTGTACCATTCCTTTGACTGCTATTGAATGATGTGAGCACCTCGTATTTGCCAACTACAAGTTGATTGGTTGTTTCAGATCATGTGACCAAACCCTTGCTTGATAGAGTTTGTGCATCAGCTCAAGCTAACCACACAAAGCACATGTTTGAGTAAGTTCTTTCAAATATTTGATTATCAACTTTAAATGACTAACGTGGATTTACTAAGCTAAAAAAAATCTCAATTTGATTGCTCTTTCCTAAAGATTTTTTGTTTTGAGTTTTATTTCCCTGTTTGTATAGTGCAAGGCGACTATCATTCAGAGTGCATGACAAACAAACAAACTTCTCAAATATAACTATAACTGTTGGTGGACAAAAGCTTGTATTGATATGATAAAAGTCATTTCATGCTATTATAGCAGTAAAAAACTGTTGCAGCACAAACAAGTTAATTCTAAAAATCACTAACATTACTCCTGATTCAGTGTACCACGATACTATTTAAGGGTGCAGTATTATCTGTTTATCGGTATATTGCAATACAGAAACAACACGATACGTACCGGTACACTCCTCTGAAAATATCCAGTATATCGGATGATATAAAATTTAACAATTTCCTTGTAAAATTGCAGAAAAATATAACCAAAAACATGATTTTACTGATTGTTGAAGTGTGAACTCACAAGGTGAAAATAGCACAGACATGTTAAAATTCTGATACCAGTCACTGAATTAGCTCTCATTACAAAGAGAGCATTGATCAATGTTCTTATGGCTGTTATTTAGTCAAGAGAAAACGGAAAAATAAAGATATGAAAATAACCAATACATTGCAATATGTATTGCAATAAGCCTTTCTGTATTGCTATAAATTCTGTCTCTGCAATATATTGCAATACGGAAATGAGTAGCGATACCTATCCTTAATAATATTCAGATCATAAAAATGTTTCAGGAAATGATTTTTTCTCCCCAGGTACGCAGGAGTGAGAGAAGACAGCCAGGAAGCCTATGAGTTGGCCAAGTCAGGACTTGTTCGTCCCGCTAGCGGCAAAACTCCGCCTATTTTGTACGGGGTCAAGTGTATTGAATTCAACCCACCAGAGTTTACACTAGGTAAGGAAATGCAATCTAAGCTGCTAATGTTCTCTTCTCTATCCCAAGGTATGTAAGGAAATTCAAAAGTATAGATGGTCGCTGAAAAAAAAGTTTGTTTGGGGTAATTTATTTATTTATAAATTCAAGTTGCTGTTAATGAGATGACCTTTTGGTATGTCCATACCTTTCAAGGACAGTACTATCAAGTATTTTTGTGTATACAAAATTTTAGGGGAAAGCATGATTTTATAGATAGTCGATTTAAAACATATGCATGTTGCTGTTTTGGGAGAGGTTGGGCATTTGATCTTTCTATTCTTTTAAGGGTTGGTTCGCCTTGGTTAGTTTCTGTGCAGACAAAATTTGAGGGAATAAATCTTATGAAAACCATGTTTATTTGGAACATTTTAGATGTCGTGTAGACAAGAATGGTGGAATTATGTCTAACGACTTTTCCTTTCTTCCATTCCAGAAATACATGCCATAAATGAAAAATGCACATATTTCATGAACTTGATTAATGACGTTGGTCTCGTCATGAAGACAACAGCTGTGTGTACCCACATCAGAAGAATACGCTACGGACACTTCGAGCTCGAGCATGCCCTCTTGAGGAAAGATTGGACAGCTGAGACTATTCTTAAAAACATTCAAGCTTGTAGGAGATTGTTACGGTTTGATAAACTCTTCACAAACCAAAATGTGAAACAGCTGGACAGACCGACATACAGGCAGTTGGACAGACGGAGAGATGACTTGGAAACATGAAAGAGTTTGTGATTGTTGTGTTGATTTTGTAGAGGAATGAAATTTTAAGGAAAAATTGTACATTCTACTGGGCTAGGATGAAGAAATGAATATTTCTCAATTCTGAGACAATGAAAGTTTTGGTTTGTTGGTTAAGAACAAAAAGGTATCAAGTGCTTATTTCATACTGTTGAGAAAAACATGTTTAAACATTTCATGTTTGCATTCTAATAATTTTCTGCAACTGAAAACATTCTCATCACTATAGATTCTTTACCACAAAATTTATATCCCATACATCTTTCCTCAGTACACATCACAGGAAGCTTTTAGAAAGGTCCCCTCATCTCATTCCTCTGCACCGCCAGAGCTGGAAGTTGATCAACAGACCCTCAGAAGTTGGCAGTGATCGGCATGTAAAGCTTCTGGTATAATCTCCTTTTCACATATTTCTTTGCCACGCTAATGCGCAACTTGGTAGCATAAGCGAAATGTGGGAATGAAGCATCACTGGTCACTTTGGGATTCCTCCTCGTTCCTACTGTGACTTTGAAATTGTATGAATATAAATATCTATTTATGAATTAAACATCAACTACATATACAACCACAATGAAACTTTTAATATTACAGATTTATCATCTGTGAAAGAAATTGGTGACATCTTTCCAATTGCACTTGTCCATGTTGGTTAATGTCTTTTTCCTGCAGCACCACGTCTTCAACTTGACACAGTGAATATCATTGTTAATAGATTCTTAAAAATGGATAATAAGTATAAAATATAAAAATGTATAATACAATTTCTATCTTATATAGTATCATTAGGGTTGGGGTTAAGTTAAGCAACATATATACCTGGTAGGAGAAGCATTAAATTAACATACCATTGCTCTTGCTTGTGTACTTTATCGAGTGATTGTACTTACTCATTTCAATTGTTGATTAAGAATTTAGGCTTTAAGGCTTTGCCTGAACATGTACAGTCTTTAATATGTTGTGGTTCGAGGTGAAATACCCAGTTTGTAGCAGCGGTCATGTGAAGACAAAAGGCTTGGAAGTGTCTTCTTGTACGGCAGCAAGAGATACACTGACAGATACATCTTGTTGTTGACCATGGCATAGAACATCTTGAGTTCTTGAACAATGCCATAAAGAGACATGACAATCCTTAGGTAGGAGGTTTTGAGATCTCTGGCATACTAGCTTTGTTGAGTCTGCCACCTTCTCTCATGAGACTGCCTTCAATTAATGGATCCAGCTTACAGAGCTCTTTCCAACTTTAACTGCATCTCCAGACTTCAGGATTTCGACTAACTTTGGAAAGAATTGCATCTGAAGATATATGGCTTCTTATTGTTAGGAAGATTGAATTTTCTACAGACATCACTGGAATTCCAATTCTTTTCTTATTTCTTTCAAGAAGGACAACCTATGGCTTTTATGAGGGCATTAACCAGCCAGAGTAGTGGTTTATGAGATTGTCAAGTCCAGTGCAAGGGAAATGATGATTTTTCAGATGAGCATGGGCTACTTTCTTCACTTCTGCATCCTCTTTAGAAATGATTAGAAAGACAGACACTTGAGAAGGCCATATGGCCATGGGCTATTAACTACCTGTGTCCTTTAGGATTACTCCTATAGCGAGGCATCTGGATGCTTCATTGGCAGGGTTTACCTTTGGGTCTATGTATTTGCAATGAGACAGACTGGTTCATGACTGACACCCTTTAGCAACAAAGGTATGAAACCTACTGGAATGTATCTCAAAACTGACATGCTGTGAATCCAGAAGTAACTTTGCTGGATTGGTATTTCTAATTCTCGTCTACCCTTACTGCAACTGTTTCTCCTGCCAACTGTAATCTAGGAGTTGTTATCTCCTTTGTTCCTTTTTCCGCGGATTTCCGGGATTTTTTTTTTCATTTCGAAAGTTTTTTAGATTAATGTTAGAGCCACCCACTAGACCCAGGCTAGTTTTTCAGTGTTTTTTTGTTTTATCCATTTTTATGTCTATTAGTGGCGCCATCCTTGACCATCTTCCGCACGTATCAGGCTATATATGCATTTTCAAGAAATTCATATTCAATGGAGTAAACCAAACTACAAATGAAATATATAGGATAAATACAAGATGAAAAACACATATATATACTGTGTGTCTGTTACCTGAAGGAGTAGGTACATTATGTACCTATTGAATATATTTACATATGAGAACATATAAATTACAATGATCAAAATAATGAAATCACTGAAAATCAGTGTATTGACAAAGTTTAATCGAGACGTTTGTGCCTCCACTGCAATGAGTTTTAGCCGTTGGGTAAACTTAGATGTCATAGTTTATCATAGTTACACTTATCACAAGTCGCTAAGCTGGTGATCACCGATACATTTTTTCTGCTCTTTAGTTTGTAATAAATTACCAGGCGTGACAGAGTTATCAACTGTATGGGGGCCAGATGAAGAGCACTCTGGGTGCTCTAACTGTACCCTATCCTTCTGGAAGCATGTTGCACAGAAATGATGAATCCACCTTGTACGACCTTTAACTACTGTGGAATGAGGGGCATGTAGCGTACACCTGTTGCATTGGTAAGCAGATCAGAACCAACTTTTTTCCTGGGGTTGCCTATTCATATCATATAATTGTGCTGTACCTTCAACATTATCAAATCTCTGGCCACGGCTTTTGACTGACTGGGGAAACCTACTGGCATATCCATGATCCTTCGTTATGAAACGTGATAAAATTGGCATTTCAAAACTACTTGTGTCATCATTCCATGTTTGCAAACCCATCTCTATTTGGCGTATCCATGCTGCATAGAAACTCTGGACACCTTTCCAATCCTACAGATTAAGAAAATATGACATTTTTCTTAACATTTTTTAAATTCCAAACATTTCATCATTATCGGTACATTGAATCAAAATTTCTAGTTCTCCAGCTACATGAAGTTTAAAGTCTAAATCTGTAAATGACATATCTGGAGCTACAAAGTCAACTTGAAGAGCAACATGCGGCCAGCACTGTGGGTTTACAACCCTGTCGGCACTTTTGGCTTCAGATTTTAAAGTTCTGCCTTTTTACCCGCCGACCTGCATCTCCTACTCCGAGCAATCCCCCGTCACCTCCGAGTCCTAAACAGACGAGGTTTCCAAGGAATTACCAGGAGGACCAAATGAAGGAAGTAAGAAGAGAACGAGACCTGTCGACCTCCAGTCGTTCCTGAGAAAGACCTGGAAGCTCCGGTCCAGACGCAGACTCTGACGCAGCAGCACCCAGGCCCCGGCTCTTGGGGTTGCCGTTTCCCCCCGACCTCTTGACGGTCTCAAGATTATTAGGGGGGTCCTGTGTAATAGTGCTAGAATGGACCCGGCTTGTACCGGCCCTCAGCCCAGGTAGAACCAAGGCATCACCTGGGCCCTTGCCCAGGTTAGCCTCAGCACCGAAACAAACCACAGCCCTGAAGGACCTGGTGGGTCTGGCATCCGAACCTTCCGGGGAAACCGACGCCCGGATCTCCTTGCGGAGTTCAGACATAAGCTCCCACATCAGGCCCCCTCATTTGCCCATTAATCAAAGAGTTAATAGTGTCTAGTGTTGAGGTGATGGGACGGTCTCTTGCAGAAGACAGCCGGCTTCCCACCTCGGAATCTGAACTCTCCTCAGAGGGGATCGGAGGAGAGATGACTGCCTTCTTCTTACCACCTTGTTTATTCTTAGATGGGGGGTCACTCCCTTCAAACTCCCCCGCCTCCAGCATCCGCTTGTAGAAGAGGGAATCAGTCTGCCTCCTCTTGCGGGTCTTGGGCCTTTCAGATAGAGCAATCAGAGTGCAGGTGACCTTGAGTCACCAAACAGGGAAGTCAGCTGGGGTGCCCATCTGAGTGTTGGATGGACGCCACACACTCAACACACTTCTTGAAAGGCTGTTAGTCATACTCAAAGATAGTTGAAATGCTACCAAACTGACTTGTGCACATGTTACACGTTGTTTACTACCTTTAACTATCTTGCTAGGTGTGCCGTGGGATTCATATTTCAACTGACTTGTACTCATGTTACATGACCCCTCGCCACTAAGGTAATTGTATACGTCACCACAATCCAATCTTCATAGAGTCCACAGGACACCGATATTCTTCTTATGAACAACTTTATTCACGACCGTACATGATCGTCGTCGGTCTAGGACACATGAGAGCCAAGCAAGGGACGTTACTCTAACAGCTTATAACACACTCACTGTTACAGTCAAAGGGGAGTAACTCTGCAAGTAATAATATAAGTGCTCTTGCACTGGCGCTCCATAATTCATCTTTTCTGCTTCTAAGATAGCAATATAAGTTTCAATATCAAGAGTCTCTTGAAGTTCATTAAGTTCCATCTGTCAACACTTAATTTCCTGAGATTACTTTAATCTCTATGAATGTACAAGTACAGCTGTTAAACTATTGGAAGTTTGACTAGCTGAATCTTCAGGATTAAATTCTAATTCTTGAACGGAATCATTTAGTCATCATGAGTTTCAATTTTCACAAATCATTGTAAAATATCAAATAACCATAAATTATATAAATTACTCCTGGGTTTCTAAAAATTGAGATTGAAAGCGAAACATTTTTATAAATAAAACGAAATAAAAGATAACAGCAACAATGCCCATCTTTTAGTTTCTTAGTTGCAGTCATTATCTCTAGAAAGTGCTTGCCCTTCTGAGACGCCTCTGGCTTGTCATTGCTGCTTTTCTCATTTAACTCTCTTTTGAAATATTCTTTCATTTGCCTATCTAAGGCGTGGTTGGTTAAAACATCTGTTCTGTTGACAGAGACATAATTAAAACAGTCTTCTTTCCCTGGTCCACATTCCTGCAGTAGCCCAGTAATAAGCAGAGTTCTTACAGAATACAGGCAGTCATTCTTGCTCTTTATTGTCTCTTTAGGCTACAGTGACGATGTTGCCAATAGGAAGCTTTGTCTCAGCATCTATTTGTGTAAGGGATAGATCTTCCAGATGTGGGCATTGGTTGATGAATTCCACCATAGGGATCGTTACATTTGAAATGGGCATTTTAACTTGAGTGAAACAGTTAGTAATTTTATCCACTGTTGCCTGTGAATGTCTGAGATGTCCAGATGTGTGTCAAATTCAAGGTTTTTACTTTAATTTCTGTTTTCTTTCCTGTGACTCTTAGCTCTTTTGTCAACTTTTCTGCGCAAAACATTGCTGAACTTCCATTGTCAAGGAAGGCATAAGTCTCTATAAACATATTGCTTGACGCTGACTATATTCTTACAAGGCACGACGGATATACAGCTTACTTGTCCAGTTGTTGTGGAGTTGATGGAAGCAGAGACACTGTTAGTTGACACTTTCTTAGATGAAGACTTTCTGGGGTGATCTTGACTGTTGTCATTGAAGTGTTAGGACTACGGGAGAGCCTCTTCTTGAGGTTTTGAAGTGGTACATCATCGCTATCATTAAAGTTTTCTCTCACGAGTATACATGGATCTTCATCACAGTCGCTGACATTTGAATCGCCTGTGATGTTTACATGTTCGGCTTTGTCATGTTTTAATAGTCTAACCAACGGTTCATCATCACTTTCAAAGAAACTCTCCTCATTCAGATAGCCATCTTCAAATGATAACGCTGTATCACTGTCAGAAACTGGGAATATTTCAGTTTTTTGCAATATGCAAATCTTCGAAATATCAATATCAGACTCTTCTGAATCTAAGACAGATAACTCATGTCCTTGAATGTCATTCCCACATTGCAAAATCTCATCAATAACAGTTTCAGACCAGTCACTCCATTCTTCATCTGTATTGTTCATTTTCTATAAAAAGAATACATAATCTTATTACCTGTTCACACCTATTATTTTCATGAAATATCAACCAACGCTGTTTACAATTTTGATCAATTAATGACATTACATATTGCATCTTTTCACACATATCATATGTAACATATTATTGGAATAACAAAACATTTTTAACTTATGTTAATAACCTACAAGATATGTGTTCACTTCTCATCAGGCAACAACAAAAAAACACGTGTGACCCGGAATAATGGCGGCATCCATCGCGCATGTTTATTGCACATCCGGTGGGTACATCAAAAGGCGAAATTCCACAAGCGGAACACAGAAACGAAATATAAATTGTTCATCGTTCTTACATATTAACACCCCCACTTGAACATTACATATTTCGGATGTACATTTGCCATAGCATGAGTTTAACGCAATATTAAAATATAAAACTCTCAACTCCAGAGATTTTACAACATTCATAACTTCAAAATTGACAAAATAAACTTCAGGATACATGTACTCTATAATCATCATGAAGAATCCAAATGTTTTACAAACATTTAAAATACAGTTCAAACTCTTTCTTTATTTCTCAATCTAGCCCATGATAATATTGAGAAACTGCTTCAACTTGGTTTTGCTGACTGACTTGGTGAACATATCAGCAATGTTCTCTTGTGATGGAACGTACAAAAGTCTAACCCGACCCTTGACAACCTCAGATCTAATAAAATGATATCTTATATCTATGTGCTTGGATCAACTGTGATTACCTGGATTCTTAGCAAGAGCTAATGCACCCTGGTTATCCCCATTGAGAGAGAAACACTGATAATCTATCCTTGTGTCAAGATCTCTAAGTAACTGTATCAAGAAGAGTCCCTCCTGTGTGGCTGATGAGAGTGCCATATACTCGGCTTCACAAGAAGAAAGTGCAACAGTCTGCTGTCGCTTACTCCGCCATGAAATAGCAGCAGTCTCACTACCTCCTAAACTGAAACAATAGCCTGTTGTACTTCTTCTATCCTCACTTGATCCCCAATCTGCATCCACATAACCAACTAACATAAGGTCATTCTTTGACTTTCTGAAACATAATCCACATTCTAGTGTACCCTTAACATACCTCAAAGCATGTTTCACAGCAATGTGATGTTCACTAGTTGGTTTAGACAGATATTGAGATAATTTAGTCACAACCCAACAAAGATCTGGTCTTGTACAAGTCACAGCATAAACAAGACTGCCAACCATCTGTCTATACTTTCTGACATCAACAATTTCTCCATCTTCAGAAAAGCTTAACTTAAACTCACTAGGAGTACCTCTTGGTTTACAATCTTCTAAGCCATACTGTGCTAACAACTTCCTCATATACAGGGATGAGAATGGGTAAAAAGGGAAAAAGAGGAAAATATCTGGGGGTCTTGGGGGAGGAAGTCCCCCAAGCCAGATCCAAGGCGGAGCTTTGGTGGGGGGTTCTGGGGGGCAGAGCTTTTGAATATTACAATGCAAAAATTAAGGCTTATATTGATAATAAGAACTCATGAACATGCATTAATCTTTACCTGTTTAATTCTGCTGTAAGTCTGTAAAACTTCAACACCACAACAACATCCCATGTATCTGATTTCACCATGTTCATTATTTATCATCAAATCAGTTCATG
This sequence comes from Phorcus lineatus, assembly GCA_921293015.1. Classification (NCBI taxonomy): domain Eukaryota; kingdom Metazoa; phylum Mollusca; class Gastropoda; order Trochida; family Trochidae; genus Phorcus; species Phorcus lineatus. Next base: position 38,774,458 of record OV121097.1, read on the forward strand.
GATACATATTCAAAATCAGCAAAAGTCCTTGTTATAATTCCCAAGTCTACACTAATCTATGTACATATATACAGCAAGTCTGTTCTACTACACAACTTTTTTCTTCTTTGCTACCAATGCTACAAGGCGGGCAGCTGCCTTCCTCTTCTCTGCTTTCCTGTGTGCAAGCATTGCCGTTTTTGCTAAAGCTTCCCTGTCCCTTTTCCCTGCTTCCTTGCTGATAGCACAACTCTGTGGAAGATTGAGCACCTTTTGTTTTAGTTCTTTCTCTTTTCTTTTGTCGTCTTTTTCTTTCTTGTAGGAACTTGCAGAATTTTTGAAGTTAACACACATCCTCTGGTCCACACGTTCATGTTTGACATCACCTTTCTTGTACAGAGCTGTTGATGTGGTTGCATTTGATTTCAGGCTGTACTTAACTGTTTGCATAGAGCTGAAAGATGAAATGTTCATTCTGGTTGACCTGATGTCAATTATGTCTCCCATTGTATTGAATGAAGATTCAACTCTTGGTCCATGGAAACAGCTCACACACACCATAGCCATTCTGCAAGGTGCTGGATATTTCTTGGTTGCAATAACCTGACTCCACCAGACATCAACACGTTCATCTTCCTGTGGCGGTTTCAGACTGGAGTCCACTTGAAATTTCCTAATTTCAAGGGAGACAGTTTCCTTCTGGTTGTCTGCTAAGAAAGGGTCAAGAAGTTGGCTGAGTTTTTCCAAGGCTTTTGTGCTTTCACTGCTTCCTCTAGCAGCTGGGTCCAGAGCTGACATTGCTTGAAGAAGTGGGTTAGTGAGGGGTAGTCGCTTCTGCATGTGTTTACCGCAGTTGATGAAAGCAGCAGATGCCTGTTTAAGAAAGTCAAGACACACAGCATCTTTCTTGTGGCTCTCTTTCACCAAGGACATGGCTTTCCTTCCAATGTACATGTCATGTATCTTCAGAAATTGCCCCTCATCACTCTCTAAGTTGAAAGATTTCAGCTGATGGGCAGATTTGTTAAGAAGGAACTCTGCCTTAATGAAGCAGGCCAAGAAATTTTTGAACACCTGTTCCTGTTGATCATGCAACACATGAATGAGAGGTTCACTTGACTGGAAAAGGGCTACATACTCCTTCAGGAGGGGCAATGTTTCAATAAAGAAGTTCATGATTAGTGATGTCTTCTTCTCCTGAATGATCAATTTTTCTGCTATTCTCATCTTTCTCTTCTTTCCATCCTCAGTAAGTGACTTTTGTGCAAGCTCAGACCAGATATTTTTCACTCGCTTGATTGCATTTGATGATGCTTTCTTCTCAAGCAGCAACTTCATCATTGGTTCCTTGAAGAGGAGTCTGTCAGAATCATCCAAAAAAGGATAATAAAATAGCTTGAATGCATCTATCATGTGTATATTGCCATGGCAAGCATCATAGCATGACAACCATCTGTGATTGATGAACCTCTCTGGCATGGTAAATTTCACTCCAAGAACACCACAAATTTCTTCTAACTTTACCTTCAAGTCTGGCGACCATTTCACGTCATTGTGCAGATCTGACTGTAAATACTCAGCCCAATGTGCAAATGGTTTGCAGAATTGCTTGCATGCGTTATGCATGTGATGGCAGGAATCCCCATCAACATCAAGCAACTGTGGAGCTTTGTCCCTTCTTATCCTCACTTCAACTCCATTTTTGCTGCCCCTCATGACACTGCAAGAGTCCATCAAAACTGAAACTAGGTTCTTCCATGGGATGTTTAAGTTTTCAAACAAGTCGCTCAAGGATTTAAGAAGACTTTCGGAATCAACTTTGACAACTTCTAAAGAGTCAAGATGTTCTACAACAACTTTTCCTAACTTTGGGTTGTAGTAGCTAACAAGAATGGCCAAAACACGCTTGTCGCTGTTAGATGTGCTCTCATCCAAGTTTAGTGAGAATGGTTGTGTTCTAAGGTTTTCAAGAGTCTCTTCCTTAATTGTCTTTGCCAGTCCAAAGCGCATCTTGTATGACGAAACTTTAGCGCCATATGTTTTCAAGCAAGACAAAAAGATCGTAACGCGATCGCTGATTGGCTCATTTTAGTATGTCAACTAATCAAAATGCACGTTAGTTAGATTTCGGGTTACTCAACTTAACTGGTCATGTGAATTGATAGCGCTTGCGTTGCTATCCTCGCCTCGAACGGCGATTTATTTACAACCTCACCCCCCCTAAATTTATCTCCTCGAATTTAGACGATTCACAAAAACGACCCAAATTAACCCAAATCCGAGGAATTCCTCGGATCCGAGGAAAATTCTCATCCCTGCATATAATGAGATTGATCCATCTTCACCTCACCATTTTCAAATGAAAACTGTACACCTAGGAACCATGAAAGTTGACCTAAATCTGTCATTTTGAACTTTGAATTAAACATGTTTTTCACATCAGACAAAACATTTTCATTGTTTGTTGCAATAATAATATCAACGTCAAACAAGTACAATGAGAATCAGCCAGCGATTGGGTGAAACCTTCATCAAGAAGATGATCATGTAAAACATTGTTCCAATTTCGTCCACTTTGTTTAAGCCCATAAAGAGATTTGTTTAACCGCCAAACAAAATTTCCATTTTTGAACCCCTCTGGCTGCTCCATATACAGCTGACAATCAATAGGTGCATTTAGATATGCAGTTTTAACATCCATCTGATGTACAAACAAATCATATTGAACAGCCATTTGCATAATAGCCCTAACTGATGTCATTCGTGCAGTCGGTGCAAAAGTTTCACCATAATCTATACCCTCTCTCTGACTGTAACCTTTAGCTACATATCTGGCTTTGTGTCTGACTGTCCCGTCCGGGTTGTCCTTCAGTGCAAACACCCAACGCCCCCCCACTGCTTCTCTATTCTCTGGTAAAGTTGTGACTGAGAAAGTGTCATTGTCAATCAATGAGTTCATTTCGTCCTTCATAGCTTTCTCCCATTTACTAGCATCAGGGGTTGACATAGCTTCGTCATACGAATTAGGAATCCCTAATACTACTCTACAACAATAGTCAATGTTCTGATTCACTGAATCTATGTCCTCGTCATTCATCACATAGTCATCAAAATGTTTTGGTAATTTGCTCTGTCTACGTGAGAACCCTCGCTTTCTGTCAGTTACCCTAGTATCATCATCGTCACCTCTTCATACAGTCTCAACTTCAACTTCATCATGAGGTGCGTCATCAGCTGCGTCCTGAACTACGTCACCAGTCGCGTCATCAGCTGCGTCATGACCTACCACTGAAGTATTGTTACCAACATTTGTGAACTGTCTAGGCTTTGGAACGGTCTCTCGTCTGTCGTCAGTGAATTCAACCAGTCTACATTTTTTGATAGCTTTTGTCTCAGGAAAATACACACAATATGCAGGACTATTTTTGTCATATCCTACAAAAACACCCTTTATGCTACGAGAATCAAGCTTCTGTTTTGGCATATTGTCATACACATAACATTCAGTACCAAACACATGCATGTTGCTAACATTTGGCAGTTTACCCATCAACAAATAGAATGGGGTCTGACCAGTATGTTGACTAAAACACCTATTTCTAATGTAAGCTGAAGTAAACACTGCATATGTCCACAATTCTTTTGGCAATTTTGACTCAACTAACATACATCTGGCCATATCAAACAAAGTTCGCCAGCCTCGTTCGGCTACACCATTCTGATGTGGGGAATATGGTGCAGTCTTCTCGTGTCTGATTTTATTGTCAATCAAAACTTCCTGAAACTCTCTGCATGTAAACTCAGTTCCATTGTCACTCCTAACAGTCTTAACCTTCCCATATGGGGCAGAATCAGCTAAAAACTTCTTCAAAGCTTTTACAGCATCTTTTTTGGACTTCAGAAAGTAGACAAACTTTACACCTGAATAGGAATCTGTAAATGTTATTGCATACTTGAAACCTTCCCTAGCTGTAGGAGTTATTGGACCTGCTAGGTCTGTGTACACTAATTCTAATGGCTCCTCAGCTTTTTCAACACAATTTACATTCTTACTTCTGGTGTGTTTTGCTTCAATACATGTCTGACATTTGAAATCATCTCTATCAGTAATCTTCATGCCTTTAACAACTTTCTCTAACTTTAACACATCTTGTTGATTGCAATGTCCAAGTACTTTGTGCCATGTCTGCACATCACATGTTTTAACACCTTTAACATTGTCATTACAGTCACAATCAAAGAAATAAAGTCTCCCTTTCTTCACAATATTAAACTTTGTGTTGTCTTTTGTTGTCATGTAGGAACTGTCTGGTCCAAACACAATTGTCACCCCTTTTTCAGTCGCAGCTCTGACTGAAAAAATGTTGTGTGGGAAAGATGGGATGTATAAGGCTCTCTGCAGGGTAGCTGTCACATGTCTGCCGTTGGAGTCACATAGTGTTACATTAGCAACACCCCTTGCTTGAGCTGCTCCTGTAGACCTATTCCCATCAGCGAGTTCGATGACATGTTCATCTGAACGGAAGGACTCATCATAAGATGTAAACAAAGATTTGTCATTAATAATGTGTGTTGTGGCACCACAGTCTACCAAAATACTTTCCTTGATAGAGGCTTTCAAAACTTGATCCATATCAACTTTGAATACAAAAGAATGTTCCGAATCACTGACGACCTTCACATCCTCACCCTTTTGTTTCTTCCTACATGACGCATCTGTGTGTCCACACATCTTACAAAACTTGCAATATCGCTGACTCGATTGTTCTTTGGAATTACCACAGTTCCTCGCAATGTGACCGTACTTGTTACATTTGTAACACTGTCCTCTAAATGTGCCCTTCACACCCATATTCTTTGATTTGTAGTTCATTATGCTCTCTGTTTCAGTCTCTCTCTGTTTTTCAGTATCTTCAAAACTTCTCAGCTTCATCTTGAAGTCTTTAAAAGACAAGTCATCACTTTGAGTGACGACAACAGAAAATGGTTTATAACTTTCAGGTAACCCTTTCAAACACATTGCCACTGTGAGTCCATCACTAATATGTTCATCTGCATTTCTGAGTGCAGTAACAATTTTCTCCGTTTTTATAATGTAATCAGTTACACTTTCTTCATTTGATTTCGTCAAAGACGTCAGTTCAGTGTATAATGAAATTATCCTTGGTTTACCCGTTCCGGCATAATGCTCTCTCAGAATAGTTAATGCCTTTCTCCCATCGTCTGCCGCCTCTCTCATGATAAGAGCGAGGCTCTTATCGTCAATGTATTGGATAAGTTCGGCATATGCCTCTTCATTTTTGGCATCAAAGCCCCGGGGCAGCAGATCGGTGTCACGGGGCAACGTGATGATGTCCTTCAGTTTCCGGAGTTTCATGTGTCCGAGAAATTTTACTTCCCATTGTTCGTATTTGTGCTCGTCACCATCAAATACGAGTCGTTCATATTTTGAACACATTCTAAAGCTTCAACCCTCTACGTCCTGGGCCCATAACCTGTTAATAACCTACAAGATATGTGTTCACTTCTCATCAGGCAACAACAAAAAAACACATGTGACCCGGAATAATGGCGGCATCCATCGCACATGTTTATTGCACATCCGGTGGGTACATCAAAAGGCGAAATTCCACAAGCGGAACACAGAAACGAAATATAAATTGTTCATCGTTCTTACATATTAACAACTTAAAAACATAATAATTCAAGTAACAGAAGAAAATATATTTACTATTCCACATAAACATTAATGAACACTGATTGTGAAAATAATGCACTTACCTTATTATATTGATGTAAAATATTTCTCAAACTCCCAATATTCCTCACTAAAAACGACTTGTGTGAATGTGATGGTTAAACTGAGAATATTCTGTAACCCCAGGCTTAAGTAAAGATAGTTGAAAATTAATGTGACACCAAGAGATAACCTCCCGGGATAGCCCTGGCACTTCCTGTAAACAATGGTTGGTGGTATGCCAGAAGGGGCTATATATAACTTTTTAGCTCATCAGGTCTGAAAGACCCGATGGGCTTATGGCATGGCATGGCGTCCGTCCATCCGTAAACTTTTCACTTTTTCGACTTCTTCTCCAGAACCAATGACTCTAGAGAGCTGAAATTTTATGTGCATACTCCTTGGCAAATGGGGATTCTAAATTGTAGATTTCGTGACCCCATGACCCCAAATGGGGTCACAAGGGTCAAAACCTTAAAAATCTATTTTAATCTTCTTCTCAAGTTCCAAAAGGTCCAGAGAGCTGAAAAGTTGTGTGTAGACTTCTTGGTCAATGGGGATTCTAAATTGTAGATTTTGTGACCCCATGACCCCAAATGAGGTCAGAGGGGTCAAAACATGAAAAACCTATTTTCATCTTCTTCTCCAGTTCCAAAAGGTCCAGAGAGCTGAATAGTTGTGTGTAGACTCCTTGGGCACTGGAGATTCTAAATTGAAGGTTTGGTGACCCCATGACCCCAAATGGGGTCACAGGGGTCAAAATCTGAAAAACCTATTTTCATCTTCTTCTCCAGGTTCAAAAGGTCTAGAGAGCTGAAAAGGTGTGTGTAGACTCCTTGGCCAACGGGGATTCTAAATTGTAGGTTTGGTGACCCCATGACCCCAAATGGGGTCACAGGGGTCAAAACCCAAAAAACCTAATTTCATCTTTTTCCCTAGTTCCAAAAGGTCCAGAGAGCTGAAAAGGTGTGTGTAGACTCCTTGGCCAACGGGGATTCTAAATTGTAGGTTTGGTGACCCCATGACCCCAAATGGGGTCACAGGGGTCAAAACCTAAAAAACCTAATTTCATCTTTTTCCCTAGTTCCAAAAGGTCTAGAGAGCTGAAAAATTGTGTGAAGACTCCTTGGACACTGGGGATTCTAAATTGTAGGTTTGGTGACCACTTGACCCCAAATGGGGTCACAGGGGTCGAAACCTTAAAATCTTACTTTCATCTTCTTCTCCAGTTCCAAAAGGTCTTGATAGCTTAATAGTTGTGTGTAGACTCCTTGGACAATGGGGATTCTGAATTGTAGGTTCAGTGACCCCTTGACCCCAAATGGGCAATGGGCCTTTTTTATTTGATTGTGAATAACTCGGACGTTGGGACAGGCTATCTTTCCTACACTGCCCATGACCCCATGGTCTAAACCCAAACACCTATTTCTATCAGAAGTCTGATGAGCTACAGAGCCCATGGCTCTATTTTTAGCAGATAGCCCCTTCTGGCAGTAACATCATTGAAGATAGCCCCTTCTGGTAGACATCGGATAAGAAATTGCAATTTGAAAATTATTAAATATTTTTTTAAAAAGCAATACATTACTAAAATAAATTTAGAACATATAAAGTGAATGTTTTACTACCTTTTGGTATGATAATCTAAATTTTGCCCAATTTGAGAGATAGCCCCTTCTGGCAAGTAGGTATCGATATAGTCCAGCAAATTTTCTCAATCTCCTTTCCTTCCTTGTGTTGGTCTTCCATGCTGGTAGATTTCTCTCTATCTTTCTACTTGAATGTTTCCTGTTTGGATTTTGATAGTTGGCAGCTTTGTGTGGTGTAACATGAGTTATTACACGTTGTCTGTCTTTTTCATGTGTCCTTTGTTTGAAGATTCCAGTACTATTGCTGCAGATACAGGTTCTGTTTCTTCCATGGAACTAGTCACACCTAGTGATGTTCCTCTCCACGTACTGCTGTGTATGCCAAATTAATGATGTCACCTGAGGATATCACGAGATCTGGTTCTATATTCTGAATAGGGGTTGATACATTGCTTGAAAATATTCTGAGAGGTCGTCTGTAGATAATTTGTTGACAGCTGTGAATAGTCCCTTGAAATACCTTCCAAGATCCCGATTCTTTCAAAAGCTGAGTTTGTTCTTTAGAATGTGCCTCCTTCTCTTCTTGTGACATATGATCAGTGCCTTGCAAATAAGAACTATAGTTGTATCGTATACTGTTATTTATTCCCAAAAAAAATTTATTATTATATGTTCATATGTCAATAACCTCAGTGTTTGTCGGGTAGTATCTTCTTTTGGGGTAGCCAATATGGCAACAAAAAAACAATTGCCATCAGGGGAAACCGGTAATAGTCAAAGATTATTGCTGTTTACAATAAGGTTCAGACGTTTCCTGTGAAATCTATCCATCACTTTCAGTTTTTGGCTTCCAATGCTTTGTATAGTTGTCCTCTGTATCTGCAAACAAACATCATGTTCGGTGTATGTCTCTGTTCTGTGACATATCGAGGGCTTGGTGCAGAAAGGTACCAAGTGCATATTTTCTCATTTTGAGAAAATCGCATTTTAAGTTTTAAATGCTCATATCACTTGCACTGTCCATGTTAACATTATCACCTCAATGATTTTAAATGAAGGTGACTTTAAAGTATAGAATGTCTTGTTCTTTTTTGCAAAAAAAACCATAATATTTTAATTATGTTAATTATTGCAGTTGGCACTTTTTCCTCCAAGCTGATTTGTCCAATAACTTGGTGCAGAAAGGTACCAAGTGCCACTTGGTCCCTTTCTGCACTAACATTTCACTACTGTTCAGCAAAAATCTCAGTGCAGAAAGGGACCAAGTGGCACTTGGTCCCTTTCTGCACTAACATTTCACTACTGTTTAGAACGAGTCTCAGTGCAGAAAGGGACCAAGTGGCACTTGGTCCCTTTCTGCACTAACATTTCACAACTGTTCAGCACACGTATCAGTGCTGTAAGGTACCAAGTGGCACTTGGTTCCTTTCTGCATTAACAATGTCACAGTAAATGTGATGTAAAAATGGTGCCATGTGCAATTAGACATAAGAATAAAATATGTTTTTGACACTCAAAAATCTAATTTCTGCTAAATTTGGTTAATTACTTTCATTCTTTCCAGAAATTTAACGTCTTGCAACAAAAAGACTCGGCTGCTTATGCAGATACTATTGTTATGTTTTTACATGGTCACTCACACTGTTTTGTTTGACAATGGTACGAAGAGAAATATTTAACAATTAAAAACAATGATACTTCGACAAAGTCATTCCAGTCATGAGAAATGGAATATATATATGTCTTGATTGTTATGAGATGAGATGAATGTAGTTTAGCGCAAAAAGTATTTATATATGTAAGGATTGCTAGTTTAAATGCAACAGGAAGTTTGAAACACCAGTATGGCATTGCAATAATGTGTAACCTGCAAGTATAAACTAGATTGATTGTTGAGAAATGACATGATAGCATCAACTCTCTGTTGTGTTCTGAAACACTATCACCGTCGACAGTTATAGGGCTATTCCATAATGCAAACATGTAAAGAATAAAAGAAACAAAGTTTTAAAGATAAGCCTTTATTCAACTATCTACTTTGAGATAGAAAAGAATATGAAACATAATAAAACATTACTGTAACAACTTTTCCTAAAAGCCGAGATCAGATAGGATCATTGCTATTGTAGAGTAAAAGGTAATGAACACAAATAGCAGAAAAATTGAGTTTCCTCTCCTGATGATACTTCAGCAATATCATGTTTAACAGTCCTCCACATCCCACTCCTCATCACTGGCTGGACCAGGCAGTTGATCAACAGAGTCACTTGATGTTAGCAGAGATTCATAATAACTGTGAAAATCTGCTGGGATGATCTCTTTTCGACAGAGAGTTAACAAATCCTGCTTCTTGGCAACTGAAATTGGCAGTTTAGTATTGTATGCAGGTGTTGGAGATTTTGAGATTGCTGCTGTCGACGATTTTCGTCTTGTCCCAGAGAGAACCTTGATTTCCAGGAATTCTTCTTTGTTAAAGCCATAGTTAACAAAGATGGAGTTTTCAGCCTCTCATCTGACTTGAATCCACTTTATCTTTAACCAGTTGACCCGACCTCCACTGACTGAGAACTTCATATTCGGATAATGTTGTTTGACAAATTTCTTGAAATCAAAAACATCTCCATATTTTAAAGGAATCGAGATGTATCGCTTCCCTCCCCTTGCCAAGGATATGACAGTGCTCCACTGGGCAGGGATAAATATCTGTGTTCTCTTCTTTGCAGTCTCGATTGCTGAGTGAATGGAATCACATTCCATTTGAGAGTGACCCGATGTAAGAAACTTGTGATTTATTCTCTGCAAGTTGGCATTTGAGGAAAGACTGAAGAGTAATGAACCTGCAACGAACTGGTTTCTATTTTGACCACCGCACGAATCAGAAAAATATGTCACGTCCTTTACATTTCTGTTTTGATGACAAACGGATGAGGTATTTTTGAAAAGGCACGTGGCAATCTCATTAGCTCCTCTTTTGCCATTGCTTTCATCCCACAGATGGCATGTACCTTGTTGGTCGCCAAGTGAGTAAAATGATAGATTGTACACAGAGAGCTTCCTTGCATAATATAGCTCCCCTACAAGACTGCATGGTGTACTTAACACTGCCTGTAGGTCAAAGGTTGCTACATAGTGCGCTTGATTCTGTTTGGCATCAGCTTTGTCTTTCTCCTTTTCATGTCTAGCTTCCATCTTATTCTTTTGATGATCTTCATACATCTTCACAGTTTCACTATCCAGACTGTCAGCAAGTTTCTTAGACTCTTACAGGCTACACTGTGAACATTGATCTTTCTTTGGCTTATAGAAGGAAATATTATAAGATGAACAGAAGACCTCTCTGTACTTACTTTCCTTCACATATTTTATGCCAGCCTTTTGACATTTCTCCTTGTACAAGATGTACATTTTTGTAATGTTTAAATCCTGGGATAGGTATCTTTTCCTTGTGTCCTTCCGCGCATAGTGTGATTCCATTTGTGGAAAAGACTCTATATGTCTTTTCACAGTGTTAATTAACTCTGGGTCAATCTTGTTTCCAGATGAAGCAACACCTCTTCTGTCCTCCCCTGTAAACACTCCATGCTTCTTCATCTCCAGAGCATGATCCACGACCTTCCTCCCAATATCAAGTGTTGCAAGAAAGAATGCCCTGCAAACTCGAATGCGTTTTTCCTCCAGGACCAGATGATACTGACGGGAAAAAGTTTTCTTCCCCTTTGATCTTACTGGGGACACAGTCTCTACCATTTGGCATATGTAGCCCCTCTGTCTTTCATAAGTAGTTAGCTGGTAAAAGTTCACAAAGATGTTCTGTCTTTCATCTGAGTCAATGTTTTTGGAACACTTAAAGCGGCATCTTGTACAATCGATTTGTTGAACTTTCTTTTCTTTGATTAGGTTCCCTTTACAAGATGTATAGGATTCTCCTCTGCAGCGCTTGGTCTTCCTTATATTTCTTTTCCATTGGTCTGGATTCCTCTTCTTCTTTCTACTTGAGCATCTTTTGGTTGGACTGTTGTAGTCAGCTCTTTTGTGAGGAGTTACAACTGGAGATGACAATGGTGTTGATGCTGATGTTGTTGCTGTAATCCTGTTAGTGCTTTTGTTCTTCTCTGGAGTTGCATGTGCTGCTCTCAGAGGAACAACACCCTCATAGTGTTCTTCACCTCGCACAGCTAGATAGCCGATACTGAAGCAGCTATCTGTTGTCTGGGCTAGGTCAGGTTTAACAAACTGTACTGGTGTAGACAGACTGCTTGAGAAAATCTGTATTGGTCTATTGTAAATATTTGCAACTGCTAATGGCAAACAGTCTGCAATTGAAGATTTCCAGCTGCCATTTTCTTTTAAGTCATTTACTTCTTCTTGAAACAAAGATAGTTTCTCTTTCCCATTCACCTGTCCAGTAGCAAGAAATCCAATGTAATGATGGTGGTTGTCCAAGAGATGTTGACATGTTCTCTCTCTTAAATCCTGAGGAGAAGATGTATCCCCTAAGCTGGCAAGTACAGCTGAGAAAAAGCAATTGCCATCTGGTGGTACAGTGGACACTTGTAAATTATTGCTGTTGAGTAGGAGGTTCAATCTCTTTTTGTGAAAGCTTCTAGCCAGAGTAAGTAGGTTTTGTAACTCAGCACTTTTTTCTTTTGCCTTTTCCATGTCATCATTTTGACTTGCAACTTTCTCAAATCGAGATGATGTGGAGAGCCGACTTGGAGTTTTCTTTTGCCGTTTTCTGTACTTTCCGTCATCAACTCTGTTTCTCTTCCTTGAGTCTCTCTCCCATTCAACCGTGGTTGTATCACTTGAATCTGACGACTCAGAAGAGGCAGGCTCATAGGTTTTGTCGACTCCAGAGCTATCACTGTCACTATCATATGCCATGTGTTTATCAGTTATTAATTGTGCTAAAGGCACTTCCTCTTCACTATCAGTCTCGGACTTTGAATATGGTTGGTCTTCTTCATTCTTGTCATGCATCATTTGCTTGACTGGTCGTTTGTTGATCTGAAATGAAAGGTAGAAAATATTAAAGTAACAGGCATCTCTGAAATATATATTAATTGAAATCATTAATAGCTGGGTAGAAATAGTAAGATATATTAATAATGTATTATCAGAATCTGACAATGAAAGTTTTTTTCAAAACTGGGGAAACATACCTGATTCGCCTATGTCCATGGCACAAAGTATGTCATCATCATCATCGTCTGGCCAATTGTCATTTAACAAGGAATCCTGTAAAATTTGTTACACATAATGATATATATGAACATAATGCTTACAATATTAAACATAAATGTATATCCACCATAAAATAACATTATCCATACGTTTTAACAGTTTATAGATCATGTCATTGTCTGTAAAAGGTATAGATTATTGATATGATAATATTTAATACATTTTAGAAATTGAATAGGAAAAGCATAACATTTTTAAAAAAGCAAGAAATGAATGTCTGTAAATTGGTACGTGATATTTCATAATATAGACAGTTGTATATGCTATATGAATAAGATATCAAAGCAAGTGATTAATATGACATGTGATTAGTTATTCATAAATCAATCAATTTACTATACATTGGTGCACAGTATATAAAGTTATGGATAATTAAAACCTGTGTATAAATAATTATTTTACATACCTTTAATTCCTCCATTTGAATTCAAATACAGTTCTTGATGAAAAAAATGTGTCCTCAATAGTCTTCTAGTCGCACACAAATGAAGCAAGTTAACTTTCCAGGATGTATCAAGTAAACTAACTGTCATCCCTAGTTTCTTATCTTGACATAGTACTTCACAGCTGTACCATGTGTGGGAACTTCTACTGTACAATGCAGACTCTTTAGAGCAGAAAGGTACCAAGTGCCACTTGGCTTGAAATAGTAAGGCTTAGAGGTTAAAAGTGTTGGGGCAGAAAGGAGCCAAGTGTCACTTGGTACATTACTGCTCCAACCAGACAGCACTTGGTACCTTTCTGCACTAAAGATTTCAGAGTTAGGCACTTGGTACCTTTTTACATAATTAAATATTTCGGTAATTAACGAAGATACAGTCTCAAAAATTTTACACAACATGCGGCAACATAAGTAATCAATAATTTCCAAAAAAGTGAAAATGTGCCAAAAGTGCACTTGGTACCTTTCTGCACCAAGCCCACGATATGATCAGTGCCTTACAAATAAGAAATATTGTCATGGATCCTATTTTATGTTCCCCAAAAAAATTAATAATTATATGTTCAATGTGTCGGGCAGTATCTTCTTTTGGGGTAGCTTATATGGCAACGAAAAAACAATTGCCATCAGGGGAAACGGGTAATAGACTTCTGCTTCCGGCAGGACCAGAGCCACCTTTGGCGGCTTAGGCCCTCTCCAGCCGTTCAGTGAAGTCCTTAATGACTGTCGCCGATCCCGGGAACAGGGTTTGACACAGTTCAAACGGGAGGGCGAGCAGCGCATTTTGGGTCGGCTGCAGGTGTGACGAGCAACTCTGCTACAGCCTCCGCAGCCCCATCACTGCGGTCATCACCTGGCTCTACGCACTCCGGATGGAATCGCAAGCCAGGTAACTTGAAATCTCAGACAACCCTCAATTGTTGCCCCGCATTCCGATAAGTCTCCTTGAAGGAGTGGAAAGTGTGCTTCAGCAGCTGATCTTGGTATTTGAAGGGAGGCACCCGCCGGGCCGGAAGCCCAATGGCATCCGGGTTGACTGAGGTGACCACATCATCGTCAATTACCTGCACATCAAGAAATCCCACCTCCCTTATAGGGTACCTCCTATTGAGTTCTGGTACGGGTACTTGACAGGAGAGGCGAGATAGCATCAGCACGGAGACTCTAAACAATACGGAGCCACGTCTGTGCGACCTTGCGTTTAGCGAAGGTCCCACCAGGTAGACGGAACTCAGAAGCATCTAGTTCCTTCTGAACGACAACCTGAGGGAAGGCAGCTGCGAACTTGTCACGGACCCCCCTCATGGCCTCGGAAATTGTGAGGTCGGTAGGATCCGATTCCGCCCCCCCGCCGACCTGCATCTCCTACTCCGAGCAATCCCCCGTCACCTCCGAGTCCTGAACGGACGAGGTTTCCATGGAATTACCAGGAGGTTTCCCCCCGACCTCTTGACGGTCTCAAGATTATTAGGGGGGTCCTGTGTAATAGTGCTAGAATGGACCCGGCTTGTACCGGCCCTCAGCCCTGGTAGAAGCAAGGCATCACCTGGGCCCTTGCCCAGGTTAGCCTCAGCACCGAAACAAACCACAGCCCCGAAGGACCTGGTCGGTCTGGCATCCGAACCTACCGGGGGAACCGACGCCCGTATCTCCTTGCGGAGTTCAGACATGAGCTCCCCCATCAGGCCCTTCATTTGCCCATTAATCAAAGAGTTAATAGTGTCTAGTGTTGAGGTGATGGGACGGGCCCTAGCAGAAGACAGCCAGCTTCCCACCTCTCCTCAGAGGGGATCAGAGGAGAGATGACTGCCTTCTTCTTACCACCTTGTTTACTCTTAGATGGGGGGTCACTCTCTTCAAACTCTCCAAAACATTGCTGAACTTCCATTGTCAAGGAAGGCATAGGTGTCTATAAATATATTGCTTGACGCTGACTTTATTCTTGCAGGCACAACGGGCATACAGCTTACTTGTCCAGTTGTTGTGGAGTTGATGGAAGCAGTGACACTATTTGTTGACACTTTTTAGATGAAGACTTTCTGGGCTGATCCTGACTGTTGTCATGGGAACATATAATATGAGTCCTGTTGCATATCTGACATACCAGTCTGTTTAGACATTCTTTGCTTGTGTGGCCAATTTGTAGACACCCAGAATATGATCCTTTGGGTCTTAAAAAGTTTATCTCTTCTTATGGAGACCGACCCTGGAAGTTTCTACATCTTTCCTAATTGTGCTTCTATCACTATCACTATCACAAAAACATGTCATTTTCGGTTGCGTTTCTGAAGTGTTTGGTTGTCTGTTTTATTTACTAGTGTCTTGGTTTCTGTTTTGTGGAAGCCTGTTGTTCTTTACTTTCAAAGCCTACCCGGTAATATTTACTTTTACGACCAAAGTTGAATCTGACAAGGAAAAACACAAGACAAACACACACTTTTTCTTCTTTGCAGACGAGTATATGGTTCAGCAAATTTTCCCAATCTCCTTTCCTTCCTTGTGTTGGTCTTCCATGCTGGTAGATTTCTCTCTATCTTTCTACTTGAATGTTTCCTGTCTGGATTTTGATAGTTGGCAGCTTTGTGTGGTGTAACATGAGTTATTACACGTTGTCTGTCTTTTTCATGTGTCCTTAGTTTGAATATTCCAGTACTATTGCTGCAGATGAAGGCTCTGTTGCTTCTGTTGCTAGTCACACCTAGTGATGTTCCCCTACACATGCTGCTGTGTATGCCAAATAAATTATGTCACCTGAGGATATCACGAGATCTGGTTCTATATTCTGAATAGGGGTTGATACATTGCTTGAAAATATTCTAAGAGGTCGTCCGTAGATGATTTATTGCCAGCGGTAATCAGTCCCCAGAAGTACCTTCCAAAATCCCTCTTCTTTCAAAAGCTTGGTCTGTTCTTTAAAATATGCCTCCTTCTCTTCCTGTGATATATGATCAGTGCCTCCTTGCAATAAGAAATATAGTTGTCTTGTATACTGTTTTATGTTCCCAAAAAAATAAATATGTGTTCATGTGTCAATAATCTCAGTGTTTGTCGGGCAGTATCTTCTTTTGGGGTAGCCAATATGGCAATGAAAAAAACAATTGCCATCAAGGGAAACCGGTAATGGTTGAAGATTATTGCTGTTTACAATAAGGTTCAGACGTTTCCGGTGAAACATAGCCATCACCTTCAGATTTTGTCTTCCAATGCTTTGTAAAGTTGTCCTCTGTATCTGCAAACAAACATCCTTATGTTCAGTGTAGGTCTTTGTTTCCTTCATCCCTCTTTGAACCCTGTGTTGTGTGGTCTGTTTGTCTTTGATGTTGTTTGAGACTTCAAATTTTTCATCCAACTATACTTCCATGTTCTGATAGGTGTAAGGCTGCATCTACTTCTTTTCTTGGCCTCCATTTAACTGACTCGTTTTCTGTAAACCCTTAAAAGAATACATATAAAAAGACAATGTTTTACCAACAGAAAAATAATTCCAAAGAAGTTAGTTTTTGGTTACTGTTTGTTTCTTTACTTGTCTAATAAACTATTTGAGATATCAATTCCAAACTTTGCTGAAAAGTAGAATGGTAGATTTCATTGTTATCAGAACTGCACTTGGTACCTTTTTGTTCTAAACTTACGATATGTATGATGTGTATGTAATATAGTTAAGTATAACAAGATATGTAGTATTGGAAATTTGTAAATTGTATAGAATAAAAGTTTTATCTTTATCTGAGTTGTTTTTTCACTGAAGATGTTCAATTTAAAACTATATTAAAGTTTTCATGTTTTTGTCCAAACCATACTTTTGAATTTGGTCATCTTATCATGATACATGATACCATTATATAGATCAATGAATAATGGCTATCAACAACAGGCATGAAATCATATTTCAGCTTTCTGGGGATTTTTGTTAGAGAGAAATGATGTATTTAGTTGTTTAGGGCATGGACCCAAAGACCCTAATAATGAGCCTACAGTTTATAATCATCATTTGCAAAGATACCTGAACACAAGATTTCAGGCTTCTGATCCCGAGAAGAAGATGAAAAAGTTTTTTAGGGTTTTGCTCCCAGGCTCATTTGGTACACAAGATATCAGCCTTCTAGAGACTTTTGCTCCCAAACAGAAGATGTAATAAATTTTAGGACATTTTCCCAAGGCCACAGAGTCACTCTATCTACATTTTTTTATCCCCATTAGCCAAGGGAGCTGTAAACAAGATTTCAGTTCTTTAGAGCCAATCGGTCTGGAGAGGAAAATGACTTCTTTTCTGGATGTCTAAATACATACATGTGTAATGAGCAAGTAGATACTGTGAAGTGTGAAGATTGAAGATAAACTTTTACTGTCCCCATTGATCTGAAACAGCTGTCACAGATATTCAACTAGAATACCAAGAGTTTCAACTGAAGAGGGTTTAAGAGGATGAACACTACCATGACCTTCTATCCCTTCAATGGAAACCAAAAAGTATCAGTTACACATAGCCTTAGCAGATAATGGTCTCACAAATATTCACCGGATATTTGAGGAAGATTTATCTGTTTACTACTGATCAACTACTCAGAGAAAGGGAGAACTGTATCACAATGTCCCATCAAGAGATTCCACTATGGAAAGGGAAAGATCCATGCGTATTGTTTCTACTCCAACGTGTAGACATTGATCATGTTGATAAGTCTCTTTGAGATATCTGAACTTGTGGTTTTTAGATATTAACGCATTTACTTGCACACCCGCTCCATAAATTCAAATCCATTGGTACAAGTTGTGGGATGATCGAAAGTATCGCATTTGAAAAAGGTTGTTTTCTTTCTTTGTATGGACAACATTAGGAACAATAATTGGGTATTTTTGTTGTTTTGAATCTGAAAATACGTTTCTTGTAGATTCTAAATACTCGTTTATATAATCTAGAATAATGTTTCGGGTGATATGGTAATCTACGGTGGCATTTTAGGGCCATCTGATTTGTAAACCAATCACATGTGCAATTAAATACTGTGACGGTGAGAAACTTTGCAAAGTTTCCCATAATATCTTCCGTGGAAGCCAAGAGAGGAAATAACAGTGGAGATGAAGTTGGGTCAATGTTGCTTTATTGCGTCGTTACAGTACTACGTGTCAACCTGTTGACCCCATCACACTCTGGGCTGGACGATGGTCGAGGCGATTACCAAACCAGGGCTAGTGGTGTGAGCCGAGGGAGATTGTGCAGTGGAACAGAGGTACTCGCCTCAATGGCAGGGTGGGATCTTCTCTCTCTCTCTTTTCAATTTAACTTACAACGGTATAGAAGGAGAGAACAACGGATTGTGGTAGTTTAACATAAAAAGGACAGGTAAGTAAACGTCCTAGGGCAACAATGATGTTATTAAGTATAGCAGACGCCAATTAAGGATTAAAAAGAAGGCTTGCTGGTCAATTAGCGTGGCTGACACGAACGTTGCCTTGGGGGTAAATACGTTAAATTGAAAACAAAGGTCAAAAGTTGACATTGGATAAATGTAGATTTAGATGAATCGAGAAATATTTGAATTTGAATTCTGTTGACACTTTGGCATAAATGATAAGCTATGACATATAATAATAAAACTATTTCGAAATATAGCGTAAGTTCCATTGAATGATTTCTTGCACGTCACAGTAACTTATTTTTACTACCCAAATTCCGAAGTCCTAATAAGACGTCGCTATTTTATAAGTTGCTATTTTCAGATTGTCATTGTTCCACTGTTGTAACTGAGATCGGGAATAAATTTCTGTTTCAACTAATTCTATTACTTTGGACTAATATTCCGACAAGGCATCTTTTCAAAGTAAGTTCGTTAGAGTTTATATTTAGTTTTTCTTGATAAACCTGAATCAGAAAGCCAGATCATGATATCATTCTGTATTCTGTTCATAAACAGTTAACATCATTTGTTATTTTTACCATTGAGTCTATTGATCAACTTCAGCTTCTGCGCGTTATTATTCTTTAATTTTTGGTGCTTTTATAACTCCGTTTTCAGGCTGTTACATCATGGCATCTCGTTTGATTCTGTCTGGTTTCTTCTGCCTAGCTCTATTATTTTGTAACATCCCTTTTGAAATGTATCAATTCTATCTTTTGAAGGATATGTTAATACAGAGAATAGATTATTCAATTTGAAAATTAAGAAAATATTTCTTCAATAAGGTGTTAATATCTCAGTGGACCATAGGCTCATCTGCTTATAAATGGAGTAGTTTTTAGCACATAGATCGATACATTTTATGTTGTTGACATTTAACGTCACCTCAATACTGACAAAAATGTTTACTTGGTGGAAAAAGAATCCAGAACAGAAGGCAAGACTTGATTTCATAACTCCTCTCACTTTCAACATTTAAATGTCACTGGAAGAAGGTTTTTCTCAACATTTCCGTTTGAAGTAAATCCAGATAGATATACTTGAGTATATAAATAAATAATCTAAAGCATACATTTATATTTCTAGAAAATATTTAAAATTTGAACGTTTAGAAATTCAATAAAACTACAGCATGACAAGCTTTACGTGCGACACTTTCTTTTTCTAGTGTATGAGAGGGAATAGGTCTACCTTTTATTTCTACTCAATGATTTCTTTCGACTCAAAGAATCAAATTTATTGGTTACGGTACGATAAGTTTGTTGGCCAAGAGCCCATATAGGTTAAAGACATATAATGTTTTCTATACATTGAAACAGCGTATCCTTTTGCCTGTTCTGTCTCGCAGTCTCTGATTCATGTTTGTTTTAACCTTCTCTTCACCCAATCCGACATGATATCAATCCTAAAAGCTATTCTAGATTATGTTATAATCGTCTCTTGGGTCCTCTCCAGTATTTAATATTCTAAAAAGTTCTAATGTAAAGGATGAATATATAAAAGATACTCTTTCAGAGACTGGACGTCAGTCTACCTAATCTAACTTGCGGCTGTCAATTCATTCCGTACTTTGAGAGTTACCTCCCTTCGAAGTGGCACATGTAAACCAAAACATGCAGAAAAGTGATTCAGTTTACTTATGCGACAAGTTTGTTGACATGTTGCAAGATTGAAAAGTCGTGTCCATGGTCAAGATTATGAATGAATCTCACGCATGTGTTGGTAAATGCATTGTATCAAACAGCGATCTGCAAGGCAAGTGTTGGTCAGCTGACCGTGTAGGGCCTAAAAAGAAGTATTTAATAAAATCAACTGTTAAGACGTGAAGGAGATTACATTTACCGGATTAACCTGGATCTGTGTGAGTGGACTCAACTCAATCATAAATCAATTATCAAAGGTTGACCTCCACATAAAGTCGGTTTGTATAATTATTCTTTCACATTCATTTGGAACATTTTAAAATAATTGTTAAAGTTAGACATATACAATTAAGACCATGTAAATATTAGTTATATTACTCCTTGTTGATGTATATCTCATTTAATGGAACAGTTTAAAGGGGACATTCTTGTTTCCACAGATATGTAACTCGAATCAAAACACATTCTTGTTGAATCAGTTATTGTTATTGGTTGCCATAGTTTCGTTGCTTTAGATTTGATGATATGTCATGAAGAATAGCCCAAATTCTTTCTGAAAGAAAAATTATGTGAAATTAGGCTATCAAACATTGCTAGAATTCTAGATGACAACATAGCACACACATTCTAGACAAGACAACGTTTATTGTATTCGACGTCTCCAGCCCATGTACAGGAGAGTTACAATTACTTAAAGTTTGTTTTTGACTGGGAGAGCTTACCAAACCACAACTGGATTCGAAAAAAAAGAAGACTTTGTATAATTTTTCATAAAAGAGAACAAGAGTAAATGAGCTGACATTAAAAGATCAAAGAAAAAATTAGTCCTTGCTGCATGGCATTTAGCATAGTCTTTATCAGTGTTTGTGTTCTAGGTAAATTTTTTATCTAAATATAATTTATTCTACATCATTACTAAGTAGTAAAATTAGGAACTTTACAATGCAGATTAAATCACTAAAGCCAGGAAATGAAATTGATATTCATATGTTTAATTTTCAACTTTTGAAAGTAAAGCATTTTGCTATCAAAATCATTTGCCTGTGTTTTAAAAAAAATTCTAGGTCAACACTGCAGAAAACAGTCACTAATTAACACTGGATTTTGTCTCATTAACTTATTTCAAGTTATTAATTGTTTTCACTATCAAAGCATTCAACATTTTAACGTCTTCTCTCCAATCCTTCAGGTCGGTGAACGTCCAAAATGAGAACCTTGATTCTCCGTCCACTGATTCGACACTTCAGCTCAAAAGGTCGAGACTCGATTCCACCGGCCGGCACATACAGATCACCACTCGATATCCTGAAAGATGAGTTCAAATCGGTCAAAGCTCGACAACCGTTACCAGAAGAACCGCCAGTGCCACGGGAAGTAGATGTTCTAGTGGTAGGCGGAGGGCTTGTTGGTTCTTCCGTTGCATACTGGCTCAAACAGCGACACCCTAAGGGGATCAGTCTCATGTTGCTGGAAAAAGATATGAATGTGAGTATAAAGTGATTAGTTTACTTGATTTTTCTAGTAAGTGCCAATGGTGGACTCAATACATTTCTGTATTGAGGGTATTGTGGATGGTTATGTTAACCAACCTTTCTCAGACTAGTAATAATGACACAGGCTATTTTGACCAGTGTTATTTATTTCATTCTAGCACCTTTATTGTCATGATGATTGTTTTAATATAATCCCTCAATTTTAGATCATAGTGTGAAGAAAGATCTGAGAAATGTATTTGAACCAAATGTGTTAAGCAAGGTATGATTTTGCAAATCTTGGTATGCTTTAAACAGTATTTCCCTATTCAGACATGTTTTATCTATTCCTATGCCGTTAAGAACTAATGACGGTATTTACAGTGTTTTTAATTTGAGATCGAACGAATGATAAATCATACATAGCTGATGAACTAAAAAAAACAATGTCTCTTTGTTAAAGTACACCAGAGCATCCACAGTGTTGTCAGCCGGAGGTTTACGTCATCAGTGGTCTCTCCCGGAGAATGTTCAGCTGTCCATGTTCTGTACAGACTTCATGCGTAATATGAAGGAACATCTCAGTGTTCTTGGTAAACATTTATATCAATATGAAATAAGAAAAGATTATTTCTCCTGTTAAATAAACTTATCTCAACTTATTATCTTTGCTCAACAACTGTGTATAAGTTTGCAAAATTTTGATTTGACAAAAATGTTTTGCTGTCATAACTATATGAAAATTATATTTTGTAACAATATATATTCTATTCATGTATTTTATTCTCTTTATTCGGGTTTAGAATGTTCTGAGAATTAGTAAAAATGTATATTTAAAGTAAAAAGCAAATTATAACAGTAGGTACTAAAACATAACACTGAATGTGTATAAGTCTTTCTCCCTTTCCCCCTTTTCTTATCCATCCCTTGTCAATAATAAAACTTGTTCTAATGCTACTGTAGATGAGGATTCTCCACAAGTACAGTTCAACCACCAGGGTTATCTCTTCCTTGTCCCTCCAGACAAGGCCGAACTGTGCATCCAGAATATACACATGCAGAGGTGAGGCTTAAAATGTACAACAATGTTCAACATTGTTCATTTTCATATCCATAAACTGAAAAAAGTGCAAAAAATGTAGAGGTGAGGTTTAAAATGTACATAGATGTTGAACATTGTACATTTTCATGTCAAGAAACTGAATAAAACAGTAACAATGCAGAAGTGAGGCTTTAATTTGTACAACAATGTTGAAAATTGTTCATTCTCATGTCTATTTACTGCATCAGTTAGTGGGAAGAAGCAAAGGTGAGGCTTTCCATTGCAAGAGACTGTTTGTTCTTTCTCCTTCTCAAGTAATGTTTGGTAAAATGTAACAGCCATGCAACATTCTAATTTGTAACCATCCTGCCCCATCAGTGTATTTGTATCCATGTAGCTCCTTCAAATACCCTGATATTCTTCAGACCAAAAGTCTTGTATTACCATGTGAGGATACAATTATGCTGATGTAGCAGGTTACATAGTAACTAGATTGTTTTCAATTCTGCATTAACTTGTAAAAATAAAATCTCTTTACTATATTGTTTCCATGACGATTCTTTAAAACTTTCAGAGAATTTGGTGCTAAAATAGATCTGCTGACGCGAGACCGTTTGGAACAGAAGTTTCCATGGCTTAATCTAGACGGAGTTGAATGTGGGAGTTATGGTATTTATCTTTTTATATATCTTACATTGGTAATCTCTCATAATCTATCATCTAATTATATCTTATTCATCTGAATGGATCTGAACTCAAGCAGTGAGTGTAAAGATTAAAGACTTGTTTTCTGTTTTTATCTCAGTATACTTCAATAACATTTCTCACCCACATTTAGAGGGCAAGAGGATTTGTGACTGATGAGGATGTAGGTTGGAATCCTTCAAAACTTCACCTCTGACAAGAAACTAGGCATTTATATAGCGCAAAACATATCCAGGCTTCTGTTCATGTGCGCTCAGCCATATGCTCTGCTGAAGAGAGTGGTCTAGACTAGATCTGAAGATTGCCAGATCTTCAAGTTTTCTAATGTCTTCAGGAAGTAGGTTCCAAAGTACGGCACCAGCTTTTCTGAAGGCTCTGTCCCTGTATGTTGCTGTAGGGATGGGACCCGTCCCCCCTTTTGAAAATCAATTATAGATTCAAGTCTCTCCCACCCCTCCCCCGCCTGTCCCCCCGTTTACAATTTCTGATTCCGAACCATATTAATTCATAAATCCTGGACTGTCAGGAGGTTTTAACTTGTGGACCTCAGCATTCTGTCTGACTAGTGCTAGAACTCTATATTGCAGATAGTGAGATCTATGATAATACGATAACATTTCTGCGCCAGGTCTAGAAGGCGAGGGCTGGTTTGACCCGTATTCACTAATGATGGCCATCAAGAGAAAGAACCGCAGCCTCGGTGTGAAGTATGTGGCAGGGGAGCTAACTGGCTTCGAGTTCCGCGATGAGCAAACAACTCACGGGGCACCCCATAAAATACTTGAAACTGCTGTGGTGGGTTGTACATGACATAATAGAAAATATTAATTTAGTATATTATATTTAATCAATAAATAATTAATTGACATCAACAGCTTTATCTGTATATTTACAGGAACAAAACACTCAAAAAAGCTAGGATTTCTTCACTATCACAAGATTGTATATAACAGATATTTTTGAATTTTGACTTTCATCTGAATAGACTGTACCATGTTGTGTACCATTCTTTATGTCAAAGAATGTGGACCGTCCCCTTGAGTTACAGTAGCAATATTCTGTACTGATATCAATGAAACGTTCATGTTGACAACCAACAATAAAAGTCTCATCTTCTTATCTCTGGGAATGGTTTGAAACAGTCACTCATTGAGTTTCACTGAAGTTTTTAAGATCTTTTATTGCCTTGTCACAGATCAAGGGGAATGATGGAAAGACATACAATACAAGGTTTGCGGTGGTCGTCAACTGCGCAGGTGCCTGGGCTGCTGAAGTTGCTCGTCTGGCTGGTATTGGAGTTGGGCCGGGAGATCTAGCTATATCTCTCCCGGTAGAACCTAGGCAAGTTTTACATATAATGGATATGAAAGCAGGGAGTGGAGGATCCATGGATTTTCTAACTCCCCTTATGAAAAATAATAAATATATAAACACAAAAAATATCTAAAAACTATTAAATTTAATCCTTGAAAACGTTTATGTCGTCATTCAATCTAGACGTTAGCAATATACGTTATGAAAATAGAAGACACATAAGACAACTTAAAAACATTTTGCATTATTTTGAAATAAAAATAGACTAAAATTTATTTCCATTTCAGTAGCTGATAACAGATGATTCCCTCGGTATACAAGATGTTTCTATAAATTGGCCAAAAACAAATTGCACAAATGGTTGAAAAGAGTTTGTATTTATACTTTTAATTCCAGGAAGAGATACGTGTACTCCATCCACTGTCCGGATGGACCGGGCCTGGCCTCCCCCTTCACCATCGACAGCACCTACACCTACTACAGACAGGACGGATACGGCGGACACTACATCTGTGGCTGCTCCCCAGCTGAGGTGGGTTCTAGTTAATTTCATGATAACTCAGGGATTCTGATTGGCTGAGATGTTTCATTTATCATCAAATGAAGAAAAAAAAATTGTTTTTGTACAAACATTGTGAATTCTTACTTCATGATATCATGATCTTTTAGATTGGGCCATTCTGAAATTTCTGTATATTTTCTGAATATATATATATATCCCAGTGGAGCTTTTGCTAGGTCCTACTACCAAATGCTGTGATAAGATAGAAATTCCCAAATCAACCCATCTGGGTTTTCATTAAATCTCAGTGGTGGATCCAAGAGGAGTTTTGTCCCTTCCTCTCTCTTTAGAAGGAATTTTCCAAAAATACCCATTGAAAGGGTTTTCTCTTTAGGAGGAATTTTCAAAAAATACCCACAAGAAGGATTACCCCCAGAGTAAACATGTCAACCTCCCCCTTCAACCCTCATCAATAGCTGACTGCCCCTTTTCATGTTCTTGATCTGCCACTGGTTTTATTTCGTGCTGAGTTAATTGTTATTTTCTTCATCATGGATATGTTACTATACCTTTAATTTCAGTTTGGACAACCGATCCCAGATAAGGTAACACATGTGGTGCATGCTTTTAGGGATGGTTTTTAATTTGCTTGAATATTGCTTGGTTTCCTCTAGTGGAATTGCCTGTTTTTATGTTACTTAATAGGGTGATTTCAAATGCTATGATAAATTTTTGCTTTCAGTGTACTAGCACTTCTCTTCTTTCAAAGGAGGAACCTATCATGATATTTATCATTCTCTCCCAACAGAGGTAGCTCCATTATACGGAAATTCTTATACTGCTTCTGTCCAAGTACAAGTGTTCCGGCCTGGAGATGTAGAAATCTGATTGGATACAATCAAAGTTAGTTGTGCAATCAGGAACGCCGTTTAAAAAATATCATTCAAAACATCTAAAATATTTCTTTATGCTTTCAGACAGCTAATCCTTATTTGAAAATTCACTTTGCACTTCGAATCTTCTTTACACAAGACATTGTACTTATTTAGCGACTGTGTCATTGCATAAGCCTGTGTGACGACAACTATGTTATCCATGCATGCAGTGATTTCATTGGCTGAAATTTTGCTAGGTAGTTTATGTTGCAATAGTTTTTGCTGGAAGCTCGAGAAGAGCTCCCTTTAGAACAGAGGTTTTGTAGGAATTAATGATGGAGCTACCCTCTTTGCGAAGAGATGAATATTTATATCAATATTCAGCATGAGATGAAGTATAACAGATACAGCCCAGTTAACAACGATGTCCTATGTATCATACGGTGCAGAGGGTTAGCAAAAGAAACTGCCGATTCCACCATTTTGAAAATTCATCAAGGGAGCATTAAAAAGTGACATTTATGTTTTTATTGTACAGATGACACTTAATCATTGTTATGTTCTTCATTGTTCTGTCCGTCCAAGTTAAAGGGGACAGCTTGTTCAAGAAAGGATTACCAAATTTTTTTTGTGGCTTCAGGATATTGATGCATTGATGAATTTTGAAAATAAGAAGTGTTCTATCATTTTTGTTGGATCGAATGTCCTTATTCCGTTTCTAACTACGTTCGAGGGAATCTTTTAAAGGGACTGGTTTCTCAGAAACTATTTAAGAGAGGATTAAATAATTTTGAGTGTAGTTTAAGGGTATCTATACCTTGTTGGAGTTTGAAAATGAGAAGCATGCAGTTATTTCCCTTGCTCTGTTTCTGGGACTTGGTCCAAGAATATCTTTGAAGGGACAGCTTTTTTCAGAAACTTAAAATAGGATTACCAAATTTGTTGTGTGGCTTAAGGGTATCACTAACCTTGATGGGGTTCCATAGTTATTGTCCTGTTCTGTTTTCTTTTAAAGTGGACAACTTATTTCAGAAACTATTTAAGATAGGAATACCAAATGTAGTGTGTGGCTTCAGCTAAGGTACCAAAACCTTGTTAGGTTTTTAATCTGATTTAGGACATTTAGGACAATTTTGTGAGAAAAATTCAGGTTGGGGATGTTGATAACTAATTCTTTTTGTTTGTCATTTTTTTGCTTTTAGTATTAGGCTTATAATCTTGAAAATGATTTGCATCCATTTTTGTAAATAATTACAATGGTTGTAACATTGCTTGCATTTAAATTCTTTTTGTCAGCGGCAATAAAAAATATTACAAGGAGGAAAAATGTTTCTTGATATTTTTCTAAAACAGTGGTATGCTTTGCTTGTCTAACAGTTTTATCAAGAGCATGTTTGTTTTTATTTGAATTTGTTTACTGATTTATTTTGAGCAAATGTTCAGATACAAAGTTTTCATTCTTACTGACTTGATTCTTTTGTTACCATATAGTTGACTAATGGTATTCTTTACATAATCATCTCCCCCATCTTCCCACGCGTGGATTTAAATTGTATCAGTTTAAATCACTGATAAATTTAAACCTTGCTGCTTGTGTTTTGAGTACTCTCGATTAAGAGTTGCAATTTTCTTATGATTTCTCTTTAATGTGATCAATTAAAGGTAGCAGGAAGATCTGTAGGCCTGGGCCTCCTTACACAAAGCCCTAAGGTGATCGTAAGTCCTTAAGGTAACCTTAGTGCAATGTTAAAGTATGGGAGTTAAGGTTAACCTTCGTTAAGGTAGCTTTGTGAAAGCAGGCCCTGGGCGGTAATGACCCATTTGATTCAAATACCCGAAGGAAAATCAAAGTAATTTTGACCCTGTAATCTTATGAATACAAATGTTCAGGATATCCAAATTGGATTTGACATTGGCTGTACATAAGACCTTTGAGTAAATGTGGAAATATGTTTCGTCAAGATTTACCCACATCACTGCATATACAAACTAAATTGAATAATTGTAAAAAAAAAAATTTTGCTCTGTTACCAGCATCAAAATCAACATTTAAATTGCAGTAAATCCATAATATTACTAATAGGACATTAGTTACTCCTTTTTAGTGTCTTTTGCGGCCACATCCTATAAACTTGCTAAGTCTTGTTCAACGGAAGCAAAGTGGCCTAGAAACCCAAAATCTTTTGTACAGATTCCATAATTACTGTGGATTATGATAAATATTGACGAAACGACCCCTTATGATAAAGTTTTTGAAGCTAAATGAGCTAGCAAGCAAATGGCTCTATTTGAAAAGAGGATTAAAACTGTAGCACACCGAGACTCAAGTTCAGCAGTATTTGCAACTGCTATAGTTGTCACTGCATTGTATGAATTGTCTCCCCTTCTCATCACGTTCCAGGGACACAAGGAACCCAGTACAGAAAATCTTGAAGTCGACTACGACTACTTTCATGAACACGTGTGGCCATGTCTCGCTCACCGTGTACCCAAGTTTGAAAACCTCAAGGTATGTTCTTCTTGCAGGTGCAAAACAAAATTGTAGGTAAAAGTATACATTAATTACAAATCTATATTGAATATAAATAAATTGAGACCTGATGGTTTACTCTTAAGCTAAAATTGGTTTAACTGGTTCAAAATTTGTAGACTGATTCGAATTTCTATTACCAGTCATAGGAAAGAAACTTTGGCATCTCAACATGTGAAATTTTGATATTGAAATAAATACTTTTATCTATGATATCTGTGTCTAGGCTGTGTTGGGTTATTCGTCCTTAACACTCAACACAGGAAGATATAGATATAGATGTTATTGACATTTCTCAAGACAGTTGTGAAGCGTTAATGACTTATATGATCTTTTCACAACTGAATATATTTTACTTACAGTTAAGGAGCGGGTGGGCAGGTTTCTATGACTACAACAGAGTGGATCAGAACCTCATCATAGGCAACCACCCGTACCATCGTAACATGTTTATGGCCAACGGACTCAGCGGTCACGGAGTTCAACACGCGATGGGCGTTGGCCGCGCCATCATGGAACTCATTATCGACTCAAAATACGAGACAATCGACCTCAGCAGATTTGAGTTTGATAGATTTCTAAGTGACGAGCCTATCGTAGAGCAGTGTATCATCTAGTAGATTATGATGATTATCAAAGTGTGAAAGAGAGGTTATAAACAAAGGATGAGAGAGATTTGCAGTGAGCTCAAGTAATTGTGTAACTATGTATCACTAAAATTATGATGATTATTACAGAGAGAAGAGAGATTATATCCACAGGACAGAGAGTAATTTCAGTGAGCTCAACTTATTGTGTAACATGTATCATTAAGTAAATTATGATGATTATTACAGAGAGAAGAGAGTTTCTAAGCAAAGGACAGAGAGTAATTGCAGTGAAAGTTATTGTGTGACTTTGTATTATTATTCATATGATAATGATTATTACAGTGAGAAAGCTCATGAGCTAATCTTTTTTTTTTCACTAATGCATTTTGTAATAGATGGCAAAGAATATTACAGTTGATGCAGTAAATCAACTTTTTGTGTAACTGTGTATTATTATGATAATGATAATGATACTAACAATGAGAAAGCAGGAATTTAACTGTGCTCAACTTGTAATTGAACAAAGTGTTATTCTTTAAATGATAATGATGATATCCATAGACTGAGCTAGAAAAAGTTTTGGGAGGTGTGTAAAATCTAAATCAACCAAAATGTTATCCTCAGCACAATGTTTCAACTTGGTTATGTTACAATCATTTACTGATAACATACTTGTATAAAACGGGAATGTTCCCTTGCATTTCGATTCAACAAAAAATACCACGGTATGGACTCTCCTTTTAAGCCTGCTATGGGACTAGGCTGTGTTGGGTTTTTTTATCATTGGAGTCCATCTTTGCTTCAGTTAATATTGCCTAAGCAGCGCTTAACAAGAACTCACTCACTCACTGTCTGGCTTTCACCCATTAGGTACCAAACCACTCACTTGTTTCTTAATAATGTTATCAAAAGAGACTTTTTTAGTATTCTTTATATCCATTGGCCAGTCCTAGTTTGTTCCCGACTGTAACAACTTGTGACACATTTTTACTGGCTAATCAGAATAGTATGGCCTTTATTGTCCAGGTGTTTTCAGATAACCTTTAAATGTAACATTTATGTAATGCCTAGTCCGCTGTTCAGATGGGAGGGGGGGAGGGATGTGAAGTGTATGTGCAAGATGTGTGAATGAAGAACCTGCCCTTGAGTTAACCCATCTGTTGATGTAGAACTTTGTGTGTTACTGCAGTGTGATAAAGTTTGAGACTTCTGTGAGATATAATGATCTAGTTATGGTGATGTAATATTTGACAAACAGAAAATAAAACTACTAGAGGCCAAGTTGCCATGTTTACTTAAGCCTCTTTAACAAGTATTTGCGGATGGATAATGTTTTGTATTAGCAAGTGGGTGAGTATTACAATTGATTCTTTCAGCAAATGCTGGAGATGAATAATATATTTATCCATTCGTATTCAGAATCATGTGAGAAAAGTGCATCCCAGAGAATTAATAATGAATAATTTAGGTTCATAAACAGATACACTAAGTGCACATGGCTTATGGCTTATAATTATCCCCCGCCCAACGTAGTTGGCGGGGGATATTTAAATGGTCTCCGTCCGTCCGTTCGTCCGTCTGTCCCGATAATGTGTCCGGAGCACAACTCCAAAACGGTGAGACCTATCTCGACGAAACTTGGTATGTGCAACGGGCATCATGCGGAGATGTGTCTTTTGGAGTTTTCAACTTCTTTGCATTTTTTCCGTTCGTCTGTCCGTCCCGATAATGTTTCCGGAGCACAACTCCAAAACGGCGAGACCTAGCTCGACGAAACTTGGTATGTGCAACGGGCATCATGCGGAGATGTGCCTTTTGGGGTTTTCAACTTCTTTGCATTTTTATTTTTACCCGTTTCCATGGAAACGTAACATAGGATTTCTTAAAGATTGTTTGTAGAAAAACAACATGATCACTGTTCAATATTCCACAACTAGTATCCTTAACTACCCTTTCCCTTTGGCGGGGGATATAGCTGACTCTGTCTGCTTGTTTACAATAGTTGTTGCATTAATACCGAAGAAAGACAGAGTTTTGTGTGTGAATTTGTGTTATTAACCACAAAGCTTCTGCTCATTTTCTCAGGGTCTTTTCAAATTGATTAAATGCAAAAGAATCTTAAAAAGTCAAATTTATACAATGATCAAGTCATAAATGCTGTGTTAAGGTGTGATATTCAAGTCAATACGATTGGTGCTAGTATATAGGAAAGTTCTTGTAATGCCAGTGCGATGTAACCAGTGTTCATCATACAAGAAGAATACTCTTTATGTATGCCTTCATTCTTCTTTATCACAAAAGTGTGCATCATCAAAGCTCCTACAATACCCTGATATCTATACAGGCAAATATCTTGAATATCTGACAGCTTGTTATGAAGTGTTCAGAATAGAGATAAATATTTCAGCCAATGAAATGTTGTCATGCAAGTTAAGCAAGATATCTTGAACCAAAGGTTCCTATCATCCGGGTACTGCCAATATTGCTCAGGTTAGTAATTTCACTGGCTTCTTATGTTTAGTCATACTAGGCTTTTTGCTTGATAGATATCAGGGTTTTATATTTGGGTATCCTCTTTCTTAAGTAGGATGCTATGCCAAGGCCCTTTTATTTACTTAAACCGTTCTTAAATAATTTGGTGAACAGAATCCCAAATAAGTGTCAAATATTATTTGATAATTATACAGTTTGAATAAGATATCAAGATTCAAGGGTGATGTTTTATTCATCGTCCAAAATTTACAATTAAAAAATCAGGCCCCTCGGTCACATAGAGCAATATGATGTTAACAGTAGGCTTATTACAAGGACATAGCATTAATAGGCCATGATAGTATCAGCAGAGTTTACATTGACAACTAATAGCTTTGTGACAGTTTCTTTATGGTGAGATCTACAATGGGTATTTGATCTAAAACAAGAGATATCTTAAGTTGGAGCATGGATTTGTATAGGCCTAGACACATCTTTGCTGGGAGCTAGTTTTTTTATGATGAATATAATTAAATCACTATTTCTTATGTTCCATTAGTTAGATATTTTGATTTTTTATCATATCACAGTAATCAGAAAAATGTGGTAATTTTTCTAATGTCAACAGTAGTTATTATTTTTGTTTGAGATGTGTGAACAAAATAAAGTTCTTGTTGATAACATTAATCATCTTGTTCTTTGTACTCTATTTAAATATCATTTGATAGCAGCTTGAATATATAATAACTATGAAGATTTATGACTGATTTCATTTAATCGTAATTCCAAATCCAATCGCCCATTTGGTAGTCTTTCTTCAAAGTGTACATGTAACTTGTTTACAATAAAAAGAGTGGAGATGCCGGGGATCGAACCCGGGGCCTTTCACATGCGAAGCGAACGCTCTACCACTGAGCTACATCCCCATTGGTCGATGTTGCTCAGATTATGATAGAGTATCCCATTGCCGGAGATGGTGATTTCTAAAGCTGAGATACATTCTTCTTTTGTCGTTTTAGGATGTCACTCTTTGTGTTTTCGTTAATTTAAAAAAATGATCTCAATTCCGGGGTTTAAACTTCATAAGCGTTGCCAGGATACAAGTTATTACCTCGAGTCGACTCAAGCTTTTTCGTTTCAACCTGAATAACTTCAAGCTAATATTTTTTTTAACAACGATTTTTTTCAAATATTTACCTTACTACATCGTATATAACTTAAAGTGTACTTTTGAAAGTCGTTTTGAATACGCAATACGATTGTTTATATCCATCAACTAAACTAAAGTATCTAAATGCTATGACTAAGGGAGGTAATTGCCGTTGGACTTACGTTGTAATAGAATAGAATTTTAGTGTACGCTTTTCATACGCCGAATGACTTCCGATTGCACTATAATTAGACTTGGAGGGTCGTTTTGGGTCGACCATAGGGGATTCTCAATATTTATGCATGCATACGACCTATGACCTCCTCAAATCCAAACCGAGGCTAAGGCCGCTTCCTACTTCCTGGATAGCTGCTATTTGATAGTACGATTCGCTGTGTAATTTGAATTTCCTTCGGCTATGTACACGAGTGTATAAGCATGAATTAAAAGAAAATCAGTCAATTTCAGACATGAAAACATGTCGAGTGATAATAAAACGGCAAAAGGAAGGGGAATTCATCCAGGGATAGACTCAAAACTTTGGTTTTGATAGTTGTATTCGTGGTAAATTCGAAGATATATTACGTGAGTTTTGCATTCGCATTTGGTCCGTATAGGCACGAGTGCATTTATAATAATCACAGTGCCTATTTCTCTTAATTGTTATGCATAAATAAATCTTCATAAATTTATTTTTACCCGAAATTTCAGGACTTTTAACTCAAGGATCACAAAACTGTTAAACCAAAACAATGAAGAATCAAGTATCGGGACCGGCATGTTTACAAAAATGGTACAGTACTGCAGTATCAATATAATGAAGAAACGAAAACGTATATACCGAACTTCTCAAAGACACCAACTGATCGGAAGAAAAGTGATATATTTATATACATAGGTGTATTTTTAAGAATATTTTCCTTGCAAAATTTTTCAGAAATTATTAATCTATAATTCACAAAACGAATTTAATATAGGCTAGATCATTAATTCAATTATAATCATATTGAATAGAAAAATATAATCATGAGTATATATTTTAAAAAAAATTAAAATTCTATTATATTTATTGGTGTATTTAAGGTGGTGACTGGGTATTTATGAAACCAATAATGTGAAGGGAGGGATTAATTTTAGTACTAGAAATCCCACATTTATTACTGGCAATTCATGTAGACATAAGGTGGATGCTACAAATAACTTGAAATTAGCTGAGATATTGTATATTGTGCCTTGAAGATAAACACATGTATATAAAGTGTCTTATATCAAAAGTACTGAAGTCATGAATTCAATAAATCCTAATTCATTATGATTGACTGTCAGTTTTCAAAACTTACTTTCAGCTTTTTCACATATGTATCAAGACTTCCAGATTGTCCTGCCTTTTTAGTCATAATGATAAATTTCTGTCATTTTAAAATAGAGTTTAGATAATTATAATGTAAATATTATTCCTAAAATCAATGGCTTAATTTCTTTAATCTATTCATTTCCTATACCTTTTAAAGAAGTCCCTCATTTTCCTACTAATTTTGATACATTTAGCTAATCAGCATTTTATAAAAACAAAAATAGGCCTACAAGTAATAGGAGTTTCTTAATCATTTTGAACAATTAATTGTTTGTACATACATTCAATGAATACCCTCATTTGACCCTGTAATAAGTATTTGAATCTCTTAAATTCAGAATAATATCACAGTGAATATTTTATTGAATGATTAACAGTAATGTTTAACTAATTATGTATTTTATTTTGCTGTATATATCTTAATTATGTGTTTATCATGAAGAGGAAAGCTAATCTTTTTTATTAGAAATATTTGGCTACTGCTTTTATGTAGCTTGTTTTATAAATAATCATATTAGGCCCAAAAAGTAGAGAAATTTGGGAGTTATTAAAGCTAGAAAATTTTATTTATTTTTCAGCTAAATTAAAAGTTATTTGCGACTCATCAGAAACTAACAAACTTATGCATTTTAATTATATTCAAAGGAATAGTAACATTTCACATTTGGTCTTGTTTGTATCTCTATTTTAGCCCCCTGAATTGAAATTCTGGTTTGTTTACATTGAGGCCTGTACTGAATGACCCAATAGTAACGTAAGTGGGCACGTTGAAACGGCTGAAGGTTTTACGTAGAGATCGCTAAATCTGTATCATTTTCCAGCTGTAAACGAGTGTGTGTAATGAAAATACTTCTTGATTTTTTTCGGAAATGTGAAAATTATTGTGACTATTTCATATCCATATTTTGCTAAACATTGAAATATTTCAACGGACAGTGCAAAATGACGGTAAACCTAGCATGGGGATACAACGAATATCGGTCGAAAGAATTCTATCTGCAAGTAAAATGATATTCTAATCTCTGCTACACCAAGAAATGTAGAAGCTTATCCGAGTGTGGTCTTTCTGCAGTTGAATTTAGCGAAATGTTTTACAAACAAAGCATAATTTCGAAAGGATACTGACTTGACAATGCTGTAGGAACGTAACTTCCGGGTTTCGAAGCGGCCTTAGCCTCGTTTTCGAGTACGTACACTTGGTTTCTGATACCTCATAAATATTCATGAGGTAATATTAAGAATCCCCTATAGTAAATAAAGGAGAAAATTAAGTGGGTTTGTAAAATATAAGACATTTTTATTATATTTAAAGAGAGCTTAGTTTGAAAGGTAACCGAATCCGTAGCATGAAAGGGAACGATATCTTCAGCTATTTAATTAATATTTCTACAGCATCGATGCTCCTTTCATCAATAAAAAAAAGTTTGGAAATCGAAAATATTTCTGAAAGAGTGTCAAATCAAGTGGTGCCTTTGGAGTTGACTTAAATATATCGGATTGACATTGAACATTCTTTCACGATGCTTATCATCACTTATAAATGTTAAAGAGCCACTCCGTGAGTTGTTGGAGTCACATATGCCAAACTTAACCAATGCTGTCATTTGATCGCGAAGTATCGACTGTTACCAAAAAAAACACATTTTAAAGCTTATTGTTTTTTTTACAGTGACAATATTAATTAAGGTAGAACGTCGCAATTATGATCGAAAACCGGACAGTGGCGCGCGTCAAATAGTCAAACGTAATTTTGGAGACTTAGCCAGGAGGGCAGTTAGGAGTTGATATCTTTTGTTAGGTTATATAACTAGTATCCATGTTTATTGGACGTAATATCCACACCCCTGTGCATTTATAAGGCTGTTTTTAGATTTTCATGGAAAACCAGTATTTGTCATATATATGTCTTTTGGACATGAAAAGTTAAGATGCTTTAATTTGATATCAGCAAGTACGACATTTAGGGCTGTATCAAAAGTAAATAATATGTAATGAAAATCACGGAATGGCTCTTTAAAGTGTTGTAAGATGAATACAAAAACTTAAATATATCGGATTGACATGAAAATTCCTACATATACAACTCAAAAAGGTAAGTTTTACGTCTTCGAATAAATGAAAAACAGTAGAATGTTGAAATATAATTTAGACATCCATTTCTCTGAAGATATTGATTGCATGTTTGGTTACGAATCATTTAATGATAGAAACCCTTATTTCTGATTCACATCTCCCGCATTTTAATATATAATAATTCATTCAGAGACTTATGAGTTACAGACCCAATTACTCTTATTCTAATTTTCTTTAGTTAGCACACATATGGTACCCGCGTAACTAAAGTTCAACATGCAATTAAAACATTTTTTTTTTTTATATCTCTTCGACTCTCATATTGCGGGTTTGGGTCTTGATCCCTCAACGTCTGTTTCCTTGTCTTGGCAGTGTCCAGTAGATTGAGATGATGCGTATAATTACCTACTGGATAAAGAAAAATTAAGAACTTAATTTTAAAACATTGCATTTACACTAACATATATCTTCAAAAACAATGAAATGAGTGAATATGTCGCTTTAAGGATAAAATAAGAACATAAGTGATAATTACATAACATAATTCTTCAAAAACATGAAATATGTTGAATAAAATTATTATTAATGTTCTGTCAATAAAAGCAAGACTTAAATGATAATCCTTAATGTATGAAACAACCCTTTTTCTAAGGTCATTTATTTTAGCGGACGATCCCACATCAACGTACACACATGCTAAACCATGACCTATCCTCAATCGACTATCGCACCTGTAGTGTGTACCTGTTAGGCGTTCCAGATAAGGTTAGATCACGGCTCTTTCTTCTTCGATGTAATCACTGGTAATTAAACAAGTAGTTGTTAGACTTTGGGGAAACCACTGAGGATAAACGTTGAGGAAACCGACGCAAGCCCGACATCAAAAACAATTTCACTATACAACCCTTACTACTAAGCGAATAGGGGAATAACCCTTTTCATTCGATCTAAAACAGATTACCGGATTTAAAACAATTTAGCTTGTTGATATTTGTTAATCTAAGTTTGTAATGGGACTTAAAATCTTTTGATGGTCAAATGACCGGTGCGTTTTTCAAAAGAATATTTATGAATCGCCACCGTTCTTGATCTCCGTCCGTTTATCATCGAGGGGGAGGTTGCTGGCGAAGTGACCCGTTGCAATTGGTTCAATACGTTAAAACACTTTTAGATAATATGTATATTCGAAATGGTACTCTTAAGATAAGATAAAAGAAAGATTATAACTCGCCCGTGTAAGATACTGCAGTGTAATATTTATACAGGATACTGCAGTGTAGGCTAATATTTATACGGCGATATTAAACTAGTGTAATGCAATCTGCAGAAAAGGGTCAGATGCCTCATGAAACTTATAATATTCTATTTTTTCATACAAACATTGAAATAAAGAGCACAAAAACTTCCCCCCCCCCCCTACAATTAGTGGGGGGGGCCGTTTTTTTTAAGATTATATCTTTAGATGTTCCCCCATTTCTAATTAAACTTTGCATACATGTGGCAATACTTTATGGTTTAAGTAACTCGAAGGTCCATTCTTGACTTGTAAAGAGAGTCAAATTTCCAATTTGGGAAAATGTAAGAAAACGATAAAATGTATTTAATCAACATTTCCTTTGAGGAGAACCAACAGTTTGCATATCATAATAAATGATAAAATGGACGAATTATCAAATCCTCCCCCCCCCCCCCCCCCCCCAAATTTAAGTATTAATAACTGTGAACTAAAAAGTAGCTAGTGCGTGCCTGAAATGAAAAGTATAGTATAAATTAAGTTTATTGTCGCCTAATTGCTTAGCCAGTATTGAAATAGATTTTTTTACATAAAGATTGGACCAGACACCCTCTCCTAACTTTCGGTATTCGGATGAACACTTTCTCATATGCTAAGCAAAATTTTCTTTGATAAGCTAATTTTTACATATTATAAATATTGTAAAAGGAACATTAAAAGCCTAAAGTATCATACTTAATATTTATAAACAAAAGGATCGCAGTTGTCAAAGTTGGGACATTTGATTATTGCAAATTGTTTTTGTCAATCTTTTGACATGCTCGTAAATCAGAACAAGCTTGTTTGCAATGTTAAATGTCATTACTCACACCTATGTGCCTTCTACGTGTTCACGTTGTAAATTGGTTGTTTACAAGTGTTTGCACGTTCCAAGTGCAAAGCTATTAGCTTTGTCAAATTTCGTTTTTTGCCATTTTAGTTCTGTTGTTAATGAAAGCAGAAAAAATATATCATGCAAAATAAAAATAAACCACTTAAAAGATAAAAGAACATGGTGAGTATGATGAAATGGCGATCACATTCTTGCGAATGATGCAATTTGTGTTCGCATGTGTTAACCTTTTGACGGCATAAATAACCTGTTAAGACGTAAACCTATGGTTCAAGGTCGATTCTTGAAAACATTAAAAACTAAATCGCATGCTTATGTAAAACACCCACTATATATTGTATTGAATGAGGTCATTTTATAGACTATAGCCGTCAAGTAAATAACTTAAGGCCTCTGTTTTCTTATACATATCAATACAGTTATATGCTAGAGTAGTGTCTTTTTCCCGCAATTTAGCCTCCGAGTGTTTTGTTTCCAAAATTACGTTTGAGTCATTGGCGCGCGCCCGTTTCTCTCTCACTACTGAACTAATAAACACTAAGATACTGATTTTCAGACTCAACCACTGTTTCTCGATAGAATAACATCATTTGTGAATTTTGACATATTTGACTCCAACAACATTTTATACATCAAATATCACTCAGTAAAGGCATGTTAAACATAATTGTTGCGTATAACTTATATATGCTTTACTGAAAAGCATCTCCAGTTAATGGGAGGGACGACAGGACTTTTTGGGGGGGGGGGGGAGGGTTGTTGGAATCCAAGAGTAGTCCCACTTGTAAGTTGTACGTGTATGTTGCACAGCTCATTTAAGTAACATGGATGCTTTGTCGGTTTGATTGTTGATTTTTTGTTTTAGTTGAATTGTTTGGGTTTTTTTATTTCAAACGCGTTTGATTACCTTCAATATGTTTCCTCTCCTTGTAGGCGGAGAGATTTACGTAATGGTGTTATTTCTGAAATGAATCGTAATTACTTAAGCACTGAAACAGCCTACTCTTACAATAAAGGTGTGATACTTTTTGTTAAGAGAACACGCGCCATGTCACTGCGTACTTGGCTATTACGAAGAATATCACTCGACTAGCAATCAAAACATTTGTCAAATAATTATTCTATGAAATTTGCATCAATTGAAGCTGTAAAAATGTGCGATTTTAAAATCAAGTATACATGGTGTCGATTCTTATAATTTTCTCAAGCTTTGAATTGTATAAAATTCGAACTTGGCAATTAAATTCCAAATATACACAGGAAAAACATAGGGAAATATATTAATTTTGGAATAATAAATAAGTTATAAACATGTACTTTTTCATTTACACACTGATATGATATCAATTTTAAGATTGAAATATCCTAACTCATTTTGTCCAGTATTGTTGAAAGAACTGGTATTGTTAATAGTCGAACTCTGAACTCAACTCTTATCTTTGGAGCTTATCTAAAATATGATATTCCAAAAGGAAACAAACTGTTTTTTATTACTTCATTATGGTGAAAGCTGCGTAATTATTTTAACTCCTCATATCCTGATTCTTAAAGAATTTCGGAACGTCGTATCAATGGACAAATGATATATTTCAGGAAACTTTATTTTGTCGATACGTTCTTAAATTTTAGATACACTGGTTTTACTTCCAATCAATTCACTTCATTTCTACATCACCTTAAAATGCCAAAACTACTTTTATAGTTGCTTTAAGATCGACCAAAGCGGCTGCCGTATCCGCTGTTTTGGTTATAAGCAAAATCTTAATATTTCCGATATCGTAGTTCATGCGGATTTAAACTTATGTTGCATTAAATACTTCCGGTCTTTAAAAATCAACTTGACTACCTGAATACGAATATGTTGTGAAATAACTTACGAGGTAGATTATTTGATCTTGAATAATATCGAGAGATATGCAGCGTCTGTGCATTCGTTGTGTTTACGAAATATTGGTGTGCACAACTGCGTTTAAATACCGGATAATTTCCATCTACAGTTCAGTGTCAGTGTATGTTACATGGTATATCATATCAAAAAATCAAATGTTCCTCGAACGAGTAACAAGCTGTGCACTGAACGTAACGTAACATAAATTGAACATTGCCTCATGAAGTTAGATACTGTCCGAAAATAAACTATTTATAATTGAAAGGAGTTTAATTAAAGTTTTCATTAAACTTAAAAGCCCCACTTCTATATCTATATTGTTAATGGACATATAATAAAATCGACATGCTGAATTAATGGCAGTTTTATAGATGCACAAACGTGTCTGCTACTAACATTTCTTTTCATCGTGTAAGTGTCGAAAACCTTCAAAGACCTCAATTAAAACCTTTTAACTGGACGCAGCTTCGGGTTGATAAGGTTTAATCCCTCTATGTTTACAGTGGTGGATGTCGTGACCAGTAACAAGGGTGCAAGTACAAGGGTAAATGAACTCTCACTGGTTGCGACATGAAGGATTGTTTACAAATCTCATTAAAATCAAACCATTGATTTGTTCCTTCGTCTTGTATTGGGTTGCTACTTGTATCTCATCCATGATCTGACGGAATCCAGTAATGGTCCGTGGCCACAGGATGATATAATATTACCTATCACTATCTCGCTTTCAAATATCTGAAAGAAGTTCAAACAGCGCGATTACGAGTAACGCTACGAAGAGTGTACCGTTACGGAAATTACCGAAGTTTTCCGTATGTTTGTAATTTTGCGGCACGATAGGTTTCTGTATGAGCAGAGTCGGCGAGTTACCATGGCGAACCTGACTCACCAAAATGTACAGTCGCACAAATATTTGAATGCTTTTCGGATATTAATTAATAAAGTGGGACATTTGCGGGATAACCATCTTTATTAATAAGCCGAAGTGTCCGAGATGAGCTTATATCTTACTGGTCAGATAATGATCGGCCAAACCAACTGTCTGGCTGTCAACCTCGGAGTCATTTCCTCTTCAAAGTTTATGTGGACACGGATCTCTACAGGATACCCAAGATAAGACCAGAGAACGAAGCAATGATTTGATTTTAATCTGATTTGATAGTTAACGATATTCCATGGTCTTCTTAAATAACAGTGTGATTTGCACTGCAGTTTCTTCTGCTGGCGAGTTCTAAGAGAGAATGGAATACAAAGCGATGCTTAGTTTTAATACATATTGCATATATCCGTTACCGTCACCAGCGGATGGTGAACCCAAAATTGTGGCTTTTGTTATGATAAGGCGGAAAATATTAGGTTGGAATTAAGCTCATTTACATATGAAAAACCAATATAATGCTATATAGTATATAGTATATATATGTTCCTTTGACGGGTAAGTTCCAATATATTTGTGACTAGAAAGATTGTAGTTCACTCGTTGCTACCGCAATTGTGATATTTCAAGGGCAAGATGATGTTTTTAAAGATTTATATACTTCTAAAATACAAACAAACAACCATCTTAAAGTCTCCGTTGAAATCGGCATCAAAAAAGATAAGCGCTCTTATGAAGAACAAGCTTCGATATATGTTTGTTCTTAAATCGGGTTTCAATCAAACCACGTTTCCTTTCTAAGAATTTCAGAACGAAAGCAACGTTTGACGAGCGAAAGCGAGGGAAAGCTGGGAATGTTGAACATTGTTATTAATCAGAGTAAAGTTGCAAAGAATAGGTTTTAAGAACACACTCTAAAGGCTGGTGAAATATTTCAAAGGAATTCGTGGACCATTGAGAGATCGCAAACATCGTGTGATCACGGGTTAACACGGTATTGAAGGGTGCCACCATGTCCTGGCTCTTGTTTTTGTTCTTGTTTCTGTTGTTGTAATACCGAAGGTGAACTTCCCTGAGGATAAAAGTGACACAGAGTATGCTTCATGATTTTAAATTTGCCTTTAGTAAAAGCCAAAATACCTCATGACCCGAGTTATGTCAAAATCGTCCCTTTAAATTGCATTTTTATGTCTAAAATGTCTTGTTTTCACTGAACATCGTAAAACAGCCTTATTGATGTTATGAATTCGAAATTATTTGTCCAATTAACGTGTATAATAGTTAAATGACCTACTTAACACTATCAACCGTTGTATCTAGTGCAAATATTTTTCCGAAATTACGTTTGAGTCGTTGGCGCGCTCCACCGTCCGGTTTTCGATCACAAATCAAGACATTAACCCATTAGGATTCTGATTTTCTGAAACAATCACTACTTCTCGATAGAATAACACCCTTTATGAAGTTTGACATATTTGACCCCAACAACATACTGTGTGTCTCTTTAAGATATACCAATAAAAACAGTCAATAGAAATAAGAGAGAATTGAGTATACAGAGGTGGATGAACTCATGCACGGGCTTTTTATTCGATACACTGCTGAACCTTCGTAAGAAGTTCCACTTCAGTCCGTCCTTCAACACCTCGCCAGCGTGAGGACCGATTTTTACCGTTTTGTCTCTCTATTTCTCGGTCCTCACGCTGGCGAGATGTTGAAGGGATCTCTTGCCGGACTGAAACGGAACCTGGTTGAGACGAGGATAAAAAAACTTTTAGAATTAACCTGTAGTGGCAATGGCAAATAATATTTAAGAAAATTCTGAAACATAATTAAAATACTGTGAATTTTGTAAAAAGACTAGAAAACAGTTAACTATAAACTCGATTTTTCATAAGGAACCAAGAACATGTTGTATAGTGCTATGACGTTAGTGAGAGTTTCCAAATGCACCATGGGTGCTATTGCATAGTTTTATCATTTTGTTGTATATGTTTTTGCTTTCGGAGATATTTATCATAAGGATGAAGGGTCTATTTGACTCGCAGAAAGATCAATCAATTACATTTTTTTAAAATAAAACGAATCATATTATCAAATTATTTAATGTAATATACATTGAAAATGATTAAAAGACTTGATATTTCAGTTGTCGTCGTCTAAACGACTCCTTAGCATGTAAACCGGCGCCAGGTTATTTTGTTTGCAGTTTGTATTCAAACTATGCCAATGTGAACTGGTATATATTTAATCGCGTTTGTAAAATATTTATTTACGTAAGTTAAAATTGGAAAATATATAATTATTTCCAGATTTGTTGTCAACGTCTGGTTTTGATTGGCTGGTTCTAATTTGCTCGCGTGATGCGCACTGCGCATGTCCCATATATATGAATGCAGACCACGCGCGAAGGTAGACGTGTTTACCAGAGCCAAACTACTACTCGTAACCGCAACAAGAAATAGTTCCATTATAACGCCATCACACGAAACAACAGAGATTAGGCGGGTCATTTGGGTAAGCAATATAAACCCAAACATCCGTATGAGAAGAAATCGGTTTACGTTTCACCATCAAAAGAACCGCTGATTGGATTCTAAGGTGAAACAATACAGGTAAGTTCTTTCAATATATCTTTCCTGGACATTTTCTAATGTTTAAGAATGATTCCTTAAAAAGTAAAGCGCTGAACAGAAACAAATGCAATACACCTTACTGCAATTTGAAGCTGTAAGATGAAGCTTTA
Source organism: Phorcus lineatus (assembly GCA_921293015.1). Lineage (NCBI taxonomy): Eukaryota > Metazoa > Mollusca > Gastropoda > Trochida > Trochidae > Phorcus > Phorcus lineatus. Next base: position 38,818,204 of record OV121097.1, read on the forward strand.
TAGGCAAGTTGTTGTAAAACATTTTTTTAAATGTGTGATATTTGTCAAGTTTTTGCATAGAAAGACTCCATTGTATTGAGAAAACAGGTAGAGAAGAAGTGCCTGTTTACGAATATCTTCCAAAACTTATTTTCATTAAAAAATGTTTTTAAATGGGATATATAATTATGCACGTCTCACACATGAACGTTTGTATGCCTTTAAGACCTTATGTGAGCGTTTTATTTGTTAAGTAGTAGAAAAATAACGGTGCATGGATAGATGTCAATTCAAATATATTTTCATAGTAGTATAATGATGAAACTACTGTCATCTTGTTTTCTAAGTCCAATTGAAAATATTCAAACTACCATCCTTGAAAATATTATCAAATTATTTCATCAAAATTTTTATCTAAAGAAAGAGCATGGCTTTCATCTATGACTGAATAACTTCTAGAATAATAAGAACGAACTTCATGCACATACGACGAACCATTTTTATATAATTTTTATCCAAATACATTAATACGGACAACAAAACCCGAACTTTCCAAATATAGATTTACAGAACTGAAGATGAAATTTCTAAAGAACATAACTGGTAATTCTTCACACAGACGCATTACTAAACATGCGCAAATAATAGCTTCCCTATGTTATGTTAGAAAACAATCAAGTCTTTATTCCAATTCAGTTTTGATTTAATTTCCTTTTACCATTACGAAGCATTTGCAAACCCCTCAGTTAGCATGGGGAACCAACTAATGTAAGTATAGACAGCTAGGGTCTGGAGTCTGACATTTAGAAACAATACATTGGATACATTTACCGGCGGAAACCGTGCTTGACATACTGTAAGAGGAAAAACACACGGCCATCCCTCTACAATTCATATTTCCCTTAGAGCTGAACGTAAACACCTGGAAGACAAGAGAGGAATAAAAACACCTCGAACCGCATTATCCGAGGTATTCCGAATGCATACTTTAGATTATTGTGTATTCAGCATTGACATGGAATTTTAAAAATAAACGTTATATTCTAGATATTTGAAGTAAACAGAATTCCTTTTTTATTACCAAGTTCTGCCCCACATGTAAAATACAATCATAGTCTACTTTTCCAATGGTTTACGTTTTATATTGATTTAAATTTTATGTTACTCTAATTATTACCTAGGTTTGTGTACTTCAACCAAACCGATATTTCCAATAGTGGTTTTTTTCATAATCTGCAAATCGCTCCCTGGTACTGATAGAAACTTAAAGCAGATAAACCAAAAAGTATTAGAATTTGTTTCAAATCACGGTTCTCTTTTTCTAAATGAGTGGTTATGAAGAAACGAATGCAAAATATTAGACATGTCTTTGACAGAGAATGAAGCTTTTGCTTCATATTCATCAAGCACTATTCATATTCATATTTCATATATTCATATATTCATCGAGACACAATGAAGAATGTGGAATTCATTTCAAAATTTACACTGATACAATCCATTGACGAATCAGGGACTGATTTAGGAACTTCGAGGGCGATGGAGGGTGTGGATGTGTTTTAAATATATTTAATCCCCCCCCCCCCCCCCCCCCCCCCCCAAAAAAAAGAAAAAAGAACCGCATTGGTAAATAGCAAATTCTTACATTAAAAACCGCTCCGGGATACAACATGGAAAAACATGGCATGATGAATATACAGTAGGAAATATGGTTTCAAATAAATTTTGCATTGTGGAGTTCAATAATGAACGACATCTGCATCAGGAAATACTTTGACCATGTCAATATGCCAACATGCAATCTGACATAAACTAGTAGAAAAACAACAATCAACAGTATCAGTTAAATGGTATGACTACTATTCAACAGTCCATGGATGTGTCCCTTCTCATGCTACTTACGTACAACTAGTCTTTGATGCGTATGCAAACCGGCGTAACAGATGGTTCCTCCCATGTCCACAGGCAAACATTTCTTTGAAACTTTACTGTTATATGAACCATGTTTCGAAAAGGTATTGACATTTAAATGATGGTTGGGGAATCAGGATATCAGTATGGTTATACAGCACGTTCTGAGATTTCAACATAGAATCTTATACCGTTGACCAACGTGCCAAAGTGATAATGGAGATGGAATAAGGATATGTTGCCATCTTGAGAATGAGGAAGTTACTTTCGTTTCTCATCACCTCATTAATAGTGTCCGTCAAAGAAATCGTATGCTATTCACCGAGCCGAATCACAATCCCTGGTATGACCATACTATCTTTCAATTTACCGATCGTTTCCGGTTATTGATTGGAAATGTGTTTCTGATACATTTCTTCATCGTAACATTTAAGTAATCACACATTCATATTTGGCAACGTTTTCGGGTTACAATTCCTGTAGAGAAAGAGCAAGGCATTGCATCATGAGTTGAATTTAAAGCCATGGTCTTCCATACTCATACACCATGAGCAATAATGCATTGCAAGACAACCTATTTTACAGTAACAGCAAATAAATCATTTAAAATACAATCATATCAAGACATATGTGAAAAGTAATTTTAGAGGCGACCATTTTACAATATCGGAAATGTATAATTAAATAGGAACTGAAAATATCTAGAAGTACTGAAACTATGTGAATGTTAATAGTTCACCAAGTCTAGGTTCTCGCTGAAATAATTCAGTTCGTCGTCTCTCAAAATACTGTTTTCATTCAGAAATGGTTACTGCAATTGTTTTTTGGAAAATAAAATGTTGTGATTTGATATATTTATGTGCAATTCATAATCATTCAGAAAATGCATCGGCGTTATGATACGTGGTATTTCAAAAAGGTCATTGAAAAATTTTTATGACCGAAAACAACTAGTTTTTGTGACAAGACGCGTAGCCAAATAACATTCATTCAAGAGATTGGTTATATTTGTATTGATATATAATTAATGTACAGCTACTTTCTTGGCAATGCTCAATCGCAAGTCAAATCTGTGCAACATGCGATTGGTTTACGTGCAATGCCGCTTCATATGAATATCAAGATCGTTTTCTTTGTTTATACTGCGTATGGGTTTGATGTAGTGCTACAATATAATTTACATCATTTTAAGATTCAGATACAAATTGGTGCCATGACAGAAAACAAGTTTATTCTCCGAGAAAGCACTAGCCAAAAACGCCTGTAGGTCAAACCTTAGTTAAAGCACCGCTCCATTTCCAATATGCAAAGGGTTGTCGGCCGTGCTTAATTGTAATCAAACCTGCAATGCAATGTTGTAATCCAGCTTTACACAAAATAAAGGCCGGTTTATTTGTTATAGATGCAGTCAGGTTAAGTGAAGTTTTAAATTGTTATACAGTACCCTCACACCTATAATTGGAGTCAACATTCACTACTCTGCTTAGATTTAAAGGGAGTGTCGGTGTTTCTCGTGATATGTTACTTGAATTTGATACGTTCAAATACAAAGGGGCTGCCATGAATCTAACTGCCAAATATGTGACGATTAATGGTTTTTATTGGAATGCGAACAGCGGTCTTATACGTGTATATAGTTTAAAACCCCACGTCTATTTTACATAAATACGTTTTATATGAAGCCCACGATGTCTTTCTTCTGAGGTTTACCATCAAAAGGACAAGTTTATACCTTTATATATATTGGGAATGTTGTGAAACAACCAAAGTTTGAGGTGATTAAGAGATTTGAGTTAATAATTTCTTTACCAAATACCTGATTTGGTTTGGTACATTTCATAGAGATGTCTTATTAAACCAAATCATTATCTCTGCTAAAAAATGCATCCATATGTGTAATATTTAAAGTTTATTTCCAAAAATCAGTAACTATACAAAGATACTAAGACAAATATTCTCGGTAGAAGAATTCATTTCAAAGAAATGATTCTGAAAACTTCATCAAGAAATGGTCTTCACTCATTTCACCTCTAGCAGCTAATTGATGCTTGATACTTGCTTGATATACATGTATACCTTTGAAATTGTTTTTATACTCATGTATACTGTTGACTGTATTTTGATGTAACCAAGGGAACAAAAAAAAAAGGATGATAAAAAAAACTTTAAAAAACTTTATACCTTTAAATCCTCATAATACTGAACCTACTTGCTTAAGAACGATACTTCTCAGCAACAGTCAGTACTTCTCAGGTAAATAACACTTTTGAAAACTTTTGTGACCCCAACAACACTCGTACTGTCCCTTTAATGTTGTTGTTGGCGTTCTCATTTTTATTGTGATCTCATTTTTATGAAAATGTATTTCAATGTTTTTCAACATTTATTTGTCATTGAACCTGAAAAACAAACGTTTCATTATAACAGGTCATTATCTTCTTGCTAACCTTTTTGCTTTCATTGAAATCTAATTGTCACATATCAAACAAGCATAGGAATTCAAAGAATGCAGTTGATGAGGAACTCATTCTAATACTTTGAACAATGTCACAATGACACGTGTCTACTGCAGTTGGTTGAGTAACTCCAGCCGTCACTACTGTAGTAGGTTAGGTGTAAAATCCACTCGGGGCCTCCAATACGGAATAAATATCAGCCAGTGTACACTACACGTGGCTTTGTTTACCAACATGGCCCTACAAATACAGACATGTTGTAAGAAATCAAGAGACAAAGAAACCCTCACGTGACATTCCTTGACCTTCGACCTCTAATGCATAACCAATGATTAGAAAAGGAAACAGCGACTCTAAACATGTAGACCGGTGTTTTTCTGTTTTTATTCGAAAATTAGACATTCACGTCTTTCAAAATGCTTATTGTCCACTGCTTAACAATGGCGTTGTTTCCTGAAGAATTGTAGAAAAACATCAGCTTTGAAATACTCAGTACCTGCTTTATATGTCTTTGTACTTGCAGCGAAAACACATTCAAAGTTATAAGTGGAAAATAAATTTTCACTTACCATTCTTTTTATTCTTGCTGATCGAGGTAATCAAGAAATGCCAATTGTCTGACTCCTTAACTGAACTGTCTTAGTGTGCTTTGAGTTTGTAATTATTAAAAGGTAATGAATAATGTGTTCAATATAATCTTCAAAGATCACAATTTTTCTCAGCTTTCCGTTAAAAAAAACCACAACTTTTTAAAAGCCCAGTTCATGTTTTCCTCGTATATGCAGATATAATAATTCAAAGGAACCACGTCCATGATGTATATTTTTTCTTTTGCTATTCGTTCTCGTTGCGGAGCGGTTAAAATGTCAACGCTCTACTCACGGCCAATGTACTGGGGTTGAGAAGTCTTGTATTTACTGTATCCTTTATACCAGTGCATACAACCACTTGTCAAAACAAAATAGTTTCTTAAAATATGCAGTGTATATGTAAGAAATAGGTGGTACTTTAAATTCATCCATGTAATACTGTGAACGCTAAGATAAAGGTTTGGTATTAAACAAGCGGAAGCCAGTTTAAAACTATGGTATTAGAAATCAGCTCTTGGTCTTTTATTAATTAAATAACAGTGTGTTGAAACTAAGGTGTTCGTGAGTTAAAAAAGGAAGAAGTGACTTATAACATCACAACTTCAAACAAATTTTACGTCAATCGCGAGGTGATAATACATATGAATATGCTACAGCAGTGCCTAAGACGAAAAATATTATAACAGCTGTTGCAATAGTTTTTTTCAGGGGCATATATCTAAGTTTATCTTGACATCAAAGAGATATTACAAGACGGTCATTGAAATATACCTTTTGAACAAATCCTTATTGTCTCTAGCGGGATTCGAACGTATTCTATCTGGGGCTTTCCTCTCAACAACGGTCTGAAAGCACCCTCATAGCTCGCAAGTGTATTAGTATTTTTGTGGGGAAAAAATTCAAGGGGACATTCCTGTTTATTCATATATATCTTTAGTGAATCATTATAACGTACGACTGTTGAAACACGTCATAAGTGTAACATTTTAGTTGAGTTAGATTTGACGTCTTTATAAATAAGATCGCACACGTGAAGTTAAGCCACTAAGGCATTACATGTTATTGTTGATTAGTCTTATCAAAAATCATTTATAAATATGAGGATATACTATCCATTCATATATATTATTGTTATAATGATTTAGTACAAATAAAAGTACAGTGCAATTTGCCATGTCAACAAAATGGCGGACGCTTGTCGAACGGACTCTTTACGTGACACGCTGTGTTTAGGCTATACCTACCAAATGTAAGCAATGTCGCTATCTCAACGAAGAGTTCTTATCATTGCTAAAACTGCCATTTCTAATGTTAATTGGTTAAGTGAATTCAAAATAAAAATGAAAACGTTCTTGATTGTAAATTGAAATGTCCCACTTATCACTCAAATGTTATTTTGAAAAGTATCTAAAGCAGACTGGGATAACGATTTGAGTTGATAGTGCTATTTATTGGTTTAGCATGGTTTACTTGGTAAATATATATATATATAAATAGTTCAAAACCGAACCCATCAGATAAACGTTGTGTGCTGTTGTTTTTTTTTTTATCAACGCTTTTAACTATGAAGACTGTACACTTGATTGAACTTTCACCATATATATATATCCGTATTTTCCATTTATATTTAATTTTGCACGACTATGGCTATTTTCAATGAGAACAAATGAGCTAAGTGTATTTTTCATGCCCTATTTTCACGCTTTTTTCATATACCTATTATGTTTCATTACATATGAAGTTTATTTTTACATTTACTTGTATTAGAGTTTGCCCTCTTTACAATGAGTCAGTGATTGTTAGTGACATATGACAATATTATTGCAACATAGAAACACAACTTCCCCTAGTGTCTAGCCTAGTGTTCTGTTTGGAATTCAGTCACCTTTAATAAACCTATCTATCACCAAGGAAATAAAACATGTGTTCCACAACATGTATTACTTTTCGGTTTTGATGTTTTTTTCTCCATAAAATAATACCACATAATACAATCGTTGGAGCAACCTTCCATACTTTTCTACCATGATTATGAAAAACATAGAGAGGCTTCGCTCGGAAAGCGTTTCATAACATACAAATCTTTCAGTGGTTCCCCAAAGCTGTAGCAATACGCTGAACGAGCGAGTTCTTTATAAGAAGGCATTCAAAGTCCCTTGTTATCCATCCCCAATGCTATAATAATACAAGAATCGTTCAAAGGGTGTTGAATGTTTCCCTTGTATTCCGATCTTCAATAGATCCTGGGTTTCCAGAACAGACCACATCAATCCGTTTGCACGTGTTTGGTATCAACAGCTTGGCTAACTAGGTTCGTACCGTCGGACCGCTGACAAACGTTAGGCGACTATAAAAAGAAGCCTTCATATGAGAATGTATATTTCTCCAAGTGCATATTGTAATGACGCGTTTTTTGATCATTCGAGTAACTGGGAGTACTTCTATAAAGCGCAGGTGCTTGACTCCGCCAAGGAGAGCTGCTTGCTCCTTGTTATTTGCCTTTAATTGTGCAAGATGGTGTCCATATGGCTGCAAATTCGTCTTGGTGGGAAATTTTTTAAAAAGACATGACTGAAATTGTTTAAAACACATTACAACGTACAACTACAGAAAAATTTCAAAAATAAATATATTTGTATATACTTGTGTAATTGTGAAGTATCAAAATTGCAATTGTTTAGATATAAGAACATGATAAAAGCGTTGGATTGGTGATAAACTTCAATAATTCGTGTTTTATTGTCCAACTTTACCAAAGGTGAGGTGCTTGAACTTTGCTACATGTCAATAATTAACAAAATATGGACATCACACCTATTGACAGATCTTGATTCGAAAAAGTGAAAACAGAAAAGGGTATCCATGTAAAGATAATGTTAGCATTGATCGGACACTGTTTAGAAGGCAAAGATATTATGCTTGTTTTGTTTCGACCCGTTCGGTTTAACTAAGGCGACGTGTTTGGCATTGGTATGGTTGTACATTTTAGCTAAATTTTTTCCCCGGTTTCCCATGCGTAAGAAGAAGGCTATTACCGATCTCTCTTTATGAAAAGGCACCGTGATATCGCAGTGAAAATCTTAGTTCGAAATATATGTTGCGAAATTTTAAGACTTTGTTCAATCATAAATAATAGTTGAATGAACATGCAATAAAAGATGACAACTTCACATCAAATTTTTTTGAGAATTACATGAATCATGACATGAATCGAAAAAATCGCTATAAAATTAGAGATTTACCCTCACTTAAAAACATGTGTTTTATATGATATTATTTTTGGTTTAATTTTCAGACCATGAGTCGTGTCCTCTGCCTGGTCTGCCTCTGCCTTTCCCTCCTGTCACTCGCCAGTTCTAAACCACCCGACCAACCAACCTCTCGGGTGGATCATCTGAGCTGGAACAACGACGACCCTCCCAATACTGAAACGGCTGTCGACGACGACGACGATGACGTTGACATTGACGTTGACGAAACCGGATATGATGGTCTTTTAAGTGATCAGCCGAGACGAGCAAATACAAAAAATCGAAATAGAAAGAATAGGAAACGGAATACCCAGAGCGACAAGCCAGTTGACGACGGGCGTCCCCCAAAATCAAACAAACGTCTTAACGCTTGCAAAAACGGAAACAAATTCTTAAAAACCAAGTTGAAAACCCAGCGCCAGCAATACAAATCTAAACTGCACACAATCAAGAAACTCATTTCAGAAATGTTCGACGATTCCCTCTCGGATCCAGAGCTTCCGCTAAAGAACTTCTGCAAAGAGGAAGAGAAAGAGGAGACCGGAAATGACGCCGTTCTGAACGACTACAGTGCAGGAAGTGCGGGAGGACAGGCTGCACGCCCGTGTGAGCTGACTCCATGGTCCGAATGGAATCATCTCGCGTTCGGAACGCTGGAGAGGAGGAGGGACATTGTTCGGGAGGGATGTGGGTGTCCCTCCCCCGATGAAATGGTGCAAGTTGTCGATATTCTTCAGTATCTCGGTAAGTACTTAGGTTTAAAAGGTTTATTCATACCCTGAATCATTAAGACCCTTAAATCTTTCACCAGTATAAAAAATGTGATCTCGAAGGCAGGCACGTGTTGTGTGACTGAGTTTACTGTGATGGCGGAAATCATTAACCTTACCGTACTTTCGTTACGCAAAGTTCCACTTTATGCCGTCAAAATTTTAAATGTTTTTAAAACATTTTAACAAATAACAAACATTGTCGTAATAAGCATACGTGAATTATTCCTCTTGTAATAAAAAATGCCTTAAAAGTTTTATAATCTGTCCACTCACTCATCCGTCAATACGTTTTACTAGTCACTGGTCCTTCCACATTCATTTCTATTCTAATTACCACTTCAAGCGCAGTGCCTAAATAACGTCCATAGCTTTGCCTTTCCATTTTCAGGTAACAATACGTCTCCATCGTTTGCTGACCCGAAGAAAGTTGGTAAAAACTTCGAAAGCGATTTTCTAAACCCATTCAAGAACGGCAACGGGAGTATCGGAGCTAGTACTACAAACGGCGGTGTCGGAGTTCGATACAGCAACGGCTTGAACCGCAACGTGAGTGGTGCAATCAATGGCTGGCTGGAAGGCGGTGACGGAAATGGATTTGGCGGTACCGGAAGTGGTCCGGGCGTCGGATCAGCGTCTTCGGTTCGGGATATCCTAATGATCCTGGATTCCTCCGGTTCCATTGAGTCAGATGATTTTGATCTGATGAAGGAAGGGTTAGTTGCCATGGTGGATCTCTTCTGCGGTGGCTTTGGAGCCGGTGACAAGAATAATCGACTTGCTCTGGTGCAGTTTGCCAGTAATGTGACCATCATCCACCGCTTCAGCGACTCTCAAAGACCAGCTGACCTCAAGGCCAAGGTCATGGGACTGAGGCACTACAAAGGAAACACGTGTACCGGAAATGCACTTTCTAAGAGTATGAACGAGGTGTTCACGCTCTCGGGTGGTAAGTTTGCTGAAATGAATTCTTATAACGAAAGGCTCCCTCTCCTGACGTTCGCTGACTTTCTCAAATTAAGGTCATAATCAATAAATCACACAAACACGGCAACCACTCGTCGACCTAATAAGGGATAGTCGTACAAAAACTCGAAAAAAGTCCTTACAGAGTTGTAACAGATCCAGATGAAATTGTATCGAAAAGGATTATGATACACAATCGTGATAAATCCAAGCTATCCTATAAACTGAAACTACTGACAGAAAGACTAAACAGAAAGAAAAACAATCTATATTATAATATGGCCATATCTATTTAACATAAGGTTGGTAAAAACGATTTGTAGTATTCAATTGTAGGACACTTATTCGAGGCTGTCTTAGCGCTGAGATAGTTGTAAGTGCCATACATTAACAGTGACTAACGACTAATTTAGTGTTAAGGAGCGTGAAAAGTGCCCTATGATTAATCAGCATTAGCGAATCCATGAATTTGGACGTTGCGATAAACCGTAGAATAGTGTTAAACGAACCCTAATCCATGTCTTTATTGCAGGTATGCGTGACCACACAGCCAAGGACACTCTCATCGTGACCGACGGTCAGTCTAACTGCGGGGTGGACATCAGGGAGGCGGCCCAGGGCCTGCAAGTCTCCAGCAACGTGTTCGCCCTGGGGGTGGGGATTGCGGGCAAGGTGCGCGCCCGGGATGAGGTCAAGTCAGTGGTGTCCAACCAGGACCCTCATCACATCTTCTCCCTCGCCAAGTTCTCTGACTTTAAGGAAATGGTGGATAATCTCAAGCGTCTCAAGGCAAACAACGATCCATGCCTTCCCATTGTCAGTCCGTGAAGATTGTCCATTTGTCACAAATATATCTATACTGCTATCTTCCTACTGCCAGTCCATGAACGTTCATTGACTGTCGGTCCTGTTAAATTGAGCTACACTGTTGCTTTGGTCGAATATAACGAAAAGCTGGCATTTTGTGGATGAATACTGAAAACTATTATCTGATTGAAAATCAGTCAAAGATAGCCTGCAATGGTTTCTTTGGTTGATTTTCAAGTATGCTTGATATCGTTGAGATTTCAATTCTCTTGACATAAACTTGATAACCTAACAGCTAGTTTTCTATATGGACCATTTGTGTTGTTTAATATGAGATACAGCTTATGATGAAATCAGCTGAGAGGGGGTTAAATTTACTTGTATTTGAGACGTGTTTTTAAGAAAGGGTTAAAGTGTTTCAAAATCCAATTGATTAAATCTATCGGAGTTGTTATATAGCAACGATTCGTTCAATCGAATGGCGCAAAGCTTTCATTTGCCACCACAGAATTTCTTAACATGCCACCACAGAATTTCGTAAGATGTTATAGTGAGCTTTGCGAGATCACAGTTTAGAAATAAAATCAACAAGCGCTAGGGGAATATTGGTCATAAACATTGTACTTTTGTGTTACTGCTTTCTATAGGATTATAGTCTAACAATTGGAGGGGGGGGGGGGGGTCATATATCTCCTTGAGTGCTTGAAGGCTTGAAAGGTGTCTCGTGAAATGAGACCTTTGTACGGACTGACTTCTTAAACAGGATTATATAATATTTACTATCACCTTATGTAAATATATTCAATGGTCTTAAAAATAACGTGTTATCGATGGAAGAGGCTATATAAAACATAACAATATGAATATATGAAAATGACCTTTGGTGGGTTTTTTAATTTTGCTTTGAAATTTTGAAAACGTCAAGCAGTGTCAAGCTCTAACAACGTTATGATATTTAAGGCTTAAAACATCATGTACTAGAAGAAGTTTGTGGGGTTAAATCGTGCCCTAAAACCACTAACTAGTCTAAGCTTCTTTGACGTGAACAATCTTCCATAACTTGTACAACACTACCTTGACACGATCCAATCGAATCCAAATACTTGTTTGGGTGAGACCGATTTTTCACCGTTGTGCATTAAGGTTGTCAAATTTGTACAATTTCCCAAGAAATTATTGTGCTTGTGTAATAAATACTGTTAATAACATATATTGTTTTGTTTTGGTTATGAACCTCTTGACCAAGAACATCGAGAGACACATCAATGGTCCGGAGAAATCCACATGAAAGATTCATCCAGAAAATAAACACGAAAACGTACCCACAGTTATTAACTTATTATCCACTAGCACGGGAGACATCGATACAGGTGATAATATATATTGTATAAAATCTGTATCGATGTCTCCCGTGCTTGTTATAATCAATACATCTCAAAGAGTGGTTTTGTTCTTTATACAAACTTTAAGCAATTTAATGGAATGGTAATCCAACCGTATCATCAAACAATTAAATCGTTACGGTTTTCGCATATTTGAACTATTAAAACAAAGATGCTCTCCACAACGTTCAGTATCAGAATTTTATAATCTTCGAACTGTATAACATCAATGCTCATGTTTGCTTTGTAACAACTCCAGAGGCACGGCAAGTTTACAAAGGGCCGCCGTGTCAATTTTTTAATTAGTGAATCAAGAGAAGCCCTGGTTCAATCACGTTACGATAGTGCTATTTATTATTTCAATTTCTAAATTCAAAGCAAGTATGACAGCATTCTCTCCCAACAGAGGAAGCTCCGTCATAAATTCCTATACAACCTCTGTCGTGATACGGGCGTTTCTCGGTCTAGAAACGTAGAAGCCTGATTTGATGCAATCAAAATTACATGTGCAATCATCGACGATGTTCGATTCAAGAAGCCACAGTTATTTCCGTACGATTTCGGAAAACTAAACTAATTTCGAATTTGCACTCTGTGCTTTTAGTCTCCCATACAGATAGCATTCGCCTTATTTAGTGACTGCTCCATTGCATAGGCCACGGAGACAACAAATCTTATCCACGGATGCGGTATTTTCATTGGCCTAAATATTAAAAAGTAGTTATGTCCCCGAAAAGAGCTCGTATGAGAACAGAGGTTTTATAGTAATCAAGGATGGAGCTACCTCTGCCCAGAGAGAATGGTATGATAAGGCGTGTCGAGCATATACCGATACCACAAATACACGGGAACAATGCGATGCAGAAAGTGTGTCTTTCACACTAACATTTACCTGGCAATAAGATAAAAGTATCTGACATACAGAAACCTGTTTGGAGAAAGAGTTCTAGCACTGGAGGAGCTAACATTCGGAAGCCTAGCCTATTATCGTTAACTCCCACGCGTAAATGTTATTCCGAGAGTTTTAGAACGATTGTGTTTGAGAGTAACGTGAGAAGACGAAAGAAATGTCATACAAATGCTTTGCTTTCACATTTTGCATTTTCAGAATATCAAACGTAAGATCTTTCCTTCGCCTTAAAGAGCCACTCCGTTAGTTGTTGAAGTCATATATGCCAAACTTAATCAATGGTGTCATTTAATCGCGAAGTATCGACTGTTACCAAAAAGAAACATTTTAAAGCTAATTTATTTTGTACGGTGACACTATGAAGGTAGAATTACGATCGAAAACTGGACAGTGGCGCGCGTCAAATAGTCAAACGTAATTTTGGAGACATATCTAAAACAGCCAGGAGGGCAGTTAGGAGTTGATAGTGTTTGTTAGCTTATATAACTAGTATCCATGTATATTGGACATGATATCTACACCTCTGTGCATTTATAAGACTGTTTTAAGATCTTCATGGAAAACTAGTATTTGTCAAATAAATGTCTTTTGGACATGAAAAGTCAAGATGTTTTGATTTTATATCACCACATATCACATTTAGGTTCGTATCAAAGGTAAATAATATGTAATGAAAATAACGGAGTGGCTCTTTAAAGAATGCTTTGAAAGAAATTGTGATACTGTTAAAGGCGCAAATCTTACTTAAAATCGTTTTTACTGATACATGCATTTTTTCTTATTCAAATTTAAATCATTTCTTTCGATTAGCATATTGACCACAAAATACCATATGTTATGACATTGTCATATTTGAAAATTTAATAACCGATAAGCAATAATATGTAAAAAATTTACTTATGGCTCCAACGAAATTCTTTATGCCACGTTAGGTTAAATCACAATCACGTTGTTTCTGAGCTATGCTGAAGTTTATAAAAGTTATACAAATACCAAAATCAAGCTTCCTAGATATCTTCTTTGTTTTGAATTAATTGTGAATAATCAACAAGATACGACGAATAACCGTTTACCAGTTTCAAGTGGTTTATCGTGATAAATTTCGAGCTTTACGTTTCATATTATTCCAAACTAAGGGGAAAACGATGTTCGTTTTGAAATCTCGTTGACACGTGTATGCCGGACTCATTGAAGTACTTCTTCAAGTTTAGTCAATCAGATCTCCATTTATATTTAGAAAAAAACGTAATTTCCATGACAGTTATGAAAACTATATCCGGTGTCCTTTGTGTCCGCTTTGGTAAGGGAAACTGTTATTGATTGAATGTTTCTATACAGAAATCTTCCTTTATGTTTTCTATATTTGTCTCCACATCCAAGAGAAAAACAATTATGATAAAAGAAATTGTGATATCGACAACCGTCAAACGGAATTAAGCTTTTCCTCTGGACTTTGCTTGGCAATTCGAAGTTGATGACATTTGAAAAGCAACATTTACAGATTACCATTTTTCAGTGACAACCTTCACGACCTTCTGTTACAAATATTATTACTTCTTCATAGAGTAGTTTTCCAGAAATTTTTCTGTTATTATATATGTATTTGATCTGGTATGATAAACTGTAATTCAAGGATCACCTTTATGACGAAAAAGCATTTCGATATTGGTATACAGTTATTACGTTTTAACATTAAAAATTGTTTGACTTCAAGTGAGGTTGATCCAATGATTTATCGACCTTGGATATGTTTTATTCACAGAGGCTAAGCCGAGGTGAATATCACATGTCATTGGGTCAACAGAGTCTGAAGTCTATAATTGATTTATTATATGAAATAGGTCTTAAATAACCTTTCTTCTGATATTTCCGTTAGACCGGGATTTTCAAAATCTATTATTATCTACCGGAGGTGTTTGGATTGTTATATCAACCTCTCGCGATCCACACAGGTTGACATCGCTTGACGTCATTGCTGTCATGTGATCAATCAGAAAGACGGAAATAATCCATTCATATAATAATAGTAGTAACACCTGGATATATTTAAAGGATACAAGGATTGTTAAGTTATGTTCAAGATGGTACGGTTTTATCTTCGTGGACCTGATAGAATAAAACAAAGCTGAATTTCAGTAAACTTTATTTTATTAGAAAATATTCTTCTGAAATTTATATTTCAGTGACAATATCGATGAATTTAGATCTCACGTTGATCTTCACTACGATATACAGATTATAATGTACATGTATATGTAACCAAGTGCAGTAAAATACGATATTTTTTCATGACACTGACTTAAGAGATTATCTGCTGTTCTTGCAATAATAAAATGTCTCAAAATCAACAATCACACAAAAGAAACGATGTCTAGAAGCTGTCGTAAGGCAAAAGTACACACACGTAGTTATAAGCATAAGGACGTAACACTGGCGGATCTGGCGGTGTATCTGGGGATGCGGACGCCTCTCAAGAGGGTTCCCAATATGTTAAATATTGAGAGTCGTAATTCTCATAAATGGTAAAAATATACAAGAAAAATATAGGGCATGGAAATTCAATTCGATAAATAAACTAATTTTCCTGTGGACATAAATTCTTTGATCAGAATAATCATTTCAATAGTTTTACTTTTGACACCCATAGCATTAACCCAAACGAAAACACTATCCGCCCCTGCGTATAAACAGGACTTACGCATACGTAATAACAAGCATAAGGATTTACACATGCGTAATTAAAAGCAAATCAATCATCATTGCCAGAAAAGCTTTAACGAATAACGATAGTTAACGGAAACGGATTACTTCTTCCCGACCGGCAGCAAGACGGGCCCATCCACACAGGTGTAAGAGTATGGATTGTAGTAGGGGTCAGGGGCCGTGCATGTTCTGAGGAAGCCCTTCCCCCACAGGTCGCACTGGACATACTTATGGTTGTCGCCGCTCACGGGGAAGTACAGTTCATTGTTCTCGATGTGTTCCTTGGTACATGGATGGCTGTAAACCGAGCCGATCTCGCCTTGGGGGGAGAGGGTTGCGGCGGCGGTGTAGAAGAACGCCGGCGGTCTTGTTGTCATTGCGGCGTAACCGGGAGGCAGGGTGACACAGGTATAGAGTGCCGGAAGTTCGCACGTTTTCATGCAGTCGGCCCAAATCTCGCCTGGTTGGCATGACATGACTTGAGGGTTAAGCGGATCCACGCATTCGATGAACTTTGTCGGGTTGGGAGGGTATGAGTAGAATCGTTGCCCGTTTACATTCATTTGACCACAGGGGTTATAGTCTGTTCCTGGCATTTCACACGTGAGGTGCTCCTGAACCCATAATTCCCCGTACTTACACATCCGCTCCCACGGCTTCCCCCAGATGTCGCACTGTATGTACTTCCGGTGGTCGCCAGGATACTCGAAGTAGAAGTTTTGGTGTAGAAGGTTGTCGGCTGTGCACGGGTTGGTCAAGTTGTAGGAAGTTGTACAGTCGACAAGCGGTGCTGACGCCCCGAAACACACCCGACACACCGGATCGAAGACGTTTCCGGTCGGACAGAAGCTCACCTGGAACTGGCCGCTGATGAGACACTGAATATAGCGCGTGTTATCTCCGGGGTAGGGAAACTTGGTACCCATCCGCGCGTCCTTCTGTGTACACGGGTTAGCAACACCGGTATACCCTGTAACACAGAATGCTGGTTCCTATAGCGTAGCCTACTAAGGTGTCTTGTATGCTTGATATAATGACAATTTCAACAATAAAAATTGTTTGAGCCTCGTGCGAGTTGTAATGCACATCTATAACCCTAATTTTAGGTTCATGTTTAAACAATTCTTCTGGTATTGATGGAAATCAAATATAGTAGGCATATTTCATTCTTAATAATATGGTTTCCTGAAAGTTATTTTCTTAATATAATTATCAAATATATAATCTTTCAGAATATCTCATTCTCCGCATCTCAGTGAGTGTGCCCTATCTCTATCCTTAGGTTGTGCACATGTTCTCATAAAAATGGTCTGCAGGAGATTTAAGATTATATTTGACTGGATAACAAATAAGGATAGTCTCCTCGTTGCAAATGTTGATCCTTAAAGGGTTTTGAAGAACCCACATGTATGGCCCATTTGTTACAAAGAAATATAAGATATATATGCGTTCAGTTCAGTTCTGTTGGAAAAGAATGAAACAAATCGTTAATTATATTTGTATAAAAATAACTGTATACAAACCATCGCAGATCAAAGGTCTAAATATGACGAGATCTTTCTTTTGGCACTGTCGTTCGTGACCATTCGGCATTTCCCGGCAAATTACGTCGACATCTGCAAATAAAGGCGATTGACAATCATTCAGTGTCAACCCAATGTGCATTGCATTTTAGAGATAAAGATGTAACTTTTGTAAAGATGATTTGAACTCAATGATATTTTGGCTTTTATCTAAGCTATATACATAAATTATGAAACATGTTCTGTGTCACTTTATTATACTATAAGCTTTAGGCAGCCTCCTTATGTATAACCCCAACCTCACAACCCCAAGGGTTAAAAGTTTTGTGTTATTTAACGCCACTGAAGCACGTAGCATTTGGCATGTTTTTTATGTTTTACTTGTTCAACTTTTCCCCTCTGAATATTTCTTACTAAAACTTACAATTTCTTAAGAGGGAAAACATAATACATAAGCCAGTAGTAGTAGTAGTAGTAGGTAGTTGCATGTTTTCAAACTTTTGATTTAGCAAAAAGATTCAAGTAGCTGAACCGAATTTTAATTGTCTTTCAAATGGTCACGTTTCCTATCCAGAGTAAAACGGGCTGCCATTTTAGTGTGAACACCTTTTAATCATTAGGGAAATTGATTCGCCTAGCTTGACCTTTGGTGGGACGTTGGTTTAATGACTCATGATATTGCTGCCTCTAGCAGGTTATACCTTAAGGTGAAGCCGGAAAGAGGCAGCATTTGATGACACGTAGTCATTGACTTTTTGACACGTCCATGTTTGGTAAGAAAAACTAAAATTAATAAAGTTGAGAAAAACGTTTACATTTGGGATGCCCATGTGACGTGATTGTTAGATTTTTGAAAGTTTTGGTGCTCTCGGTATAAACCTTCCAACAATCCAGCAGGCAGAGGGTTAAAAAGACTTTCTCGCAATTGAAAACGTTTGTTCTCCTTCATGTGATCACCCTTATTCCTAAGAAAGCATGTTACATTGCCTAAAAAGACTGAGACGAAAAGTAAGAAATAAAGAAATTAGAGTTATTTTTGTTGATCATGAAATAACAATTCAGTTTTAGTTTTGATTGATACACAATGCCCTTGTGGGCGTGTCTCCCTATTACTAGCTCCACCTACTCGTAACGACCTGGTTCCCGACCAATGGCGTGAGAGTAATGTTGCAGGCGGTGTTGCTCAGAGGCTGGATATTCACATATAGGAAGTGCGCATTAGGGTCCGGTTTGGCTTGGTAGTGCGCAGTCTCCGTGGTGCCGACAATCTCGTTGAAGATGTTGTGAGAAGTTGAAGGGAAGAAGTTGTTTATGTCGGCGTAGATCTTAGCAGATCCGCATGACATAACACCCTGTTCGAAGAAATATGATAATTCAAATTAAGTATATACTGCAGGCTTATATTAGTAGGATTTAACAAGAATGTTTAATGGGCCTACATGCATTTTGTCTATTCTTTATCTATCTTATAAACCGTACTTACCCGAAATGTAGGTTTTTTTATATTATTTGCATCACCGAAGACACAATCATTTTAGCATATGGATCAGGTTTGGATAAGACATATCAGAACATGGTGAATATCAGAATATGTTTAGGAAAGCATCAAATTTGCATCATGCTAAACTATTCGAAGAAATATATAGCTAAGCACAAGGAGGACAAAGCTTTAATCAAGAGAATAACATCTAAATCACTCCATCAGCCCCAGGAACCTGACCATGTATAGGTGGAGTTTGGGTTTAAATGCAATTTCAGGAGTTGTTCAATGTGTATGAACTTTTATCCTTGAAAAGTATTCGGATTTTTTTTTTAAATTTTCATGTTGCACGGACCATCTTCAATATACCTACAGCAACGTAACAAGTGCATCCCCGATTTCCCTTCCCCGGAGCCAATATGCTTTTGAACTACCTCTTGACATATTGCCTCTGATAATGGCAGCATTCTCATGCTCGTATGAATTTGCTTATGGTAGAGGCAAGAGCGAATCTGACTCACAATGTATACCCATGTTAATAACAGTTTGACTAAAAGCACGCGTTTATTTAGTCAATATGGCAAGACTACAGGGATTAATATATTGCATTGTATTTTTTGTTATAGGCGATGTCGTTTCATTTGAAGTTACATTCGTTCCCTTACATATAAACGCTGTTTTCCTGGTATTGGCGATTTAAGTTAAGATTAAGTAGTTCTTGATTTACAACAATGGTGATGTCGGAGCGAACTCACCCCCCCCCCCCTTGGAATTTAAAAAAAATACCCCAATTAGAGGACGCCCCAATCCCCCGCTTTCGAAAATTCCTGTTCGAGCTCAAGTTGCAAAGTGTTCTCAGGGCAAAGAGGGTTAATAAACCTACCTTGATGGTGAGGCCATTGCTACCGGTGAAGGGGAAGGCGTATGGCGGACAGCTGCTGAGTTGACAGGTCACCGTCTCGTTGGCGTACAGGGGCGCTGAAATTGTAGCAGGTGCGTTCATTGATTGCTTATTCGTTTGTTTAGCCTAAACACTTGACCATTAGTCATATGAAAATGTAGCTTAATCAATGAATTTCGTTAGCTTCTTTCAAACACAACTATCTAAGCCTTTAATAGGGTTGTGAGAGGGAATGGGGTAAGACTTTGTCATAACAAACGGTTTCATAAAGGGATAAGAAACATGGCTGTTGTCGCTCATCGGGCTAATACTAAACATGGTTTATCATCAGAACTCATTGAATTCTTTCAATCACAATTATAAAATCTCTATGACCAAAGTTTCATATGACATAAGGGACGTTGGCTTAAGCAGCTCCCTGATGTCAGGAAAAATTGTATCGATAACCAACCTTTGTTTCGCCTCGGACATTCTCCAGAGACAAAATGTCTTGGTGTCAACCGAAACAAATCGGAAACTGTAGCAGTAACTTTTACTTATATAGTTCATTCCCATTTGAACTCCAAGCTTACCACTTAAAATCGAATCACAGCACCGTTTATATATTTATATTTATCATAAACTCTACCTCTACAGACGCTCTGTTGGATCTCTTGACGCAGATTGGCGATGCTGTCGAAACCGTCGGCCGTGAAGGAGTGTGTGCAAGCAGGGGAGGTTGAGATTCCCGTCAGCTCCGAGACGTCGATCTTGTGCCCTACTCCGACAGTGAAGAAGGCAATACCGTGTGCACCGGCTATATCCGCCGCTTGCTGAGTGTTGATGCTATCGTCCGACTTTCCGTCCGTGATCAGAACTATCACCTTAGAAGCGCTTGCCCGACCACCTCTAGCCGGAGAGAAGACGTCGTTGACGGCAGTGTTAATGGCAGAAGCGGTATCTGTAGCACCGCTGGTGTAGTTGAGGTTCTTTATGGCCGTGTTGATGGCGACACGGTTAAGATAAGAGTCGAGGTAGAACTGGACGTTGACCCTGGAGGCGTATGTCACGACGGCGACGTGGGTGGTGTATTTGCCTACGTTGAAGCCTTGGACGGTGTCCCTGAGGAAGAACTTGACGCGCTTGAAGTCGTTCTCGCTGAGACTGCTTGAACTGTCTATGAGGAACACGAGATCCACCTGGCGACTGGATGAGTGGCAACCTGGGGAGAAATACAGGTCAGCAAAATCTAGAATCTTTCAAGTTATGGCAAGTTAGTTCACGACACGATGAATAGTTCTTATACTCATAATAAATTCAACGTTAAATCATACTGATTCCTAAATAGTTCTCGAAACTGTAGACAACTTTAAATCTTACTGCCTGTACAATCTGTGACAACACAGAGGAGTTAACATAATGCATGAAATTTAGAAACAGACCATTAATTGACAATATGGACGACATCGTAGATAGTAGCTGACTAGTTGAAAATGTCATAGTAACACAAGATATATGTGTCTTATAATAACTGAAATCAACAATACATCACAATACACATACAGTCCTCCCATACAAGTGGTGAAATAATCAGCGAAATAGAAGGGAAATACGCTGAAATTGAGCACAAACCACTCGTATGGGAAAATAAATATTCAAGACTTAGCCCTAAACTAAATGATAAAATATTTGGGAACATAAGTTTTGCATGATTTAAATCCAGGTGTAGATAACTCATGTGGGGAGAAATGGTACATTTTGAAAAGTACATGTTTTTAGAATGTAAGGTCTATTAAAACTCTCCCGCATGACAATACACGCGCCGGCTGTAGCGCCAAACTTCGTGGTCTGAGTGAAGCGCCCTCGTTTGTAGTTACACCAGGAGATTCCCGTTTGGACTATCCAAGGATTTAAATAGGCCTATACACGTCCTTGGACTATCAAATAAAGTGATTGCTAAAGATCTGGCAAAACCAAAAGAGGGCGGAATGAGGCAAGACTTAATTTGCCAGTGATTGGGACTGATGCAAGGTATTCCTTGCTTTGAGAGTTGGGGCCTTTACTGGTAGATTTACATTCTTATGCCGGTGTCAAGGGTATCAGGCACAACCTACCCACAATCATTTCTTCCACTAGGGTAGTGTAGTTATAAGGGCTGCTGTTCTGCAAGTATTTGTCCCTTAGGAAGGTTCCCTGTTCTTCTATCTTGAGCGGGATGCTTGAGCGGTTGTTGTGGATCTGAAGGTTGATGTATAGCGCTGCCCCGAGACCTGAGTATAACGGTTTGCGGAGGTCCTTCCATTGGACAGAGTTCCAGTTGAAGTGGAAGGCGTCTTGTATTATTGTGTACAATGGCTGCAGCACCGGCTGAGCAAGAGTCGACTTGAACATTGATTCTGTAACCTGCAAGGTAGAAATCGACTCCAATGATGAATTGATTTCATAATCTTCAGTATCATATAGTACCCTTGTTATCTCTTGAAGACAAACAGTCATGAATAACAAATGGTATATGAACGATACCATTTGAGTCTTAGATTTTTCTTTATCTATTCATGCTTACGTTGATATTCTTTATCAAGCAACGTTCCACACCTAATACAGTGCGTGCTCAAGAATGAATGGTGTGCATTACCCAGAGACCAAAGAAGTTAGAAACCCAGGTCACCTTTTGTTCCCAACCCGGGCCTTCGGCGTCAGATGTCAACAAGCAAAAGCATGACACCATTAT
Organism: Phorcus lineatus; assembly: GCA_921293015.1. Taxonomy (NCBI): domain Eukaryota; kingdom Metazoa; phylum Mollusca; class Gastropoda; order Trochida; family Trochidae; genus Phorcus; species Phorcus lineatus. Next base: position 38,840,543 of record OV121097.1, read on the forward strand.
TTTCCTCTTCTTTGCATTTCATCAGATTTATATATTATTCATAGTTTAACAAAGAGCTTCCAATTCGAAATATGAATAGAATAGGAATATCATTTGGGTAAACACATTTCTTGGATTTGACAAGAATTGCATTCTCATTTTCTTCATTCATCAGCAACCTTTTTGGGATAATTATGAAACTTACTTATCAAAAAACTTGAAAAGCCTTGGACTTAAACAAACAAACAAACAAACCATAACTTGCAAACCCCACCTGCCAAATCCCTCCATGGAAGTTTCGGTTTCCATACGCCTTCGGGAGTGTCCCATCTCTTGTTTCGTAGTAGGCTAAGCGCCTGAGTAGCAGCTTGTCCTGGGAGAATATACAGTTGGACCTACAAGGATTTGAGGTTATAACGATCAGATGCCACAGGAGGTGTGTCAGAAATGTTTTTATCAATAGATGAATAATTACTGACTCCAGTTCTGGTCGAAAATCTAAGCTCAGAAGTAGAAGGGGAGGCAACGAAGGAAGGCAAGAGTCACTTTTTCAACTAACAGTCAGTGTTTTATACGACCTATTAACCAACGACGGGAACGTTTTAGAGGTAAGGCAAGGTTCATTGCTATAAACATTAAACAGGGAAGACAATCAACCGGTGTTTTATTCATAATTCAACTTGATCTTATCGATCCTTGCTGCGGAACAAACCAGGTGATTTAACATTTATTTCTTGGGATTTCTCAGAAATTCTATTTTTTATACGAAGTAAATCATTATAACGGGTGACTTGCTTAAGGACAAGCAAAAAATACACTTGAGTTGCCAAAGATGACCAGAACCTGCACGTGTGTATGTTTAACCCCTGACCTGATGAGATTCACCACTGTCTCAACCACGTCAGGACCGGAAGCGCCGGGCTGATTGACCAAATTCACCCCCAAGCAAACCGGAAGTAGTACCAGTAGAATATACACCGTCGTCATCTTGATGATTCTGAAAGGATGTTTTGGAAAATCTGATACGTTCGTTTATCCTGACTATAAGAGCACGCCTCGTTCGCTTATAGTTGAATTAGAGATGCAAGTTTGAAGTAAAATGGTCAGTAAAGTCTGACACTTTCAGCAATCATTTAAAGAGGAGGCGTAATTCACAATTTTGATTATTGCAAATTATTATCTGTATTCTTACCATTTGTAATAATTATTTGAGCAAATAATTGAGAAAATATACACCCTATTCGACTCTTTAGATATGTTATATATTCCGGTCAATCAGACTGGGGAAAGACTTGACAAAATCATCGAAGCGTGACTCGAAGTCACGCCCAGTGTGTGACGTATTAGGAGGCCACTGAAACTCCAGGTCTTTGGGTTTTTTTCTGTATTTATAAGCTAATTTAACAATCAAATGGGGCGATACCATTACCTAAAGAATTCATAAATACGATATATCATGATATCAACTTTACTACTCTGTCGTCATATCCACTTTCATTTGAGTGTGATAATCGCTGTACGCGGTTTTCTAGGGTGTGGTTATATACAATTTTGGAATCTGGTGGTGAGAGATCCACCACTTCTGAATAAAACATAATATTATTGTTATAGCATGATTCTTGATGAACAATTATTTATCGATATGAGGTGTAAATTTTCTCGAAAAGAATAAAAGTTTTTAATGAACGGGGTACTTAGACATGGGTTACAAATAAATAAATTATTTTTATCGTAGCGACATTTGTATCATATTTCTTTTTTAACGTAAATTTCGTAACAACTTAGTACTTAAATGGATGATTAGTTTGTAGTATGTGCACATGATGTAAGATAGAGCGTCAAATTCGAATACATTTTAAAGAATCTCGAAAATTGCCATTTGGGCACTTCAGTAGATTTTTAAAAAAAATTGAGGTCTTGAATTATCTGATTAGATGTAGAATATCGTATATTGATATGTCGGAAAATAATCACATTCATTTCAAAGAGATTGAATAAATGTGTCTACGTCTTGCCTCAAACTAAGTTCTTGAAGTCAAAGTAATATCTCATTGCCTTGGCTTCATGACGAACTAAAGACTTTATCTTAGCACTGTTATTAACAACTGTAATGACGTAAAATTAAGTGACATGGTGTCAATCAGTTCAGAAATAATTCGTTTCATAAAACAATTGTTATAATCATTATGACCATAGGAGAAGTAGTAAACTGAGGTATTCTGATTTCTGAGACAAATAAAAACCTACCTTTCCTGGAGGGTCCGAACAGTTCGCTCGTCTTCCTTGGTGGACTTCGGGAACTGGGGATCTCGTTGGGTGGAGGTAACCTTGATTGCGGTTATCTCACACAACGAGGAAGATGCAACAAGGTTATCAAAGGTGGATGTGTTTTTTAAGATACGAGACTTGTGACTGATATCAATGTCTTGGTGGTGACGACTTGCCGTCAGGTTCTCTGGCTAGAAAATCACACCGTGGGAGCGGTGAACTGCAAGAAAACTATTAAAATAACTATTTATTAGCAAGAGGTAGCTAACGTTGGTGGAGTTTTTTCGATGAAGAAAAAACGTCAATTTCTTTTTTAGACTTTGAAATGCTCCATGCTTAAAAATCTAACACCTTTGTGCGCAACTTCACTTAAGATCTTTCATTTCACTTTGATGAATTTATGAACCTAAACGCCAAAGTAGCCGGAGCTAAGCCTTTTTAGAATCTCCAAAACTACTTATTTTACAAAATAATATCGTAAATGAAAAAAAAGTTTATTTAGGAAACATCGCCTGCAAGTTTGTAACTTCAGTCCACTAAAAGGTTAATTTCATGTTTTGTACGTGTGTGAAAAATATTCAGATTTTATCCAAATAAAATATGTCTCGCGTTTTAATTTACGAAAAATGTCAATATCATGAAAAGTGTTGCCACATATTTAAGCAATGTTTTTAAGTTACGGGTAAATGTAAATTTCACATGAAAAGACACCTTTTCATCCGTATTTATTGTACTGTAGACCATGACGCCCTTCTCTTCTAGTCTTTTGTTCAAATTAACAGGGGGCGGGATAGCGCAGTGGTTAGCGCGTTCGGCGGATCAGGAGGTCCGTGGTTCGAATCCCGCCAGGGCTCGGCAACTTTGTCTGCAGTAGAGAACTGTTCTACACGCAGTCAGGTTTGGGTGCAATGCTAAACTGAATTTCAGTGCAGTACCATCCATGGTTCGCTAGTTCCAGCCGATGCTCGCACGTTTCACCGCAATGCATAGCCACAATGGTGTTGCGGGCTTTATATTGTGGGCTTTCTCCCTGCCATAATACTAGCAGCCGCGATATAACATATATGTTAAGTGAAATACTCTTGAAAGCGGCGTTAAACCCCATTTCACCTCACCTCAAATTAACAAAAGTTTGTGTTTCGGGCAAGAGTGCAGTTCACCTGCATGGACTATGAGATACTAAATCAAACAATGGGATGACGATCTCGCAATCTTTAAGTGCACTAAGAGTGTGTGTTATCTTTAGATTTTTCGATATCACATATAATATCTTGTACGTTGAGCTGTGCTTGAAGTTAACGTTTGAACTATTTCACATTTATTTCAAAATAGGGGATTTTGAGGGGTTATTTACCACATACGTCATCATTCGTGTTTCGTTAAGGTTCTGGTTTTCAATAAAGAAAACGTTTTGCCATTTGAAAAATTTTATTGCTTTTAGACAATATGTATCATGGAAAGTCCATTGGATAATGGAAAAGGCTAAAGAATGCAACTAGCTTTGTTTCTTTCTTTTTTTCTATTACAAGGAAAAGCAAATATGACATTGTATAAATCATATTATTTAAAGATATGATGCCAATGACTACATTCGAATGGGGACAAGAGGTAATGGTATTAGAAACAACACTTTTTGACATCTTCGAATATTAAATCTTTACTCAAAGTATGATTGGCTAAAATATAACTAAACAGAAATGTGTCCATTTTCGATCAGTTACAGAAGTTGCTGGTTAGAATATATTATTGTCAGACATATCCTGTCAAAAATGTCATTTTTATAACGATGCTGGTAACGTCACGTTATTTATCAGCGATTCTGAATATCAATTCTTACGCATTACAAAAGTCAAGGTGTGTGTTAAGTTGTATCTATAGGGCCATTACACCAAACATTCAATAATATAGAACTGTGTAAAGTTTAAGAAGTAAGTAAGTAAGGTGACATGAGGTCTTCACGAGAACCCAATTGAAACCGTGAGATATAACGTAGGGACGTCGTAACCTTCCCTCAGGTGTTATTTCTGGGAAATAAGCCACGCTGATAACATGTCACCTAGATGTCAGATAGCTCTTACTGTTATCAACCGGGAAGTCTTCAATGAAATAATGTCGTACAGGATGGCAAGTTATCTCTTTCCCAGATATTTGTCATATGTTGGTGATCTCAGCTGTCTTGTTTAGTTGTTACAACGTTGTTAAAACTACTTTTGTAGTGTTAAGAAATTGGCATAAATCCAATCAAATAAAAAGTTAAATGAAAGTATTTGATGAAATAATCCTTCTTGTACATGCCACTGAATCGGAGAAATTTTCCGTCTGTCCGTCTTAAAGAGCCACTCCGTGATTTTCATAACATACAATTTACTTTGATACGAACCTAAATGTCATATGTGGTGATATAAAATCAAAACATCTTAACCTTTCATGTCCAAAAGACATTTATTTGACAAATACTTGTTTTCCATGAAAATCTAAAAACAGCCTTATAAATGCACAGAGGTGTAGATAACGTCCAATTTACATGGATACTAGTTATATAACCTAACAAACACTATCAACTCATAACTGCCCTCCTGGCTTTTTTCGATACGTCTCCAAAATTACGTTTGACCATTTGACGAGCGCTACTGTCCAGTTTTCGATCATAATTGCGACGTTCTACCTTCATGTTGTCACTGTACAAAACGTTAAAATGTTTCTTTTTGGTAACAATCGATACTTCGCGATCAAATGACACCATCGATTAAGTTTGACATATATGACTCCAATAACTCACGGAGTGGCTCTTTAAGAGATTAACCGTGGTCATAACTTTTGATCAGAAAGAGACTTATGGTATTTCACATGTGCATCTACTATGACAAGACTTTGCAGATAAAATGTTTTCAACTATGATCTGAAAGAAGCATTTTCAAAAACATTAATTTTTTAAGACATATAACTTTTATTTCATTACTGAAAAGCTTTTCAAACTGGACATGTGTATTTCTTGATATGACACCTTTCAGATGGGTTCATAAAATTTTACATAGTGACCTTTATTCTTGCGCAAGAAAGTTTTTCGGAATCTTTCAACCTTGGTAATAGCATTTGTTGGACGAAAACTTTTCAATGTCAATGTCGTAATATGTGTTTAAACTTATGCCCTTGACCTTTGTAAAGAGAGCATTTCCTGTAAACTTGAAGTTGCCTATAACTTTTGATAAGTCCTTGATACACAAGTGATGGATGACATATGTTTATCGCGTGATGAGAACAAGGGTATCAATTTTACAAAAAAGTTTTGATTCGTTTAAATTTATTAATCATTAAAACTTCTTCAATGCATTTCAATGAAACATGAGCTTTTCCGGACTACCCAGGTAAACTGACATTAAACTCCAAGTGCAATGACGTCATAGGATTGTGACATCATCATGTTTATGACATCAGGACATGTGTCATCACTTGATAATTTAAATTATGGATAAAGCAAAGATATCTCCTACATGATATAGCTTGATCCCACATATTCAATATCTCTTGTGAAAAAAGTTTTGGGTTGTAAACATGTTAGCCAAGCACTAGTTTACAGCCACACCAAAAACACAAAGTTTAATAATTTTCTTTATTTTTCCAATAGCTTGTTTGTCATCTCAGCAAACAAATTTTAAAAAATGATATTAATAGTACAAACATAACAACACATGCAACTCACATGATTTCATTGTGCACATTTTGCAGTTGTTTTTTTTAGTAAAGACGAAGGGAGCTTTTTTGGAGACAGGGTTCAAAATTATTCTTTAGTCACTTCAAATAGCATCAGTATAATGAAATGGAGGTCCAGTATTACATCTATAAATTTACACACGAAGTCCGTGTCCGTGTCGCGCAGACGCAAACATCAGCCAATCAAAACAAAGCTGGCCCAGCATTTCAAATCGCATATCATTGCTATTGTATTGCACCTCAATTACAAAATCTAATTGTTACCAATGTATCACAGTGAATATTGTGTTGAAAAAAATAATGTCACAATCTGTGCAGATATATTTAACAGAATTTTTGTGTGTTGTTTATCAAATAATTTGTGCTAAATAGGTCCGACAATCTCAAAAAAAGTTTTTGAGTATAAATATAGACAAATGTATGGCAAATGTTAGCTTGTGACATTAACCAAGATGCCAAAGAAACTTGTCTTTGATTAGTTCAAAACTGATTTCCTGCCCTCATTTTCTTGGTCATTTCAAAGTTCGTTAAAGGTCAGCTGTACATGACCTCAATCAGTAATTCACTAGATGTAATTCATGAAATCTCTGCCTTATCTATCAATGTTCATGCAGAAAGCCTGTAGACACTTTAAGTCTCCGAGTAGAATTTACAAAAGGAACTTTCAGGAAGGCTTAGTTCTCCTGTAGACATCTCCAGCACTGGGGACAATTGATGTAATATATACTCAAACTCTGCCTTATCTATGAATGTTAATACATTATGAAGCCTTTAGACCCCTCAATATCCTGTTAGACCCCTCAATATCCTGATTAATGTTTAAGTATCATTCAAAACAGCATTTGCAAAAGGTTTAAGAAGCATGTAGACCCCCTTAACCTGATTAAGTTTTTGAATAGCATTTAGAACGGGTATTTTCAGGAAGGTTTGGGAAGCCTGTAGACGCCTCCACTGTAAAGGAGTTTTTGTTCTTTAACCTTCCTGTCGAGAAAGACCTTGAGTTCCTGGACACTGCACTCCCCAGTTGATGGTCCCTGCATCGCAAACATCCGCAACATGGTGTGGATCCTCTCCAGAGGCAGACACTCGAGATTCGTCAGCATACCGACAATGTATGTCCAGAACACCTGGGTAAAGAGAGAAGGGAATAGTGTGTAGATGGTATCAAGAACATTCATTTCATAATCCTGAGCAACTTGTTGGGAAATGTCTTGAAGGAAAAGTTTTCTACAGCTTTGAAGAATGGCAACCGATATACTTACAAATCACCTTGAGCGGATTCAACATCACATTGTTAGTAATGCTCATTGTCTATTCTCAAAAGAATTCCTTTACATATAGTATTTCTCTCAATTAATAGAGAAAAAAAAATCTCTCAAAAATCTCTTGAAAGATTGCACATGTTTTTCCCTCTAAGCAATGATTTTCAAATTTCCGGAATTAACCAAACTTGACCCATCTCTCCCTCTTAATGAAAAGTCCTTTTCACATCTTCTGCATAGATGGCATGGATTAACTTTTATTATGTTAGGAGGGTCTGATTTCATCCCTATCTTCTTCCACTCATCCAGTAATCTCTATCTAACCATGAGCTAACAAGATACGACTTTACCCTGGTCACTTTCCTAATTTCAAGATGACGTACCTGAAGCTCTTCCTCACGCTGTTCCTGAGCAGATGCCATGGCAGATTCAGCCTCATCATCATCGGCCCCCATCATGTCGTGAGTCCCCCCCTTGTGCTCTTCCACCAACACAAACGTGTCCGGCACTTCTTCCTTCAGCAAACCCTGACTCTGCCAGTACGTGATCTTCCTTCTCAGAGCTGATGCAGGCATCTGCAGCACACTGCTTAACTCATCCACCGTCCATCGACCTAGAAACAGGACGTACAGAAAACTTTGAAGGTATCAATGTGGTTTTTAATGTCAGACTGTGGATTGTGTTCTTTGATTGGAAATGCATCTGTGCAATAATGGGCAGACATTTATGACAATTCTGACATTGTAAGGCCTGGCTTGTAAGATATTTCAAAGGACCTGTCAAAACTGTAGAATGACTAGCTGCTTCCTCAAACCACAAACCCCTGAATCAAAGTTATTCCATATGCTGATCAGCATAAAAATACGAAGTACGCACCCTGGTTCTGGAACTGTATGATGATGGCGGCGTGTACCGGAGAGACGGAGAAGGGGATCGTTTGGTCCTTCAGCTCTATCTCAATGTTCACCAACCCTGGAACACGACAATTAAACACATCAAAGTCATTCCTCAGTCACTGCAATCTTCCGATCCTCTACACAATTTGCTCTTGACGTCAGGAGACTTAGAAGTGAAATTTTTCAGGCATAACGAGATGCAGATTGCAAGATACCAGTGTTTGATACACTTGTAAATTAATCAGGTTGCACGGTATTATCAGTATTTTGCAATACAGAAACAACACGATATGTACCGGTACACAGGTCTGAAAATATCAACATACGTTTTAAAATCCTAAATATTTTTGTACATTTAAAAAAAAAACCAATGTTATTATTACCGAGAGCTGTTCAGAAAGTGTGTATGTGCAAAGTGAAAATAGCATAAACTTGTAAAAGGTCATAACCTGTCACTGAATCATCTTTCTTTCCAAAACAGTGGACTTTTGTTCATCGGTTCTAATTACCGTATTTAGTCAAGAGAGAATGGAAAATCTTAAATATGAAAAGTACCAATAAATTGCATGCCCATCTTTATATATCAATCACTTGGGAATGGTTTGACAATTACTTACAGCAAATAAAGTTTTAATTGATAATGGCTGTAACTATTTTCAGGAAGATTCCTCACCAAGATGTGGTTTATAGCTGAGAGTTCTGTTTCCCTTCAAGGCCTCAAACTGTTTGGTATAGCGCTCAAGAGATTTCTGCATTTCCTCCGGCAGAGTTATCTTCTCTTCTCTAAAGGCTGGCCAGAACTGAGCTGAGAGAATCATTGCATTCATCTCTATATCCTGCAACATGAAATATCCCTAGATGTACCACTGAGAGTACTGTGATAACCAAACAGCTATGACTACATTGGTGAAAATTGTCCTTATTTTTCATAATATACATTTCCTAGCCTAGTTCTTAAAAGCACTCTTTGCAAAGAATGGGAATATAATCTAAATGTATAGTCCTCAACACTATCACATGGCAAAATGAGTTCAAAGATATGAGTACAGGCTTAAAAGAAAAGTAATTTCCTTTTAAAGGGAGTCTTGTTACAATGTTAAATTTGTTAGTCATCATTTCTTGGCCCTTTATCTGAATTGAGCACTATCAGCATCTTAAATTATATTATAAGTGAAAGTTACCCTGAGATATTTCATTCATGCAATAACAGCAGCATTATCAATGCATTAGGGGCCCCTTTATCTGAACTAATCCTCATTGCCACTTAAATCACAACTTTAATATTGTCAAGTGAAATTTCCCAGATGCATCACTTACTTTTAAAAGGTATAAACTCCTGATATTGTATTTGACAAAATATGCCAAATAAGTGACCCCTTACCACATTTGTAACTCACAAAATAATATGTGTCCCCTTCTCATAAATCCTCCCCATGTCATAAAGTTAGACAGTTGCATTGAAAACACGGGTCTTACTCCTTATGCGATTAGTCAGAGAGCTGCATTCAAGTTATAAGTCATACACATAAACAACTGTCTTCTTATTCCCTTTGGCAAGCAAAACTTTTAAACATTAAACAATTTTGAACATATCAAAGGGGCAGAACTTGCTCTTTTGATATCTTATTAAATTTGCTTAAAATCAATTTAAATAAGTGCCGCCTCTATTAAATTTTCTAAAACAGGGCTCTTAATACGTCGAAGACTATACAAAAATTCAATCAAGGTTTATCTAATAGATTCAGCAACAACATCTGCTGAAAGACAATCAGATACAGACCTCCTTGACTCCTGACCGATCATTCTCCTCACTGATCCTTGTATTGATCCTCTTGGAGTCAGCCACGTCCTTCAGCATCACCTCGCAGTAGTGCAGCTGGGACTCGCCAAAACGCAGTTTGAGGAGCTCCAGGTACCGCAGCTCTCTCTCGATGTCGTAACTAAACTGGGTCAGGATGCGGTCCGCCAGCAAGGTGCGGTACTCGTTCACAAACAACTCCTTGCTCCCGTAGATGTTGACCAGCATGCTGATGATGTCCGACGCTCGACGACTCTTTGATGTGGTGGCTGTGAAGAAATAAATAAATTTGATAAATTTGATTAAATATCTTACTTTCTTTGTTGTCTTTTGAAAACTTCATGAAATGTCTCTTTCAGCAGTTTTGTGTTAAATGGCTTTTTGTGTTGGAGGCATCTTAGAGTTTCATGACTTCTGTATTATTTTATATCGTCATTAAACAATAACCTGAACTTAAGTTTGACAATCTTCCCCTAAGCTTGTAAACTGGCAAATGTTTTGCTTTCTAAACCTGTATCACCATGTACCTATAACATGCCTACACAATGTTGTAGCAAGTGTCCTCATTAGCATCACTTATTGTCATCAAATAGTTATCATAGCAAACTGTTCCCAACTCACAAGGATCTGCGTCGACCGGGTCAGGTACCCAAGTCTGCCAGTCATCGTTCTCGTCATCACTCTGCACCCCTTCATCCAGCAGCAGTGGTTGGGCCTTCACTAGCTCGTCTAATAACTCGTTACTGCCCTCGTCCGTCAGGCTGCTCACAATACACCGCACTGTGTCATCTCGCGATCTGGAGGGGAGGAAGAGAAGATACATTGCTAAGATCTTATACAACGCAACCTTTGCTAAGTTAAACCTTAACTCATGTTCTTTACATTAGATGATTGTTACCTTAGAGGCTAACTGACAGGAATCTTTTTAGAATACATAGATATCAACCTGATAATATCTTTTTTCTTAAAATCTCAAAGATAATCTCAGAAATCAGTGAAACCATTTATTTATTTCATTTTAATGTAACAAAATCAATATCTACCTGAGATATTTCCTGACAGGCTCGCAAACAAGCTCAAGAATTACTCCAGCAGGATCCAACACTCTCAGTGATCTAATGGCCGAGATGTATGCCGTCAAGATGTCTGCTGTGTTCACTCCTGTAATAGAAGAAGAGCAGATAATAAGATAATTTACAAATTAAGGACTTATCTTTGGTCCATGAAGCTGGTATGACTTCAGCATGTAAAGACCTCTGAGGCATGTTCGAGAAATTGTCTGTGCATGCAAACACTTTTAAGCAAGGTTTCCTGCAAACAGTTGAAGAACAATAGCTCAATTCACTTTTAGCACAATGATTTTAACACTTAACATTTTAAACTCGGAGCTCTTTAAAGAAACCATTTCATTGCTTGTTTTTCTTGCCACTCTAAAAACAATATACAAGATGTTATGGATATTCAACCCCTTCATTGAAAATACTGTAAGGAGCTATACCGAAACATCACAAATCTGTTAATAACGAAGTTGTATATCCATATAATCTTGTACTTCTTGTACTACCACTGCAACTTCAAGAATGCCACTAAAAGATTTCACACTCTAAAACATCTCTGAATCTTTCCGACCCCCAAAGTGTTCTCTCTTCATAATATTAACTGCACAGACAGAATGAATATCTAAGAAGTTAACCAAGCATTATTCACATCGTCTTGGTAATGAATGCATGTTACAATGTGACACAAAATATCTGATTCATCAAGAACCAAGGGCAATCACCTGCCACACCCACCTGGATGAAGTAAACGACTCTCCAGCGCACTTCGTAACGATGACACAAGATACGATCTGTAATCTGTCTTCTCCAGACAAACCCTCAGGTCCATGATTGCTGGCTCGGACTCAGGAAACTCGATGATGATGTTAAAAAGTTGGTCAATCAGGGCCTTTGCATATGTCTCATACAGGAAGTGGAGTAATCTCCCCTTGAAGGCTGACACACACTCAGGACCGGAACTCCGGCGGTTTCCAGCATAGATGATGTTCAACCAGCCAAGCACTTTGTTGTCTAGCCACTGTTAGAGAGATGTAACCACTTTCTTTTACTATCTAATTTTCCTTGCATGATATATTCTTGGAGGTATTGAAGAGACATATTTTGAAAATGTATGTGTCTATCAATAAAGTCTTCCACTTCATTCATACTATACTCAATTCTAAATAAAGTAACAGATTATTTATAATATGAACATATTTATTCAGTTTGCAGTTATTCAAAAGAAACCAGAAATCATTTCCAGTATGACAATGAACATTTTGATATTTTGATAACACTCACTGATAGATTTACTGCCTTTAATAACTTGAAAGAACATTTAACTATTCCTTATTCTGAACATTTTTGCAAAATGTATGTGACAGTTTGAAATAATCTTATAATGAAATCTAAAAAAACATTATTCTATATTGACAAATTATCACTTCATTGAAGGATCCTTAGCCACTCAGACTCTGCACTTGCAAAAAGATAACATTGTCTTCAATTGTTTACTGATATACTTTGTTTGAACAAGATCGGCACTTGATCTAATTTTTTTAAATCCGTCCACATTACGTGATTGTGCTTGTCCCAGTGCATATGTACATATACTATGAAACAATGTGAGTTATCAAGAATATTTCAACAGTAAATTATCAAAGATAAAAAATTACAAATCTGCCAGGATATTTCTTTTCATTTCAAATGAAACAGCAAAACTAAAATTTGCCAACAAAGTATTAGTCATTTTGACTAGTGCATTTCTAAAAGTACTGGCAAAAGGCTATAGTCCCAAACAAATGTATATATATGATCATCAGCTTCTTAAGTGCTTCAGTTTGCCAGTCATTCTACTTTACTTGCCAAGAATTTTTCCACAAGCCACAGTTTTCTATTCTATTTATTAATAATTTCAGATCTAAATCAAAGATGAAAATGTATTAAATTGATTTTAAAAAGCATTTTGCATGAATTTTCATTAACAACTTTGTCAATATGTATTTTGCAAATGTCACATTATAACAAAACTGGTCTCCAGTTACAAGTACCTAAAAGTGCTTTAAGTTTTATTTCTTATTTAAATTGCAGGGTGAGAAAAAGCCTTCTTATTGGCTTTGACTAGTGGGAAATCTCTTTGACTGAATCGGTAGAGTTTCTGACTTCAGCTGGAGTGATCTCACAATAATCCAAATCATCAACACTCTTTGAAAAAGAACCTGATGTTATAGAGTAAACAACAAATAGACTATGTTGTGGTTGCGCCATTCGTGAGGTGAGGTGAGTTGGTGTTTCACGCCGCTTTCAAGATTATTTCACTTATATCACGGCTGCTAGTATTATTGCAGGGAGAAAGCCCGCAACACTATTGTGGCTATGCATTGCGGTGAAACCTGCGAGCATCGGCTGGAACTAGCGAACCATGGGTGGTACTGCGCTGAATTTCAGTGTAGCATTGCACCCAAACCTGACTGCGTGTAGATCAGTTCTCTACTGCAGACAAAGTTGCCGAGCCCTTGGCAGGATTCGAACCACAGACCTCCTGATCCGAAGCCGAACGCGCTAACCACTGCGCTATCCCGCCCCTGCGCCATTCGTGAAAATATCACTATCTCACTACACTCGAAGAGATAGAAATGATATTTAGGGGAAAAAAAGAAATAGAATTTCCTGGTTGGTTGAATCAACATTGCCTGACCTTCACCAGGAGCTTGTGCATTTGAATCATGCCGGTGGCAATCTTACAGCAATCTTTGCTGCATCTTATTAAACAAACCATCAATACTTTGTTCCAAAGATACTTAACATACCTTTTGTAGGGACTCCAGGTAGGAAGTCTCGTAGTTTCCTTTACAGGTGTGTTCAATGTGGTGCTTGATCTGTTCGTGGACAATGGTGGTCACTGCTGCCCCTGATATCCTCTCCAGGATACCCATGTCGTCACTACATAGGACAAGTTTATTTGTGACATATACAACCTTTCTCTCTATTTCACATTAAGATATATCCTTCTGTATCAAGATATATAGTTGCATACCATTACCATTCAAGAGTTTCATAAAAATGTTATTTACAGGAATGAGATCAGTATTTTCTTAATTTCTCGTTAAATAATATCCTAAAACATTATATGCAGACAAAACTTGAAGTGAAACATTTGTGTCTGCTTAAGTAAATCAATGCTGGCACACAACAATCCCACAAATGGTATTTTAACATCTTATTTTGGAAGTTGATTGTGTTTTATTGGTTACAGACTATAACAATAGTATTTACGTAAACAGGACGTGATTATGTCTGCTAAACTGGCTGCTGTTATACAATTGGCATTTAAAGAACATAATGCGGGGTATTATAAATCATATCAGCATACTGGCACTATGCCATGTAATCACAAAGTGTCTCCATAAGTAGGAACCTACAGTTTGCTGTTGACTGTGTGGAACTTCTCCATGATCTTCTGGCATTGACAACTGTCTGTCTCATCTCCACATCCGTGACAAGATGCAATCTCTTCATCCTCACCATCTGAATGCAGAAAAATTTCTCAACAATGCCCTAAATGATTCTTCATCACAGATAATTATTTGTCATAATGAATTACATTTTTATGCTTTCCGGTATCAAATTATAGATGCAAAAGAAGAACAAATTCTGCTAACTAAATGAAGGCATAATTGAAAAGGGATTTTAGTCCCTACACCTTTAGGGAATAAAAAGACAACTGTTACTCACAATTTATCATTTAAAGTAAGGGGGGCGAAAACCTGGTAAGGAGAAGCTGAAAGAGAGAGGGGGCTTATGGTATGTAACCTAGATGAGAAAGGCATTTACTGCTGCGAGGTTTCTAGAAACTACATAAAGGTTAGCTAATAGAACACTGTTCAATCAGATTCCTGGTTCATACCATCAACTTTGTGATTATTCTGCTCGACATTTTCCACCACTATATTTTGATATCATCAAGCCAAATTCAATATCATCAGCTGCTATCAAGATGATTCAACTATTTATTAACTGATGTGTTAACCAAGGACTTTGGTGAATATATCAAGCTAGGTTATTATACGCCCACTAAGACGTAGTGTTCATCTTTCCGTTTGTCCAAATTTGTTTCATGAGCATTACTTGAAAACTACACGACTTTGGAACTTCAAATGATGGTATGAATGTTACCTGTTGCTTGCTAATGTGCCTTTAAGGGTTGTTAACTCCAGGGTGCCAATACTTTTTTAAATTTTTGTCCAACAACAGTTAACCTACAAGTTCAATCATATATGACCTATGTGGTTACCTTAACTGTCCAAATATGTTCCATCACCTTCTTCCCTTGAATGCGATTCTCAATCATTGATATGACTGACTGCACTGTAGGCGGGCGTATGTTAGCTGTGCTCAATTTAACATTCTTAATTGTGACCGATTTGATATTGAGTTAGCCTGTATTGTAACCATAAACTCTGCTTATCATGAAATGAATTGTAATATTTATATACAATTGTTTGTCACATTTTGAATTTTTGACATTTCTTTGTCTTAATTCACACATAACATTAACAAAGGGAATAATCCAGAGTCTAAAGATAGCCTATCATAGACAGTGTTTGTGTTATCCGATAAATACTGATCATAGTCTAGTGAAAAATGTAATTGTCTTTTTTAAAAAAAGACTGTCAGACTGTCTGATAAAAAAATCAAGATTTCAACTACAATATTTTCACCAAATCAAACTTACAATGACTGATCTAAAACAAAAAGATACGATGATAATCTGTCAAGTTTGGAAAACCCTGTTTGCTTAAAATAGTAGGTAATCATATGAAGTGTGCGACATATAACCATTCGGATACTTTTCGCTAAATTTATTGTTCTGGGTACCAACTGTGTTAACTGTCTACAGATATTCTTGCTATTCTCCGATCACTTCTGATTCAAAAACATACTCATTAATTAGAGTAACTTAAGCTGAATTTACTGTTATCGTTAACTGTCTGCGGAATTTTACTCCATTTTCCGATGAATCCTAGTTACAAACATGTTTCAACTTTCAATAGATATGAAGCAGCACATGAATATTTCGACCTACTTCGGAGGAGAAAAAAGTAGTATAATGCCTAAGTGATCGTAGAAAATGGGTTTTATTTATTGATTAGAAAAAATGTAAATTTCCAGTATTTTGTAAAGCTGTCGGACATGATGATAGGCTGTCAAAAATGCCACCAGAAATGCTGATAGAATAGTCATCAACTCACTTTTGAAAGGCCAAGCCTTTAAACATATTATTCTTTCAGTAAATGTGACGGCGAAGGAATTCGTGAATGTTGTTATCTACCTTTTCCTATAAGCAGCATGGGTAAGACAAGACTCAAAGGAAAACTTAACAAAACAACACAACCAACCTTCTTCTTCTGCACTTGTATGATGAAAAACTTTAAATGCTTGTGAGTAAAACTTCTCAACAACTGCTAGGAATGTTTTAGGAACTGTGAAGAATATGATAGCCTTGTAAAAGGTCACCACAAGATCAGCAATTGTCTGTTTACAAAATCCTTCCTCAAAATCCACCCCTCTTTCATGCCTCAATGCCTGAAGTCTTTGAATGCTTGAAGCATATGATGAAGTTACACCATGGAGATATGTCACTGCCTCATAAAGCTGATCACAAGACTGGTTTGCGCAGTTTTCATCAGAGTTTAAATGTTTCCAGAATGTGGGAGCAACATGGTGTCGTAAGTCTTGTTGTAGTGTTTCAAGATACCATTCCTCTATGATGTGATCAACACCAGCTTGTCTCATGACCGCAAGCGCATTCTGGAAATCTGACTCAGGGCTTGATCTTGGGGACTCTTGGCTAACCTATCAAAACAAAATTGAAAACATGATATTAATAACAAAATTTTTATGCTCCCTGTATTTGACATTCTCTCACCACTTATAATATATATATATCTTTATGAGCAACCTCTGTTGAGATGGACAGAAATTGCTTGCTTTTAAAAATTCACTAGTGTTGAAAGTTTACAACTGCATACTCATTTTCATTCAAGTGAACATCTCCAACAGACTTCTGTCTCATCAAAGCTAATGTAGGCAGTTCGGATCAAAAACTTAAATTCATAGAAACTTAATTATTTTACTATATCCTGATCAAAAACCAACTCAACAGAAGAAAGCTAACCGTTTTCCGCGAAATTCATTGGGGAAATGTACTTAATTGCCCAGAAAGGTGTGTACTGTTAGTTGTTGTTTTGATCTCCCGACAGCAGCTAAGCCCCACCTATTTACTGGTTTACCCCTTTTCTGCATATTCAAATACGTGTGTCAGACACGAAGTGGCTTAGCTCCCCTGAATATCTTAGGGACCAGTGGTTAAAAAGTGTTAAAATGTTTTAACATTAAACAGTTGTAACGCGAAGCATTCGTAAAATATCAACTTTTGCAAAATATTTCAAGCAATATAGTGCAAACGAAAAAGCTTTCCTTTCTTTTTCAAATTTGATCTGTATGCAAATAACTCAAGAATAAGCGTCAATTTCTAGTATCAATTTTTCATTTAAAAATGTCATAGAGTTAACCATGCCCTATTACAAAATTGCTATCCGCACATTGATGTAACGCAGCTAAAAACAAAACTATACTAACTGTCTATATGCATTTTCAACTTCTTTCTGCAAAAATCTAGACAAATTAAAGGTTTAATTGTTTGTGAACATTATGTGTATTTTTAGCTAATTTGTTTTACTATTTCAGGCATATTTATAGAGGTATGTATATATGTATATGCATATATACAGCAGACCGTCAAATTAATTAAGATATTATTAAAAAGGCCACGATCTATTTACTTAGTTTATCTCTCTTGTACTACTCTTTAGATTACAAAGACATCACAGAAGAAAACCCCCACAAATGTTTAATGCACTGTACTAAAACTATTGAACAAGTGATAACGATACGGCCAGTACACATGAACTAAAAATTAATTGAAGTGCTCTGTGAACAATTATTGGTCCCTATCCCATAATATTTATTCAAAGAAAATTAGAAACATTATTAATGCTGTCGCTATTGTGTTAATAGAACATATCATGATCATGTGACACACCATTTTCTAAAATATATTCCCCTAAAGTTTCCCTGACCCTCAGTCCAATGTGTCACGTAATATTGTGTGATCGCTGTGTTTAGAACCAACAGATGCGGGATGGGTGGGTTTCAACACTTTCGATATTTATTTAGATGATTTAAAGTATTCACCCAAAATGTATAGGGCGAATATTCAAACAGCGCACAAGGAAGCACATATCCACGTGTGGGAGAGTATAGCATATCATTAGATGACGTCATCAAGATCAAGTTTTCTCTGACAGTAAGAGATGCGCATTAGAACTCCGAACTACCTAGCTAATGTTTACATAGTTACTACCATTTACGTCTTTGAGTAAACACATTTACAGATGTGTTTCTAATAGGCTTACTAACAGATTTTGAAGATATACTGGAGCATAACAATATGCATGAAATATATTACTTTACATAGGCGCTCACGCTTGGAAATATTACTATGTTGATAAGCTTCAAGATGAAAACAAAAAAGAATTTTGAAAATCATCTACATTCTGACACTTCTGAGTTTACTGTTCGCATCAAATACGTGACAAGACGTTAGATTTATCTCAGAGTTGAAACGTAATTGAAAACATATTTAGTCGAAACCTATCTCACATTTGACCTCTTGGGAGTCAAAACAGATGATATAACTCCCCAAGCCTTGTTCAAAACATCAACATTTGCCGCCATGTTGGATGAAATTAAATATTTTAAAGATTGAAACGAAAATCTAACGGACGTAAATTCAAGAAACTATCTTCGTTCGTGACTGAATATAAAAAATTATTGCAAGATGTTTGAGAATCATGTTTGTGATTATCGACTATTTTATATGAAGAAAAATATGGCCGTGTTTTGCAAAGTTAATATTCAAATCATAATCCGTTTCCTCAGGTTAAACTTTCACTTCCGCTTCCGGCATGCAGCGTGTGTTGAACGAAAACATCAACACGATTTTTAATCTCTCGGAAAGATCGCTCTAGAATTAATAATGGTAATCTCAAATACCAATTTTGAAAAAAACCTATCACGATCCTTTTAACTTGTTTTTTGTTTTTCTTTCTATATTTGTTTTTTGTTGTAAATTATTAATGAATTTAAATAACTAAGTTTCTTTAAAGTCATAGTCTCATTTTTGCAAGGCAAATAGTAATAAATGCCGGACAAATAGTTCATCACTCACAGAAATCTTTCCCCTGACGTTTGCAACAATTTTCAGAACTCTGCAGGCATTCTAGCCCTCAATAATGAAGTTCGACCTACCCTACCCGAATATTACGGTTTTTGCGAGCGTTAGTCCTTACCATGTCATTTCGCTAAGGCCGTGACGAAGAACACATAAAATTTCCCAGCTGAATATCCAATGAAAATAGCTAATAGCTTACGCTTTTTCAAATATAGAAATAACAAAAAGGTGGTAAACTCAGTGAAAAATGCGTCTGTCATAAGTATCGGCGCTGCGATGACTAGATTTCCGGAGTTTCTCACTCGCGATGGGATTGCACTTGATTCGGTAACTCATCGGTCTGAAACGGCATACGCCAATAAGCTGCTTCATTCAAAACTGTAAAACGGGCATAAAAATGAAAATCTTTGCAAATGCACAGGAAATATTTGTGTTAGTGATCAGATTTTGTTCGTGAAGAATAATTAGTTCACTTTAGTTGCCTTACAAAAATGAGACTGACTTTAACAATAACAATTTCATCTTCTGAAATTTGATTGAAAGTAGATAATGTAAACTGCATTTTTTTATGATGAAGAGTGCAACAGGTTAGAATCCAAAGACCCAATTTTATGTGTTGATTCTTCACGATGATTTTATTTAGGAATGATTCAGGTTTCCAATCATTAAATCATTAAAGTCATTAAAAGTACTAAATAAATATCTAACTTCAATCTTCACACAAATAATTAATGGAAAGATAAACGGGTGCAAGCTTAAATGACACAACAGCAAATTGGCATCACCTAAAAATGCACTCTTTTGGTGGATATGTTAAATAAATTAAAATACAGATAAATGAACACAAATAAAACATAACTCTTTCCACGACACAAGATAATTTAAGTTTACATTGCAATAGTTAACAAAAATAGTTTCGTATAAAAAACTATATAAGCATTAAAAAAATCTTTATCATCAAACAAATACAAATTTGTTACCCGTCAAAAATGGCTACTTTGTAAAACTGGAGCAATGCGCCATAATAATAAATAACCATAAATATTATCATTCTTGTTTTGCAAATGTTATATTTAATCTTAAAATCAACAATATGAAGCTATAAACAGATTCTGTTCAAGCTGCTAGCCAATATAAACCCTTTGACTAATACATGTTTATCCAACCTCTGTCTCATCTTGAGAAATTTTCTTTAAGATTCAGCGATATTGAGATCCTCTTATTTGACAACTTTGGCAGACATCATCTTGGGTAGGGGGCAGGGTAAATTAGATGTTGCTGAATATCAAAAAACATTTAATGATATGTTACAGCAGTTGAATAACAGTAGCCAAACAGTAACCTTTCCCTCTGTTGGAGATTGAAGTTGGATGTTTCGTTTTTATTGACTTAGAAGCCAAAATTCTTCCCAATCACGATAACGATCACAAGCTGCTTCAGCTAAAAAAGGCTTTGGATCTCTTGAAAACCCATTGGAGGTGACTATAATCACTTCTTGTTCATTTGCAATAGTAATTGATGGATTGAGAAAATGCAAACACTATTTATGCATAAATAGTAAAACTTTCAATAGTTTTCATATAGTGTCTAATGCATTGAGATTGATTTAGAGTGAAAAATAATTGCTAGCTTAATTGTTTCATCTTTCAGTCAGTTACTGTGCACACAGATCTTGGGGATATGAAATTTGAACTCTTCTGTGAACAATGTCCAAAAACTTGTGAGGTAAGCATGTTTATATACGGTCCTTTTTTTCACCCTGCAACTGATGAGAGGATAGAGTGTATCAAACGTGTGTTACTTTATATTGATCAAGAACCAATTGCTGTATATTTAGCTCATCAACCCTGAAAGGTCAGATGGTTTATCTCATGGCCTGTTGTCCGCCGTCTCTCGTCCACCATATGTCGTCCATTTTCACATTTACGACTTCTCCAAAGGTGCTTCACCCCCACAAGTGAAATTTTGTTTGGATGTACCTTGTACATTTGGTACTGAACCCCCTCAAATATGGGCTGTGCAGACATTTTCCCTAAAATCTTATATTTGGTGTTTAACCAAAACCAGAACTAGTTGATATAGGAAGCTCAAATTTTCAGATAATCATCTTTGTAACGTATAGATTAAAGTTTGTAGATTTGGTCTCGACCTTCAAATATGGGCATGGCTGAGTGTCCATCTTTAAATCTACTTTTGAGAAACCATTCATGATAGAAATCTCATAAAAATTTCAGGAATTATAGTTTTGTAAAAAGGAAACTGAGATGTGTGGCAGGGGTGCAAAAAGCTTGGTAGGGATGCAAAATAAAAGTGGCTTCTTTTGAAAAAGCATTGTTATAAGTCCAATTTAATCATATTGTTTTGGTAATAAGGTGAGTTCATGTTTGTAGTAGAATTGATATTCAAACTATAACATAAGATCAACTGGCAAGCAATTGTGAAGAGTGCTTTTTCAGTGTGAGCTTGTTAAGGACAGCTGGCTAGAGCTGGGTATGTATATTGACTAATTGCATATTGAAGACAAGATTTTCTGGATAACAACTTCCTTATTGTTGAATTCATGACGTTTTGGAATACATGCCTACTCCTTCATCAGGTGGGATGTAGGGTATGATATAGGTACATAATATACCATGACAAGTAAACATTAAACAATAGTGAGGAAAGTTTATGTTTACTTGTTATGAAACATACTTTAGTATACATTTTTTTACAGCAATGTTTTGATTGTTTTGTGTTTTGTTATGGCCACAGGGCTCCAGATAAGATGCGCATCTCCGTAAAATACGAGCGGGTAATTCATACATACACATTGAAAATTAAATCAATGAGTGACTGATATACACAACTTTCCCAGCATACGAGTCAGATATTTGTTTACAGGAGTGATAGTGACTCGTGAAAAAAAGTTTCATTTCTACATGTCTGATCTTTACATCTCGAATAGTAGCCAACTTGATGCCAACCTGTATGAAAACCAAGATTACCGAGTTTATATTAGATAAATCACTCGTTTATTTACTGCTCAAAAGTGTGGAAAATATAATCAACAACTAACATCGAAAAAGATTCTAACTTAGAATGAGGTTCTGAAAATGATAAACCTTGAAATACTCCTAGTTTTATTTCACGTGGTCATTTTACTCCGCAATTTTTATTTTGAGGAGTGAAATACCCCTAAGTCCAAATCATTATCAAGAGCCCTGGACTCATTGCATGTTATAAACCTGGTATTTTTTATACAAGTGTATGACCAAATACAATTAATCAGGAAAGACTGGTGAGCAAAAGAGCCGATGACTCCTTTTTTTTGTGCTTATGGTGACATAGTGTCATTTGTAACATTTAAAAATTTAGCCTAACAGTTCAGAGATTTATGATGATAAATAAATTTGCAGTAATTATGGGAAAATATAACAGCTAAAATGTTACCTGTTGTCATCAAATTTTACTGAGTTGTGAGTTAATTATCAGTGTATTTATACAGCT
Source organism: Phorcus lineatus (assembly GCA_921293015.1). Lineage (NCBI taxonomy): Eukaryota > Metazoa > Mollusca > Gastropoda > Trochida > Trochidae > Phorcus > Phorcus lineatus. Next base: position 38,863,279 of record OV121097.1, read on the forward strand.
TCATTTTTCCTATTTTACTTTGTTATCAAACTGCTTGGTTTCAGAATTTCTTGGCACTGTGTGCAAGTAACTACTATGATGGCTGCATATTCCACAGGAACATCAAGGGTTTCATGTTGCAGACAGGGGATCCAACTGGTAAGGTACTAACAAACAAACATCTATTGCAGGAAATTTCTATTGGGGAAATTTTCCCACTCTCTCCCTTAAAATTTTGATAGGTAAGATATTTTTACCATAAAAAAGGGTCCCATTTGCTCAGAATAGGCTAGAACTACCCCTTCAGCTGATCATCTAGGAACAACACTGTATTGTAGAAAGCCCATACTAAACAATAGAAAGGAAATCAAATTTCAAATTATACTCAGATTTCGCTGTATTTCAGTCCAACTGCTGAGGTGTCACGTCAATAATGACAAACTAGTAAAATTACATATGTATGCATGCCTGTGGTTCATTGAAGATGGAAGATCAATAGGTAATTAGGCATGACTACGATACAAACGCGGCAGGATACAAGTGCAACATTTGATTTGATATTATGATAATGGATGAGACTCTCGATAGGGACATCAATTACTCCCTTGGTTCACATTATAGCTTTGCCGTGGTGGTGTTGCAGTTACTACATGGCATCTACATCACATCAGAATGAGACTAAATGATGAATTTGTTCATGATTGTCACTTTTATTTTTGCAGTTCTCTTTTTGCCCTTAACAAAGTTTTGATTTCATTGCTGAACAGAATTCCTCCATTTGTCCACTATCAGTAAGGGTCTGCATGAACAAGTTTGCTTCTGTTATGTATTCAGGCAGGCCTTCCAAGTTATACTTCTAACAATATAAATAAATTGTGTTTCTTCCTTGTTGTGTTAAAGAGTTAAAGAATTCTACCATCCTTGTTATTTCTGAAAATATGTGCCCGAGATTTTTTTTTTCATAAATCCTTCAGTTATTTCCCTTAGTATAAATTCTTTTTAAGTTATGTTATTCTCTAGAGATCCTTAGTTTCATCAAATTGTCATCTAAACTGGGTGGAAATTTTGGCAAAGTTTGATTGTTTCCACTTTCAGTCCCCATATAGTTTATCCTGTAATATCAACATAAGTTCTGATTTTAGGAACAGGAAAGGGTGGAACGAGTATCTGGGATCGAAAGTTTGAGGATGAACTCAGGGACAGTTTAAAGGTACGGTATCAAATTTGCTTTGGAGTTAATTACAAGCTTGTAGGTAATTTCAATGGATGTTCAAAAAACTATTGCAACTCTTTTTTCATTGTTTCTTACACCATAGAGGTTTGGAAACAAATCAAATTATAAAACAATAAGGTTAAGTAAATGGCTTTGTGTATCTATAGTATATATGTTTGTATCCAATAAAAGAAGATATTTACCGGTATCTATTCATATGATGATTTTGACTTATATGCAAAATGAAAATCCTACTCAAAAACCTTATTTATAATGTTGAAATTTGTATTACCGGTATATATCTCTTTATCAAATTCTCTGCTAGGTTTGCCTAACTGAAAATATTCGGCTGAATTTTTTTATAAATGTCAAGTCAAAATCATTTGAGTCGTTATGTTCAACTTGTTGGGTGTTAAGAAAGACAAAAATGCCACCAGTGCTACAAAGGGAAGTAACTCTTCGTGTGAAATGAACTAAACTATTGCACATTATGGTGTTTCAGCACAACACGAGAGGCATCATCTCCTCGGCTAACAATGGACCTGACACAAATGGCAGCCAGTTCTTCATCACATATGCCAAGCAGCCCCACTTAGACATGAAATACACAGTGTTCGGCAGGTAAGCGTTTGTTCTTTCAGAATTTCAGATCCACATGACGGCTGAGTATTGCATCAAATTGCGTATCGTAATATGTTGTGATATAAAGTACATGAATTGCAATAGTATTGCAATATATTGAATGAACTCTACATTCAACTTCTTATTAGTTCTTTATGCAGTTAAATCATTGTACATTTAATAAAATACCTTCAGATCTTTCCCAAACTAGACCATTACTAAAAAAAGTTAAAGTTTGAAAGATAGCATATACATATAAAAACTTTCTACTATAATTTGTAGTACAGCCGAACATGTACTCTTTCACAGGGTGACATTCTCTATTTCAGAGTGATCGATGGGTTTGACACATTGGATGCTCTGGAGAAACTTCCTGTCAACGAAAAGAACTTCCGTCCATTAAATGACATTAAAATACGAGATGTGACAATTCATGCAAATCCTATAGCAGGGTAACTTAACCAGGCAAACATACAGGAGAAAAATTAAGAATGGGCCCTGAAAATATGAAAAGAATTGCGTTCGGGCAGTCATGAGAAATGAGATTCATGAGAAAGCCTGAAGTGTGAAGCTCAACAGACCAGGAGGTCATGAACATATGTTTTTGAAGCATTTTGTTTTTTCAAAATCTACTTAACTTGGATTTATGTTCATAATGTAACTATTGGAAATGAGACAGGAACAAGTAAATTTGTGTTTTGCATAACTGTTCTTTGAAGTCATGAAGATATGATTTTGAAGCATATTGTGCATAGGACATCAACTGACCGTGAACTGTGGCTCACAATATGGTTTGTTGTTTGAACTTGGGGTCATGGCCTGTAGTACAAGCCAGATGATGAGACTGGGACTAAGATTTCTCACATTTCAACTGGAGTTATCTCCCATACAAATTTCACTTTTAGAAGTGGCCTTTGGAAGAAATATCAAAGCCAGGAAAAGATGTTTAGCCAGTTATTATATGAAAGACATTTGCATCTATGTCCATACTGCTGTTTTGAATGTGCATGTTGATAAGAATGATGTAAATTATTATCAATTATGAACATTTAACAAAATATTGTCAATAAGATCTTTTTATTATTGAACTGTACATTTTCAGGGATAATTAGGTTTAGAACAGCACAATTAACGTTTTCAGAAAATGTTTTCCAAGTGATGGCAGATGTTGAAGGGACAATGCCCCTCTGTATTTTCACAATAGTAACAATTGGGTTTAGATGGTTAAATACAATAACTGATTGCCCCAAAAAGGTATTTTATCTCTGCATAAGTAGCTATAAGTGCTAGCTTTCAAAAGGTTTATGTATTTTATAATTTGAGGATGTTCTGAGAATTTGATGACCATGTTTTGTACCTGTTGAATCTCTTTTAGTCACTTCCTGTTTATGTTCATTTGCTTTTTCTGGTTTGTATATATTGTAAATAATCCAACATAAAATATGAAAATAAAGATAACAGTAATTTGATATTTGAGTTATTTTTAGCTCATCAGGTCTCTAAGACCAGATGCACTTACAGTATTGGCTGGTGTCCGTAATTTGTAGGGAGCTTCCTGTTTTCTGGAAACTTTTCATCTCTCTCAAAGTGTTACAAATTACACGTCAACAGTAGCTATACATGGCAACTTCAATGCCTAGATGGGTGTTTCGTTGGTTCAATCTGAAATGAATTTTACTTTTTTGGGATTCCATGAAACAATGACCTAGTGCAATTTGGAGTCTCTGAAAATATACATTCCACTTATTGAGTTTCACATAGTTACTCATTGATGAGTCACTTGCTGTTTTGAAGTTCTTCTGACTGTAGTGGAAAGCAAGTGTACACTTGTTGTAATAGCAACATCTTTACATTTATCTTCATAAATGCATTGAGACAACTTGCTCCAGTCCATATGTGAACAAGCAAGGTATGAACTGCAGGTATTTATTGTTTAATAAAATTCATTATCATTGAACCTTTACTGCCATAACAAGATTTTACAGATTTCATCATAGAGCTCAAAAACTCGTCAAACTTTTGTGACACATGAAAACATCAAATTGATTTTCCATTACCGGTACCTTTAAGGTAAATTTGTAGGATTATGATTGATCAATAGCCATTTCATTGGAATAAGATCAAACTATCACTTGTACCTTGCCGAGTTTCTGATCTAAATACTGCTCCATAAGGCTCTATAAGGTGACCTCCAGCCACTCAGGGACAAAAGAGTGATAGGTTCTGTCAAATTTAAATCGGGTTGGGTAACAGTTAATGTATTCGTAGATGCATGGGAGAGTTTTTTAGTTTGTATATATAGCCCATCAGGACTGGTCATATGACAAGCTCAAGGGGTCATACATATGACCTTGAACTTTGATCAAATGCATTGCATGGTAAAATAGCTGCTTGACTTGCAATTTCCACACCATGAGTCCTTTAATTTATGTAAATTTGTTTTTTCACTTGTATTTATATATGGTTGTTAAATGACAATGAATCCTGAAATTTAGTTAACAAACGTCAATTTAATGGTCATCAGTTGAGTAGAGTGAAAATATAATAGTAGAAAGTCACAATTCTGATCGAAAACTGGACCCTTGACTCATGTCAATCAATAAAGCATGATTTTTTAAAACTATAAAATTTCAGCTGACACTGGTGATATAGTACTTGTTTGGACACCAGCACATCAATAAAGGTGTTGAATATATTTTTTTAGTTGAAAACTGATTATATTTTTGAATTGAGATATTTTGAAAGAATATAATCATAGTTGTTGTTTTTACACGTATTGAAAAATTTGAAATAAAATACCATGAATGCGCGCCTTATTAAAACTTGTGAAGAGCAAATGCATAATATTCATTATGTCAAATTCAATTTAGTTTTTGGTATATGTTTGTAAATAGAAATGCATTTCTAAAAGAAAAAGAAGCAACCACAAAAATTATCCCCATAAATTAATATGGATGAGAAAAAAATGCCATAGGAATCTATCATTAATTTTTCAGAACTTTAAACTTCTGAATTCAATTATTCATAGCATTTTTCAAAACATTTTTCCAAGTTTAGTGTGATTACTCATAATAATAGCTGTCTAAAATCCTATTTCGTTTTATTACCGCGCACCTGCTATGTTTAGGTTTACCGGAAGTAACGTGTCTCATTCAAAATGGTGGACCTTCTAGGTCTGCTGTCGCTGTTGCTCGTCCTCTTGGTAAGTTCATTAATTAAAATAAGAATTTTGGATCAGTAGAAAGAAATTGTGTAATCAGTCTAATGTGTTTTTTAATATGACATTTAATGAATGATTTTGGAGAAATCTTTACGAAACTGAAAGTTTCAGAAACCAGCGACTGAAAATGAACGTGGAACCACTGAAACTGGAAATATTTCTCTAGATTCTAGGTGGCCTTACGACGTTATGTATGAGCAAAGTTGTGAACCAAATGTGATATTTATAGATAAAGCACTTTAATGAGTTAGTCATAACTTTTTTTTACTTATAATTATTGGGTTATGATTTCAATTTCTTAATTTTCTATGTTATTTTGATTAATTAATTTATATCATTTGAGGAAGTAAATTAAAGAAATATATCTCAATATTTATTGCAATTTTTATAATCCCAATAATTATTTATTTTAGATTTGCATATATTGCAGCTTTTTGTTACATTTCATTAACCAAAGTTTAGTCCTGATATCTGTCAATTTCAAATTGTTTATGTTGTTAAAATTCGAAATTTCAGGTATACCTAGGGGACTGTGAATTAACAACAGAAGAATGCAAAAACTTGGGCTTCACAAATGCTGTTTTATGCAGTAACTGTGATGACATGGACAAATTTGGTTTGTCACCTTTGAAAGATGATTGTCATAAGTGTTGTTACGAGGACAGATCATCAGACGAGGCAGCTGGTGTAAGTAATTTATCTCTGAATATCTGTACAAGGTCATAGCGTTTCTATATTTCCATGCTCTTTGAAAAATGTTATATTAGTTCAATAAATTCGTTGATAAAATATTCTCTTGACCATTTCTTTAGTTCAACAGTATATGAAAAGATTATCTAAATCAGGTTACAGACAGTCTTCTACATGATTCTTCTTGTGATCCTTCAGCAAAACTGTCCAGGAGTTAAGCAATCTTTTCAGTGTCCGACTGTCGGTAAATCATTTACATTCATCATAGGCGCCAGACTCTAAATATGCATCTGCAAGAGTAACAGAAGTCTCTCTAAATCAAGCCAATTTCATAGGTTTTGTTTTATCAAGGAATCAAGTAACACTACAGATGTTTTTGCCCTAGTTTTTTAGTGTTTCCAGTTTATATTTACCATGATTAGTTACAAAAACTTTGAATTTGTTATGTTTTCAGCTGTATCCATATGCAGAGCTAGTTGTGTGCAACTGAAAATTGGGAAGGTATCCACAGGTACAAGGTAAGCTTTTCACAATGTCATGAATCTGTACTTGGAGTTCTAGCTGTCCATCCTTTTAAAAGAAATTAAATTAGCTGATCTGTTTTGAGTCGTAAAGGATAATTGGCCAGAGACTTCTGAAATGTCTAGAGACAAGGCCATAATCTATTTTCAATTCATGGAAAATGTTTCTTCACTTAATCAGTGTTTATATTTGTGAAAATACTATAAAAATAAGTTTCAGTCAACATACTAGAAAAGTTTAATCAAATATTAATTGTTTCTATTTAAAATTCACTTTTGACCTGAAATTATATTATAATTGTCAAAACCACTCAACCTAGTGATTTAAGTGTCAAAAAAATAAATTTTCTCAATGGACAGAAAATCTTTCACTGTAAACCATTTCCATGTTGCTTTATACTTCATGCATCATGTTACAAAACTAATGTTCAAAGGTAATAATCAATGGTTGATAAGGGGCTATTCTTGAATGTTTATACATTATAGAGGAAAGCAGTTTAATTGATAAACTATTATCTATTTCATAACTCATTATGATAGAATGAAATAGTATACAGTAATCGTTCTATTATTACACTATTATTGAAAGGATTGTTATATTTTTAGCCATTGTAAAATTCGAAAAGCTGACCAACCTTTTAAAATTTTTGAATGATCTTTTTTAGTCTTGAGCTGACCCACTTGCCTGTCTGAAATATCATTCATGATTGTTCCTTTATTTTCAGCCTTTGTCAAGGGCAACAAGGCGTCCCAATTCCCTGGATTACAAGTTAAATACGTCCGTGGCGCTGACCCAGTAGTAAGACTGCTGGATGAGAACCGGGTCGTAAAAGATGAACTTGGAATCGAGAAGTGGGACACCGACACTGTGGAGGCCTTCTTTCATGCAAAACTAAAGAAATAAATCCAATCACAAGTTTCTGGAAAGCTCCTGTAGAACCGAAGCATTTATATTTTCAATGATTTGAATGGTGTTGTTTAGAGTAAATACTCAACATGTTTGTTTCAATTTTGATTGTAGTTATTTACAGTTAAGACTTAACTTGTCAATATTTTTTTTTGAGAAGCCCTTTTACCCCTACAGGCCTGAAATCAGGCTCCAAACAAATTGTTACAGGTTTCCAAGTGTTAACTCAAGATTTTGTTAGTTTATGATTTATTGGTTTTTCCAACAATTGTTAAAAATCACAATTCGTTTTACACCGGTTAATGGGAATTCTGATGCCGATGTAGAAATGATTTATTGTTGTCAAATCAAGTAGTGTTGTTTTCAGTCTTAGCCAGTAGCATGTCTTCCACATATTGTCTGTGATTGCTTAAATCAACTTGCCAATTATGATGAGTTAAACTAATTATTTGAACAAGTTGTGTACTGTTTGGGAAATCTAGGTTTTGTTTTTACTAAATGTATGTTAATAGTGCCTGGGACATAAAATACCACATCTGTATCCTTGAGCATAAGTGTTATGTTTCAGTGATTGTAAATGGTTTGAATTTATATTTAGAACTAAAGAAATAAAAAGTTATTGTCCAAGAAGAAAATTATTGAACACATTAAATTTTTTTTTAAAGTAGAAAATCATTGAGAGTATAGATGAGAAACTTTCAACAGGTTGTCCAACGTGCCTCTCTATGAAGTTCTCACATGAAAGCCAAGTGGTTTGTGAGAGTGGATGCTTGAAGTTTTGTTGGAGAGCTTTCCAGAATTGTGACGTACATATCGATAGTCATTTGTCAAAATTCATTCATGTATGTACATTTGTATTGCAAGTGCTGAACTTTAAGATGAATGTCACATCACACTGGGAGTTTATTCCATCTGTTTCATGTGTATATATGCCAATTTATGGTGTATTAAACTTTATTTATAAGGTTGAAATATTTTGTGTTATTTTCATCACTTCAGCTGCAGAGTATAAATTTTGAAGTTCCCCCTAATCTTCGATGGTTTGTTAGGAACTTTACTATTAAAGGATATAGAGTATGTTGTTGGAGTCAAATCTGTAAAAACTCTCCAATGGTGTTAAGTTTTCAAAGTACTGACTGTTACTGAAAGAGGGAATGTAATGCATAATTTTGATTAATAAGACATTTCGGTGGATCGTTGAACAGATTGTGAGTTCTGTTAAAAAATCAGTGTACAGCTGCAAGTAAAACATTATTTTGTAAATTTATCTGTTGCAATTTGAAAACAGAGAAAAATATCGTGATATATATCGTTAAATATGATTGTTATAGAAGCAGTGTACATGCAAACTGGACATAGAATTTTGGTTTCTGAAGATGCATAAAGGCTTTTTTCAATTACCATCATCATATTTCCAAGACATTAATATGTAACTGAAGTGAGATTTATTTGAACTCAATTCATTTGTATGTAATTTTTGCAAGACAAACAATTCAACAAAATATTCAATCTCATGAAAACCACATTGAACCTAACACTCGTACCTTGCTGCGAGTCTGATCTAGTATGGTGTCTTGTGACACAGAGTAGGAAGCCTTCAGCGCAAAAGATATTTCAGTTGGCCACACAAAGTTTGAACTTATGTAAGGTAAAAGGTTACAGACCTGGGCCCCCTTTCATAAAGGCAATGTGCGAGTGATAAGTCCTTACTGATTTCAATGAGATTGCTCTTCAGTGAATACTTATGACCATGAACAGTGTCAAAGATGTTGTTGAAGGTTTGAATACCACTATCAATATATCTAGACAGTATATTAATTCATTAAGCATGTTAAAAAAAACTCAGGAGATTTTTTGGAAAAATAAATTGATCTCACGATTAAGGTATTAAGTGTTTCAAATTGCAAGACAATGTTTTATAATCAAAAGAAGCAGCTGAATGATTAGTTCAGCTATGTGAATCCATTTCTCTACGTCAAATGGTTAAAAGTTTATAAAAAAATGGCTGCCAGTGGTTTTTGCTTGACTACTTCTACTATGGATGACCCGGTTGATTAATGAGATGTTTTGGCCCTCTGAAGATAATACATTTGGCATAATTTTTAATCAACATAAGCGCAGCACAAGTTCTTCACACCACAGATGATTGAAAGAACTTTCACAAAATCAAAAAATAAATGTTACACATTCCCTTCACACAGTGCTTGTTGAACATAACAAAATGACTTTAAAATAACTTGAATTGGTGGTCTGTCTTGGAGATCGCTTAGTAAATCACTTTAACACGGACATTTAGAGTCAACACATACCTTACCTCAGACAGTATTTCAGGTAAGGTGATAATGGGTTTAACGCCGCTGTGAGTATTTCACTTATATCGCGGTTGCTAGAATTATTGCAGGGAGAAAGCCTTGCAGTTAAACCTGCGAGCATCGGCTGGAACTAGCGAACCATGAGTGGTACTTCGCTGAAATTCTGTGTAGCACTGCACCCAAACCTTACTGCATGTAGAACAGTTCTCTACTGCAAAGTTACCGAGCCCCTGGCCGGATTCGAACCACAGATCTCTTGATCCGAAAACGAACGCGCTAACCACAGTAACCCCGGCATTGATAATATCCATTAAATTGTCTTCAATGGGGCAGTAGCACATTTTTCAAATATGGATAAAGCGATCTCCCATGATGGGTTAAGCTACGTGAATCCATTTCCTACAATAAAATGGCCGCCAGTGCTTTTTGCTTGACACTTGATTATTTCCTCTTCAACTTCAACCTCCAAGTCAGGGCGCCTTCCCTTCGAGTACCTCTACGGTAGTTGCCCTGCCTTCACTTGCGGGGGCATTGTTGTCAGGATTCTTGACAACAATAGGAATTGACGTCATCGATAATCTCGAACCAAATTGTTATTTTACATACAAATAAATTGGTTCGAGAGTATGTTTTAAACGTTAGGCGAATGAAATTTTATGAATATTACAAAAGTTGGTGTAATTTGCTTCAAATATAATTTTGTACTTGATGAGTATATGGTAGACAATTTGTTACGTTTCAAAAATTCAAAGACAACCTAATAAAATAACAAAAAGTTTCGTTTATCGTACTCATTTCTTGAGTCGTTGTTCGGAGTTGCATTGTGAATCCTATGAGTTAGGAGCTTCACATCTTGTGCGTGACATCAATCGTTGGTTGCACGCGCTGTGTTAGAGCTTTTTCACCTTGAAGCCTTCTGATGGCAGCGAGTATATTAGTGACGTCACGGAGCGGATACTCGCTGTTTGGAGCTAGCTTCAACTTAGGACTTAGGATGTAATGTTTTGACTCTCTGAAGATGATACATTGGCCCTAAACTTTAAAACATGAGACATCAAGAATAATTCAGATAAAAGAGAACAATCAACAGAAACTAACAAAATATTTTTTGAAATTTTATTATTTTTATTACTATTTAAATAATTTAATTATTGAAGTGTTAATTTGAAACAAAATAACAAAGTAGAGAAGATATTACACATTAACATAGTTTGTAACACAATGACATGAAATATTCATTTCTTGAACAATAACAACAAACAAAAATAATTTTAATTTGATAATTGGTTCTAACCATTGACATGATATATTAGATCTACTCTATCTAAAAAAATTGCAAATAAGAAAACATAATTTGAACAGGAAAATAAAAATCATGAAGATTAATTGACAACTTTTAACTTCAGTGTTTTGAAAACTAACATATACTAAATTTCACAATAATGTTTTTAATATCACATACATACAGGTCTTGAAAAATCAAAAGTTATTTACTACATGAAAAATGTGGATAAAGCGTAAGAACCAGAGACTGCAAAGTCCAACCTCTTCTCTGCTTTAATGCATGTCAGAGCTAAAACGTGAGCTTTTAAAAAAAAAAAGTTTGGTTGCCTGACAGTCTCTGATCAAAGAAAATTTTCCGCTGTTTTTCTACAAATTAACAAAGGACAGGTTGATCACCCACAGTATGGATCTTGGCACCATAGATCACAATCCCTTAAACATGTTAAACAGTACACTGGACCTTGTGCAAAGGTCACCATCCTCAGGTATCATTTGACCTTACGGGACAATAGAAACTTCAATTTATGCTTGTCCAATATTTAAGTAGTATTACCATTTATCTCAATGGCCTTTAAATTGAGTAAACAACACAAAGTCAATATAAGCAGTAAAAATTAGATCTGGTACAAAAAAGAGTGAGTTATTGTTTAGCCACTGCTTGGACAATATTTCAGCCATTAGCACAAAAAAGATCCACGTTTTCTGAGACTTCAGTGTCATTATATGATGATTTTGATGAACATTATATATGATTTTTGATATTTTTTTAATATAACTTTAGTCTCTCATATTCCCAAAAATAAGAGTATAAGATAAAAGAGTTAGACAAAATTGTTATCAAATTTAGTCATATTGAATCAGTACAATCAAATTCCAAAACAGTCCTATGAAAAATAAATATTCATTATCACAGGTCTTAATATCAAAATGCAATGAAAAATGAAAAATCATCATCATTCAGTCCTTCCTGGACAAACCATGGTAATTCTAAATCTTCTAAATTCTACATGATGGAAGCTTTGAAAGATTTTAAAACTTTATGTTTTCTCAACCTTATGACTGCATAATCTTTGGCTTTAATACATAGAAATTAGCAAAATAACCAAGAGGGTTTTTTTTGCTCTTGCTCATAATTTTCAAAATTTATCTTTACTTTAGTTCTCTTCACAGTCAATTTATATTTTTCTTGCAACATATTCTGCATTTTCGCCAATCTTACTCTGGACAGATGTTTTCCTGTATTTTCAATGAAATAATCTGTACCACAAAAAACGCTGTGCAAAGTATCATTTAAATTAATTAGATTCTTATACAATTGAATATCTAATGAATTAATAATAATTACGTTTTATTCATTGTCAAAATAGTTCAAGTCATCAGTCTTCCCTACAAATCTTTGATATTCCCTACAAATCTTCAGTATTCCCTACAAATCTTCAGTATTCCATACAAATCTACAGTATTCCATACAAATCTTCAGTATTCCCTACATATCTTCAGTATTCCCTACAAATCTCCAGTATTCCATACAAATCTTCAGTATTCCATACAAGTCCTCAGTCCTCCCATGGGTTCATGTCCGTGTCAATGGCTATACAGTTGTATGAGGCGTACCTCAGTTTCTCCTCGGCCACCTTGGCACTTGAGTAGTACGGAAGGTACAGCATGTTAGCACAAGTGGATGATTCCGGCAACGAATCAATTGCATCACCTTTACCAGATGAGACGTAGAGGGGGGCAGGTAACCTTCTGCGACCCGTGACAAACCGCAAAAATCTGCTTCGATCTTCATTGGTGAATTTCTTCAGGGAATCCCAGAGATACTTGACTCTGATGTCGGTTTCCTCCATATCATCATAATGTGTCGCTCTCTTAAGGGCTTCAATTGTGATGTCAGGATCTCCACAGACCCTTGTCTCCAGTTCCTGCCAGGGTAACAGCTCAAGAACAGCTTTCGGGATACTCTTCAATATACCACGGCTGACAGCTTCAATCTGTTGGTCACTCTCAGCCATTCGGATCTTCCGAACTTGCTTGCAGTATTCATGACGGTCCTCATACTTCAGCTGAATGGGGTTACCATCAGAGTCCACCTTTAAACTGACGCTTGTGCCATCACTCAAAGTAAGGCTCCATTGCCTATCAAGTGCAAGAAATGTTGCCTCCTCCATATTCTCAATGCTATTGATAACCTTCACCTCAGCTGCATCGACTGTTTGAAAGTCTCTTGTCCAGGAGATGTTTTCTCCAACCATCTTCTTCCATACAAAGGCTGAGAGGGACAAAATGAGACTTTCTCGTCCACGGAAACATGCCCCCATCACCTGACCCAGCCATTCATATTTCTCAAACTCTTGACATTGAGGGTTGGGAATGTAGACATCTCTGGATACGCTTGCATCATCTTGCATCTGATTAGGTGCTCGGATGAAGAAGGGAACAGCTACAGGACAATCGCTTGATGTTGGACACAGTTCTTCTGCAAGATCTGCCAAACTGTCTCGAAAACCACCACCCTGATCAATTATACCCTCGGATAGAAACTTGCATTCCCACCATTGGTCATGACGAGATGACCAGCGATAGTCCAGAGGTTTTGAGTATCTTTCTCTTGGCTTCAGTCCTTCATACAGCTGCATGAAAACAGAGTTTTTATACTCGGGATCAGCAGCCGGATCACAGCGGTGTTCCATTGCAGCTCTACGGTTTACATACACAATGGGCTTCTCTGGCGGTTCAGATGCTGAGGCTTTCAGGAAAGTATCAATCAGAGACAGGCGCTTCTTTGAAAGTGGGAGAAGTTGCCGGACAATTTCCAGCGAGTTGTATGAACCAATTGAAAACTGCCATGATGGTACAAGATGCTGAAGCACACTATCCAAGATGGTGATGAATCGCTGAAGGCAGATTGAGCGTCGGTAAAGTTGGTCAGGGCTGTAGGACTCCAGGAGAGGGAATCTGACCAAGTTTTCACCCGTAAAGAAACTTTTATCAAACCCAAGTGATCTCTCTTCAGTTGAGGAGAGCTTGATGGCACGGATCCGAGTATCGATTCCACCTGTCTTGCATTCCTTGATTCTGATCATGATGATTGGATGATGTTCAGTCATACCCTCTAGAAGCAAAATGTCTTGTTGGTCACTCACTGTATTCTCAAGTGTTACAGTGTTTAGGATCTTCAAGTTGTCTTGTTCTCCGCCTTGAACAACCAATCGTGCAGGAAGATAATTATCATCTGACCCATCCACTGTAATGCTGAGCTTCTTGATGATCGTCCCCTTCTTCATCCTCAGCTGAATCCAGTGTTGTCCCTGGTTACCATCACTCTCCCAAAATGTATCCGGATCACCATCAGTCAGATTCAAAGGACCATCTTCATCACAATATGATGAAACATCAATGGATTCTACATAACTCTTGATGCTGCCAAGCTGATCATTTTCTGAAGGAAGATGCTGTGACATGAGATTTACAAGTGATTCGTCATGCTCTAACGACCAACCAGGTGGTAGCGCTTGTAACCTAGCAACAGCCTCTTTATCTGGTTCTGTGATTTTCTCCTTACAGACAGGAAGCTGAAGCATATAATTTTGCTCTACCACCTCCTGCCATAAAGATACTTCTTTAGTGTTTTGTTGGATTGAGTGTGACGTTCCTGCTGTATTGTTTGTTTTTGAAGATACTGGTACAACTGCAGGCTCCTCTTCTGTTGAACTCCGACTGCTGAAGAGAAGCAGCCAAAGATCTGACTGAAATACTTCCGGTTCTGAAGTAGGCGAGAGTTGGAACTTTTTCACCTTCAGCCATTTCCCCTGCGAGTCGCACAATTCTTCTCCGCTGACATAGATACGTGATTCCGGATTACATTGAATGGTTTTAGTTTTTGAGCCATTCTTTTCCGTCTTACTGACAAGTGACAGTGATGTTTTGTGTTGCGAATAGTAAACGAGTTCCGCAGGAACGTAACACAAACTTTCCGGAAGACATTTTTGAGATTTGAAACAATCAATGCATTCTTGAACACACCTAATCCTCGCAAGACGTCGTCTTGCTTGTGGGATCAGCATTCTGTAACTATGTCAATGGCCTTTTGAGTTAGCGTCACTATTAGTCCCAATAGTTAGGAACAAAATGAGACACAAACTTCACGATTTTCACTCCAAATGGATTCCGTAAGCAAAAGGGAGGTAACTCTAAAATCTTGAAAAGACGATAAGAAAATAAAATTTGTAGATTGAATAAGGCTATCTAACCAGTTACAAATAATTCTAGGATTTCAAACATAAAATGCGATTTTGAATTTGTAATTGATGTCCAATTTTGAATAAAGGAATAGCATCATAACATTTTAATTTCATTTTTTGAATATTTAGTGTGGGACGCAACAGTTACTGATAGAGTTAAGTCCCTTCATTATGTCCATTTCCGGTTGTGGTGATGCATAATATTTGCAGACGATGTTTTATGCAAGATGCGCGTTAAATTAGATTTGTCGGAGGTTATTCGCAATTCATGGTTCGCTGTCCAGTTTCTATCAGGTTTGTTATTTGATAAAGTGTCGTTTTTGTATTTTTCAAATGATTTTTAATACGAGATCGATTGGTTATTGACTTGGAAAAGTTGGGTCTAAATCTAGCATGTCTTATTAACTTATTTTACTTGTTGATGTCTTCTGTTCTAGTGATTTGCATTGATATTACAAAGTGATACCCAGAGACAAAATCGTTGACAAGGACTTTGGCTGTTCTTGTTATCTTTTCCAAATATCTCTGTAATTGTTTTATTCATTTGTAGTGAAGTTAATTCTGTAAAAGTGAAAAGTTTTTCTCATACTTTGCCAAGTTTGTAATAGTGCTTTTGAAAAGGCTCTTATTTTTATCAGAGGCACAGGCTAAACTAGCCTTGCCCAAAACAAAATGTAGTCCAGCATACAAGACATCATCCTTTGGGTGCAAAGTCATCGAACATTAAACATGACTACTGTTTATGTTATCTCACAGTTTAGGTTAGTTAAAACAAAAATACCCTTAAAGGGGAACAACAACCCTAGCCTTTCAGACCTAATTGACCAGCAGTTACGTAATTGCCATAGCCGGGAAAGAGGTCACGTGACACGGACTGGGCGCCGGCCAAGCGGTCATTGTGACAGGGGAATCCCCTGTGTCACATGCGATCGTTGATTGGCTTATTCATTTTCGTTCCTGACACGATGCCTGAATTCCAAATTCAAAAATGATTTTATTTTTTTTACCACTTTAGAACTTTTATTAACTTAATTTGGGTGTCTATGACATATTCTAAATCTTATTCCCCCATTCATTGCAAATAACTAAGGCATAGGCCCCAAGTCGGCGACATAACACAATGGTGGAAGCAGACGTTAAACTTCAACCCAACAACACGATGCCTGCAGTCCGAAATGGAAAATGGCTATAGCTTCTCTTCTATCACATGTCGCTGTAAAAACACCTGCAATCGGTCGACTATAGGGGGAGCATGTCCTTGCCGTACAGCCGTTGGCCTTTTGTCGATGATTATTGAAAATAAGTAAATATCATGATTTTGGCATTTAAGTGATGAAAATGCAATTATTTCGAAATATATCAATTCTTTAATTTCAGTAAGCTGCCTTACGCCCACATACAATCATAAACAAATAAAACAGAATTAGAGAGGAAGTGAATTGACAATGTTTATTCCAGCTCGTCAACTGAAAACATGGGAGTAGAGCAAGATTAGAGTGACTGTTTAGACCAGACTTTCCAAGTACTATATAACTTCCTTGAAGCGTTATAAACAACATTTGTGATTGATCTCTTATGTAATATCCTTGTTATCATTTCCTGTTTCGATGACAGCTGTGCTCTATTGCTTTATGCCTGGCTGGCTGGTTGATAAATTAGATAACATCATTGTTGATTTCAACTTTACCGTTCATGCATTGTATAATGTCTGAGAGACTACGTGGAATAAGATATATCTATAACAAAATGTAGATTATGCGGTTTTGCTTATGTTCAAGATTAATCCAACTATATTTTATATTTTTCACTATCTTTTAAATGTCAAAAGCATGTGTTCATCTACTGTGAATAATTGGCGAAAAAAATCAAAACAAAGTAACTATTTGTCAATCCGGGATCAGGACGAGATAATTTTTATTGTCATTTACTAAAGTGAATCTATCATTAATTATGGCTCAGATTGTTGGTGCCCTTTTCTCTGTAAGACTGGTAAATACATGTACGTTAACAATTACTGCCAGGTTTGTATACATCATTTTTCAAGTCATTCTTATTCTTATCCATTCGTAATTAGAAATCCCATATCGGAACTATCGGGACGCATGATGTACGAGGTGAACCCCTTGTCGATGACTTTGAAATAATGAAAATATTAAATCAATTTTCGATTGTATCATCATGAGATTATACCTTAAAATTTTACTGATGAATAGTCAACTCAAATGCGAGACATACTAAACCTGACCCAAAAAAAAAACAGTTTAAAACACCCTATCATCAAGGTAAACCTTTTAGTTAAACTTTATAACTAGTGACTAGTATATCCTTCATGTATTCCCTTTTTATAACTATCAGTGATATTTTAAAATTATGGCAAACGTGTCTTAAATTTCTGAAAAATGATTGTGTCTTTGTTAAATGTCAACTTGGTGTTCAATTATGCTCTTAAAAAGTTGGATAACTATATGTGAATTGTATCAATATTAAAAGTGCATTGATTTTACAGTTGTTTAATCCAGGTTCAATTTACTGACAAAGATAAAAAAAACAAACCCTCAAACCCCTATCTGCCATAGATAAGAAATTTCAAATAGTTAGGAATTGAGTAATAGTGACGAAAATTCAAAAACTATCCACACAAGTCGTAACCTAACTTTTAAAAATATCGACAGAAATATTGTGAAGTTTGTAGTGTCCAAGCTTACAAGTTAAATGTAAACAATTGCATAATACCAGAGCACCAGAATTGTTTATCTAATTTTGTAAAAGGTGAGGGAAATAAAAACTAAAAAAGATTTCACTTTACAAAGATTTATATATTTTTTCTCATATCTCATATGGTAGTTCAGTTGAAGAACGATTTGTTTAAAACGACATTCTCACACGCGTATCCGGTTGGGTAATTCGCGCGTGTAAGGAAACCGCGCGCGTAGGATGCAGCGCAGAAAAAAACACCGCTGAGTAGAGAGCGCGCTGATTGAGTTTTACGACTCTCGCGGGGCCTCGCTAATAAAACACTGGAAGTTAAAAATTAAAGTTGTTGACCCCCTTTAATGTTTGTGGTGATTGTGCATTGTGCTGTTCTATAAAGAGTGTTTGATATGATGTTTCAATTGAGGAGGCCAAGGGTACTTCTTGTTGTTTCTTGTGTTTGATTCTTTGATAATAGATAAACAAATATGATTCAGATTAGTATGAGAATATTCAAGGTTAAACATTCATCATTCATTCATTCAAATGATTGGCAGATTAGCATTTGCTAGATTGATTAGAAAGGTAGGCTGTCGGCAAAGCAGCTGACAGTAAAAACATCTCACTGCATAATAATATGCATCATGTCCAGATACAAGTTAGTTTATTTTGACGGCAGATCACATATAGCCAACTCAAAAATAATTGAAAAACATTTAAAAATCAGCAATATAACATTGAAAATATGTAACATTGAAAAGTGAATTGAACATTGCTTTATAGTCACTCACAATGCTGATATTCGGGTCAACCATTTAATTGAAGCTCACATCAGTGCCACATCCATGGAAACATTATATATAGTCATAATTTAAATAAATACATGTATACATTTGAATGTTTTGGTGTCCTGTTTTCGAACCCACCATTATTTTTGTCTGCGAACCCACCTTGTCTAGTAAATACCTGTCTATGAACATGCATCTAATACAAAAACAATGGTTTCCAAGTAGACAGCAAGAAAGGTAGGGCTTAAGAAAAGAGTCAAACTGAATTCCTAGTGCAGCAATTCTGTTTGTACCCTCTACTCTCAAGTGTACCAGGAATACATTGATGTTTTATGCAAGATGCATGTTAAATTAGATTTGCCAGAGTGTATTCGCAATTCATGGTTTGCTGTCCTGTTTCCTACTGTAATTGATCTTAAAGTAAGGGAAGGGAATTCTAACCGGCATCCACTGCATTGATTACATATAATTCAAGACAACATGAAACAAATTCAAATCTCAATTGGTTATATTTCTGCCCTAGTAAAATATTGTGAATGTCCTTCTGTTTTCCAGAATGCGAAGGAGGAAGCGAATGGGAACTGTTTTAATTTCGACACTGGACAGGCTAATATCATGTTTAGAACTATGCCAGGTATTTGGTTTATGTTTTGTGTTAATCATGTTTCAATCAGTTTGATATGTTAACTTATCATGAAAAAATGGTCATTTTAAAAAATCTAGTTGTTATTGAAGATTGCTAATCATTTCAGATAGGTATTAGCCTGATTACAATTTTGTCATTTCAAGTGGCATACACTAGATAGTGTCCAAATTACCAATGAAATAGAGCCTTAAAGGGACACAGAGTATGTTATTGGAGTCAAATATATCAATGATGTTAATTTATCAAGAAGTAGTGGTCGTTTCTGAAAACCATACTCTGTGTCACTTTAAATAATTAGGAAACCTCATGTGATGTTCCTATTGTGATATTCTTGAATGACATTATCAAATTTGAAATTTTGTTTCCAGAAAATAAGCAAGGGCCCTTGGAAACTGTGGCTGTTCTGTTCGCTCTTCCTGGTGCTACTGTTCACAGGTGCTTGGAGGTTATTCATCTACGACCCTTGTGAAGGTTCCAAGATTAGATATGACCTGGTAGGTCAAATTTCTTTCAATACGGTGTAAAATAGAACTAACAGATTTTAAGCAAATGGTTACAATCAATTACTAATCATAAATCTTACAATAGTACATAGAATGAAGTTTTGGTATTTGAATTTTGCCAATGCAGCATAAAAATATCACCTACTCTTAGAACCATTTTGATGCAAATAAAATTAAATTCTATTCCCATAGTGATTTGTATCTCACATTGTCATTGTTACAGTGTCAACATTACCAGAGAGGGGAAGTTGCTGGTAACCTGTGCTATGACATGTGTGTCCAAGACTTGCCATATCTCTCCTACTGTCGAGCTTCCAACCACAGGGAGAAGGTAAGGTTGAACGTTAGAAGGAATGAAAAATTAAAAAGTGAACATCCAATTTCAAATATGTAGAAATAGAATATCAATAGGGTTTTAAAGATAATAGTGATTATTTCAGAGCCTTCCATGGTACAATGAGTGAGTGAGTTATTGTTTAACGCTGCTTGGGCAATATTTCAGCCATTCGCGGCGTCCATGGTACAAAACCAGACCACGGATGTAATGAAAATATGTAAACACTTATTTTTTTTTTTTTTACCATTATTCTCAGAATTGTTGAGTGTCCCTTTTCCATTCTAGAGTTTCCTATGGCATCAAACAGTGATAAAGATAAACTACTTTGGGCAGTCATCATCAAGATGGAAACTTACAGAAGGGACGTCCATTTCTGAGTTCAGAGGTCAACTGCAGACATTCCTTTTGGAAAAGCTCGGACATTCCATGTTTACAGATGTTTTGGACAGGTTGCTAAAATATGCCGACTTTAATGAAGATGGAAAGGTTTGTTATTTCATTATGATGAAGAAAATTAGTAACATCTGACTCTTCTTTAAAATAAGTAAGGCCCACCCAACAGCAGTAACCTGGTAACTTTTAAGTTGACAAATAAATTTCAGGATGGGCTACTCTTTAGGCTTATTTCATATTAAGTAGTTTTAAATGCTAAATGATAAAGTGTGGAAATCAAATTCTAAAGGTCTAGGTGTGAAAGACTTATCTTCATCCTTTATAGTGGCATGGTGTTATGTTTATAAATGCTATGTATGGGATTACTCTTCCAAGATTCTGTATAGAACGTGATTCTGGGTGAAAATTAAATGATACATTCCCATTTAGGGGTCTCCTTTATTAATGATCATAATTGTCTGTTATATCCTATGTATTTAAAACATATCCTTCTTTGCTGTTGCAGCTATCACTAGGTGAGGCCCAGTCGTTATGGAGACTCGTGCATATCCATGAATTCCTGCTTCTGTTTATATTCCACAAAAGCTCAACATTCCCCAGCATCAATGGAACCTGTGGACATGTGTACGCGTTCCAACACACGCCAATATCTCGACTGTACAACAAAGATCCAGAGGGTTGGATCAGCAAGATATTCCCAAACTCGTACAAATGGGAGTTCCCTTACTGGCCCAAAAGAGCAAGGATCTCCCTTGGAATGGTAGAATTCTCGATGGATATCTTCGAAGAACAGGGAATCAAGTTCTACATGTGTGATATTAACCCTAAGAGCTTTGGTATCACATATCAGAGCGAAGCCATGCTGTTGAGTCCTCAGAACATTGCTTCAGAGGAAATGTTGAAGACGGATCTCCGGAATCGAACATGTTTCTCCGACGCGCACTGTATATTCTCCAAGCACTGCCAGTCCTCTTGTAATGTGAAACGAGGCAGCTGTTCAGGGGAGATAATTCGTCCAGGGTTGTTTTACGTGTGTGACATCATACAGGAATACCTCTTGTTTGACGCTCCAAAACATCTTTATTACGAGTTGAAGAGATTGTTGGAGCGGTGTGCAGAGCTGACGATGACAGGATCGGGTGTTGTAGAGCACGCAATCTTGTATGAAGATCTCAAGACCTTCTTGTGGAAAGAAATTCAGTATAACCCTCGTGCTTTGTAAGGGGCATTGATCAGAAGTTTTAAGTGAGTAATAGCAAGTTTAGTATATTATTGAAAGATTTCAGAGAATCTTGTTATAAGTTATAGTTAGATGCTTAGGAATAAGGTTAGCTTGATATATTAGATGATTAACTCCTAAAGTGAAGAAAATTTGAGAAAATATGAAATAGAAATATTGCCAAATTGGAATGATACTAATTGGAAGATTTTATATTATGTTTTTATTTTTATTTTTCTTAAATATTCATAGATATTTTAAGTGAATGATTTAGAGTCCATTTTCAGATAAACCAATATATTTTTGAAAATATTTCAATTATGGAATTAAGAATCTTTTCTTAGGTATGAACAAACTTTGTTTACATATCTGATGATTTTTGGAATGCATGATGACTTTTTACCATATTTTATCTCAGATGATAAATATTTTAAGCTGGTAAATAAAGACACCCCTTTTGAAATACGATAGTCCCCAAAGGAAAGTTTGTCATGTATTATTACAACCTCCAAGATTATGATGATAATCCATTCAAATATAACTCAGAACAATACATATTAACACAATTTTTTCATAAACTAGGATATTCTAATTTCATACATGAAAGTTACATGGTGCGACATTGCACTTATAAGAATTTCTGCATACGTGAAACCTATTCAATCTAAATGTTTGTGTTTGGCACCCATGTGCAGAAGGTAATGTTGTATATTCTTAAAACGGAGGATGAGTAGAATAATTAAAAAACTGCCAATATTTTCATAAAATAACAAACAAATAAAAGGGGTTCTTTATGATGAATTACATAATTTGATTTTTTCATCCATGGTTAGAGTTTGTGGATAACAGGGGAAATGTGCTTTATTACCTAACATTTCCTCTTACATTACAAATTAGCAATTACAAAAATAAAGATTTAGAAAGAAATCTTTAAGATTTACTAGAACCATGTTTGAAAAGAGGAAGCACTGTAGTAAGCTGTTGAATTTGTAAGAGGATTGTGCATATAAGCAGTGTATGAAATAAGCTGGTTGAGTAGCCCTTCCAAAATGTTAAATTGTTAATATAAATGTCAAAATTAATGAAAAAATCTTTACAGTTACCAGTCAATGGACAGCCTTATTTTGTAAACTGTTATTAGATGAAAGTGCTGATGAGAAAATTATAGTACTTTTGAGACTTCATATTTTACAGGTTGCTTTACTACAGTAGCGTATTTAATCTTAGTTCAATTCTAGTCAATTGAACTGCTGTTGCAGGGCTCCAGATAAGATGCGTATCTGCGTAAAATACGCACAGGTAATTCAGATATACACATTAAAAATGAAATCAATGAGTGACAGATACGCACAACTTTCCAAGAATACGAGTCAGATATGTGTTTACAGGAGTGATCATGACTTGTCAAAACAAAGTTTCATTTCTAAATGTCTGATCTTTACATCTCGAAAAGAAGCCAACTTGATGCCAACCTGTATGAAAACAAAGATTACAGAGTTTATATTTCATCAAAAGGAAATCACTCATTTATTTACAGATTAAACGTGTGGAAAATATATTCAACGACTAAGATAAAAAAAGATGGAATCAGCTTCTGAAATCGATAACCCTTGAAATACTCCTACTTTATTTTCATATGGTAATTTTACTCCTCAAATTTTATTTTGAGGAGTGAAATACCCCTGAATCGAAATAATTATCTGGAGCCCTGTGTTGTTACTATTGGTAGATAATGTTTAATGGCTGTTTCTTCATTTTCTCAATACAGAGGTAGCTTAGTCATAAATTCCTATAATAACCTCTGTCCTATGAAAAGCGTTTCTTGCACTAACAGCTGGTTCCACTAACAGCAAATACGGCAAAATAATTTATCATGCAATATTTCAGCCAATGAAAACACTGCATATCTGTTATCACTGAGGCCTCTTAAATGACAGTCCCTTTCTATAAGACAATTCAAAGTGCTAATTTGATTGAAATTTAGTTTCAAAGCATATACCTGAGGCTTTTTGAATGATAACTTTTGAAACGGCATCGCTGATTGCTTAAAGAATTTTGATTGCATCCAATCAGGCGTTTACATTTCCGAGAAATGCTCATATTATAACAGAGGTTAGTATAGGAATTTATGACAGAGCTACCTGTGGAGAGAAAATGCTGTGTCTTATACTCATGACATTTTAACTCTGTGTGATACTCTTCAGATGAGATTTTAGCAGTGTTTTATGTATGTATATATTGGACTGCTAATCTGTTTTAGTAATTTTGTTTTTATTATCATGCATTTATTCAGGTAAATTGGTAAATAAACATGGAATAAATTAGTTCAAAATTTTACCAAACATTTAAAATAATTATCTACCCACTAAGTTCAGTTTTTAAAACATTCTGATAAAGCCTATGTTTAGACAGTGACCAATCCAAAATTACCCTCCATGTGAAGGAATCTTCATTCCTGTAGCTAAAGTTTTTAAAAGAATAATTAAAAGGATTTTTGATTATTCAAATCATCAGTTTTATATCTTGGGTCCAACGGCATTTCAGAAAATACCTCAAGCTAAGCATTTCCTGATTAATTCCTTGTCTTGTTATGTTATGTGTATTGTGAATGGATTTACTTATTTTTGTGATATATGGTTGTGTAGAACAAGCCCCTAACATCATCATTATCAAGGTGGTCAGTGCTGAAGATGTTGCCTGACCTTGAGGGTGTGGGTTCCATCTTAGAAGGGATATCAAACTGAAAAACTACAAGAGTTTGTACAATTGCAGAAAGTTTGATCCCAAATATTAAATGTTAGATTTACATCAATAATACCTTATTTGACGTATTAAGGGACCTGAAAATTGACAAAAGGTAAAAATGATTTTCATCAAATTCTAAAAGGACAAATTCTGCAATTTTATACATTCATTATTGTTTAACTAATGGCTTAAGGAGCAACTGCCAACCTTTACCACACTCTGAGAAGTGGGCCCTTTTCTATTTGTGAGTGACAAATGTGGTTGGAGGGAGAGGGCGATGATAAGGAGAGGGCGATTATATGGAGAGGGCACTTATTACGTCAAATAAGATATTAGACAGATGTCTCCTGCTGTACATCCTCTGTGATTCTGTTTGACTTTCAGATCCTTGTGTGTTCTCAGAAATATGTGGATACAAAGATTCTGAAAAATTTCCACCTTCTTCTTAGGCTTCACTGTTTTGACTGAAATTATAGAGTAAAATTCCATAGGTTTGATATGTGCTTGAGTACTCACGTGCTTTTAAACCTTTAAATAATGTCACAAATACTTGCTTATTCATACCCAAATACCAAATAACCGACATTTATTTGTTTTCAATGAAAATCAAGTAGAGACTTTTACATGTTCAGAAATTCATTATCTCATTTTCATGTCAACTAGTTTAATGACATATTAAAAACTACCAATCCATATTTGTTCGTATAAGCTATAGATAAGTCACAAAACTTACATTTCACACATTGGTTTTGCAAGCTGTGGTACAGCGTCTTGTTTTAAAGCAAAAATCTTTATAAAGTTATATGTTCACTTTCCTGAAATGATAAGCATTACAATGTTAACAGTCATTGATTGATTAAATAATGCCATTGATATGTGTAGTGAAACAACTATCCCATTGCCTCTAAAACACTGACCACAATTCTCCGGCCTTCGGGATGGGTACACGCTGACAAGACTTTTTACTAAGTAAAGATGATAACAGCACAAAGGACGGTAGGCAGAAGGACTAGCATGATTACCACGAATTTCTGGAAGTATGTGTCCAAGGCCAGTCTTTCTTCATAGTTTGAGAACACACAAAGATGACAGAAAATAAGGAGTCATTAATGTCGGGTTCCTATGTA
The DNA here is from genome assembly GCA_921293015.1 of Phorcus lineatus. NCBI lineage: Eukaryota > Metazoa > Mollusca > Gastropoda > Trochida > Trochidae > Phorcus > Phorcus lineatus. The sequence goes on from OV121097.1 coordinate 38,888,719, forward strand.
ACATTCCTTATATTTATATTGTATCTATATTTGTATTGTTTGTGTTTATGTGACTGAGATAATCATATTGTTTGCTTGAATGCTGTATTTAATCAAGGTGCTTGTTTTACAAAATGTTTTTGTCGTAGATATTTTTATATCCCTGAATAGTGAAAGTGTATAATGATCTTATTATTGTTGAAAGCACACCATAGACAGATCACTTATGAACAGAATTCCTGTTACTTCATTAGTCTGAATGTGGATGATCTATGTCAGGTTTTTAAAGACATTTTCTCACTTTTTACACGTCAGGCAAAAAGTTCATCACTCACATGAATCTTTCCTTCGGCGTTTGCAATCATTTTTCAGAACTCTGCATGTATTCTTGCCCCCAATGTTGAAATTCAAAATACCCTACCCTACCCTTCCCTGTTGTTGTATGATAGGGCTTGCAAAAGCCATGACGAAGAACATGAAATTTTCCAGTTGAAAATGCAATGAAAAAAGCTCATATTTACCTCCTTCAAATGCAGAAGGAACTTAAAAAAGGCAATAAACTAAATGGGAATGCATCTGTCATAAGTATCGGCGTTCCAATCACTAGATTCTCGGAATATCGCACTCACGATGCCACTCAAATGGGACGCGCTTGTTTTGATTGCCAACCGAGCTGAAATGGCAGACAGCAATAAGAAACATCATCTAAACTGTAAAACGGGTATCATATAAAAATGAAAACTATTGCAAACGTTACAGGGAGATTGGTGTAAGTGATCACATTTTTTCTCTGCAAAAATAATTTGTTCAATTTAGTGGCTTTGCTAGTGTGAGTGTATGACCTATATATTACACCTTTTATTATGTAATTCAATAGGGCATTGAAGTTTGTTTAGTATTTTAAGTTATAGAAATTTAATGGATATCTTACATCTGTTTGTAATGACTGTTTGTTTCAAGAATATTGGTTAACTGTCTTGCTTTTCACTTATCTGCTAAAGTCTGGAGATTCTTTGTTGCCTTTTCATCAGAAGTAAGAAACCTCCAACATTCGAGAATATTGTAGATGTCTTTTATGTTAACAGTAGCTGAATTTGGTGAAGTGACCATCTGACAGTTCAGAAATTAAGATTTGTTATTTTTACTTTATCATGGCTGCATCATAGAATATATAGGCGCTTGTACCTTGTTTATTTATCCAGTACTTCATGGAAATAAATGTATTTGAACCATCATAGAAATACATCGATTTTCAAAAATGATTTAAATTCAACTTTGAGTTATTTCATTGTCACTTCATGAATACTTTTTCACAAGTTCACTTCATAAGATTTTTAACAATGTTTTTCAGAGGTTTTCTATTTGGTGCTGGGTTGTGTTTTAGTATGCTAATGTATTGTTGAACATTAGCTCCATTGAAAGCCATGGACTATCATGCTGAAGTTACTCACTTTTTGTTGCCATGCCAACAGAAGTGACCTACTGTAATCATTAACATAAACATGTAGCGATAATCTTCCCTTGACAAGCAACAGCAGTCAAATACCTTCATCATTTGTGTGAAGAAATTGCTAGTTAAAGCAGCATAATTATGAAAGAATGACTATATTTCCAGTTGGATAGTATAGATGTTGTAGTCCTTTACCTAAGCTGCTGATGAGCTGTCTTCTTTATAATCCCAAACCACCAACTTCCCCCATGCCCCAGGATCCTCTATTGATATTTAGCATACTTGAATTAATTTTAATAGATGTAAGCCTCAATCATTTCAGGAATTTATACACAGTTTAAGATTTTCATAATTTTTCTGTACTGCCTTTTAAGGACTTTTTGCACATGCTTTTGAACTTTCAGTATTTAAAAGTCTAAGTAAGAGGATTTTCATTGACTTGTAAATGTGAATATGAATATACTAACATTTCCAGTCGACAGGGTTCCCACTGAATAATAGTTCAAAAGGCACACTTTTCAAAATCTGAGTTTTGGGCCATTGTGTCTTTTGGTTTGAATCCTTAACATTTTCCCAAATATTTTTGGGAAAAACATACAAAGTTTGATTCAATCAGTTTAATGTTTTATCTTCAGAAAATGAGACCCATGATTACATACATATATATATAATAATATTTTATAGTTCTTTACTCATTAACTTTATCTCTTTCATAGATGCTTTTATCTCTTCCAGTCCTCATCATTGCTGTTACTTCTATGCAGTTTGTGCCATTTTCTCTCAAAGAACAAGGAAGATTTATACTCACACTGTTAAACCACATTCATCCTGCTACATCAGCGTATTTGTCTCTGCCCATCTCCATCATATACCCTGATATCCTTCGGCCTAAAACGCTCGTAAATAACCTACATTGACATTTGTTTGAATTCTCATCCGGGTGGTGCCGCTATCTCTGAATGCAAGTCATTGGCTTGCTATGTTTAGTGATACGAGCGTTTTAGGCCAAAGGATATCAGGGTGTATGATGGAGCTAGGCAGAGACAAATACGCTGATGTAGCAGGATGAACCACATTACAAACCACAATACATTGAATATTTTAGGATGATTGTATATTTTTTGTTTGCATATACAAATCATTATACTGTTTTGGAACTATCTTCTTTGAAAGAATAGACTGCCATGCATATTATTAACGATTTTTAAGTTAATTACGTTCTGTATACCTTTGTTTTCTGATTAATATCTTTCTTAATTTTAAGAAATTGTTGAACAGGATAAAATTAACTTTCTTAAATGCTCTTAAAGAAGCCTTATGTATTTTAGTTGTATTGGGCTTGCATAATCTGTCTCGTGTTAAGAATTGTTTGGTTTTAATACTTGCACAGGGCTTTAGTAAATCTTTTAAAACTGGTACCTGGACGATGTAATACAATACATTTTGTATTTGGGTAAATATTGTAGTAGTTTAGTTTTATTATTTAAACCTATATCTTGCCATGGTTATACCAGAAGTTCTCTTGAGATTAGTCTTTTACTTACTTGATTCATATTCCTGAAAATGTACAGAATTAAGTTGTTTACTTTTGGAATGTGTATCTGAAACCCATGGTTTTCTGTATTGTCAAGGCATTGAAGGCAAGTTAACAGTCACCTGGATTCTGTTTTGAAACTTGTGCGAAATAGTATGCTATTAGCTGTACTGTTGCTATAAAGGATTATAAAACTTAATAAAAGGAATGAAGTTTTGAAACAAAAACAAAATTGCTAATATGCTTTTCAACAGTAGGATGAACTCAAACAAGCAGATGGTAGAGTAACATTGTTTGGTGAAGGTGATTTTGTTTAATTAATTTAAAGGTGGGATGAATTGATACACTGTTGTTTTGGTTTATTTTATTGACAATCTGTAGTTGAAGATGTTGAAGCATTTGTTGTTTTGTTGACTCGTGCAATGTGGATAGTAAACTCCCATCTGTGTAACATTTGTGATAACAATTACGAATGAAATAATCTGATTTCATGATTAAATACATCTTCAGTTTAAATCAAATACCCTTCACATTCCCACCTGGGACTATTCATCAGGAAAATCTGTATTGAAATTACCCACCCTTCTTTTAAGTAATCCAATGAAACTGCTATGATTACATTTTCTAGTCTTGTGAGAAACATGGTTCTTTTCACAAGGCAACCTAATACTGTTCACTGTAAATCCCTTTCCTTGACATTGCACCAATGTTACCATTAATAATAACTAGGTATTTATTTAGCGCTGGTATCCAGTATAGTTACTGCTCAGAAGCGCTTTTTGGAGTCTACACAAACTGTGAACATGAAGAGGTGGGTCTTCAACTTGGACTGAAATGTGGTCAGTTCTGAGATAGATCTTATCTCCTTTGGAAGGATGTTCCAGAGAACAGGGGCTGCTCTGGAGAAGCTGCGGTCACCAAAACGTGTTCTGCTGGGTTTTGGAACACTGAGAAGCTCTTGTCCTCCTGATCTGAGTGCTCTTGTTGGCTTAATATTGATTTATCCTCAAAGGTAACCGCTGTGCAATGTTAAGGAAAGTTGTTTAATAGTGACACGAAATCATGTTTGCCATGTGATAGGAGACTGAGGCTAGCAAGCATGTTCATGAGAGAATAGATTTTATATTGTTTGTTGACAGGGTCATAGTGCTTTTATTGATTTTGATAATCAGGAATATAAAAACAGGGTTTATATCTTGTTGTTTGGTGAAAACATGCTTGTTGGAATCATATTTCAATATGAATATCGTTGTAACAAATATATGACCAAAATGAGGAAATAAATTTTACTCAGTCATCTTATCTTGTTTTTTTGTTTTTTTAAAAAATATTCTCTCCACTTTACATACTTGATCAACATGTAGAGCTAGTCTTGTGACCAACTTATTGCTATTGTTATTATTTGCACCAGACCTATTATTAGTATATTGCAATACAGAAACAATGTAATGCGTAGCATACCTACTTCTGAAAAAATCCAATATATCGGACGGTTTAAAATCAACAATTTCCTTGTAAAATTGCAGAAACAGACAACCCAAAAGAGGTGTGATTTTACTGAAAGTTGTACACAAAGTGTGAATGTGCGTAGCGAAAACAGCAATTTGTGTGTAAGATCATAACCAGTTACTAAATCATCTCTTTTTTCCAATCATCTTACCACTGTTATTGAATGAAAGAGAGCATGGAAAATCTTAAATCTTAAAAGTACCAAAATATTGCAATGCGATTTTCTGTATCGTTTTATATTGTAATACATAATACCGAATGAGGAGCGATACCCATCCTTAGCAGCTAAGTCTCAGCAATTTCAGTTTCTTCAAACTGTCTACAATAATGTCTGCTGCATGAAGAAGAGATTTCATAAAGGAGTCAATAGACTCCAAAACTTGTGACATCATTTTTCTGGCGGTTTTGTGGATAACTGCCTGGGTTGATGGCAGTTCATTCCTTCTTTTAATTTTTACCCAACTCCTGTTGGTACCGTCTCAGTATCCTTCAGTTGATCCCCATGTTGCTATCTCTAAACAAAACATAGTTTAGATAGGTCATAAAGCGCCACCTTCTAATATCAGAGATTTCAAGATCTTGTCAAGCCTCAAGCAGATAGATTCATAGTGTCTCTTGTTTAGGAACATTCTCTCCCAACAGAGGTAGCACTGTCATACATTCCTATACATAGGAATTCCTCTGTCTTAATTTGAAGGTTTCTTGGTCTAGAAATGTCGAACGCTGATTGGATGCAATCAAAGTTAAATGTGCAATCAGCAACACCATGTTTTCATTCAAATTGCCTATGTTATTTCTGTAAGCTTTCCAAAAGCTTTTCCAATACGCACCTTGCACTTTTAGTCGTCTTTTCAAAACGCCTCATTTTGCGACTATCATTGCACAGGCCTTTGAGACAACAAATATGGTAATCATGCATTCGCTGTTTTCATTGGCTGAAATATTGCAGGGTAGTTTAAGTTGTAATATTGTGAATTAAGGTAGCAGAAACTGCCAGAAGCCAGAGAAACCTTCGTATTAAGACAGAGGTTGTATAGGAATTTATGACTGACCTACCTCTGTTGGGAGAGAATGGTTTAGGAATGATATTGTGGTGTTCAATAAAGGCAATAATCCTACCTCATGTAAGGATGCCGATCTCTGATTGTTCCAATTGACCCTAAACAAATATCCATATACACCGTCACCAAGGGATGATAAATCCCTTATACCACGCTACATGAGTAAAGCGTGCTTCCACATCGATCAATCAAAGTCACGTGATCAGGTCATAGGTGTTGTTCATTTCTGTTTGTCTTTTCAATAATACATTAAGATTCGGTAAGATAAATTCGTTATAACATTCCGTCAAGGGTGACATAGGGACATATTATTCCCTTGAAAGGTTATATGCAACAAGCGGAACGCGAGTTGCATAAAACCTTTCGTGGGAATAATATATCCCTATGTCGCCCTTGAATAAATGTTATAAATTATATTATCAGAGCAGACATAGTGGAAAAAAGGAGCACGAGTAGACAGAAACATTTTTTATTCAAAGTAATGTCTCTACAATGTCACCTTCTCTCAGCATTACTTAAATGGAGAGCATAAAAAAAACATAGCAAAATATGACTTGTTTAAATATTTCACATCAAATAAATTAGACAGATGTTTCACTCTGTCAAATACAGAGAAGATCTTCTAGTCCCTGTTTTAATTGATAAAACCACAAAAATGATGTAAAAGTAACAATTACTTAGACCATGTAAAATTCAATTCAATATAACGTATCTCAAGTCCGTAAACTGCTCAAAGATTTTTCACTAATTATCACCTAAAATAAAATATACTTATTGTGGACTGATGTATTTAAGTATTATTCCAATTAGTAAGAGATCTATGATATTTCCTATGGTTACAAATAATCCTTAAAATAAGTTCACCTTGATGATTCCTTCAATATTTGAGATAGTAACCATTTTTACAATTCCCTACCTTACAGATCAACAAGTCTGATTCTTTGACAATTGTACTAGTCTAATGATTATTCCCTAAAATTCAATCCAACACAATTTGAGTTCATAATGCTGTATCATTTATCAAAATAAAGATATTACCATGTTAGTGTAATAAAACACATTTATTATCTATTAAGGTTTACAAGTGCATTATAATTTAATATTACACAGTTCATATATCCAATATTCACCAAGGAAATTTCAGTTGTTCAGATGTTGTCTTTATTTCAAGAAACTATGTACCTAGACTCATGTTACTGTCAACATTCTATAGTTGTCTTTAGTTAATTACAAACTATTATAGGGTCGTAAACTCAAGGAATATAAGTTTCTTCTTCAACAAGGTTGATAGTGCGAAACAATGAAATTCTATTCCCACAGTTGATAGAGTTAATTCATATGTATGTATTTTCAAAAGCAAATGAAAATAGCTTCTTACAGGTTGACCTAGTCAAGAATCCTAATAAGTCAGTTCACTTCTTAACTTTAAAAAATCAACAGTATGTACTTATCAGAATTAAATCTTCAAGATGACAGCTTTATTGACATTTATAAATAACTGTAATGTTCTTTACTTGCCAAAATGTGCAATTTTCAGTGTTTACAGAATACCTTTTCTCAACAAACCTACCTAACCAAACAATAAAAAGATCTGCTAAAAATAAATTCACAGAGTTATTCACATCAAGTAAAGTAACATTAGAGATAATATGTCAAAGAGAACATTTCAAATATGATTACAGTTATTACATACATTGACTTAAAGGACAGATAAATATCTTCAAGAAGAACATTCTATAGATTCTTAAAATGTCATAAACAGGAAAGTTTTGAGCAAATAGAAAGCTATAAGTAGGAGCACAGAGAGACAAGTTACATTTTAAAGGGACAGTAGCATGTTATTTTGATTAAAAAGTTACCTCTCAAAAACAGAAAAAAAGTCATAAATTACAAAACGATGTTTTCAATCAAAGGAAGCAGTTAATATGTTCACTTCAGTAATGCAAATCCATTTCCCTACTTCACATAAGGTATTCACACAAAGATGGCTGCCAGTGAGTTTTGTATGATACCTGATAATTCCTTTTACACTATGGATTATTTGGTTTGGTAATATAATGTTCAACCCTCTGAAGATGGCATAAACTAATGTTTATTGGGTAAAATTTGAAGAAATAAATTTTTTTTTAAACATGCTACCACCCCTTAAACCATATTCACGCATGTACCATCACAACCTTTCCTGCCATTTCTAAATCATGTGAACTGTAACAATTGTAGAGAATCCTGTGTGACATCCTCTCGACGAAACTGACATATTTCATCAAAAATCAACAGCTATTGTAATAAGACTGCAACCACAAAAGAAGTATTTCTGTAAAGTGTAACAACCCTTTCAGTATGGTTTGTATATTTAAATTTCGAACAACAACAATAAGTCTAAAGATATATATATATGCTGCTGTTTTTCTTAGAATGATATACATATAATGCCTGACAGCTTTCATCAAGAGGTTAAGCCGATTATATTGTATAATTGTATCTAAAATAGATCTTCAAGTCATAAGAACTGATAAGACTGTCTGACAAGTTTTTTAAACAACATACTGATGAAAGGGGAAATAGACCAGATGAAATTAATAACTTGTTTTACTGATTTTATTGGAAAATCGTTATCAGATGCACCTTTGAAATTTAACATAAATTGAAAGTTTTAAGGTAGGCACAACACTCATGATATTGAAGAATAAGATTTAACTTCTTTTTTTAAATAACAAATTCATCACTTATTTTTGCAAAGCTTTTGAAAATGAGGTTTTTTTTAGTAATTCTTTCCAAATTTTGTAATGACATAGTAGGAGATTCAGTAAAACAAGTTAATAATCAGATTATTATAAAGGAAATATCAACAGTAGCAGCTGAGAAACTGTGAGGAGCTATAAGCATACAGAAGCAATGTACATGCGTTGTATACCGTATCTACATTAACAGCGTCATGACAGAAGGTACTCAAATGAAATAACCATTTGTAACTTGAGCGATTTTTTCATTCACTTTCAAAAACCCGAAACGAAAGTAAGTGAAAGTTATTAGTAAAAGAAAAGTTTTGGAACGTCCTACAAAGGGCTAACACAAGTTCATTTTTTACACATAATGCCAATTAATGCTTAGGTTTGTTAGATTTCTACTTTTAAAAAAATAAATGATTTTATTAACGTTAGTTTTGACTTTTGAAATTTACTAATCAAATGATCTACATTTTGAAATCCCTGAGAACACTATATATATATATATATATATATATATTTATTATATATATACCACAGATGAATATATAATACATATTCTGAACTTGAGTTAACGATACTACACATTAATTACCCTAAAGAACAACATGACATGTATAGTTTGCTTGTTCTGACATGGGACTATATAGATTTCTTTCTGAAAAGGTACAGAAAACTGGGGTTGAAAACATAGCCTAAGCCCAAAGATCCAACCAACACAAAGTGATTTATCATAAGCAAGCAAACTAACAAAGGAATCAATTTTCTGTAAATGACTTTATTTTACCTTCTGAAAAATAAAACTTTTTAAAAAAAGTTTCAAAGTTTTAAAATATTCCATAGAATAAGATACAAAATTCTTTTTACAAATCATCCAAATATATAAACATCTCCTTGACAACAATCACCAGTTTGAAAATTGAACACATAATGGACACTTTTTCTTATATCCATGGTTACACACTGTACCTCCATGGTCACACTTTATAATCGCCATGGTTTTGCATTATAATTACTGTTATTACCTTTGTTTTACCATGGTTACATGAATATTGTAAATACCATTGTTACACTTCAAATCCATCATCGTAACAGATCTTAACCAACATGCTTACACATATCTTCTCTTATAAACAAACAATGTTCAAACTCTAACATCAATCAGCAATGTTTCTATAACCCACTATTTCTTCTACAACTAACTAATTTAACACTGACAACACATAAAAGCTCTTTCAGTATTCAGCTTCAATCATAAAGTCAATTTGACCCTCTTGATAATTATCAGTTTAATTAGGTTTTGCCATTCAAAGTTAACAAAGGGACTGCTGAATACTGACAACACTCTACATGTTCCCAAAGTATTCAGCATGTTTGTACTAAAATAAATAACAAAAACATTCTAAAAGGGTTCAATGGATCTCAAAGCAAGAACAGAATAGCACTAGATTCAGGGCCATTGAGCAGCAAGGGGAGACAATTCTTGTAGTACCTTCAACTTGAGCACCACTAAACAATAATGGACATAAACCTGGACTGAGCTTGTCTGCTTTCAAACAGTTGTTGAAAAGTCAAACACTTGACAGTGTATGTCACCAAGGACTCGGTTGTGCAAATGTCCACGGGACTATCTTACAAGTGCAAATTTATATGCGTTGTTATTCATTGTAAGCAATCTATGACTTCGACAACCTCAGTCCTACATGACACTTAAACATTGGATCTCACAAACATTTCATGCATATCATATAATGATTTAGATCTTAGTCTCAGATTAAGACACATGTAGTTCAAACTTTGAAATGAGTTTAAGTCTTGATTTTGCATTCAAATCAAATATATGTATATCTAAAAGAAATGGCCTTCATTTAATTAACATTTCTTATACTTAACATTTTAATATACATCCCCGTCAAGAAATATCACAGAAAATATGTCAAAATCATCTACATGAGAAATATATGCAAACATGATTAGATTAATTCAAATGCATCTTCAAATTGTTCTCTAAAATACAAAAAGGTTGAATTTTGACATTAATTGTAGAGCCTTTATACATGTATGCCTATCAAAATAAGTTTACAATGATATATTTCATTGAGCACCTCATGGATACAGGGGATATTTACAATGAAGAGTTAAGATGATGAAGTATAAAAATGCAAACGTCTAAGATCAAACAAGCAGTTGCAAAATGAAGCTTATGATTACATTATCTTATTAAATGTTTATGTATTAACCATATTTATGTAATATCTTAATATATTTATGTTATATCTTAATACCATTTTTTATATTGGAGTCTTATTTTTATTATTTTTATTATTGGAGTATTCTGTAAAAAATAGTAAGATGGAAAGGTATGGCTATAAGCCATACAGAGATTGTGTATTATTCTTAATATCTCATTTTGATAGAGATTTGTTATTCATATTGATGATATTGGTGTAGTCATTTAAATTCGTTATTAAAATAGTGATGAGAGTAACTAAAAGTTTCAACAAAACTTAGATCACTGATAAGTTTGAAAAACATTTTTTATAAATAATAAACATTTAATGAATATTTCAAATCAACCAAGTCGCTTTACTTTGAAATAAAACTGTTTGAAAAATAAAGAACTTACAAAACATTTAACTACCTCATCAATCTTGGATACAAATTACCAAAACAAATATATAAAAAATTTGGACTAAACACTCAAACCTAATTTTAGCAATTACCATGCACAATTATTTCAAAGTAATCAACTTGAACATTTTCCTCATTAGAATACCTGACCTTACAGAGAGCTTGTTAAGTTTATCGGGGAAAAAATTTCAGAAAAGAGAGCATAATAGGACTAGAATTTTTTTTAAATTCCTAAGTATATAAAAGAAATATCTCAACAGTAAACAAATCCTTGGTTTTGCTTTAGAATTCTTTTCGTTGAGTTAAGTTTATGTAACCATTTCAACAATATTACCATGGCTGAAATATTGCCCAAGCGGCATTATACAATAACTCACTCACTTCACTCAACAATATTACCAATAACTAGTCATTCAAGAATTACTCTCAACTTCAAAGCAAATTATCTGGACACCAAAACATTTGTTGTGAACACACACAAAAACTTGAATGTATTCAAACTCATTTACTGGATCGTGATAAAAATCTAAGCATTTTTCCGAAATCTTGTGTATGTTCTGTTATGAACGAGAAATCTTTCTTTTCTTATCATGAATCCAACACCAATATGCCCTCCAAGACTAATAAATTTTCCTTCTTTTGTCTTTTAAACCTGTATCCTGAGCCAAATTTGAAACGTTTGTCTGAAGGTGAAAATTCTCACCACTCGGGCCACAAAACTCATAACTTCCCATGAAACCTCTGTGTTAAGACAATGTCTTGTGCCAATAGTGAATCTTGATTGCAATCAAAATTAGTTGTCCAATCAGTCGCGCTGTTTCAAACTGAGGCTTACATCTGTCACATAACAGTCAAGAAGATTCAAGTTTCTTCCCCTGTGAGATGATATTTCTTACCAGATCTTCGAAAATGTAAGAAAAGTAAGGACGGTAACTGTGTTGAAAATTCGCATTCCAGATTTTGTGAGAACTAAGATGTATGGCCAAATTGTGACAGAGGTTATGTGGGAATATATTAATTGATTAATTCTCTGAAAAAGGAGGATAGGTAAATGATCACGATCACTGCATAAACTTTGATCCCTTAGAACGATGCATACATGATTCAATGAACAAGTTCCTGGTTCCAAACCACATGTGTACAAAACCCTTAGTATGCTAGCAACTGTATCACAGTCAAAGTCTTTGGTAACCATGGAAATGGTTGACACGAAAACAGCAGTACAACACTGTCAATGTATGAAGATAAATATTTGTCAGAATTGATGACAAATCAAATCAGAAAAATTATTTCATAATCCTTATCTTTTTCATAACTTTCAGCGGCAAAGAGTAATAAATTGAACCAATCAGTGCATTTCATGAAATATCCCATGAACCTAAGATTCAACTGTATGCCTTTGGCACAGCAAGTGTTAATCATTTTGTTCAAAACAAGTTTCTCACCAAAAAGATGTACAATATCAAGTATGATTTTTACATTTTCTCATGTTGTATGATTCCCTACCTTGTTTTTTTTTAATGAAAGATGAAAAGACAATTCTTTGTAAGAATTAAGACGACACCTTCAGCTGACAAATGCCTTAAGAACTATCAAACACAACATCTAGCTATGAGCGATTTCTATTGCTTCAAAACATAACAAAAGAGGGATAAAATGTTTAAAAAGTCTCGACACCAATGCTGAAAAACAAAACATACCACGACGGGTGGATCAGTTGAAAATTTTCACCCCTCATAAGGGACAGTAGACAACAGCCATAATAAAGAAGTCAATGGTTACCATGGAGACGGATTTCAGGTATAAAAATCAAGACAATTGTAAAAAATATTCACACAAATGTAAAATGATATTTTCCTTCACTTGACTTGTTCTCCATATATACAAAGTCCTTCTGTACGATTTCTGAATGATGAAATATTCACAAGTCGGAAAGTGATGTGATCAAGGAAGGTAACCCCACTATGATCAGAAAAGATAACTCTTAGATGATCAAGGAGGTAACTCTGATGATGAAGGGAGATAACTGCGATGAAGTTTGATCAGTAGAGGGCAGCTTTACCATCCTTCCCAACAACCAGCTGTAGACCTTGCGAGTCTGCAACAGTCAAAGATTATTCAAAATTAAGATGTTAGAATTCAACAAAAATTTACAATTTCATTCAACACAATGTCATTTTGAAAGTATATATAATAATTAAGTCCATCTGTGTACAACAATGGCTTTTCAATGACAAACAACTCTTCTCCCTATTTTACACGTAATTAGAAAACTGATTTGAATCATGAAAGCGAGACTTCATCCATATGTATATTTTCAAGAAAGACTCTTCAAATCCATTCATGTAATTCCCCAAAGTAATCTTTTTGATGCAACACATTCTCTTAAATTCTGAAACTCAGATCATAAAAATGGCATACTAATAGACAAGAGCATTTCATCTCTTTTTCTAAATTCTTTATAAATCAAAAGAATATCATATCAACTCATTGAAAAACAAACGTTTTTACCATCATCATCTTTCTCGACTGGACCTAGATCCGTTCCCTCAAGCAGTTCGTCAACGATGTCCTCAGCGTTGACCCGTGTTTGATCCACTCTTAACTCTTTCCCAGAATCCTCAAGTTTCTATTAAAGTGAAAAAGACAACCTTACAAACAGGGAAAACAGTGACTGTTATTTACCTGATCTTTTAATACAGAATCTTTTTTAATCAAAACAGAATATGGATATTATATGAATGAATGAGTATTGAAAAACAAATTTTCATTTGATAAAGTTGCAGTTGTCTAACAAAATAAAAGTTGATTTTAACATTGTATTCAATTAAATCTATTCGTTAAACACAATAATTTCTGATATGTTGAACTTGCAGTGTTGGAATTCACTTGACCATTCAATTGTATTTAACAAATTGACACACTGTAACCTTGATACTTGAATGCGAACATCCTTTACATTTCAACAGAAGTATTCTGCTACACCTCATTTAATTGAGAAAGGAAGTAGTTAATCATCTTTTGTTACAAGAAGCAATTTCTCTAATAATCAAGAGTTAAAAAGTTAACGAATTCCAATCCCTTCCACCAAAAGATCATTAAGATAAAGAATTGGTATATAAAACAAAGTAAGATAAAGAGCTAAAAGGCAAATGTATATGCAAAAGTATTAGATATTATCAGAAGCAATATTTAATGATTAAGATTGTAATTGATTAAGATTTAAAGTTGTTTATTACATGTATATTATTATACAGAGACATTAGTGATTATACCCAACCAACCTTCAAGGCATGACTCATTAACCTGACATAGTAAAGCTTACATTACCCAGTTACGGGGACTGTAGCAGCTTAGGCCTCGAGGAAAAAGATGTTTCAATAGATATTTAAGTGGAAATTCATCCCCATGCACTATTAGTAACCATTCCCAAGACTTGCACCATAGACCTTGTGAGAAGATGAACCGTGCAAAGTTTTAAAAGTCAATAAAAACTCATTTTAAAAAGAATTTAAAAGTAATTTTGTTTCAGCATATTTTAACTTTTTTTGTCCCTTTAGATATTTACCTGTTTCAATCATAAAAAAATATCATCTTTCTAATTTCTTTACTACAGTTCAAATGTGGCATGTCAAAACACGACTCCACTAAATTAAAAAAGATATCACTGTACCACTCTGCCTTATTTTTGTCTGAGGGGTTTTGAAACACAACATCAAATTTCTTGAAGATGTCATCGCCTAGTTGTTTTTGTGTTTGATAGCCGCAACCCTCTCTTAATAACATTAAATAAATATCTGGCCACATTAACACTACTATTGATATCCTTTAAAGGATGCATCTAGAAACCAGCCCGTCACCCCCTCAAGCAACCCCCTGGACAAGCGCTGCCCTTGTTTTTATGTTTTAATTTTTAAAAATGCTGATGCAACACAATTAATAGCTGTGCTGGTAATAACTAACTGCTTGTGCAAAACTAATAAATTGATGTACAAAACCAAATAATCTGGTAAAGAAAATTTCATGATAAATGACAAATAAACATGAAAAGTGAGAGAAGCTATGATTGTTCCATCAAATATACATTTCCCCTCCCAAAAATTCAATAATATCTAGCCTCATGAAAAAATTATGAAAAAGTGACAGCTTGTTCACTTATGACGTCATTCAGACCTTATTATAGTACTTTCAGACATTTTCAAAACATATCTGTTATCAACTTTCAAGAACTTATTTGCCAAAAATGCAATAATCATAAATGATTCTTTTTCATTTATAAAATATTCAGATAATTGATTGAGGAATTTTATTCCAAAACAAATTAATTCTATTCCTTGCTCAAGAGAATGCCACCCGTTTCTATTTTAAGATGTTGGCAACTTTCGTTTTCTTATTTCCATGGAAACAATATTAATGTGATTAGTAAATGATAGAAATGATAAAAAATATCTGATAAAAATTTTACTCACTCTGCGCTCCTGTTTTTATTTATGATATAAACAATATGATATATAAATCTGACACATAACCATGGCACCTGAGATTGTTTTTCCTATCGCCATGGAAACGAGTATAACTAAGGTGTGAGTGCAAGAAATAAAGGAAAGAGATATTACATGTTGACTCACTCTACGCCGTTCTGTCTTCCAGAACTCTCCCAGCGCTGAACCCGTGCTAGGTGTTCTGAAATATACAAATTAAGTTATTTTCATTAAAAAATGTCTCGGATCTATCCCCCTCTCTCCCAATCCCTCCTTGTCAACTATCCCAATTCATTGGGAATCCCTCCTATGGAAAGTCATGAATTTTCAGTATCATCTTTCAGATTATGCAAATTACATGCATTGTAACAGGATCACATTATCAGCAAAGTTAAAATTCTTACACATTATCTGGACAAGCCAAGCTTAACTTCAACCCACATCGTCTGAGTTAGGAACTAATTATAAGCACTGACTATGCCAACAGTTTATCATCTCAGCCACCAAGTCTTTGACCATAGCAAAATTAACAAAAAATATTAACAGTGTTACATTTGTTCACTATTGTTTACCAAATATTGGTCATACCAAAAAGATATTCTAAGGTACTGGATATATATTGGATTATGATCTGTTAAGATTTCAATGAAATATTTATACCTAACTTAAATTTGTTTGGAGTTATTCAGATGCATAACAAATATGATTTCAATGAAAATAAGATCTTTTCAGGTATGATAACTTCCAACTATGTTTCCTGTGGTAATTGAATATCCTGTGAATGTACTGAGTGTATCAAGAATCAAATCGGAATTGTAAAGAATTATTGTTAAAACATTTACTATCTTATCTATTATATAAATTCAATAAAGATTCTAGAAGCTGTGGTTATAAAAAAAGCTCTGTTTTTTTATCAAGCAACATTTCTGTAAAGATCAGAATTCTTGTCACACAAAAAAATCTTTTATTTTGAATTTCATTTAAATTTCATTCTCTACATTTCACACCAAAACCTGCATGCTTATGCAAGGAACTGCTGTGGCACCACAAACTGCATTAAAACATGCTAAGCTAATCCTAGATATGCTAGGATTATTAAAAGAAATGGCTATAATGGCTTCTGGAGGAATAATAGCAGCATGCAGTATAAACAATAAAATAGCTGAAAATAAATTGTTTTAATAATGTAAGTTACACCCTTTTCTTTTCAAGTTTCTTATCAATTTATCATCACACCATGGACTTTAATATTGACATCTTTAACCTATGAAGATTAAAAGATGATTAAGTTTAATTAGAAATAAAATACATAAATTCTTATATTATACAAATAAAAATAAAACTTAATGCAGTAAATATTAATTGGGATCTCGTCTTGTGCAGAACTAAGAAAATATGAGCAAATAAATTTTAAAAGATCAATACACATGAAAAAAAAAAGATTTTGCATCTTCATGCATGGTTTCACATGGTCACATTAAAATAATGATGAAAAAAGGACAAAATCACAACCTGAAATTGAATGAACATTCAAATGAAGCACATATGAATAATAAATATGTGTATGATTTTCATTCGCTTCTTTCCATCAGTCTGAGCTTCAACATGACAATACAAGAATTGTATCAGACATGAGAATAGGCTTTTGGTTAACAAGATGAAATCAAATGTCACTTCAATTAAACTGCTTCAGAAGCTTGGAAAGGTACAGAGGACTAAGACAATATAACGGAATAACAAAACATTTCCAATTACCCTGACTGTGAAAGGGAGTATCTGCATTAACTTACTGACAATTGATATACAACAGGATGTCTTGGAGATAAATATAATCAACAAAATAAGTTAAGGACCACTCCAATAATCAGTATTGAGCTATTCTATAGTTCATGTGATTCAAATGATGATTTAATATGAATATTGGGGTGGTCCTCAACTTTTGTGTAAAACCTAGTTCTCAAAAATTTGATTTTACTATTGCTGCTAGTATTGTGAAGCTAGTAAAGTAAAGCTAATTTTGTAAGTACTTTTGCAGCTATGTATCATGTGACATCTGCAAGTGTCAGCTGGTGCCTACAGAAAGCTCTCTACAGGTAATAAAATTGCTTGGCCAAAGGCAGGAATAATTGAAACTTGGATGTCTTTATCTGTTGTCAGACACTGTATTACCCAACTATCAAGGCTATATCAAGTGAAGCCTAGTGTGGTCCTACTCATTATAACATCTCAAATGTATTTTATGTTTCCCAAATGCACGAAATTACATTATCTGTTGTAATTCCGCTGAAAGCTGTGTTATGACCTCCTTCTCCCAGTTAAGAGGACTTATACTCAAAGCGTCTAACCTAATTATTACATTCTACTAGTCTTCTAGGCTGTTATACCAACATAAAGGGGGAATTATATTTGCTCTCTTCTAACCAATGAAATGATGTTACAGAACTTGATATAACAATATCTAGTAGCCTGTACTGTGAATATATTACCAACCATGATGTAAAATATAATGATAATCTATCTGTGACTAAGATATGATATATTAAATAAAATCTAAATATATATTTGACCTATCTTCACATGACATAATTTATTATTCTTTGCCAACTTGCCACACATGATAGCAAAACGATTCAAAATGTTCAATATTCAAATATCTTTGTTCAAAGTGACTAAGTTATTATCAAGGAATGTTTGCTTTAGAATGCAAATTACTTCATGCCTTTCAAAGACTTACACATATCCCAAATGATGAAATATCACACTGGAGATAACCATATGATACGACATATGCTATAATATAAAGCATCGTGATGATATGGCATGATATGAAAGGTGATATGATTCAACCGCAGGTGAATATAAGAAATAACATCACTGCAAGCTATACACATGTAAACCACCACCAAGTGCAGGAAAGACAAAGACGCAATAAACCAAGAAATTACAGGAAGTTCGAGCGCTGGAATTTCGGAGTGCCCGTAGACTCGGCCTGGTGAGCAGCCAATGTGCTGAAGAAAAACATTTTATCCCTTGAAAACAGTCTAATATTTTATCTTATCAATCTTTATTTCTTTGTAGTGGAGGCCATAGGCCCAGTCTACATTTCAGCATTCACAGACGATGCATATAAAATGTCAAAAGTAAATATTTTATCTTGAATGATTGATCTAAATATGAGATTGGCTTCATTATCCATGAATTAGGTTCAGAATTTATTTCTTATTATATTCACAACTTGCAGAAAGGTGTCAAAATGGAATAATCTTTTAAAATGTTCTGCACATACTTTTCTTTGTAGTTTCTATAAATCTTTGTAACATATTATATAGTAATTATACATTAATGAATTTCTGGATACAAATACTTTATCAATGTAATCACAAAGAAACATCAAAACTTGAATTTGTAAGAATAAAACACATTTTCACTTACATTTGTAAATTTCACACATACGGAAACTAATAAGCAACTACTTGCTTAGGTATATGCAAGGCTGACGGGAGAGGGATCACTTACAAACAATTTCAAAAGAAATCAACACTGAAGCTGTTGACTTGATTGTTCTCAAACTATTCGTGCATGGTGTTCAATTTACAATCACAACTTTTTAACACATGGCATGATTCGAGACTTAACTCTAGCTTAGAGAGGCAATCTAGAATATTCTGGGCCAGATATTAGTTACCTCCCTTGACTATCAAGCCTTGCACATAACTCTCAGACAAAGACAGAAAGAGTCACACAGAGACCAAAGACAAGTTCATCTGGTTCATGAATATCTGACGACTGATTTCTAGTCAGGCACAGCTCAGATGCTGGTTGGTGGTGGATGGTCTTGGAATCGTGGGCAGTAGTTCTAGTCAATCAACAGTGCAACAAAACAAATTAACTGTGTAGAACCTGTGTGTCTCAGACATAGTCCCTCAAACACCATTTTGTCTTACAATCATCATCAATCATTACTGATAAAAACTATCAAACTCTGCCAAAAAAAGGTGATCTGATGAAAATCTTTCTCTCTTCTGTCATTCAAAATTTAACTGACAAACTCATACAGAGAAAACCATTGTTAAGAATTAGATATTGATTACCTTATATAGAAGCATTTAAGAATTCTTAATTTAAGCATTACTATCAAAATCAAGACATCCAGACATAGGAAACTTAGAAATATGGACAGTTTCTGACAGACATACTGAGAGAGAGACATATTCAAGGAAATCAGACAAAAATACATTTTCTCACAGACACAGAGACAGATTCTAGAAATCAGACTGAGAGACCGTTTCTGAGAGACAGAGAGACAGACACTAGAAGCTGAGATCTACGCACCTGGCATGATTACTAGCGATCTCGTTGCCTGCACTTGACTGTCTACTGTGAGAGAGAGAACCATACCCAGATCCACGCGACTGCTGACTTGCATAGCTCGAACTACGGGAGTGACCCTTCTCGAACTCCTTGACAAACTCGGGGTCAGACGGATCTGAAACATGTTTATTTTTAGTTCAGACTGATGAATGCACAAACTCATATTGCCCTTTCTGACAACTATTCATTACAAACAAAATTACATTCAATAAATATTCCATATTGTACATTTTGTACTGAACCATAGTGTCCCTAATATAACAATGATGTTTCCCTTAAAACATGTTAAATCCCCTTACAACATTGTTACTGTACCTCAGAACAATGTCACCTTCACTTACATCAATGTTACTTTCACTTACAACAATGCTATTTCACTTGTAACATTGATACCTTCCCTTACAACAATGTTGCTTTCCCTTAGAACAATGTTACTTTCACTTACAACAATGTTATTTCACTTGTAACATTGATACCTTCCCTTACAACAATGTTGCTTTCCCTTAGAACAATGTTGCTAGCATTTACAACAAAGGTACCCTTCCTTAAAACAATTTTGCTTTCTCAACAGTATAGTTTTCCATTGCAGTGTTCCCCTTCCTTACAACTCAGGTGCTTTACCTAATAATAAGTTGATTGTTCTTAAAAAAAAGTTCTCTTGCAGAGGAGCACAGTCATTATTCACGATGTTGATGTATAAGAATCTTGCATATTGATATCACTGATCATGGCATACTTGGTATACTCCGATAAATCAATCAGAAGGCAGGACATCATAATGACAAATATCATCTTTTCCTTCCTGAATGTTAACTGTTAAAGTCTTTTATCACTGAGACAAAGTCAGTGTTTAAAACAGTTTTCAGTCCTTACTGGCAAACAAGGCTTGTGGTTTGAAAAACCAACCAGCCTTTCTAAACATTTTAAGTCTTTTCCAGCAAGTCCCATCTGAAATTGGCTGGTGGGCAGGCTGCTATTTCACAGTCACTGGCTTTTATAGCTCACCTCTTGTGATGGTGCTGGACTTCTCTTTCCTCGGGAGACTGCCGAAGCCGCTGCTGTTCGAGGCAAGACTTCCCTCGCTGCACTCGTCTCCTAGTCTCCCCTCCGTCACAACCTCCTTGTTCTCTCCCGGCACGTTGTGGCTTTGATTGTAAGGCCTGCAACATGGTTAACATGATACATTATCAGATGAATCTTCTGATTGGAATGACTTCAGTACTGTACATATTATCGGAGACAAACCATGATGTTTATGTTATTCTGTAGATGTTTTCCCTGAAGAATTTGACCTATCTGTCATGGTAGGGGTAATAAGTTCTGATAATCAACGTTTTGATGGTAAGGATCGAGTGACTAAAGTAAAACAAAATCACATTGACAAATGCTTTTCAATTGTACCAGCAGACCAGAACAATGTGCCTCGGCCTATTGGAATACCAACCGGTAGCTACTTTTCCAGAATTTCAAAAGTAGATAAGATACATTTGATTTTTTTCGAAAGCTTTTTCTAATCATCTGTCCTCCTGAACACTGCAGAGCATGAAATGTGTTTTGGTTATTTTTTTTACACACCAAAATATCAATATTTCCACTGAACATTTTGTCAGTTCATGAAATTGTTTTACCCTTTTATACTTGAAATAAATATAGTCTTCTCAATTTCCTCCAAAGAAAACATAAATCCATACACAAAGCTCAATCTGGTCTGGTCAAAGAAATGACTTGGCTACTCACACTTTGAAGACAGGGTCGCCAGAGACCAGAGACATCTCGATAGCAATGGTGAGTGTTGAGTTATCTACCCTGTGTTTAGCGTCATAGCCCTCGAGGAGGAAGTTGCGGGTCTGTTGACCAGACCCGGCAAATTCAGCCAGGTTGATGTCGACAAAACCAAGCTTCTGATGTGACCTCCCTCCCCGCACCTCCTGCAGAAATAGAAAACAAATATGTTCATAATTTGTTTGTTTAAATATGTTATCAGCTTGAATCCTTACAATTCATGACGGTGATTTAATGAGATTTAACTGATACCTATCAATGGTATGGGATGAGTTTCATACATCATAGCCCCCATTTTCCTGCCTAGTATCAGAGAGGCTGCAAACAATATCAAATTATAGGTGACATCAGATTTGAGTTATCTCTCTTTGCTTAAGGCTGACATGCACATGATGTCACAGAAGAGTTTGAATCAATCGAGTTAAGCAATAATGACACTCGCAAAATCGTCTCTGCAGATAAGGGTCTTCATATGAAATACATGTTATTACCATGTATCTAATAATAAATTAGTTAGTGGTGTAACGAATCATCGTTAGTATCAATGTTTGCATCATCTACTACGTGATACGAGTGCATAGATACAAAACATGTTTGGACAATATATCAGGATATTAATATCGTGAGGGTCCACGATACATCAATGTATCCTGATACTGTTAACATAATTTGTTTCAAACAAATAACTATAAAAGCTAAAAATGTTTTTATTCTATTTCAGAGATAACAGTGATTAGAACAGAAACAGAAACAGAAAATATATGATATTTCTGATATCTTATTTGCAATTTAACAGTCACTCCAATTTTGTGATTTCCCTTCAAGTAACATCTATGACAGGTTTTTATCTAAGAAACAACATTACTGTTCTATGTCCTATCTCTAGTTCCTTCATAAACTGTAGAGAATCGGGATACTTATTGTATCGCAACCACTGTATCGTGATGATAATTGTCTCGCAGGTTCCTTGGTAATAATTCCATGATATATTGTCTCGCCAATTAAAATTGGAATCGGATATATCGTCTCCCCGCTAAGACCATGATACACAGGCCTGAAATAAGTAAATTACATTATAAGCCCCTAATGTCACGTTTTATTAATCACTTTACTTTACACCGATTGCAGTGACAGCGTGTAGTCTAATCCAAGATGACATTTTCTGTTTAACTGAAAGAAAAGTTTAAAAAAGGAAAATTAAACTTTGTCGCTTGTCTAACTTGATTATTCCGACTGAAGATTGGATCAATGAACAACAGCACAAATTAGCCAGGCCTTAGTTCCGTGAGTTACCTAATTGCCTTAATTATGTTCAAAATGCATTTTAAGACACTAGAAAAAGAATATGATTCGACACACAAAGTTATCCTCTATCAAGTTAGTTTCAGGATAAAAAGGCATGATTGCCTTAAAAACTGTTGTGGAAAGGTTTCTGTCATGGTGACCTTCAAAACAAACTTATCAACCTAGAATGTTACCCTCCAGGGAAATAGGCTCATTTTGTTTAAGGATAAATGCACAAATTATCTACCAAATTTTTCCCGAAGAATCAAGATTTGTTACATCAACCTTCTACCACAAAATTACCTACTGCTCTTCTGGGAATGGTTTCAATTTCTTAAAAACATTAGTTTGTAAAAAAATTCTGTTGAGGTTCAAGTTTTCAACAGAAAATCAATTTCTTTAAAATAATTCACTGAATTTTAAAAAATCTTTTAAAAGAATAGCCAATTCTTACAAAACTCTTCTAGCTATAAGAAAAACAATCTATTTTCATCTAATTTAATCTATATTGATCCCAGATAAGCCTCTGAGTTCCGCTAATATTGGATTTAATTTCTTTCTTGCATTTATTTGCTGAAACTTACTTAGTGAAAGTTTTTTGCAATCTCATTAAAATCTAATCCTACATTATACCCCAAACTAGCTATATTACTTAACTTCTGACCATATTGGATCCATACTGTGTACCAGTATACTATCGAAGAATTTTAAGAAATTGTCTGTACAATTTGATAAAAAGACATTGCAAAACCCAGCCTTGAATACAACCAATATCTTAAATAAAACCCAGAGGATAAAGGGTTGCGGAACAAATTAAAGCCTTTGGGTTGTTTTCAAGAAAAATTGGTAAACAACATAAGCATTTGCTAAGCCAGAGCTCAAGGTACAAAGTAAAAGTATCGATTAAGTATACACTATCAAAAGTGCTCTGTGTCTCTGTGGCATTAGCAAGCCGACATTGTTGTGGTATGTTGATACATATATATAGATTGTTTCCTTTGACAGAGAGACTGTTAGCAGATAAAGGGAAGGAAGTAGGTGCATTCTGCAATCCTTTTACCTTAACTTTCCTTTAACATTCTAAGGCCCTTTTCCGATGAAAACAAGAAATAATTTCAATTTTGATATTTTAGAGGTAAAGATGCAAGTTTAGGGAGGTGATTTTAACTTAACTCAGGTCATAAGATATTTTGGCTCCTACTAAAGCCTAGAGAGTATCATGAAACATACTCTTTGTCACTTTAATCACAAGTGGAAACTTGTGTATAACCCTTGTTCTTGCTCGGATAATAGAACAAGAGACATCAGAAGAAGACATATGTCAAATAATTCGTAACATTTATCTTTATACAAATACAAATTTCAAATAACATCACTGAGTAGAGATTCAGAAAGATTTGATGAGCAATAGAGTCATTTTTCAACACATTTCCATGGAAATGAAAAAAAAATAATTCCGAATTCTGCCAACATCAAAAGGCACCACAGCTGTAGTTGGGTAATGCACATGCAAAGTTAAAAAATATCTGATAAACGGTTCCCAAGTTCTGCTCTGGAAACAAAATGATTACAGACGGACGGTTGGACAGATGGACATACTGACAGACGGGGCAATAGTATAGCATAATAAGTATTATTACTCGCCCGTGTAAGATACCGCAGTGTAATATTTATACGGCGATATTAAACTAGTGTAATACCGCTCCCCGTATGACGTCATAATATTGTGTTGTTGTGATGTCACAATCTTGGCACCGACGTCACAATGGCGGCTTAGTCACGGAAATGCTTCGTTCAGTACACTTTCGTCAATCAATGCTTGATTACTGAGGTCAAGTAATAAACAGAATACTAAACTGCCTTCAATTTGATACAATTTTTATTAAACTCGTTATTGATTTGGTATCAAACTCGCTTTCGCTCGTTTTATACTTAATCATTAACTCGTTTAATAAAAATAGTATTAAATGGAAGGTCGTTTAATATCCTCTATTAACATACCATTGGGATGAAAATTCACGCTCATTTTGTAAAAGTCATATGATACACTTCCTCGGGTAATAACTTCTATATATTAACATAAACATATAACATTTGCCAAACAACTTTGAAGCTTTTGTATGTTAGTACCGTCCATCTGTCATCAGCCAATTCGTTAGTCTCACCAAAGAAAAGTTGTAGAACACTTTAATCAACTAATATAGGTTATTTGACACATTTGTCCATGAGGTATTTAGGTTATACATGCAAACTTTTCTCTATGGCAATTTTAACCTAATGACTGAGACTCAGAGGATATATTTCCTGTTATATCATACATGGCATTTTTAATACACTGATATTTCCTTTCTATCCTTTCATCTCATACTATTACCGGAATGTACGTGAGTGCCTGTGGATCAAATTTGTTTATTTAAACAATTCAATATTCACATATCTGGTCCCTGTATGATAAATTTTTAACAAGAACTATAAGAAAACAACAAATTCCTCTATAGAAAAAATTTATGATTTATGATCAAAATATGATATTTAGATTTTCAAGTGTATGGTGTATAACAAGAAAATGTTTAATAAATGGATACAAAAGTTCATTGTTCAACAAAAGAAACTCTTGAAAAACTGGTTTCAAAATACATACTGATATTATTCTATATAAATCTGTACATTACAGGAAAATTAAATCAAGAACATTTTGTCAAATATACACGACACACAACAACCATTTTTTTTACATTAGTGTTGCTATAAAAATTTGTCATCACACATTAAAAGGCAACAGAAAAATAATTACTTTTAGATGAGATTTTTATATTAAATGCTACTTGAGGGGGGAAATAATTTCTGAAGTGTTATTCCTTAAAGTTTTAAGATGAAACTTAAACAACAGGTTGAGAATTTGATGAAAACATTACAAAAAATTCTTCTTTATACATTTGGTTAAATTTGCAATATTCTTAATAGAAAGGGACTATGAGTAGCCTGCTTTTCTTTGAGTTTGTTAAAATCATGTGATGAGATTCTGTAAACAAGTAAATAATATCCTAATTTCCTAAAATGGCATTAAAGAAAGTCCTGTGTAGGGGCGGGATAGCACAGTGGTTAGCGCGTTCGGCTTCGGATCAAGAGGTCCGTGGTTCGAATCCCGCCAGGGGCTCGACAACTTCGTCTGCAGTAGAGAACTGTTCTACACGTAGTCAGGTTTGGGTACAATGCTACACTGAATTTCGGTGCTAGTCCAAGCCGATGCTCGCAGGTTTCACCGCAAAGCATAGCCACAATGGTGAAATTTTCTTGAAATACTCTTGAAAGCGGCATATAACCAACATCACCTCACCAATCTAGTGTCATTTCTCAAGTTCAATGATCCCTCAATTATTCCAACACAATTTCTTTCTTTCAAATTATCTTTAGAATGTTTCATTCTTTTTTTTAAAAAGACCTTGAACCCAAAGAAGTCATTTCCTTAAATTATTGAGTATCTTTCCTCGATAGTTAGATTAGCAAACAAGTGTGAGAACGGCCCCAATTTAAAATTCTTCCAACAATCGTATTTCCTTCATTTTTTAGGTCATAGAGGAAGTCATGCAATTAACACTTGCACTACAAAGCTATTCAAATAAGCCAGCAGAAAATACTCTTTATGATACAGAGTACTTAAAAAGTTTTAGGTTAAGAGGTTGTTTCCAAATGGAGAGGTATTTTTCATAATATGCATTTACATTAGGTCCGATTTTCAATGGTGTTTGAAATGAAAAAGCTATTCCATTACTGTATAACTATAACAGTAGAGCCCTTAATATGTTCTATAGTATTATGTTTCTTTGTATTTCGTATTGAACTGTTATTTTACATCTTAGATGTTTGTGACACAATCGATGTTAGAATAACCCGTGGAAATGTCAAGAACAGGTCATAAAACTTTCCCTACAGATCTTCTTCATGCTTGTAGGAGCAAAAAAATGGAAAAAGTTCAGCTCACACACTTCCTTGATTTATGTACATAGGTCGTGAGAATACAAAGCACTGTTTGTTTGCAAGCAATGAAGATGATTTGGGCAAAGCTTTCAAAACATTTCTAAGGAGTTGAGGTAGGAGGATTTAGATTAAAGCACAGAAATTTTTTTTTTTCTTTTACATCACACATCCCAGATACCCACAGCCTTAACTTCTAATGGTCCTTCCAAATTTAATGAGTATCAGTCTGATTTAAAAGTAACTCATTCTTTCAGGGGCTTTCCTCTCAACAATGGTCTGAAAGCAGGTTCATTGCTCGTAATTAAAACTAGCCAATCACAAAGATTCTAACAAAAACTTGGTGTCAGTATAACTTCCATCCTTTAAATGCGGTGAATTGATTGGTCCGATAATGACAAGGTTTTGTCTGCACTAATTTGATGTCAGAACATGCAAGCAATGAGGCTGCTTTCAGATTTTCAGAGGAAAGCCCCTGATAGAATGAGTTTGAATCCTGCTAGAGTAAATTTTGAAAAAACCTTTAATCCTTTGAACTTGGTTGATTTAATCCAACTGCTATGAGTATTCAATGTGACTCAGGGGGTAAATTTTTAAGTGCAATATTAAACAGTTCTCTTTTTTATGTTGATTGACTAATACTCTGTAATTCTGTGACTAAAGTCAAATCCCTAAACCCTAATCAATGCTTGAAGAAGCAAATACTGGAAGAAGGCCTGCAAAAAGTGTGCTGCTTTGCATAGCAGCGGAACAGTGAATACTTAATTATTCTAGAAAGTACAAAATTCAGAATCTTGCAAATACTATTTATAAGAACACCGAGCTATTGCTAAATTATATTTTATATTCAATAGGGAATTCAGCATCCTGGCACTATACTTCCACACTATGTCATTCTAAGCGATTACACAATTTTTTTTCAAAAGTAAATATGCTTCCAATTACCATTTACCCGTGACACAAGAGATTACAAGATTGAATCAGATAATCACCACTTTGAAGAACACTAACTATGGACCAGGGATTGTACACAAACGGAAGTTATCTAATTATACTGATAAAACACAAGATCAGTTAGAGCTAAAATGTAAATACAGTTACCATGGTGATAACCAAATAACTTAACATCATTTTCCATAATCAATTGCAATAGCATGTTTTTGTATAAAATTAATGTTTCATATTCCTTGCAGCTTGAAACAAAAAGCCATTTTGGAATTTCCATTTTTTCATAAATATTTTAAATTGTATTAAAACTAACCAATCTTAACACAATTTGCGATAAAAAAATTTTAAAGAAACAATGATTTGCTTTTTCCTACTTATATCATATTCATATGAAATTCAACAAATTTATTAAATCGTCAAAGTAACGACAAACTTTTTCAAGTGCAAAATGAAACAAATTGGACACAAAACATATGTGAAATTACAAATTTAAACAATTAAAAAATCTCTTATGATTTATTTCAAATTAATGATACATCTTTTTACAATTATTACAAAAATACTTCGACTCATACGATTTGAATAGAAATGTTAATTAGAAGCAACTCCATTAGAAAATTCATGAAAACTTTAAGATTATAATTTCTTAAGCAAATTTTGTATAAATATGAACATGATTATTTCTTTAATTACTCTTCAAAACATACAAAACAAGCCTAATTGAATATAAGGAATACTAAACTTTCAATTTTGTTTGAGTTATGTTATATACAAGCTTATTATTGAAAAATAATTATATTTTTTATTTCACGTATGCAGTTATCGCGTTATCACATGCAAGAGTCAACATGTATTGCAGAACTAAAGTATCCGTAGACTGAGAAAAATTGAAAACCCATTGACAAAACATAAATCATGTTTGTAAAAACTTTGTCCCTTTGACAGAAGTTTGCAACATGACTTTTCTAAACTATGAAATAAACATATACAAAAAAACATCAAAATAAAATGTTTGGCCACCTGTGGAGACTAACAAATGAGGTAGACAATTGAATGAGCACATTAGCATGTTATTGTCCCTGACAGTTGATAACAGCATGTGTCCTACTGATTTATCACACTGTGAGACCTTTGATGTAGATGTTTGTATCTTTTTGATACCAGTAAAAACTACTGAATACACAAACCATACTGTACAATGAAATGACCACTCCCGATTAAATTTGTTGATAAAAACATTTGTTGAAATATCTATTCTATTACAGGACAATAAAATTTAACTTTATATGATTATGACTTTTAACAAGACAGTTATGACGATAATACATTATAACCTTATCAAGCGGTATGAAAATAAATACCAATGAAAAATATTCAACAGTGTTTGGATTTAACAATTAATTTTACTTATTCAAAGAGTTTGTGATCCAGACGCTTAAATCAAATAAAAGCCCAGGCAAGTCTATGACAATTACGAAAAGAGTGCTTATTTGAAAATAATCAAAACTCCATGGTAAGTCAATTTTGATTTTTCAGAAATAATGATTCCATCAAAATTCTTTGCAAAACCATTGGAAGAGGTTTTGAAACCATTTTATTTTTTACCTGTTGGGCATACTTTGAATAGGACTATGAACCTACACAATACCACTTCACCTTTGTTGACATTTCCTGCTATGATCATAACAAATTACACACAGGAACACCTTTCCTGACACAAAAGGTCAATTACATGACAAAGGAAATATACTTATCAACAAGAAGGGAATGAGTCTTAAATAGCTCCACCTCAGACATTGTTTATATTTGGTTTAGAAGCTGCAGTCTATGTATATAATGAAGCCTGTTCAAAAACCAGTGGCTTATTTTATTTTGTGGTATTTAAAGGTATATTAAGTGATATTATACAGCTACGAAAAACCGGGTCGAGTAATCAGATATCTGACCCTATGACGGTAACACATTTGGCATAAACTAATGTTTACTTGGGCAAATAAAAGTTTTAAAAAAACAATCTACTTTCTGATTTTTCGGCATATTTTCAACCTACACACCTTTATGTTTCGTTTCCCTCAGTTTTCATGGACAAAAAGTAATAAAAATCAAGTAAGAATTCACTTCAATAAAAATTGTAATAAGATAAGGAATAACAATCCCTTAAACTATCAAACCAACAAACGAAAAGTCATGAATTGTTAAAGTAGAAACATAAAAATCATATCATATTTCAAATTCCAATAACTTTAACATCTGAAAAAGCAAAATACGTAATATCTTATACACACAGAAACGAATTGTCACACATACATAACAATATTGCTTAGACAAAAAGTTAAACATCTCTATTCAATTGTCTTTGATGTCAAAAGAGGCATATTAAAAAAAGAATTTCTTACAAACAGAAAAGGATTGACTCTTCATACAAGGAAAACAATAAGTTTCTTGACAAGAAGATGCCTTCAGTTAAGAGTTTGTTGACAACGGACAATTTGGTTTCAGTTTTGTTTACAAGATTGCTCATTTGTTGATTGTATTCCAAACAGACAATTGACAGCTGTCATTTGTTGTTCGCATACCACATTGTTTTTCATTTCAATGTGAATCTTTAAATGTTTTGGTGTACTTGCAACGGACAAAGGAATCCACTGTCATGATTGTGTTTATTTGTGTAGATTTGCTGTCTTTCAATAAGAATATTTGGCAAATTCAAAACCTTTTTTTTATCAAAATCAACTTCCAAGTCATTAGTAGTCATATTCTATTTAAAGAATGATCGTCTTTATTCTAGCTACAAGTTTGATTCTTTGTCAGGACCAAACTCTTTGAGACAACCAAATATTTTACTGTTCATCATTGCCAAATATAAAGGATATTTTTTTTAATTCATCAAATTTGGGATTCGATATCTGCAATAGAATAAATTCTTGTTCTTTTTTCAGGTCGAGTCCCCTGCAAGGTGAGAAACCACACCCTCAGAGTAACATTTTTATTTGTTCACTATCTTTCTTTCTTTCTTATCAATTAATGTTGAAGAAGAAATGATCGTCATGATTGATGTAAAAAAAATGCCTTTTCATTATTTCTCATTTATTCTTAATTCTCTTTATTACAATAATTTATTAATAACAATTAGTTGAATCACAAATTCAACAAATTAGCTATCCATTCCAGTTGGGGGAGAGATAGCGCATTGGTTAGCATGTTTAGCTATGGATCAAGAGGTCCGTGGTTTGAATCCCGCCAGGGGCTCAACCAATCCGTCTGCAGTAGAGAACTGTTCTACAGGCAGTCAGGTTTTGGTGCTATGCTACAATGAATTTAAGTGCAGTACCACCCATGGTTTGCTAGATCCAGCCAATGCTCGCAGGTTTTCACTGCAATGCATATCCACAATGGTATTGCCGGCTTTCTCCATGCAATAGTACTAGAAGCCACCATATAAGTGAAATAATCTTAAAAGCGGCCAAAGAACCTTTGATAATTACGTGTCAATTGGCCAGTCAGGATGTTTTAACACTTTATAATTCAGCTCCTTTTTTTTCCCGAATATAAAGGTTAAACTGGGATGAAATTAAAAACATAAAAACTCAAAGCCTAGAGGAATGCAAGAAGCAGTTTCAGAGGTTACTCAGTTAGTCATAAGGGTGCTGTTCAATCTGGTCTCTTTATCGACACATCCATCAATCTTTGATCATGTGACATGACTAACACCCGCAATATGTAAACAAGATCACCTGTCACACGTAACTCGATAAGTAACCAACTGTTTTTGCTCCATATTCCCAATACTGAAATCAATATGACAAGTGCTCAGGGTTCAAAACTAAAAATATTGAACGAGATGATGAATAAATTTCCAATTGAAAATAAATTTGGTTACCTGTAAATTGGGAGTTCAGAAAGGCTTGTCACTATATAACTCAACAGCTTGGGCTGACACTTATAAGGGCTAAGTGAACATGGGATCAACGCGGCTTTCAAGTGCATTTCACTTATATCACGGCTGCTAGTATCATTGCAGGGAGAAAGCCAACACCATTGTGGTTATACATTGCAATGAAACCTGCGAGCATCGGCTGGAACTAGCAAACAGTGCTGAAATTCAGTGTAGCATTGCACCCAAACCTTACTGCTTGGTTAACAGTTCTTTCTGCAGACGAAGTTGCCGAGCCCCTAACACTTCGAGGAATAACACTAATGCCAGGGTGCTTTTACATCATACAGTTTTAACCTGATATTGTAGTCTTGCTACGTCTATTGTAGTCTTGCTACGGTCTATCAAGCCTGTGTTCTCAGTCAATGGCAGCATGAATAAACAACGATGTCATTTTTACAGTTGACGCAGAAGCCATTGAAAAGAAATTATTAACAGGTTGAATCTATACCCAATCTTTTGCTCTATTTACCTCTGTTGACAAAACCTTTAAAATCTATCACCAAAAGTAGATTTAATAAAGCATCTTGGCAAAAAAGAAAAAGTTTTGTATCGTGACAAAACCTGTACCATTTTGGTTAACTTGTATCACTTGTAACATGTAATATAGAGAAGAAATATAGACAAAACCTGTACCGTTTTGGTTAACTTGTATCACTTGTTACATGTAATATAGAGAAGAAATACAGACAAAACCTGTAACATTTTGGTTAACTTGTATCACTTGTTACATGTAATATAGAGAAGAAATACAGACAAAACCTGTAACATTTTGGTTAACTTGTATCACTTGTTACATGTAATATAGAGAAGAAATACAGACAAAACCTGTAACATTTTGGTTAACTTGTATCACTTGTTACATGTAATATAGAGAAGAAATACAGACAAAAACTGTACCATTTTCAGAATGATTTGGTTTACTTGTATCCCTTGTAACATGTAATATAGAGAAGAAATACAGACAAAAACTGTACCATTTTCAGAATGATTTGGTTAACTTGTATCCCTTGTAACATATAATTTAGAGAAGAAATACAGACAAAACCTGTACCATTTTGGTTAACTTGTATCACTTGTTACATGTAATATAGAGAAGAAATATAGACAAAACCTGTACCATTTTCAGAATGATTTGAATATCTTATATCAACTGATACATGCTATACAGAAAACAAATATTGACAAAACTACATGAGTGAAAATTTAATGTGGAATAATCAACAGATTTATTACTTTGACATCTATTATTAAATCATGTTTAGTGCTATGTTGATTAATTACGTCAAATGATTATCGTGATTATACTGCTAACACTGTTAAATAACTATTGATTACTGTTCGATTAATCATCTCCTCTACTTTCTAGACATCTTTTATTGCATTCCACCATTCTGCACTTACAACATTTTTGCTATGCCACATTCATTTATGCATACATCTAAGAAAATATTGAATAAATTTAATCTAGAATGTCCCCGAGTTGTGATCATCCAATGCATTATCAATTAAGTTTGAATAAACTAAAATGTCAATTTGAAATCAAAATTGAAATTGAAAGGTTTTGAGAGAAAGAAAAAAAGATTTGAATAATCTTTAAATTTTTCTCATAATATTTATCAAAATTTATTAAGACGTTTCTCAGTCACTAAGCTTTCATTTACATTAGAGCTGAGCTATCAATTTGTTAATGAGTTATATGTTCATTATACAGAGTCTCTTTATTGACAGTGATTTACAAAAACTCTAGTACAGATTATCTACTCAACAACTAATAGTAAGTTTATCATATTATCAGAAAATAATTATATCATGAAGGTGCAATAATATAGACTCTAAATTTAGAGCCAAGTCCAAAAAAAAATAAGATTAAAGAAATCTAAGGCAAAACTACTCTTCAAAGTATTTGTTGTAATATTCTGTTAAATTGTTAAAATCTATAAATTATAAATTT
This sequence comes from Phorcus lineatus, assembly GCA_921293015.1. Classification (NCBI taxonomy): domain Eukaryota; kingdom Metazoa; phylum Mollusca; class Gastropoda; order Trochida; family Trochidae; genus Phorcus; species Phorcus lineatus. The sequence goes on from OV121097.1 coordinate 38,922,338, forward strand.
GCAGATAATAAATCCAAATTTAAATGTTTTTTACAGCATCACTGAAGTATTGTTACAATTGAAATATGATTTCTGATTGGTCAATTCAAATTTGTATTTATTATTCGGTTGCTAGGTAACGAGGCGCGGTCCCCCATCTGGTACTCTTGCGTCCTAATAGGGAATATTTATTCACCTGGTTTCTCTTACTCTTACTGCATGAACTCAATAATGCAATATTTTGCTTTCCTCGGCTGTTCCTTCCGTTTAACCCTTTGACAGCTAATGCAGTAGTATTTTGACAATATCTATTTTCCCAGAATATTTTTCTTCTTAGCAGATATACAGACAGATGTTATTGGTATATGACCCAGGAAGCAAATGTAGATATAAAATGTATACAATAACAGATTAACCATTAATCAATTAACATGTAAAGTTATGCTAGTAGTGTTTTTTAGTCTGCAAGTAAATAGTTAATTGTCCCAACTTTATTCATAGAGATAAAAACATGTATCATAGATGACAACTTCTTTGATCTTAGATTACTGAACTTGTTAATAAAGATCATATAAGTCATAAACCATCTACCTCTCCTCTGGAAAGAGCATGAGTAAATTAGCTGACCACAGCAGGGAGGAAGTTAACACCTCTCCAAACTACGTTAAATACATTATCCATAGGTGCATAAGTAATATCAGCTAAATAACCTTTGTGCACCTGAACAACATGAACTTTATGAACTAGTTTAAAATTTGAAATTGAACCTTCTACCATTAGGACATTTAGGAGGGGATGAATAAAGCTTTTGTCCACTCTGAGAGAAATGAAAGAGAGTAGTAACGCCTCGAGATGCAGGTTGGATAAAAGCTTTCTAAAAATAGACCTGAATGGTAACAATTGACAATGTCAATAATCAGATTTGCTGTTTTTGCCAGTGATCATAAAGATTTAATGTCTTCCTGAATTGAGAGTTTACTTGACCCAGGTAAAAGAACATTAACATTGTCAGTGCTGTGGGCGCCTTAGTCAGCCGAGAAAAACACCTTTATTACGTATTCTATCGTTTGATAAATTTGAAATAAACTGAAAGGAAAATTGTTTAAAGTTTGACATATCATGAATCATACAATTAACAATTAACTCTTTTGTATTGTCCCAGAGTTTATGTGGACCTTTTTTTATGTGCATGAACAAGTATTTTTTAAATAAACCAACCTGTTCAGTGACTTTTATGACAATTCTACACCATATTTATCTTCTGTGAAAAGGTCTTTGCCTCTATAGTTCATAAGGTTATTTCCTTATATTGAAAACTTTAATGAAATATAAAATGTCTCAAGGGCATAGCCACAAAATTCAATGCCTTTCACTGATACAAAACAGCGAATTCTTTTTTAATATACTTTCTATCATTTGCCCCTAATTACCTATCTAAAGATCTTGCTGATCTTCATTAATTTAAAAAATGTTGTATTCATGAGTTTGATGAGTAATAACTGACACAACAAAATATGAAGATATTTTTTCTATTTCATCTAAGCCACATGACTAGATTCCCAGCCTTGAAATGTATATATGATTGATAAATGACATAATTACTCTACAATTATCGAACCCACCTGAATGTTTAAATGTATTAAGAGAAGGCAACAAGTACAGTTTGAAATTAATACTTGATTCTTTTTCTTCTTCCTTATAAATAGTTACTCAAATATCGACAAATCCAATTATTCAGATTAATTAAAAGTTAATTCAGTGCTTTTAGGTAAAGTAGAACTAGCTTTCATTCTCAATTCATAATTAATTTCTGATAATCAACCCAAGCCCTATGATTCACTATATAAGGGTTCAAACAGGCTGTTCCCATTGACAAACAGCCGAGCTGGCTGTAACCATACACCCGCCCACATAAGCTCAGTTCAAAGAAATGCTGTGACACATTTTCAACAAGAAAGTTCGAAATTGGAAACTGCTTCCATTGCAGTTTCAAAAGGAAATATTTTGACATTGTATAGCTTAAAGTCTGCATTCATAAAGTAAATACACTTTGACTCTCCGGGCAGTCTCTGCAATAAACGAAACCAGCAGGACTGCTAGGCATTATATAAATCCTACACAAGAAATTGCAGCAGCCTAGCCTTACAAGATAAGAAAATTATCAACTATCATAATCTCCACCCAAAATACTGCATGAGTGATGAATTAAGCTGAAGAGATTAAAGAGATAAGAGGTCACAGCGTTCAGGGAAAACAGTGGTAACCCAAATACTTATTAAAAACAAAGAGAAGATTAATATCACCACCCAAAATACTCCATGAGCCACGGTATAATCAGATAAGATAAGTTGATGTCTAGTGCAGTAGTGATGTAACATCACCAGGAGGTATCGGAGCATTAGTATCGGCCATGACAATGGGCGGTGTCAGCCATGTTGGTGGGCGGACTCACACTGAGGGGGCATCTTGATTCAATTACGTTTATCTTTACTTGCAACAATAAGGATGTCGTGATTAGGGTTCCCAGCCTGGTAGCTTGTTATGATGGTGGGGGGGGGGGGGGGGGGGGGGGGGGGGGTATGTAGATATATATCAAAATAAAGAAGTTAATTTTTTGTTGTTGTTTATGTTACATTCTTTCCTTGCAAAACTGCTATCACAACATGGCTTCTATGTGTCCGGCAATGAATCTACTTAACAAAAAACATAAATTATACTGTAACTATTTTGGTCTAGTTTTCAACATTTTGTAATTCATCTTAAACTTGCAGACAGAATAAATCTAGAAATATTTTGTTGAGAGGTGACATATGTCATCATTTTTGCAAGTTTTGTCTACCTCTGACTTGTCTTCCGACCAAAAGTGCCGCCAACAAGAAAAACAACTATCATTGTTTACATTTATATTCGTCATTCGTGTACATCATGTACAAACATTTGGGGCCATCATTCAAGAAAACTCCCAACTATGACCGAGATTGGTCACTCGGCAAATGGACCAAGACATAAAAAATCTTGTCTTTTCCCGGTATTCCTAACAACTTCTACTTCAAACAAAATGCAGGACCTTAGACTTGATAAACAACCAAGGTAATCAACAATTGGGAGTTTCTTCAAACATCTATAGAGCAAGGTGAAATAAATCTTTCTCGACTAAGCTTGGTGAATTGATTATCCCCTACTTCAATTCTGTATACAGATTTCTAAACCAATTAGCACTTCAACAAAATGTCACATATATGTAGACTACATTCAAAATTCACTTACATAGAAAAAGTATTCTTGATAAAAGATTCAGTACCTCTAACAACAACTTGTGCCCAAAATTTTAAACCAACAAACAACTTCTTTCTCTGAATGACTATGTCTGTAAATACATAAGTATTTTCCTTTTCTACACAGATGCAGGTAAGATAAGGTACTTACAATTTTGACACCATTTTCATGTAACTCCTTATTGGTGTTGAAATTGCCTATTATTTACAATCATTAAAAAATTTCATTTTTTAATTTTGTAGCTCTCCATGTTGATGCCGGAGGACAACCTTAATCCCCACTGTAACTGTGGCATGCAGTGAGATCTGTGATTCACTACTAAATATTAACTTATATCAGTGTATTAAATAATTAAGAAAGTTGCCCAAAATGTAATTTTAAAAATTTTCAGGGTAAAATTGAAAAAAACCAACTCAAAATGTTACCATTCCGACCAAAAAATAATCTGGTTCAAACCTGGAGGACAGGCTTTATCTAATACACTAAAATACCCATAATTATTAATGTTATTAGTGTTAATACACTCACCCTACGGACGGACACGCGACAGACACTGGCCTCCAGGAGTCCGGTTGTTGCGTTGGCCAGCATCTTGCACTGGAAGGTCAGCTTGGAGTTCCACTTGACGCTGTTGTTGCGTACCTCCTCTCTGTAGCAACAAAATTGAAGTTGTAAAGTCGTGAAGTTTTTAGTTAATTATGCTCTGGAAATTAAATAAAGTTGGAAAATTGGTACAAATTTGCTTTTAAAATGGTACCCTTGTGACCCTGAAAGGTACAACATCACTACATATGTAAATCCACACCAAATTTGGAGTTTTCTAGTCCAATAGTTAATGATCTATGTTATGGAAACTAACAGCGGAGATCATCTGCAATAATACCCAGGGACTCCTTTCACAAAGCAACCTTTACTAAGGTTAACCCTAACTCACATGCTTTAACATTGCGCTAAGGTTACCTAAGGACTTAAAATCAGCTTAGTCATTTGCTAAAAAAGGCCAAGCTCTTTTAAATCTGACAATTCCGGAAGATTAGCTTGATGTACTCATCAGCCAATAACAAATGACCTCTATTCTATAGGATGAACTCACATGATGTGATCAATCGAAGAAGTACCTTCAGTGGCCTTTGAAATGTACACATTAGAAACCCTATATACATGTCTTGTCTTTGGGATCATGAACACAAATAAAGTGCACATGGCTTATGTCTCTAGTTACTGCTCTTCATGCTTGAATTTACAATGGAGAGACATCAATTACTTATGTATACAGTAACAATATCATATACTACAATGTTGGCAGATAAAGTCATATGTTGATTAATCAAGGCAAAGTGAACATTTCCGATATAATAATTGTTCAAGTTGAACAATCAGGAAAAGCACAACTTCTTCTGATAATTATTGAAGTTTCGAACAATTATCTCTAAAAGTCTATGCTTTAACACAAACTCTCGTAGGGCGCTGATACGTTATAATGGCCTCTACTTCAAAAAGCTCTACTTTACATTCACATTGGCTTGAGACTCTTAATTAATCTCAGACCCGTAATCTACCATAGGTCCTTCCTCAAATGTAACCCCGTGGTTCTATTTCGCTAACAGCCCCCTTACCACACAGTTTCTTTTCGCCAGAGAATATGTGTTATTGATTTCGAGGCCCTCTCTTGATTTTTCTTGGGTTTTATGGACTTGTTAATCAAACATATTAGATCTTTTTTCAAAAATGATTTGTTTGTTATCACAAATGTCTAGGTTATTTTATTTTTATGTTGATTTCTATTGGCCTACCTGGTTGTATTTGAGGAAATATGGTATGTGCCCCGTTACAAATTACACCAGTAAACAACTAGCTGCGATGTATTTATTTCAGAGCAGAGGTTACCTGGAGTTGTTTACAGACTGACCTCAGCTCACATTACAAGTCACTTACTGCTAGACAGCTGTTGTGGAAGATATACATTAATTACAAGGATATACACTCGATATCTTGTTACTTACATAGACTTACTACTGCTACTCGTCACACAGATGTGTAACTGTCATACCTGATAGCGCATCCCTTGTTACACGAACAGTTACATACAGGGTTATTCCTATTACATGGATTTACACTTGGCATGTTATCTTACTTATATCTATAATCCTGTCCGGTCCTTATTCAAGTATGCTTTCATTGTGAGCACATAAAACTAAATACATCTAAAAAAAAACAGAGTGGGACATTGAAAATAAATTATCAAAACTGAAGACTGTTCAAGTGTCACCATTTTGAGAAGTGTTTGCTTTCTTGGTCAAATACGAGAATTCACGGAAATTACTGGTGCCCCTTCTGTATTCTACCCATGGTCCTTCCAAAGTGGGACGATGTTCCGTACAAAAGTGACAATGTTCCATCCAATAGGGAAAATTTTTGTTATTACAGTTTATCACCATTATTGATGTTTTTGTTTCAGGTTTGAGCTGCGTTTTCTACCAGTATGGAAGCTTGTCTTTCAATAGGCACTGTTTAACTTCAAGTTTGATGCATTTTCTTCCTTAACATGTATCAAACTGAATACTGCTACTCACTGTACTGATAGGAACTTGTCATATTTTGACACAACAGCACATGTGACACGAACAGTTACATGCAGGCTTATTTCTATGACACGGATTTACACTTGGCATGTTATCTTACATACACGTATTAAACTGGACACTGCTACGCACTGTACTGATAGGAACTTGTCATATTTTGACACAACAGCACATGTTAAATTGACAGTCATACACAGGATTTATTTGCGGGTCCAGAGGGGGGTTGCGGGGGCTGGGACAAGAGTGTACCAAACATAGTAAATATTTGGAGTCATATTTTTCATACATGATAAAAGTAAACAAGAAAAGTGTAAAACATTCAGTAAACATTCACACAAATTTAATTTCACTAAGTTGTAACTTGTGACACTCATGGGCGCACTTCATCCAGGGAAAGACACCTTTGACAAAGGGCCATTTGGGGCTTTCAGTCGTTTTCAGCAATTTTTTAGCAATAGTAAAATTTCTAATCATTATGGGCCATTGTTTTATCCAATGTGCTAAATGGCCCATGGCCCGTGCCTTTCCCAATCCCTGCTCATCAAAAAAATATTGTATATCAGCCCCTTGGATTATTTCTTCTACCTGGATATGCACTTTACTCGTTGTCTTACCTGTAATTGTATTTGACTTACTACTCATTGTACTGATAATTGTACTTAACATACTTTGACACAACAACACACTTTACACATACAGATATGTACATGATTAGTTCTTTTACAAGGATATACATTTGGCATACTACTTAACAAAAAAACATAAGAAATTTGTTTGTAATGTTCTTATGATAGAACTGCATTTTTTTTCATTAATTTTTTTTATCTTTCTTCCCTCTCCCAATGTTCTTGTTTATTGATGTAGACTAGGTTTCTGTCTCCTTCAACTAAACTGTTAAAATATTTATAAAATTCAGAATGGATCAATGTTCTTTATTCTAAAAAAATTGTTGTTACTAATGTGTTTTTTTTCATATTAAGGTTTAAGTTTTTCACGAAAATAATTGACAATTTGACAATGAACAGCCTCCTACAATCCAAAAGATTGACCATCAAATAATTCTAGGTGGACATTGACAGGATTAACCAATATGGTGGATAAATTGTGATTGGACATTGAGGTAGGCCACCTGACACTCGGTGATCAGTGCATGTGGTATTATTCCTATATTGATTGATAGGACAATATCAGTATTATAGCACGCCATTATACCCCAGCTGCCAGCACTATATCGCCTCCTGATAACATGACTGGCTTCATAATTCAATACTACCCAGAGATTATTGAATAAATTTCCAACTTGTCAGCTTGAGTTTATTAATGATCTTTTTGAGATGTTTCAAGCATAAGAACCATAAAATGTAAATTGTGAAAGGAAATTTCAAGAAAACAGATAAAACATCTTAAATTGCATAGTTTCTTTAGGAACAAAATGGTTAAAATTAATAATGACTTCAGAGCATTTAAAAACTTGCGTCGATTTTCGATGTGAGGTTATAATTCAGAATAAATCTTTTATTCCAACAAATAGAAGGCATACATGCTGTGACCAAACTGTGACATTTTTAATACTTTCTTCCAAATTCATATGCTTGTACAATACATTTTTTTTGCATTCAGTCTCTTATGAAATGAACCCAGACCAATTCCCAAAGCACAAAAAGAGTTCCAAGCCGCTTAATCATGGAAAGAGCGTTACAAAAATCAATAAGCTAATTCTAAAGACTTCAGAAGATCCAGGACTCAAAAGAATAGGCAAAGAATGCTCATAATTTGTTATTTCAGGAGAAAACAGACAACCTGATGTTAACCCCAAACCTGCCAAAAGCAGCTGAATTGGACATAATAACTCAGTCTCAAGAGGAAGAAAGACAGTATGACAAGAGTCAGAAAATGATCACAAAATAACTTTAAATATTTTCACAATACAAAATGAAAACTCTTAGTCAATCTGTCATTAAACTCATATTATTTGCATCTTTAAAAGGAAAACTGAAATACAATAGAAAAGTAAGATCATAATAAACAAACCATTTGCTTTTTTTTCACAATATCTTAATGGTTATTATCATAAATTCTTGCTCCTGAAATTAGCTGACAGGGAGTGCTTGATAGAGTTAATTACAACTCTGTAATAGTTAAAATACAATAAATCCATTAAATAGCACCAGAAGCTTTCAAACAGTTTGCAACATTGCTCGTTTTCTCTATTTCAAGTCCAGAGATGGTTTAGTCGATAGAGTTGTGGAAGATGTTCGCTCTAAATTACAGAGAGCATAGCACCAACACATCCTTATGACTAATTTAGGATATTCTGGGAAATATAGATTTAAGGAAATAAACTGTCGACTGCTGTTTGATCTGGCAAATTTACAACTTGCGTGAAGATCAAGATTTGAGAAGTGAGAATGGTGAAATCAGGTTTAAAACAAGATAAATGTTGCCCATAACCAACTGGCAAATTCAGTTTTATTCCAGTGGATTAAAATACTGGTTATTCATGGTGCCGTTTTCATTAGTTTTCATTTTATTATTTTTGTCAAACTTTTTATCAAATTCTGATAAACAGGAAGTAAATTTGCCAAAAATATGACTTAAATAATATTTTGAAAGAAAATTGGTCATGTCTATACATTATTACACAAACTTTCTGAAAAAAAAATTTCACATGGTGAAAGCAAACTTTATTCCAGAAAAACATTTTAATGTCATGTCAGCCCATTTATATAACATTAATTACTTACATTTATTTCAAGCCACACATCCAGAATTATAGTTCACGATAATATTGCTTACAAGTCTAAGGAGCAGCACTTGAATTTTAACAAAGAGCATGAGACTAACTCACTAACATGGAAGAAACCCAAATTATAGGGGAAGACAATTCCCCAATCTGGTTTTTTTCACAAACAACTGAAACAAAAAAATTCTAAAAAAATTACCACAAAAGTCATAACAGAACCAATAGTAAAACCCTTATCTCCCTGCTAACCATTTGAAACAAAAGTTATTAAACCTTTCCATTTGATCTTCACAAGAGACAAATCTGAGTTAATCCACTGTGATTTCACATTTTTAAAAACATGGTTTAATCCAAAACATAAATGGAAAATCAACTTCTATGTTTGTTTTTTTACCCTTGAGACAACAAATGGGAGGCTCAAATCAAACATCCGTCAACATCAAACAAATCAAATGCTATAGAAAAATTATTGCGGACTTCAACACTGGTTTTGACAGTTTTTCAATCACCAAATATAGATCCAATACAACTGTCAACCTTTAATCAAACCCAAACGCACAGATTCGCCCCGATCACGCACATCATTCCACTGGTGTATTGGTCTCCGATTGACCACTCATTGATTCAAACAAGTTCGTATTAATTAATTATTGATTAATGATTGATCCAATCAAGGATTACTTCATGAAACCGCCAACGTAGAGGGGTCAATTTTTTTATTGATATCAGCTGACCGAGATTTTACGCCAATTTGTTCAAACATTAACAGCCATTGTTGTATTGGAAAAGATTCACTTCCAACTGCATGAAGATTTAAACTATTGTGACAATTTCATAAATTTCATGCTCTGATCTTGATTGACACTGGGTTCCTTTGGAGAAGATTGTGCAAGGATTGTTCAATGGATTAAGATTTTACAAGAAGTATGAACTTTGAAAAGCAATTCTGACTTGGAAACTCTTTATTCTTTATCTCCATTGATGTTCAGCTATTGAACTTTAATTCACAAAGGACACATGTGTGGATTTTTGCATAAGGTTTCAAACTTTTTCCAACATCAAATACGAAGTTAATTCATTGTGATCAAACAAAGATTTCTATGTATGGATTGCCATCAACTATACTTTAGAATCAGGAAAAGTATCTAATCACAACAGGATGAATCGGATATAACATTGTTTACAACTCCAAAAGAACCTTGAACATTTACTGGCAAGAACATTACCTGTTTAAGTCAGTTCCCAGAATTTACGTGTATAGTTTAACAAGTTGCCAGTGCATGATCATTTCCTTCCTAAATGTGTCTTGATTCCTAAGAATTGGCCTCACAGAATGGTATAGCACAAATTGATCTGACCGATGAAATCAAGGATGCCAAGGAAATCAGTGCGAAGGAATGAATCATACAAGCTCAAGTATGTCATTCCCTTATTATTTTCCCATTTATGGTTGAGTAATTGGTGTTGAGTGCCACTTGGGCAATATTTCAGCTATTTGTGGCGCAGGTAATAGTTGATAATTGCAAAAAGAAACCTCACCTGAGTGTCTTCTGGTACATGTATTTATTTTTCAATTATTTAATGCACCATTGATATCTAGGGTTTTGTAAAGGATGGCCAAATTAATTCCAATGTGTTCACTTCGTTGTTTCTGTTCCTGTATATTCATTTTTTTAAACATAAATTTGTCCCCTGTTGTTACCAATTACCACTATACCTAGAACCATCACATTTAACCTATGTCTGTATCCAAAAATGTTATTTTCTTAACATTCTCAATTTTCAATCACACCAACTTTCTCTGCTCTTGGCATGGCGAAAGTTAATCAAACTCTGACCAACAAGCCCTGAATGTTTGCTTGAGACAAAAACAAGCACCACAAATGAAAGCAATTTGTCTTGAGGGATTTTCAAAGATAGGAAACCTGACATTCCGATCAGCTTTCATTACCTTCCGTCTGCCTTCTCATTGCTTCATAGTTGATGACAATTGTCTTTGCGTGCTTTCACAATTGGATGTTTTTCCCAATTACTTGAAAAAAAGAGTCTCTTTACTGCTCTTACAACTACTTCATAAAAGTAATTGTTTCTAATGACTTATTTTCATTAATCAAAATACAATTAATAAGCAATAATAATATAATAAGCTTAATAATGTTCAAATGACTTATGAAATGTTAATACTATGTAGTGTTTATCTTCAGTTCATTTCATCGGATATATATATCTATGATCTATACTGTTAAAATATTAATTTGTAGAAGTCTTATTTTACCAAGATTGTGACGTTGAGTAAAAGTTTCCTCCATGATTGGGGGCTTGAAACATTGTTAGAAAAACATTAAGAAAGATAAATCCAGGAGCTTTATGTTCTTAAAACTATCTTCTTTTGGGTCCGATATTACTTACAAATGTGAACAGAACACATAATCAGTAATCAATCAGCTTCAACAATGGAAAACCAGGAATCAAATTCTGGAAAAATATAGATTGGCATTCCTTCTGGGCTTGAATTATTTAAAGGTGAAATCAGAGAACTTCTTCAAGCTATTGAAAAAGAATGAAAACGTTGATTTCTGGTTACTTTTGACAATTTCAGACTTAGGAGAACTTAATAATAAGATGTTTGTTATTTTTTATTTCCACTGTCGCTGACTGTGTATGTAAGCTAAAGGAGCACAAGCTATGTAGTTGGAGTCCATTTTGTAAAACTTTATAAATTGTGGTTTTTAATTGAGAGGTAGTGGTGATTTATGAAAATCAGAATCCAAATGCTTATTTGTTCATTATAGCGACAATAAAAAAGTTTCAGTCTGGTTTTGTGATCGAAAACCAGACAATGGCGTATGCCAATAACTCAAACATAATTTTGGACACTTATTAACAGCTAAGTTAAGCTAATAACAAGACTACTGAATAGTCCATGACTTTTCTTATCCATGTAATTTTATTCCTTCAGACTTTCAGGTTTCTTATTGCACAGTGCTTGTTTACTTCAGAACTGAGGACATAGACTGTATGACAGGCTCCTAAAGTAAACACTGTCATAGGGAATGACTACTTATCAACCTAATCAGATCACAAGAAAGTTGATTTCCTCCACACATGTATAATCCTCCTCCGACTCTTACTGCTGGTGATAATGTGACATAACACTCCGCTGGCTGGGTCAATATAATTATCAACGGTCGATACAGATATAGCATCATTCATTTAACTCATGCATCTGTACACACAATCTACTGTCATTCCAACTCATATCTATATTTGGTCATTATATTATCTTCCAATGTCTCAAAAACTTCTGACAACTATGTACTATTGAAAATATATTTGCAGGCTATCACAATTAAGAGAAGCTGGCCCTATACAGATGATATATGCAATTCCAAACTGAATAGAATTGACAACAACATGCTGTGCAATTTTTTTTCAAATTATACAAATTTGTTTTGTTTTTTTAGATTTGATGTTCAATCATACAATCACTCTCTTTTTTCTCTCTTTTTTTTATAATTCTTGCTTCACTAATCATTTCTGTCTATCACACTTTTTCACACATTAACCACAGATATGTGTCAAGCAGGTGTTTCCTACAGATTGTCTGACATCCTTGACTAGATACTATTCTCCATGTTGCATATCATTACATATCACTATCACAATATACTATTTACCAAGTAACAATATACTACTTGTGCCATTACACCATCATTTGTTGCAAAGATATGTGCTAGAAGATTTAACATTTAGATAACCGTGTCATTATTTTTTCTCAAGATAATGTTTAAATGACTTTTACAAAATTTGCATTAATTTTTTATCACACAAGAAAAACATAGCTTCTAAAATGAACTTCAATAAATTTCTAATGACACTCTTTGATAGTAAAAATTTCTTTTTACCAAATTTATCAATTAAAATTTTGGCAGAAAAGACACTGTAAGACTGGCAATTGTGTCAACCCTCAGATCAACGAAGTCTTGTGCATGTGTTTATGATGTCAATGACAACAAATAAAAACTTTCACTGACACAATGGTTTAACATGCAAAAACAATATACATATTTGCACTAATGAAAAATGTATCATCACTTTTGTTTTCAGTTATTGATAAAAGTTTCTTACAGTTATTCATTCAATGTGTAGATTAAAAATATCAAACATATGTATTCATATTGTTACACTTCAATGAATGTTTGATCACTGCTAAATGAAAATTGATTTTTTTTTTTTGGTCATCGATGTTATCTTTACAATATTGATCAGGCATACCCAAGAATAGTTGATCCCAATTCTTTGAAGTGTTTTGACCTGGAAGAGCCTAAACTGATATCCTAGTAGATAGTGTTATCTTGAACATAGCTACAGTACCAACCCAAGAATATCTTTTGTTGATCTCCTCCCTATGGAAACAGACAAGCTTGTGCTTGCACTGCTTGGTAACTTACTCTGTCACCCAGACCCTAAAACTTGATAAAAGCCTAGGCAAGTCTATGACAAGACGGTCTGATTAAAAGCGACCGTGTTCAGAAGAATAAAAGTTTTTAATTATTGACTGGAACAGGATTCAAAAGTACTCCAGCAGGGGCTGTCCTAAAAAAAGGAGGATGCTTTCAGACCGTCGTGGCGAGGACAGCCGATAGAGTCCCACTCGAGTCCGCTAGAGTCAATATTTATAAACTTTTATGAAGATGGTCGATTTTAATCAGACTGATGACAAGATAATCAAACTCTCTCCCTTTAGCAGGGGTTAGAAAATCTGTAGGTCGAAGGTCAATGATTTATCAAAATTTAACGTTGACCTATCTGAAACATCACTGAAAGTCTTTTTTACTGGCTCGACTTTTGGACAAAGTTCTATGACCTAATGTTTAAAGTTGCATGGCCTTGACTTATTCACTCAGAAAAGAGATTTAATCCTGTTTAGTTCATATTTCAAGCCTAAATCCACCCTTACCTAAAGTTAAAGGCATGATAGCCTCTTTACTCTATTTTGATTTTTTAATTGATTTCATTAATTAAATACACAGACTTAACTTTAATCAAAAGTGGACTGTGCTTCCTGCCAGAAATACAAATAAAGACTCTTTGAGAGTCCTGATACTCTATGATCTATAAAGTTTAATACAGAAAAATTTAACACTTTGGAGGAAAATTATATAGGATGTATATATATATGTATGCTTGTTGCTTTTCATGCTTATTTCAGTCAGTGTATTCATCAAAGCTTCACTCAGATATTTGTTGAGACAAATCAAATATTTATTTTTTCTCTCCTGTTATTTCAGTCACTATGTAAACCAGTATGTTAAAAGTAGTACCTTTTCACTGTACATGAAATTTAGACATTTTGATTTTGAAATTTTCCTCTTAGCAACTGAACTGTTGTCTTCAAGATCAAGTTCATGCATGTTAAAGCCATACATAAAGCACATTACAGATAAGGTATTCATTAGCGGTTGGTGGAGATGTCAGATTGATAACACGTTTGCCTTGTCAGACAGGGGATTTCTATCCTCACTACCAACCCTGTCTGAAGATGTTTCCTCCGTACAGCAACTTAGAGCTGATAACATCAGCAGGAGGTTGAATGAAAGATAGGCTCCTTCAGGTAGCATGTGGTATGTGGAGCTTGTGTCTCACTCTTCAAATAGTCTGCCCAGTGTATTAGCGATAACAGGTGGTCTCGTGAGATCAGCGAATAGTACACTTGAAGGTTTTTTTTCATGCAAACCCTTGGCCTTATGGTTCAATAACGACTAACTTATAGTGCTTTTATAATATAAAGTTTTTTTCTTTTTTAGATTAGATAGTACACAGAATAACTAAGAAACTAGAAATAGAAACAAGAACAAAGATATTTCTTTTAATACAGCTGAGACAATCTTGACCCGCTGAAAATAAATTCGACTTCAGAAAACTCCTGAAAACAATTTGTACCTAGTTGATAGCCTGTTTTCCACTTCAAATCTTGTGAAAGAAATCATTTCTCATCCTTGGACCCTTAATCAGTCTACTCACTCAAAAGGTGTGTTAAGCCGGGATTAACTTTTACTTTTGAATAATGGTACCTAGAGTAATAATTCCATATGTTTTAACCATTCTTCAAAATACAAAAGTAGTAAAAGGTGATCTCGAACATGAAGAAGGAACATCATTTTGAAGGAATTGTGGTTCTAAATAAATTATCTGCTTCATGTTCCAACCAACTGAAGATCAACATTCTGGAGGCTTCAAACAGTCTGCATAATCATTAACAGGTGGTCTAGTTTGGAGCCCCAAAATTGTAGAGTTGTGTTTGTAACTCAACCTTGGACCAAACTTTTGCTCTAAATTTTGCATCCTCCGTGTCATGTTAACATTTCAAGTATTGAAAATTTACTGCCAAAAACTTTCAAGTGGCAGATTTACACAATCAACAACTCACTGATAAAGAATACTCAGGAATTGACAACTGGCTTTATCTAAACTCAGGTGATGAAGTTAACTTGAGTCCCGGGCCAAAGAGTTTGTTGCTTTATGTCTTAACAGACATCCTGCTACATCAGCGTATTTGTCTCCGCCAAGCTCCATCATATACCCTGATATCCTTCGGCCTAAAACGCTTGTATTGCTTAATATAGCAAGCCAATGAAATGACTCGCATTCAGCAATAGCAGCACCACCCGGATGAGAGTTCAAACAAATGTCAATGTAGGCTATAAATAGCCATGAGTAACTAGTCGTAAGCGATATGAGCGTTTTAGGCCGAAGGATATCAGGGTATATGATGAAGCTGGGGAGAGACCAATACGCTTATGTAGCAGAATGCTTAACAGAAGACAAAGAGGTTTGACCAGTCAGCAGCTGGGACCTTAGTTCCATCTACTGACTTTAGAATAGGAACTTTGGATCTATGTGGCATCTTTATTCTAGTGTAAATGTTTGCCAGGAAATACTGAATTCACAGTTTAAAACATTGGCGACTGCACATAACATTTTCACTCGACAAAATGCTCCACTGGTTTGACAACAACACTGCTATATTTAACAAAGGTTAGAAGGAAAGGAGATGACTTGATTAACCTCTATGGGTGAGAACACTTCTCGACTGATTATTCTTAACAAACTACCGTAGTTCCTCAACCATAAGCCCACGGCATCACCACACCTCCAACCCTGGCATTGCTTCTAGAACTGGAGTCAAATCGAAACCGGCTTCTGTTTAAATTTTGCAAGATCGAATCATATTACAGTAATACAAGGATACAGGTTTTCAAACATGATAAAGTGATCTGTTTTTAGATAATATTTATCTATAATTAAACTTTAACATATCAAACCATGTGGTATACTAACTTTGATAAGAGAAATATCATTTTTTATCAGAGATTATTGGAGAATCAATTATTAAATATCTATTCATATCTAACATTTCCTCTCGTGTCAATTCAAAATCCAGCCTCTATTCTAGTAAATACAGTAGTTTCATTCATCTCAGAAGGAGTCTCAACGATTTCAGACTAAGTGCCTACTGCATTAGTGACAGCAGATGAATTTGTAGAGCAATCAGCTGGTAGACTGGCAGGTTTTGAGGACAAGGAGGAAAGCAGTGTTGTTGATCATCTTAAGGTGATAACGAGTGGGAGATGATAACAGTGCTCTTCCTTGATAATGTTTATCAAGTTCTTCAAGATTGAAAGTTTGTTCCAGATATTGACGTTAATTCCCTTGTTGTGGTCGTTTGTTATAAATATTCATGTGCCTTCCAAATCAAATCTTTTGTTAGAAGACTTCTGCTTTAAGATTAATTTACTTCTGTAACTTGGGACACATTTCTTTCTAAATACTTTCACAAGAGTTGGAGTGAAGAAATTGGATTCATGTCCCGACATTTTGACAGATTGATTTTCAACTATATTCAAAACTGAGTTTTTTTTACTGCTTTTATCAAGTTAACAGGCCCCTGATTCTTAATTTTTTTCTGTAACAATATTATGTTGCGTGCTTGTGATACATTAAAAAATAATCAAGTAAAATCAGTAAATAATAAGTAAAAAAAATTGGTATGTAATGATTCATTTCCAGCCCAGTCATTAATTTTTTCAGCAGAATAAGTGTTGGATAAGTAAAAATGTTTGAATTTTATTTAACGAGTTGCGACCTTTTAGTTTTTTACACTTTAGAAAACCCATCATAAATGACCACAGATACAAGAAGAAGGCTTACCTTGGTTATACATGTATGCACCAGGAACTGATAAAGGGGTGAGATATCTTTTTTTGAAAATTAGAGACAAATGTGAAAATGTATCATTTGTTAAACTTTGGCTCTTTTTAGTTTCAGTTTCACTATGTGCATCTTTTCATGTCATTTTCTGCTTTCAATAAGGTCATATCACTATGACTAACAATAACGCACTCTTTCCTATCAATATCCCTTTTATCAAGATTGACCTTTCAAGTAATGTGTTTAACTCACTTGAAGCCTTAGGAGGATAAATGCATCTTAGGCTGTCTGAGGGGATATCAGGGTTAAGTGATAGGATTTCGAAGAGCATACTTAGACACATACACCCATTGCCTTGATCAAATTTGCTAAAAAGACTGACAGGAAACCAGTTGGTTGTTTCTTACTAGCCAAAGTCAAAGTCTCTATTTCAGTATAAGGAGCCTTATGGCCCAGAGTACAACAATGTTGATATACAGTTTGGCTGTGCAGAATGCAAGAATATAATCATGTAGAATATTATGTTTATACCAGCACTTAAAATGGACAATAAATTCATCAATATCATTTTTGTTTTTTAATATCATGACAATCACAATGTTATACTAAGTTATCATATACCGGATATATGGCTTGAAATTATGAGAAATTCTCATTGAGAATTGTTATACAACAAATATGCCAAGAATTGATAGAGTGACAGAATGAAATCTGAATCACTTGCAGTTTACACTTACGTCTCAAATTTTGGCTGTATGTATGCTAACCAGCATTATCCACAAAATTTGCTTGTAAGGTTTCATAGGACACTCTGTGAATTAAATTCTACAATGCATGTGTACATAATCTTCATTCGAGTAAGCGCAAATAATAATTTCTTTGTTTGAGTAACAATACCCTGAAAGTTTTTTAATTTTTGAAAGAGTACAAATTAGAGTTATCTCCCTTCCCTTTGACTTCACATTTTCGAAGCGATATGACAAAGAGATTGTCACAAGAATGTAACACCAGATGAAAACTGAAATAAACCGGTAAACTAAATCCGCATTTTCATTAACAGACAAGCACCTTTAAGTTCTCTCACGAACAGCATGTTACATACATATTTTGAAATAATTTTCTTTCAATGGATACATTAGGAATAGTACACAACACACCAGTACATGAACAAGCTAAAAAATAATTCAAGGTTATGAAATAAGAAAATCCAAACAGAAGTCAACACATAGGATATATACTCTCTGTTCTACTATGTTTAAGAGGAAAGCGTGTAAGCAAATAGCACTAATTGTAACATTAACAAGCTGTAGGTTACTAATGACCAATTAGGTGTTAACGAGGTTGCAAATAATCAAACAGTGGGATATCAACAAGCCATAAACAACAATTTACAGGCATAAGAGATTGGTCAGTTGACAACTGGAGGACAATGGTTATCAGTAATTAGTGACAATGAAGTATTTACATGTAACCTTAGATACCATATAACTACAGTCAATGATTTAAAAGCAGTAAAGTTAAGAATGGTCATTCACATCTGTAAACTTTCTCCTTTACTTAATAAGTAATACAAGTTTTCTTTATATTCAATTGATATATAATATATATACATTTGTGTGTAAAATCATGGTTTATGCGTAAAATATTCTTGAGAATAAAAGACTGAAGATGAATCTTTGCATATCAGTTCATTACCAAACGGTGATCACATTTGTGTGAAACCGGAATATGGTTTAAACATATTTTTATTTCATGAAATAAGGATTGTTGAACAAGCCCTATTTGAACCGGTATATATATATATGAAACCTAATTAATCATAGCATTTCTATTGTATTTAGATCCAACTGTGGCCTCCTTCCAGATATAAGAGGTTAGGTGAAACAATAATCGATTTAGGGATATATTGTCTGATATAAAATGCCAACAGAATCCAGTATGAGATTCTGAAACCAGCATGAACTTCTGATGGAGTGTTATAATTTCTGAAGTGATAAAGTAACTAGATGATAGAAACTGAAAGGACTCATTATCACATTGATTGTGTAACATTCTTAAAGAGGTTTCCATTACTACCTGGGGTTGCTCCCTAGAAACAAAATGAACCCAGAGCAAACTTGGCATCAGTTCAAGCTTCAAAAATACAAACAAACAGTGATGTAGAGAGGTTTCCAGGGTAAGTGTACAATCATTTGACATTATTGTCAACAATGATCAGAGATTCAGAAAGAAAGTTGGGGATCGAGTACAAATCACCACCTTATTTTTTGACAAAATTTATGCTAAACCATTTTAGAGATCAATTTACAAGTATAAACACTCGTAAACATAAGAAATTATTTTTGTTAGCCGAATAAAGATACAATACCTTACAATATTCTTAGAGGTGTTGCCATTTGCTATTAAAGTCTCAAGACTGTCATACAGCAAGGCCCAATGCTGTATAGTAAGGGTGCGCAGTGTATTGGTGTATGGCATTGCAGAAACGATAGCCGAAAGTTTTAAACCAGTCACTGATTTATCTCTCATAATGATGGCTAGTTGAGCATTGATCGATGTTCTAAAAGCTGTTAAATAGTCAAGAGAGTCCTATGCAATATGCTTTTTGTCTCACAATATACTGCAATACAGAAATCCTTACTGCTTAGTTTGTTCCTAAGTTCATGTTATTCTTTTATTCAGGGAAAATATCTATAGCATTACATGTTTTTTGGCAAATCCGATTAGACGAGAGCTCTCAAAAACATACAACCATTTCTTGGTGAATGCAGAAAAATGTACATTCATTCGCTAAACAATTTTATACAATTTGCTACTGTTATACCTTGATAGAGGCACATAAATAGAGATTATTACCCGAGGAAGTGTGTCATATGATTTTTACGAAACGAGTGTGAATTTTTGTATTACCCGAGCGAGAGCGAGGGTTATACACTAATTCGCACGAGTTTCGTAAAAGTCATATGAAACACTTCCGAGGGTAATAATTTCTTTATTACCGATTCTATTCCATTTAAAACGCATGGAGATATTCAGAAAACGGTCTCCTTCTTTTGCGACGGCCCGCCACAGTGACGTCGTTAACAATTGTTTTATGACGTCACAAACGACAAAATACGGTCACTCGCGCTGAAACAATCGTTGCTAGGCAAAAGTGATATGTGCACATGTGCTCATATTGAAAATATGTCATCGCTTATGAATAACCATATGGGTAATAAAATTTAATACAATCCTTAAGTAAGGTTCAATTGATCCTGTACCTGAAATAACGTGGAGATAGCTAATACAACAAGAAGGTTTATTTCAGCAATTGTTGTAGAAAATGTAACTACATCTTGTTTATCAATTTGTTTTTTTTGGCTACATTATGATGATAAATATACATATTTCCAGTACAGCATTGGTCCTAGGTGTCGTGATCAGCAAAAGGGGTTGTTTTGGCTAATTCTGAACAGATGGGATCCTTTACAATAGTGTATGTATCTTCTCTCTCCTCTCTCTCTTCAAAATTTTAAGGGATATCAAGCCAAAAGGGTGGGCAAATTAACCAGGACCCACTCTTGGAACAACACTGCAGTATGTATCTTTGTTTTACTAAAACCAAACGGCTATTGGTTGAAAAAGCAACAAAGGCTATGTTTTTTATATTAAGCCAAGGTAGAAAATTTAACCTTTCCATCGAGTGTCACTTACAAATGTTTGATTGTATGGTTACCCCAATTCTTTTATATGGTTGTGAAATTTGGGGTTTTGAAAACACTTTATGTTTTGAAAATGTCCATCTTCGTTTTCTTAAATATTTAACCTCACTGCGGAAATGTACACCTAACTATATGGTATATTGGGACTTTGGGAGATTCCCTCTTATAAACGTTATCAAAAGCAGGATGGTATGTTTTTGGGCTAAACTTATATCTGGAAATTCTTCCAAATTGTGCTCCTTGGTCTATAAATTGATATTCAACGATTTCATATTTGGCAAATATGTACATAAATGGACGAAGTATCTTCAGACAATTTTCGATGATCTTGGATTGAGTTTTATTTGGAAATTTCAAAAACATCTTCTGGCTAAAATCAGTTGTTAAAAGTAAATTAAAAGATCCCTTTCAGCAAACATGGATATCAACAATTGAAACCTCTTCAAAAGCAACAACCTATAGTGTTTTTAAAAATCCATCTCTCAATTTTGAACAATACCTAAACTCCCTGCACTACAATAACTTCCGAACTTCTAATCATTATCTCCCAATTGAAACAGGTAGATGGCGCAGAATCCCTGTAACTGACAGGCTATGTACTCTTTGTGATCTAGACGATATTGGTGATGAATTTCATTTTTTATTTTTATCATTTTATGTCCGAAATTAGAACTAGAAAGAAAAAAGTATATTCACAAATATTTTTATATCAGACCAAATATGCACAAAATGAAAATTCTGTTTAATACCAAAAAGCTAGGAACTCTAAGAAAATTGTCATTATTTTGTAAAATCATCATGTCGCATTTTAAGAGATAACATATTTAACCTTAGAATGGCATGTCAGCCTTTTATTGTATTGTAATGTATCATGTATCATTGTATATATATCCATGTACCTCTTATGCTGCAGTTTGCAGCCTGAGTGTAATTAAGTTCAGTTCAGTTCAGTTCAGTTGACAATTGTGGAGGTTCAGACTCTCCATGACTGAAGTGTTTTCACAAAACGACTCTACACATAACATTCATAGCAGTTTGTTGTCATGTTTTGACTGTGTTCGAGTTGATCAATTATACTTAATGACCTAAATCAATGTTTGTAAGTAAGAATAAACGACTCTTCCGTCAATGTCCTCGAGGACAAATACACTTCAAGAGATTTAAGTAAGTACTTAGAAGCACATCCGTTGACAATTCTCTCAAAGGAATCTCAAACAATACTCATAGTCTCAATCAACTGAATGTATTTCTGATATAACTGAACAAGCTTACCCGTCTTACAGCAGCCACTTAAGTATTATAAACTTTATCAAACTACAAAAATCAGGCTGGGTCATATCAAATAAAAACATAGGCTTTAGATACACAACTGCCAATGCCCCAGTTATGATCTGCAGCAATCTCATTGAAATCAGCCCGAAACTAATCGCTCGTACCTCGCTGCGTTTCTTGATCTGACCACGGCTCCGTAAGAGCCGCGTCAGACGGCCTTGA
This sequence comes from Phorcus lineatus, assembly GCA_921293015.1. Lineage (NCBI taxonomy): Eukaryota > Metazoa > Mollusca > Gastropoda > Trochida > Trochidae > Phorcus > Phorcus lineatus. The sequence continues at coordinate 38,944,327 of OV121097.1, forward strand.
CCGCCAGACTGAGCCAGCCAATAAGAATAGAGGCTGGAAAGACTTCGGCAACTGTTGAATTGACATTCAAAACATCACATCTTACCTTTGTATCTCGGGATGTGAATGGACCCGAGAAAAGCCGAGCTGGGATGAATGCAAAATGATCGTGGGTGTGTTGACTATCATGATGAATACGCTGGTCGGAAATTTAGCTATGTCTGCGACCCGAGGAGGATAGTGATTAAGATGTTTTATCGTGACAAAATTTGCGTTTGATTTGGCATATTCTTCGTCCAAAAGACGTTTTTAAAAAAATTAAAAGTTATAGTGAACAAATTTACCAAAAACAAACTACGACACATCATTGAATAGGTCTACAAAGTTTATATCAAAATAAGGTCGACAACAATTTTGTCAAAGGGTTTCGAGGAATTCATATCAGTTTTTAAATTTCAAATTAAGTATTTTTGTGAATGGGGGCAGGTAAATAAATAAGAAAATGTAGAAACAGAAAACTTTGCAATTGTATTTGATAAGTGACATACTGTTACTTATTTGGAAATCAGAAGTATGCAATGGCTGACCATTCACCCGACCCCCGACCCTCTACCCCCGGGGGTTATCGACAACCAGGATGCCCCCTCTCGCTTCTTCGGTTTCACTCTAATTTCCTGGATCCGCCACTGGTGTGTATCTCAAGTGTGACAATTATGTTTTCAGTATCTTATCATACAACTCAAAATGATAGATCTCAGTTGCAACAATAATCATGTTCATTTTTTATGCTATCTTTTCAAAACTTTTGCAAAACATTTTAGGGCGTCCCTTATTTTCAACTTTCCGCAATCATTCGTGATCAAACAAAACCGATTTGTACGCTGACCCGTGATTGGTTAGAATAATTGGAGGTGAAAGGTCACGGTCAAGGCCGTCTGACACGGCTTTTATGGAGCCGTGGTCAGATCAAGAAACGCAGCGAGGTACGAGCGATTAGTTTCGGGCTGATTTCAATGAGATTGGATCTGCAGAGGGAGTTCTTTAGTTTTTAACCCCTTTTGAAAATATCCATTTATTAAGTTTCCACATCTTGGTTTAAGAAATCTGTCAGTCTTTGTCACTGACATCACATGCAGTAGTAAGTCCTTGACATGTAAATACTCTGAAAACTTTTTAACCCCTGCACATAGCACTTCCATTCATTTGAGATAAGTGGCTCCTTCCCTTCAAAATTCCTGGAACACAACACATACACTTCTCATCCATTAAACAGAAATGGGGATTTCTACATCCTGCACAATTCATGTGTAACTTGTAGATGGGGAATTCAAACTTCTTATGACATATGTGCAATTATTTCTTATAACCGTACGGCTCTCGTATCGTCCCTTTGATATGAAGTGATTTTGAATGAGGTAACTGCCTAAAATACATTTGTACATTTATTCTCATTTTCTCATTTAGCTATATAGGCACAATTCTAGACACTAAAATATTGTCACAACTCCATTGTTCAATATCTACAAATATTTACTCTAAGAGTAAAACTCATAAATCATATGTATTTGAGTTTTAAGGGGATAGACACCCAGACTCTTGAGTTTAGCACCTGGAATTTTTTAAAAACTGCATCATCTCAGCCACCTTTGACAAGTGATAAAATGCAATACATCACAAACATCAACAAATAAAAGGCATAAATGAGACTTTGAACATCATCCTTACCGAGAAGTGTATTCCAAGAAGTTGCCTCCATCATGAAGTCGAATCTTGGCAAATAAAATTCCACTTCTAAACGTCACAGAGGACAACTCCACAACTTCAAGGTTCACTTGAAATTTATATTTCTTCTTCTTTGACATGAATGACATCATTGTGACAACTGAACCATGATGCGGTTTTATTAACTACAATCTACAAGTCGACAACTGCTTTTGATTGACCGGGGGCAGTCAGTTTCTCATCAAAGAAAACCGCCCGCTAGGAATGAAGAGGTGTGACACACTAAAACACCTGTTCTCACTGATGAGGCTGTGTTCCCAACGATTTTTATTTAGCCGTTTCCACTCATTCTCTCCGTTTCGTGCAAAGGTCACCAAATGGAAAGTAATCCTTTGAGGTTATTTTGTGATTCCATTTCGATGGGTTGTTTAATCATAACTCGTCACTCATCTTAGATTACATAGCCCCGTTTCAATAAATTCTTATCCATTCAGCGGCTGTCAAAATTGTAAAGCAACGGGGCACCTGGTCCGAAGAAACCTGTTTGTGACCTTTTCAAAGGATAAATCCTTGATACAATCTGTATGAGCGTGTTCTTTTATCCACTCACATTTCACATCATCAACTGGAATAAGATTAGCGTTCTTGTGAACAAAATCATAGATGTAGAAAGGGTGCACGTCGGTACACAACACACTAATCGATACGTCGGTCTTACAGCCACAGCGCATGCGTTTGATTTGTTTAGGCTTCCGCTTCCTGCTAATTTTGTACTGCAGAACCAACCGTGCTTTGCACTTACCCAGCTATGTCATCCTTATTCTAATCGTTCACTGATGCACCTAGCTTGCAATGTTAAGTTGATATCCTGTGGGTGCGTGTTTAGCTAAAACTTCTGGATAAAAATCTTTATTGAATTTGAAAACAACTTACTTATGAGCTCTGCTTCTTTGGTACTAGGATATCACTCAAATTCAAATATGCCCCACTACAGATCTGTGTGAGTCATTCGTTAGATGGTAAATGCTTTTTTGTATATCTAAGAAATAAACAATTCAATGTTTTTGCTGACATTGTCTTCCTGACTTCAATTGTTTTTATTAAACCGAATAAAACAAACATTTTCTAAAGGAAGGATTTGTTGAAATTTTGGTACGACTTTAGAATTGGTTCGCCACCCATTTTCATAATTACTATACATACCTTTGTGTATATGTATTCTTCGATATAACATCTTCAATATTATTCACCTTTCACTTATAGGTTTAGGGTTAGTGTTACTGTTAGGGTTAGGGTTTGCATTAGGTTTAAGATATCTGTAATCTAGGTGGCGAACCAATTCTAAATTTGCTCCTCTAAATTGATATTATGTTTATATATTCCTGTGTTTTATATGAAAGAAACATGAATTATTTTCAAGGGAAGCTCAGCCACGACTTGCGATAACAAGCCGTTGTCCTACTTTTTCAAAGGTATCCATTTCAACCCACAATATAAATTTTAGGAAACCTGTCAGAAGAAATCCGACAACAAAAACACCCTACGCCCACGAAAACACCTACATCTTGTTGTTGTTTTAAAGTCCCAACTGAAAAGGAATGTGGTAGAGATTAAAATACATTCCTTATGTAGGTCGTTGTTTCAATTATAACCCGTCAGCTCGCTTCTATGTCAGAAACTATTTATTTCACTTTGATATATGATACAACTCTGTGATATAAACGCATGTATCTTTAAATAAGAGTGACGATAAGTATGGTATTTCATACCCGGACCTAGTGTATCGTTTGTATCACACTGGTATGTCAACTGTATCGCCTGTATCATACTGGTATGGCAAATATCTGTGTCACTGGCAGCTTTGTTTACCGATCAACTTCAAACTTGACGTTTTGATAAATCTTGAAGTTCTTATCCCCAGCAGAAGATAATCCGGTTATATGTTTGGTCACCTTATAAACTTATATTTATATAGCTTATCAATACACAGTAGTTCCTTTGTCTTGGCTGGTATACACTTACATAAGTAAACACAATTAGCTGTGTTACACATAATTAGATTAACATATACTTATATTACTACCCGACACATTTGTAGAATAAATAACACTTCACAGCGGGAAAGAAACAAAACAAGGAAAAATATATAAAGTTTTCATACGTTCGTGGAAGAACGTATTGTTAGAAGCGAACACGTATATCTATACCAAACAGAAGATCCATTTGTGAAGAAAAGAGTTACATACAGAAACCAAATCTACACAGGATGCCAGCAAAACTCATTTGCTGAATATCTAAGCAATGACAGAACAGATTTGACAAAAACTCAAAATCTCGTTCACCTAAAATTCTTGCAAAAATAGCCGATGATTAGTTATAATTACAAGCGTTCCGGTGCCTATTGACCACCATGCATATTAAAAAAACGTTCAGCATTTTGAAAATATCCTTTAAAATGATTTTGTTAGGCACAAATTCTGGAACAGTTTATTTCTTGAAATTCATGATATATATTCATCCTTGTTGACAGTTCTATGTGGGAACAGTTGGGATAGTGTGACAATGTCTACATCCACGACTGCAGTTTTGCAAAATCCATGTTTTCTTTTCATCCCATTGATTTCAGTTTTACATAATCAATATCCTCGATAGGTGTTTGTCTTGCTACACAAATGCTATTTGATGAAAGAAATCTTCCCTTCAAATAATAAAAATTTCACAAACTTTTTGGAATGCTAAAATTTTAAAAATAGCAATAATGAATTGTAGTTGTCACTGAAAGGTACTTTTAATTTAAACAATGTCAAAACGAATTCGAAACGCGGCTGAATATTCAAACACGTTGCGGCTCATATTTTAAAGGCACATTTGTATATTAGCCATTTAGAAAACGTACACAGTCTTACAAACACAGGCCATATACATTTATTTATTCCTTGTTTAATTCAACATACATAGTGATAATTGTGCAGGCGCTCATATATTATCACATCAAACTGATACTTCAAATAAAAATAAAAATTAGGTAATAATGTAAAAAAACTCAAATAAATGTATTGTTCAATGTATGAGATAAAATAGTGTGTCAATTTCGGATCGCTATATTTAGAACAACCACCCATTTATCACTCCACATGGGACAATTTCTTTCTAAAACAACAAACAAAATACGATATTCCACATTTGATATTCCACATTCGATATTCGATATATAATTTAGTTATCTCAATGTATTGTTATAAAGTGTAAATTTGAAGCCCACACTCTTACAGAACCTCGTTCGTATTCAAATAACACAGTAGCTATTGGGTCAGATTTTACCTTGAATATTGTAAATAAAAACCTGTTTAAACATGATCTCACGCACTGAATTAATCGATGAATCGACTGGAGATTTTAGATACTGTGAAATAATGTTTTAAAGCTGGCTCTTAGAAATTATGACCATCAACAAGATTTGAAAGTGAACCTTGTTAGATTCCGAATTGGATAAGAAGGTAATCTAGATGTGTATACATTGTTTAGATAATTTTTGTGTGTTTTGTTTCTGGAGTAACGTAATCTATTCATATCTTTTGTCTAGATAATGTTAAATTTTAAATAGATGTATCTGGTGTAGATCTGCTCTTTTATGTAGAATGATAAAATTTGGATAGCTAAAACGGTTTGTAATGAACATGAACACGAACGAATAAGTTTGTATATTGTAAACATGAGCCACAGGAAAGATATTTTATGACCGCTTGAACAGGTGCGCGAAAAAAACTGAACTTTAGCAAGCGCGGCGCAAGTCACTTTGCGGCACTCGCATACTGTATCGAACGGAGAGAGTAACCAGTTTCACGGAACAATTTAGGAGCAGACAACTCTGCCATCAGAATGTCAAAAGCCTCGTCTGGAGAAAACTGACATTTCTCAGCCGGTTGAAAAGTCTGTGCCAAACCTGTGCGTGGGAAACAAACTGAGATGTCAGTTATTGACTGAACAGCATTCTTTCACGTAATGGGAAAACTGTTCAGCAAGAAAAAGTCCCAGAAATACGACAGGTATATTATCTTTAGGAATTAATTTTTGGTGTTGTTTTCAAAAGGTTTGAAGAAAAAGATCGAAGTTTTTCACTGCTTGCGAATTCTTATGATCGCTATCAGGTTATACTCAAATAACTTTGGTAAGCAGGATACATGTTAGTTCAATAAGTACTCACAGTAACCCCTGATATTCTGGTCGCATTGCGCACTGTAAGCGGTTAGTTGAAGATCTGGCAGTTAACAATATTGAGTGCATTGAAAAAACTATAAATAAATGAAATATTTTTATTTTTGACGAAAAAGGTATATCTATAGTAGGAGGAGAACAATTTAAATATAAACATACAAAAGTAACATGTATATTCTTGTTCTAAAAGGAAGTGTTAAGAAGGTTTTGATAAGTTAATTTTCTAATTGCCCTATCCTCGACAGAGCTAATAGCTCTTTTCGGTGTAAGATTTTTGATCTACTACAAAATATCAATATATGTATTGATGAACATGACTTTTACTAGTTTCTGTCATTGGCTAATTTGAGGTTTGCTGCAATTCGTCAACTATTCAGTACTAACTCTTCAGTGAACTGAACTTGAATATCCTATCAGAATTTAATCTCTTGGAGTTGCTACACTTAGCCGATAAAACCAAAATTGAGTGCATAGCAGCAAGCCATAAATTTGCCAGTAATGGAGACTGTCATAGTTTACACCTTGCAGTGGAAGTTGAAGATGTTACTGTTTTTTCTTTTCTGTTCCTGCCAGTCTCCCGTCTGCATCAAAACAGGGCTTGTCTTCTGACGGCGAGTCAAGCAGCGTGATGTCGCACAGTCCAGTCCATCAGGACGCAGTGGTTAGTCTGGCCCCGGTCCAGACAGGCCTCTGTCTCTCTGGGAGCAAAGATAAGGTGTGAACAAATCTTCAGAATGTGCTCATCCTGCTACACCAGGGTTTCTTTGTCTGTAAGGCTGTAATGTTCACTGGATTTCCCTCATGTCACTACCGATTGCTTAATTGTAGGTCTTAAATAACATGAAACAATCATCAGTACTCTCATCCCGGTACTGGCAAAATTGCCTTATATTAGGAGCGAAAGAAAGGAAAGATTATATTGAAAGACAAAACACGCATTTTATTGACATTTTAAGATAATATCTATCTTTCTGAGATTTGTAAGTTGTATGTCTGGAACAATTATGTAGATAGTTAGAGCATATGAGATAAAATGGAAAAAATTGAGGAAATCTATTTTTGAAAAATATTTTATCAAACTATATAACTCTTATTTACTGATTAATCTGACATGTAGAAAAATAGTTTATTTTAACTTGGGCAATTTTGCTTCTCAGTTTTTATTTTGAGGAGCGAAATGCCCCTGTTTCCAAATAATTATATGGAACCTTGAATTTGTATTTCATTGATAAGATAATCAATGCTTTATAGTATTTTTAAAAAATTCTTTTATTCCCAAGATTTTCCTTTATAACTTATTTCATTCCATTTGAACTGCTAAAGATTAATTGGAAAATTGCATGTCGCTTTGAGACTTTGCGCCAAGGAGATATATTGTGATCTTTATTCTTTGACGTCAGAAATGAGAAAATCGGAGGAAGTAGAGAAATGGTTGTAAGGCAATATGTGTGTTTCTAATGCCTTATGTTAATATCCTTTGAATTTTGATGTATTCCGCAGACTGTTGTGCTGTATGACTATCAGAATGCCAGGCTTGAAGACCGGTGGACGGGACATGAGAGAGAGATCACAAAGGTAGATAACTCCGTACATGATACTTTGTTTGTCATCATCAAAGGACGATCATTGTTTGTAATTTTTTCTTGAGTTTTAGATTTGTAAAACTTTCGTGTGTGCAAATCAGTTTTCATCATTTGATACTATTAGCAGGTTAACTTATTGAGATATTGCACATTTATATTTTTTGATAATGATTACATATTTGGTAAGTCAATATCCTTGAGAGTTTTAAATCCCCCATTCTATCCTTCTCTTCTTCTGTATTTTCTGCGGTTCTCTTTGAAAGATGTCTACTCTGTTATAATAAATATGATTTTCATGTGTGAACAGGCAATTTGAGCCTTGGCTGTATAAGAGACGATCATTATTTGCAGGTGTGTTACGGCTCGGCATGTCACAGTATATTCAGCGCGTCGAGAGACAAGTCGGTCAAGATGTGGCAGAGAGGCAATGCTAACTCCCTGAGAGACTTCCTCGGACATGAGCTGGTAGTCACAGCCCTGACACTCAATCAAGGTAACTTGAAAATATAATAGTTATGATCTATATCATCCTGCTAAATCAGTGTATATGAGTCGTCTCATTGGCTGGTTAGATAGCTAGCGATACCAGGGTTTTTGCTTGAAAGAGATCAGGGTATTAGGAAGGAGCGAGAGTGGACTCATATACGCTGATTTAGCAGGATGGGTCTTCATATATAGTGCTTTTATCCATGCCATGCACATTACATGCTCAAAGGGATGATGAAATATTTTCCCTGGTCAACAAGCACTGAACACTCCTTTCAGTGTATAAAACTATTCAAAGTCAGATACACACGGAACATTGTGAAGAAAAGGCTTGATACTCACTGATTTTATGAAACTTCATGCTTCCAGTTGTAATTGTTACAGCAATCGTGTGTCAGCCCTGAAGCTTTTTAGCTGATATTTAGGTTACATACTGATACTTATTTTTTTATGAAATCACATGGAAACAATCTATTATTGTTTATATTTGCTTACTCTTGTTCTGACATAGACAACACCAGGATGTGTACTGGTTCCCGTGACAACACGGTGCGGTTATGGAATGTCGAGACAGCCACTTGCATCATGGAGAATAACATCCCTCAGAATCTCGTAAGTTCTCGAAACTGATATATATAGGATACTAAACAAGTTCTATTTAATACTGTTTTTATTAAACGAATTAATGATTAAGTATGATACAAGCAAAAGTGAGTTTGATACCGTATCATTAACAAGTTTTTTAATAATTGTTTCAAATTGAAGGAACTTTAGTATTCTGTTTTTTAAATTGACTTTAGAAATCAGGCATGATTGCTGAAAGTGTACTGAACAAAACATTTCTGCGACTTGGCCACCATTGTGACGGTGGTGTCACAACCACACAATATTATGACATCATACATGCAGCGCTATTACACTAGTAATATTACACTTCAGTATATTACACTGACGAGTAATACATACATTTATCATTTGCAGTAATATACTGAAACACGCCACAGTCCTTACTTTTTGACTGAAGGAGCCTACATCTAACATCGTCATGCATTTCTCTTGCATCACTCATCACTTTCACCAAGCTTTGACCTAACTCTTTAACTCTAAACATATGACATCAAGTACACAATAAATAGAGGCCTGATTTTCTATTTCACATTTGTAAGGGAAAGTACTTAATTTCATGAATTATGATGGAAATTTCAATTAAAACAAATGCTTGACTTCCTGCTGACAGGTGACAGATCTGAAGTGGATCCCAAACAGTGACCTTGTGGTCCAGACAGGTGAAGACAAACAAGTCAGGTATGGTTGTGCTATTGTTTCGAGGGTTTATACATCTTGATTGTCCAAAGCATGGGTACTGTTAACTGCCTATTGAAAATCAAAGTGAAAAAGTGAAAGTTTTAGAAATTGACTGTAGAGTTTGATAGAAATAGCTTGCAGATTCCCTGTTACAAGATATCAAGCAAGCGCAAAATATTGTGGACACTTACTCCTTTTATTTCAACCAAAGTGTGACTTCATTTTCAATGAGTTATTACAAACTTAGGAGTGCTGAGCAAGTGTGTTTCTTTTAAAAAACTTTCATTTGCAAAACACTTTCAGTTCATTGCTTCTTCTTTGTTCAGAGTACTGGCATTCACCTGGTTTTAGTGCATTGATAACCACAAATTGTACTCGCTTCCCTGGTATGCATACAGCACCAAATCCTTGTTTACAGTTGTTTGGGAATTTGATATCAATTCAGACAATATTTTATCCTTGATTGATATGTTTCAGAATCTTTGACACGCGAGAGCTGAAGGTGGTGCACAGTTTCAGTAAGAAGCAGTACATACAGATGTCGTGTGATGTCAGCGCCGACGGTGTATATTGTGTCACCTGTAGTAACGGCTTTGGGGGAAACGGCTGCGAGGCTACGGTAGATATGTTTTTGTTAAAAGGAGTTATATTTCAGGAGATTCTTTGATAATGACAGTTGTTGCCAAGGGTTTCAATGACTTGTAACTTCTCAAATAAGGGAACAAACAGCGTGTGTGCATCAACAATGTTTTTACAGTTGCCCATATGTCTGGTAGGGACTGTTCATTGGAACTTAAAGGGAGCATTATTTCAATTGCTTATAAATCATAATATTGTAACACTAAGCATTGATATTACAGTACAAGTGTCAAACAGTTTCTGTTTTCAGAACAAAACGTATCTGCTAGAAAAATTGTCTTCACTGTTTTTCTCTCAATCTGGGAGGGTATAAAGGAAAGTTACTCAAATCAGTACATTTCAATCCAACATCCAACATCAGATATATAAATGATAAGAATTGAGGCATGCAGGCATGCCGTTAAAATCATTAGTAGTTCAGCATCCATGACCTCTCTATTTACAGTTATGGGACCTACGGAGACGCTCCCTGATTCATGAGTTCAAAGGTCACCTGGAGGCAGTCGAGGCTTGTGTATTCCTTCCCAACTCGGACCAACCTTGTGTTGCCACAGCGTCCAGAGACTGCAGTGTCAAACTCTGGAACAGGGATACAAAGGGTATGCCGGTTACCGTGTAGACTAGTTTGTTAACACAATGTCCCAGATCAATGCTCTAAATGAAGACTTAATTCCAGCATCCAACTAACACAACTTGGTCAAATGTAGATATGAGGCATTGTGGGTAATACAAAATATAAACGACCATTATGAATAGGCCCTTACGAGGGTTGGTTTAAAACAGTAAGATTCATACACTTTGGTAGCATTTGTAACATTGACTACAAGAATATTTATCATTAACTCTGCAAATGACAGCTGGAATAGCTTAATCGGGAGAGCGTGAGACTGAAGATTAACTCTGCAAATTATTGTGTTTGTTTGTTTTCATTATGTATACAAAACAAGGAAGCTATTTTCAGACCCAGATTTTCAAATCAAACTTGGACGTGGCAAACAGAAGGTTTAAATCTTAGCTATCATAATTTAATAAATCCAAGATCGATCCTCAATACACTAAAAAAGTTTAGATTGAAACTTTCACAATGCAGTAAATTCATGATTGATCATATCAACACAATAAGATTTCTTTGTTGTGATACATTATCTCAACAACATAACATTCCACTCCAGCTCTGTTGTGTGACCTGTCTATCAGCGGGGCGGGTCCTCTCACTTCACTGCTGGCATACGAGGATGGAAGGTACGTACAACACATACAGGTTCTCCTTTCACAGAGCATTCAGGATCTAGATTTTTAAACCTTGTCTTAGTTTTTGTAGGTACCATCCGTTAACATTGGCTAACAACTGTCTAAGAACTAGATTTTGGAAGCTATCTTAATGCTAAGATACTCGTTAGCCAATGTTAATTGATGGTACCTTTGACGATCTTAGTGCTAAGAGAACTTCGAAAATCCAGGCCCAGGTTGATTTGAATTATCCCTCTATGTTTGTAATTTTTAAGGATAACCTTTTCCAGCCATGCAGTGACCAAACCTGGATTAATTCCTTTGTAAGCAAGTTGTTTTCCTTAAAATTGGCCTCAAGGAATCGTTTAATATACCTGTTTCAGAAGCTTAGGTATTAGTCTTGCTTTGTGAAAGGAAGCTATATTCTTTTTGTTGAACTTTCTCTTTATTGCCATATTAACAAGTTAATTCTGTTGTGTTTAAGTTTCTCTCAGGTTTATTTTGTTCAGATTCTTGTTACTTTAATATTCTAATTTTGGAGTCTTTACTGTTCCATAAACTTTCATAATCTCCCAGTTTCTAATCATTAGGGTTGATGACACAAGAAGCAGTGTAAAATGAACAGTAGATATAGATAATCATCTATTCTTTCCTTTGTGTGAGAATTTTTAAACCATCAACTGAAACCATCCAAGTTTCCCATGTCTTCTTCATCCTGCAAATTTTTACAAGATTATCTAATATCATTACTGTAGCGTAGCAAAACTTCCACCAATCAGATAACAGATCCTTCAATGATTTCACCCTTCATTACCATTTCATCAATTATTAGCTCATCTAGCCTGTCTATTCATCCTTCCGTATATCCGTCCATCTGTTAACTTATCACTATTTCGTCTTCTTCTCGGGAACCATTGACTCAGGAAATCTGAAACCTTATATACAGGCTCATTAGCTAATTGGGCTTCTAACTTATGGATTTTTTGACTCTGTGACCCCAAATAACATTTTTTGCAAACAAAGGCCTAGAAAGCTGAATTCTTGTGTACAGACTCCTAAGCTGATGAGGAATATAAAAAGTGTATTAGATGATCCTGTAGCAGCTTACATACTTACCCTGCGACCATTTATAAAATAAAATATAGATATCCATATGAGCTACAGAGCCAATGTTTTTATTTTAAACAGTTTAACCACTTTTCTCTCCATCAAAATATTACTCAGGACTACCTATCCTTGTTCTGCCATCCATGACATCAGTTAAGCTCGCAACTCCCAGCTTCAATTACCTACCTTCTTAAATCGTGATACTCTCACTATTTGACTACCTGTCCATTCTGGAGAAACTTATAATCTGTTCATTGGCAACGCTGACTCCCAGTTGAAACCTCCACACAATTATTTATCTCTATTCTATGATGTAGAGAGTTGGTTATTAAACTTTGTCACACTTTTGTCTCTTGTCAATTCCAGTAATCTTTCCTTTTGCAACACTGACCTTCAAAACAATACCCCACTCTTAAGTTCCCCTCAATTCTCTGATGATGAGAGTTGATTATTGAACTTTGCCACAATTTTGTCTCTTGTCAATTCCAGTAATCTTTTGCAACACTGACCTTCAAAACAAGACTCTGCTGTTAGATTCATCTATATTCTCTGATGTTGAGAGTTAAATGTTGTTATTTCAGCCTGCTCGTTGGCTCCTTCAACATGGGCATCCAACACCTCGACATGAAGAAGTTCCAACTGACACGCAGAGCTCAGTTCTGAGTCAGTGCAGAGGTTTCTGAGCTTGCAAAGCATCAGTCGCCCATGTACTTTGTTGGGACACTAAAATTGTTGACATGGTGATGGTGTTACATACTGACAAATTGATTGCACCAAACGAAAGATTTCATGAAAGTGTTTGAGGGTTCGGAGCTTTCTCGTGATGGTTTGTTGACTCTACCCTATTCTGTGATGCTGTCATTGTCACTTTGGAGATACAACAAAAATCAAGGTTTGTGAGACCTAAGTGTCGTTAGAGTGATAAAAGAATGATTAAACTATCAAACATGATCATCAACTTTGAAGCTGAGATTGACAGAGAGCTACTGCTCCTGCTTGAGGTTTTGTGTTCCACCGTTTGTTGATTTAAAACTTCAAAAGTACTATTACAGAAAGTGTGATATTTTGTGGGAGTTTGAAGGATCTCAAAAGACGCAAAAAGGAGAGGTATTTTAGTTTGGATTGAACCGCAATGGTTTGTTGTGATTAGAGAATGCATGGGATATTCAAGAGATCAGTATTTGTACACACTAGTCCTAGCTGAGAGTTTTGTGAGTATTATCTATTTAACCTCCAAACTAAAACATATTCTCAGTTGAAGTAACATTGTACTGAGGGAAAGTAACATTGTTCTGAGAAAAAATAACATTGTTCTGAGGGAAAGTAACATTGTTCCGCGGAAAAGTAGCATTGTTCTGAGAAAAAATAACATTGTTCTGAGGGAAAGTAACATTGTTCTGAGGAAAAGTAAAATTGTTCTGAGGGAAAATAACATTGTTCTGAGGGAAAATAACATTGTGCTGAGGGAAAGTAACATTGTTCTGAGGGAAAGTAACATTGTTCCTATGGAAAATAACATTGTTCTGAGGGAAAGTAACATTGTTTTGAGGCAAAGTAACATTGTTCTGAGGTAAAATAACATTGTTCTGAGGTAAAATAACATTGTTCCAAGGGAAAATAACATATTGTTTTGAGGGAAAGAAGCATTTTTCTGAGTCAAGGTAGTGTTGTTTTGAGGGAAAGTAGCTTTGTTCCGAGTGAAAATAACATTGTTGATAGGGAAGTTACGTTATTGTGCTTCAGTGATAATACAACTTTGAACAAAAAAGAACCATTTTTCAATCAAAGTCTAGGAGATATCTTTGTCACTGTATTCAGGTTTGGAAAAAGGCTTTGGTTAAGGTGAAACAATTAATTTATCATTACAATGGATACAACCAAATATGTCTGGACTATTAACTGAGTGTGTTTCTGCAGACAAGCCTTTTGTGTATATATCACTGCTGTTTGTATAGATATTGTTTCAAGAGATATTGTCTATGATAAGATGATGAAATGTTTACATGTACGTTGTCTGAAAAGTGGGCAAAGGTGAACATTTTTGTATGAAACCTTTGAAACTTTGTTAAATTGTTCTTTGTGAAATGTTATAATACATTGACTTGTTTATTTATCTCCAAGAAAAAGCATCCTTGGAAAATGTATGTTTATGTGGTTGCAAATCTCCGCAGATGACATGACTGTACTGTAAAATGGATTGATTTGTTTGTGAGTATTATGTATTTCTTGTTGCTGCTAGCAGTGAAAGTCATTTTTTCTTATGTTATTTTGTATAAGATGATAGTGCTTGATTTGATTTAAGATCTGATCATTTTGCAATATTTTTGTAGTTTTTGTTAAACTTGCCATCCTCTATTAGTATTTTTTGCTGATCGTCTCACATTGTTTTCTCTCTCCACTACTCTTTAATCAACATTCTCTGTATATTTCAAGCATTTCTAAAAGTTAAGAGTCTCATTTTCTAAGAGCATTAATTGAATTCTGTCAACAGTCTTTCCATCCATGTTTGAGGACAGTTTTTGTCATTGTAGGATTTTTAATGTATGTTTTTATCTCTTTTGTTTGTGTTTAAAGTTGCCTTCTTTTCTGTGTTTCTGTCCCTGACAACTCGAAATAATTTTGTTAATTTCAAATAGGTCATGTTGTGTACTTTAAAACAATTCTTTTTCTCCCAAAGACTTTTGAAATCTTCAATAGTTGTCTTTATCTTATATACATTTTCTAGCACACATTTGAACAAGGACCATTTTTTCTGAAATCATTTAATGAACTTTCTTTATGTGATTTTTTAAAAAGAGAATTGTATTTATTTCACAGCATTCCTATATGTCTCTTGTGTTAAAGGTTGTTGCTTGTGTGAATTATGATCTTTGTGATGTATATGTGGACCATTTTGAACCAAGAACATAGAAATACTTGACACATCATCCTATTATTTTTTACCCTGCTCAAAAAGGGTATTTTGTATCTGAAATGTTTCTACAGTCTTCTCGTGGTTGTAGTCTCATCATTTGCTTCACGATGATAGAGACTGGTTACTTAGAACTTGGTACTTTTGTCAGCCAATGAAATGTCCTAATGCTTGATGACAAAATAATAATATTTCAAACTACAACAATGTTGCCGTGCCCTCATTATTTCAATGTTAAGATGCTGAAAGGTCTTCTTTTTCAGCATTGCTAATGTTATAGATTTCAAGTGTTTTCATTGGCTGGTTATTTATAGCCATATGATGCAAATGCTTTGAATACAATCAGGATTTTATGAACCTTGCAGATTAAAGATCTTGATGAAGCAGGATGGATATGTTTTAGTTATCTTCGACTATCAGATTTTTCCAAAAGAAATATCATGGTTCTAGATATTGAAGACCAGAGAGTGCATTCGAAATGAATGTAGCCGTTGTGCAATTTAAAATTATTCATGCTGTGATATGAAATTTAGTCCCAATTTGTACTTAAATGTGACCACATGTAAATGTGATATGTGTGTTGTACCAGAGTGTGTTGAAGATTTTGAATATTTGAATTGATCATGCAATTTGCAGGATAGCTCAGTGGTTTGCATGTACAGCTTTTGATCAATACGTCCGCGGTTCAAATACCACCAGGGGCTCTGCAACTTTGTCTTCATTAGAATTTCAGCACAGAACCACCCATGGTTTGATAGTTCCAGCCGATGCTCGCATGTTTTACGGCAGTGCAAAGCCTCTATGGTGTTGCAGGCTTTCTCCCTGCAATGATATTAGCAGCCGTGAAAGCGGCGTTAAACCCCAAATCACATGTAGTTAAATGGTTTTGCTCCTCCTGCAGATAACTGCAGATGTTGATGACTGATTGATCCACAGCTTCATTCTTTTTGATAAAAGTCGGTCAATGGTGGCATTCTAGATGTAACCTTAGTATTTGGAAGAGACTCTTGAAATGAAATCTTTACCATGATACATGTACATATTTGACAATCTCATATTGGAGTCTTTGAATCGCATTTAGAAGTGATATGTACAAGGGAAACAAGATTCTCTGGATAACAAATACTTTCTTCTGAATTAATGACGTTTCGGGGTATACTCTTTCATCACAATTTGGAGATGGATATAAGCGCTTGTTGGTTAAGTCATGAGCTTTGTATGTATGCGGTGGTAAATCAGCAGTAGACTATGTTTGTGTAATAAATGCATTCAGAATTAATATTCAGTGCTTATGGTTTGAGTTTTTGTGTGTCTGAACTGAACTATGTGCTTGAAGCTATTGGTTGGACATTGAGAGTAAGAAAATGTTCTATGATTAGGTACAATACTCATCACAAATGTGATTTAAACTATCAAATGTTTCAATATTTAGATTTGAGGAAGACAAGGATATTTTATGAATGTTAATCTTTATTTCCACAATAAATATTTGAAAATAAAGATGTTGTGCATCCATGTAGCATCCTTTTCTTCCTTATCATCACAACATCTAGAACTCCACTCAAACAATTCATTTGAATTTTAGCTTTTCTTTTTGTCATATTCTGAGGTGATTTTTCTTATGTCAGACAAATTATCTCCCATGCATTGCAGTAAATCCACATTTAGAGACACTTTCTTTCAGAAGTTTCAAACTTTTTGTACACCATTTTGTGATCATTAATTATATTGCTACTTATCATTGAACTTCTTTGATATTTACCAACTTTTTGCACCAGGCAAAGAAATACTTTCAATATTTATTTGTATACATGATTTTGTCCCTTGTATTTTAGCTTTGTTTTTTCATGTTTGCCGTCCATTTTCAGTTTAATTTATTTTGGTTCATTTAGAGCTTATACTTGAGAGCACTTTATATGTAATTTGTTTAAAAAAGCCTTCCTTATGAATTGAAGGAAACACACAAAAATCAAAGTAACTTGTTTCATGTATCATGATTAGTTCCATCATGATTAATTATTTCATAATTTATACCCAGAAATCTTTCTTCCTTACTTTGCCCGTGTAAAATATTATTTTTAAATAAACAGCCAAATTCTTTACATATATATCAAATTAAAAGAAAAGATCTTTAGAATGTCAATCAAAAGTTACCGATGTCTACATTTTCCGAAGTTCTCTTTGCATTAAGTTTTTTGCAAGTAAATGATATAATTGATGACCCACTAACTAAGAGTACAAAAATATGGACCCAGGTTTTTGTCCGTCAGATAGGCTTTGATTCATATACTCATTCAATTTCAGATTGTTTTTGAGACTCTTTAACCGCTTAGTGGTTTTGTTTCTATGTTTTTACATTGTGAGCTTTAAATGACGGAGTTTATCTCATTAAAATCAGATCAAACAACACTTGTACCATTCTGTTTTTTGTCTGTAGGATAGAATAACATGGAATATATATATATATATATATATATATATATATTTATTTATATAAAGCTTTGGCATTTATTGGCTCGAGTGTCACTTTGATCTGATTTTAATGAGATTGTACTAAGTATGTCCCAGTGATACATATCATGGTGAACAATTTATGATCTATGAGTAAATGTTTGAGATTTCACAGTAGGCCAATAAATTAATGTGATGGTATGTTTGTTTGTTGATTTTATGTGAATTTTGATGCAACGTGTTAAATAGATGTTCAGCTAGATTGATTTTAACTTGATAAAAGGTTTAAAATATTGAAGAATTGTCCCTTAATTAGCTTTTCATATCTACTGAAAGTTTGTCTTCAAAGATTGTCTTCAAAGCTGAATACTTTGTCGCCATGTTGACAGTTTTGCCAAATTTAGCACAATCTCTTGAAATCGTTGTTTCTGTATATACTACTTATGCTGATCTATGCACTCTAGCCAATCAGCAAAGAGGCATGTTTTGGAGCAATACTCAAATCAGAAATGCAACCACATGGTTGGATGCAGGACTTTAATTTGGAAGGGGTGCGCCCTTTGGGTGTCACAATTATAACTACTAAAATGATTATATTTATGTAAGAATTTGTTTCCACAGGAAAATTAACTTATTTACTCAGTTTTTAATGGTTCAAGCCAAACTCTTTTCTTGTATGTTTTTAACATGGAGTAGAATTAGGACTCAACGTTTACCATGGTTGGAACTCTCTTGAGCACTCTGAATCCCCCAGTGCAACAAAGAGCTAGTGATAGGTTCTATGTGATTTCATTGAGAATGGTTCAGCCAGGCTTTGTGATTACAACGAGAATGGTTCAGCCAGGTTCAAGCCTCTGTGCACCAGCAAAATCTCCAACTTGTAGACCAATAAGGCTGAAACTCTACAACAGCATCAAACTGCAATCCAGTTCTTGTTCCTTCTACTGGAGATGCACATACACCTTACATCAAATGTTTTTAGCCCTAAAATCTTCATTTATAGCTCTCAGTTAAAGGTGCAGCAGCATGTTTTTAGGCAAACAAAAGCATCTTGTAAAAACAAATAAATGTTAACAATTGCAAGGAATTCAGTATTTTTTTAAATTAAAAAAACTTCTCTAACAAATGGTTAAGATATGCCAAGCCATACCCTACCTTAATGATGAAATGGTGTTCACATTAGAATGGCCCCCAGCAGTTTTCACTTTATACTTGATACTTTCTTTACAATTTACAATTAATAATTGGGTTGAGTAAATAGAGAATCTCACCCAAGTGTCTTCTGATATCAAATATATCAACACGAGTTGATAAAAGTTACAAATATCCGAGGCTTGCCGAGGATATTTTACTTTTATCAACGAGTGTTGATATATTTGATATCAAAGGACACGAGGGTGAGATTCTATTTATCATCCTAAATCATTTTTCATTTCGGTTCAGTGAAAAATGTATATTTCTGAACACTGCACTACTCTAAAACTCTCAGTGCAGTGATGTCATAGCATTGTGACGTCGTCATCTTTATGACGTCATAGCATTGTGATGTCATTACTTGATGATGTAAAACCATTGTGATGTCATGAACTTGACCGTAACAGGGCATTGTTCAAAATCTACTGTCAAAACGATATCTCCTAGGAGATATCGCTTGATCTTCCACAAGCGATATCTCCTGTGAAACACAGTTTTGGATGATAATAAGGTCTCTCAAGACAATTCATCTGTCATAAACATAATATATACATATAAATATCCATTGAGGAAAATTTGAAAATACCATTTTGGAAAAACCACGCTACTGCCCTTTTAAGATTAACTTATCATGGTTCTCCGCATTAACTGGATGTACAACAGACCTCTCTCAACACATTGACTTGGTTGGGATCTGAAGATTTACTGAAAGGTTTGTGCACTCAAAATGGTGGTACACTCTTAAACCTTCGCTTCAGGGTATTTTTTGTGGAAAAGAAATAATATTTCTTTATTTGGATTCATTAAGGATGTTACTGAGTGTAAAATTTTAGTATAGTATAAATACTGAATATTTGCAAATCTATGAATTTTCTATCTGTACATAGATATTTATGTTGTTTATTAGTTAATGAAAAAGAGTAAAGCATTTATTTCAGATCAAAGGGACATTACTCTCTCTATGTGCTGAGGTGATCAAGCTATGCCAAATGTCCATAGCCATTGTAAGACGTGATGGATTAGAAGACTGTGTCTGGATTGAAGACTCTTGACCAGGTGTAGGTAATCTTCTTTATAAACATTTGTACACCTGTGTCCCCTTAGAGATCCTGTCTAATGATGCAGAGGAGAAAGTATTGTTTACAAATCCTTAGATACTTAAAGAGTCAGTACTATCAATTGGTCTGCCATGTTGCTTTATCAGAAATGACATGACAAAATGTGCTCTAACATTACTAAGCAAATCTAACACAACCAAAATGTTGCATCCAGTAACATGTTTGAAATGTGTTGTATTATAATCATGTATTAATACTTGCCCGTGTAAAATACTGCAGTGTAATATTTATACGGCAATATTAAACTAGTGTAATACCGCTTCACTTATGACGTCATAATATTGTGTAGTTGTGACGTCATAATGTTAGCATCGCTGTCACATTGAAGGCCAGTACACTTTTGGCAATCATGCTCGACTAATGAGGTCGAGTAATAAACAGAATACAAAACTTCTTTCAATTAAATACTATTTTTGTTAAACTTGTTAATGATTTGGTATTAAACTAGCTTACGCTTGTTTTATATTGAATCTTTAACTCATTAAATAAAAATAGTATTAAATGGAAAGTCGTTTAGTATCCTCTATGTAAATAATGTATATGAATAAACAGTAATGTCCCCTTGAGTTTAGTGTCCACAAAAAATATCCCAATAGGATTGTCCTTTTACAGAGCTTGGTAATTATTGATATACAGCTGAGCACTCATGATGTGTAGGATGGTGTTCTGAACAAAATCACAACAAAATTGGTTTATTAATCTTGACCTGGTATTGTTTTAATTCATCTAGGGTTTTTCCATTTCAGTTAATGTAACAAGAAACAAATATCTTGTAGAGTTGCTATTGTTTACAAACCCACAGAGACCATGAGCCTTTTAAGAGAAGCTGTTGGATAATGATGAATTACAATGAAATCATAACAAAATTCTAGATTTTTTTTAGTGAATTACAAACAAGATTTTATGAAAAGCTTTTTCATTCTATTCCACATTATGAGATGATATAACTAAGTCATTCATGGAGAAATGAATTTACAGACATTAGAATCACATACTTGATGAAAAAAAGAACTTGCAATTGACAAAAATTCTAGATTTTTTTTAGTGAATTACAAACAAGATTTTATGAAAAGTTTTTTCATTCTATTCCACATTATGAGATGATATAACTAAGTCATTCATGGAGAAATGAATTTACAGACGTTAGAATCACATACTTGATGAAAAAAAGAACTTGCAATTGACAAAAATTCTAGATTTTTTTTAGTGAATTACAAACAAGATTTTATGAAAAGCTTTTTCATTCTATTCCACATTATGAGATGATATAACTAAGTCATTCATGGAGAAATGAATTTACAGACGTTAGAATCACAAACTTGATGAAAAAAAGAACTTGCAATTGACAAGTCCATATATATTGTTGGGAAAAAATCAGACAGAGCAGTTTGTGACTTAATGTTGGTATAAATAGCTAATTAATGATAGTTTGTAATCTGAAATCATTTGTACAGCAATCAAGCAAATTATTTGGCGTACAACCAGTGATCGACATCTTTAAAAAAATGTGTAACATAATGTACATTTCTTGACAAGGATATTTATTATGTATAGAAGGGAAATGCAAATTTGTAAATGCAATAACTGTAATCGCTTTACTCTGAAATGAATAAATGCATCTTAATTTTTATCCAACAATAGAATTTGAGGAACAAACGACCCTTGAAAAAAAACTTTTTTCATCAAAACAGATCCTCAAAGAATTGTTGACGGTAACTATTCATCTTATTCTATGAGCATGCAAATATCTTGAAAACACACCCACCTATGAGTACAAATGAAGGACTTCTTAGTAGTCAAAACCGATAATTTATCATTCGTTATAAAAAGAATTTCAGATAATAGACACCACTTTATACATTCAAAATCAAATTTGTAATTTGATTCTTGACTGGAATGATGTGTGTAAAATAAATTCCAAAAATAGACACCCATGTGTAAATGCACAAAAAATGAATAAGGAAATGGGTGGATAGGAAACTTCATTGAGACAAAATGTATATAAAAACAAACACTGTCAATGAGATGTAAGGAAAGGGAAATGGACTGGCGATGGTAGAAGCAAACAAAGAGTACAAATATGTACAGGACAAGATAAAATATATGCTAAATAAGGTTTAATTGGCTCCTAAATGTAAACCATCATTGACTAGAGAGGCATTTTAGCTCTTGTCAATAAAATGATTAAAATCTGTAGGACCTTTTCTTATGGAAAAAAAAGAGATTCCCTGAAAAGATATAGAAATGTTGCATACTGCAAAACAATCTTTTTAATGAAAAATTGGAGTTCTAATATGAATGTACCAAGCTTTGTTTAGCTACACAAAACCATTTCCCAAACTTTAATGATTAAAAGGTGTTCACACTAAAATGGCTGCATGTACTCTCTTCTTGATACGCTTGATACTTTTTCTACCTCTATTGATAATTTGGTTGAGTAAAGAGATGTAATACCCTCTGAAAAAATTCTAATTTGCAGAAACTAATATAAAATAGCCAAAATTTTGATAACTTAAAAAAATGAGTAAAATCAATTTCAACCGAAATGATCATATAACTGAGGTATGTTGAAATAACCTATAATTGATTCCAGTTCAAATATCTCATAAATTATGAAGCGAAGTCACAAAATTATGCATTGTACATAAATTTTGTCTCCATTTGATATTTGTAATTATTTATTACAACCTTTTGGATTTTAATGTCTAAAGGGAAAGTTCTGTCAAGAATGCTCTTTGTTTTCTTCTCTTTTATACATTTGAACTTTTTACTTGGCTACATCTAAACACAGAAATCATGCATTCACACAATTCTTGCATTCTTGTGATCAAACTAAAGCTTCATTCACTATTTATTACAAACTGGAAATAACATACATGGGATCCATCTAAAAAATTCATTAAGATGAAATCTTACAATGTTTTGTTTTGTTGAATAAGCAAATTTGGCAAAGCATCCAGAGATCAAATTGAAATGAAGACTTTCAGCATCTTTGCTTATCAGAATCAAATATCTATCCTAAATCTGTGGGGGATCCAGAGATTATCAAAGGAGGGGGAAATGTTTATCTGGGGATGGATCATTTGTCCTATGTACAAGTGTCCTTCAAAATCTTTCAAAAGGTGTTTTATGCCTGCTCACCTCGATGCAACCCCTCTGGTTTGGCCACTTCTATCCTATTTGACTATTTCCTTAGTCTTGAAGGAGAACAAGTTCTATGTAAAGTCAACTTCTTAATGGCATTATGTGCAACACTTCGGTGAACATGTTAACACCATTATAAAAAAGTGCAAAGCTCATGCTTGATTGGAGTGTTAGTATGTGCACCGAAACATCGTATATATCGCAATAAAGAAGTTGACTATCCATAATAACTGTCCCTTCATCACATCAGCTTCAAAATTGTCCATCAACACAATTCCTAAATCTTGTTAATTTATAATTTTTCCTAAATAGTTCAGCAAATGGGAGGTTCATCCTGGTCAAGAGATCGAATGAAGGCTTCGAGTTTCTCTTCCTTCTGCTTGTCTCGTAAACCCAGCTTCTTAATGTCCTTCAATTTGATTGGTCGCCTCACACTGTGACGACGCCTCACTCGGATACAATCACGAATGTTTCTAAGAATCAGATCCTTGTATTGAAGGGTGTTGAATTCTGTTAACTTTGTCAGACGATCGAATGATTTGTTTGTGTATTTGAAGTTGAAGGTTGAGTAAGGTCGTTCAGGGTCGTCAAAAAGGTCAAAGTCGGCAAACTCCTTTTCTTCTTCCGTCTCTCTCGGCACTCCTGAAACATGGGTGGATGGATGTGTGAATGATTTTATACAATACAGTTTAATAGGCATTACCTGTGTTACATGATGGGTCTGAGAGTACCCAATTCAAGGTTTTAAATTGTCGCCACAATGCTATTGCTTAAGTCTTGGCCTTGGGATCATGAGCAAATCTTAGCTAAGGAAACACTATTTGGGGGAAGTAACTTGTGGACGATTATGAAGAACTAAATATTTACTTGTTTATGAGAACCTCAATCTAATCTTTCCCTGCTCAATTTTGAGGGTTTTTAGCCAATGCGGAAAAAGAAATAGTAATGTGTGTACTCTAGAAGAAAAAATTGGATGAACCTTTACCAAAGTAGGGAGCTAGTGAGTTAGTAGGATTTAAGAATAAGAAGAATATAGAGTTTGCATAGCAGTACAGAGAACAGAATATAGAGTTCGTAATGAGAAATAAGAGCACCGAAAAAAAACAATGGATATACAGATATTGAGTATCGATGTCTTAAGCCACTAGTGTCATGGAGAGCTTTAGAATAGAGAAGGAATCCATATGATCTGGTGCCTAATCATCCCTAGAGGGTGATGTTACACAGACAGGACGAATATATAGCAGTGATTAAGAAGTAAAAGCAAACAATGTTGTAACTGAGGGGAAATCAGCAATGAAAATACTCCAGTAGAGTGTGGAGCTCTTCACGGCTCCTGACATGATGAAGGAATCCACTCACCCGGTGTCTTCTCGTCCCTGAAGGTGATGTTGCACAGACAAGACGAATATATAGCATCGATTAAGAAGTAAAAGCAAACAATGATGTAACTGCAAGGAAAACAGCAATGAAAATACTCCAGTGCAGCGTGGAGCTGTTACGTGGCTCATGACATGATGAAGCAATCCACTCACCCGGTGTCTTCTCGTCCCTGAAGGTGATGTTGGACAGACAGGATGAAGGATTTAAGAAGTAAAAGCAAGCAATGTTGTAACTGAGGGGAAAACAGTAATGCAAATACTCCATTGGAGAGTGGAGCTGTTATGTGGCTCATGACATGATGAAGGAATCCACTCACCCGGTGTCTTCTCGTCCCTGAAGGTGATGTTGCACAGACAAGACGAATATATAGCATCGATTAAGAAGTAAAAGCAAACAATGATGTAACTGCAAGGAAAACAGCAATGAAAATACTCCATTGGAGCGTCGAGCCGTTACGTGGCTCATGACATGATGAAGCAATCCACTCACCCGGTGTCTTCTCGTCCCTGAAGGTGATGTTGGACAGACAGGATGAAGGATTTAAGAATTAAAAGGAAGCAATGTTGTAACTGAGGGGAAAACAGTAATGCAAATACTCCATTGGAGAGTGGAGCTGTTATGTGGCTCATGACATGATGAAGGAATCCACTCACCCGGTGTCTTCTCGTCCCTGAAGGTGATGTTGCACAGACAAGACGAATATATAGCATCGATTAAGAAGTAAAAGCAAACAATGATGTAACTGCAAGGAAAACAGCAATGAAAATACTCCATTGGAGCGTCGAGCCGTTACGTGGCTCCTGAGATGATGAAGGAATCCACTCACCCGGTGTCTTCTCGTCCCTGAAGGTGATGTTGTAGAGACAGAAGTGCATCACTACAGGACAGTGGGGATCCTTGGGGTCCTTGAACACGTAGCATTCCTTCAGTCCCTCCCGATCCACCACTGTCGGGTCGATCGGAGGGAACGGCACTTGGTTGAGTCTTGCCCACTTTTCTGCCAGCAGTAGCTCCTGGTAATAAAAGGGAATTTGTATTTAGAAATATCTTAGAAAAATTTGGTAATTATTGCAAATTTTTTACACCATTTGGATAGAAAAAGGGGGAGATTTGGTAAGGGCATGATTTTCTTGTCGAAATAGTCCTTTGCCAATGAAAAGAACAAGATTTGCACCTTCTGTTAATCTGTACAAAATTCAGAAGTCTTTCTGATTACCAGCAGATTTTTAAATTATGTGTTGATCAAGTCTATTTATTCATGTTTGATCAATATATAACACTTGATTCTAAGCAAAGACACAGCTAACTTTTAAGAGAGCTGAAAAATCAAAGAATTGCTGTAAATGATATAATTATTATATCATTACTTGTTTATTATAAGTGTTTCATTGATTAGTGGAAAATTAGTGGCTGACTTTCGCATGTTAACAAAACAGATAATCAGATTGACAACCAAATATCTTGGAATATTTCTGGACCTCAACCTGGATTTTCAAAGCTTTCTTAGTGTTAAGATAGTCGTAACCCAATGTTAATGCATGGTTCTTATGACTCTCTTAGCACTAAGGGAGCTTCGTAAATTTATTATGAAGGGTGAGAGTTATATGTATCCATTACCTTAAAGGCAGGCGTGGTGTCGCTCGGCCGAGCGCTGAAGTCAAACGAAAGCAGTAGGTCAACGCCTCGCTGTGGTCTCAGCATTGGAGGAAAGGGGGAGTTGAAGGTCAACCCTCCGTCAACCACGTACAACTTCTTGATATGCGTAGGGTACATCTCAAATATACCGTCAAACTGGTCTGCAGTCAAATATAGATATGATTAATGACGGATTTTTATGCAAAATATTGCTTATTAATACTTTCTTTAATCTTAGATATTTGTTAATCCTGAAAATGGGACACTTTGGTAACTCTTGGTATAAAAGAGAATACTTTGAAGTACAGATTGAAGAAATCACAATAGATAAATATGATTATCAGAGAATGAAGTCATATCAGAATATTTTCATTCAGAGTCAAAATGTGCAAACTTGTGATCAATATGACAAAATAATGCAAGATAGAAAAAACAAAACACTTAAATGAAAATGATGCATCCAGAAGGTGACATAGTTATTAACAGATTGTAATTTAAAGGAATACTTTTAAAAGAAGATCTACTCTCTCTTTGTCATGTGTATTATAATTTTCACTTGAGCTGTGATTGGCCCTAGCCTATTGTACCACAGTATACCCTATCCTATATTGACTTATTCCTTCCAGATTTACCATATCTCACATTGACGACCCTTACCTAAGTTTACATACCGGACCCAGTATCACTTAATCTACCCTATCCAAGTTTGCCCTATTCTCTATCAATCTAACCTACCAAGGTATTCTCTATCTTTTATCAATCTACCCTACCCTGGTATTCCCTATCCTCTATCAATCTACCCAAGCGAGGTATCTTCTATCCTCTATCAATCTACCCAAGCGAGGTATCTTCTATCCTCTATCAATCTACCCAAGCGAGGTATCTTCTATCCTCTATCAATCTTCCCTACCCTGGTATTCCCTATTGATAGATCAATCTACTCAAGCGAGGTATCTCCTATCCTCTATCAATCTACCCAAGCGAGGTATCTTCTATCCTCTATCAATCTTCCCTACCCTGGTATTCCCTATCCTCTATCAATCTACCCAAGCGAGGTATCTTCTATCCTCTATCAATCTACCCAACCGAGGTATGTTCTATCCTCTATCAATCTACCCAAGCGAGGTATCTCCTATCCTCTATCAATCTTCCCTACCCTGGTATTCCTTATTGATAGATCAATCTACCCAAGCGAGGTATCTCCTATCCTCTATCAATCTTCCCTACCCTGGTATTCCCTATTGATAGATCAATCTACCCAAGCGAGGTATCTTCTATCCTCTATAAATCTACCCTACCCTGGTATCCCCTATTCTCTATCAAACTACCCTACCCAGGTATTCCCAATCTTGTATCAATCTACCCAACCGAGGTATGTTCTATCCTCTATCAATCTACTTAAGCGAGCTATCTTCTATCCTCTATCAATCTACCCAACCGAGGTATGTTCTATCCTCTATCAATCTACCCAAGCGAGGTATCTCCTATCCTCTATCAATCTACCCAAGCGAGGTATCTTCTATCCTCTATCAATCTTCCCTACCCTGGTATTCCTTATTGATAGATCAATCTACCCAAGCGAGGTATGTTCTATCCTCTATCAATCTACTCAAGCGAGGTATCTCCTATCCTCTATCAATCTACCCAAGCGAGGTATCTTCTATCCTCTATCAATCTTCCCTACCCTGGTATTCCCTATTGATAGATCAATCTACCCAAGCGAGGTATGTTCTATCCTTTATCAATCTTCCCTACCCTGGTATTCCTTATTGATAGATCAATCTACCCAAGCGAGGTATGTTCTATCCTCTATCAATCTACTCAAGCGAGGTATCTCCTATCCTCTATCAATCTACCCAAGCGAGGTATCTTCTATCCTCTATCAATCTTCCCTACCCTGGTATTCCCTATTGATAGATCAATCTACCCAAGCGAGGTATCTTCTATCTTCTATCAATCTACTCAAGCGAGGTATCTTCTATCCTCTATCAATCTACCCAAGCGAGGTATCTCCTATCCTCTATCAATCTACCCTACCCTGGTATTCCCTATCCTCTATCAATCTACCCTACCCTGGTATTCCCTATCCTCTATCATTTTAACCTACCTTTGTATACTTTGTCTCTTTAGACCCATTTGACCTATGTTACCGAAAATTAATTACCTAATGATGTCTTTCTCAGAATGCTCTGGCTTTGGTTATTCGTGTTATCGAACACTAAACATTTAAGATATCAATTTTGTTAATGAGAATTCAGTTAGTTTACAGGAGAGTCTTGACTTGCACATGCCTTTATCATTAAGGAGATAAGCATTCTGTATTAGAAAATCAGCAGATTTAAATTCAATTCAAAGTCAAATTAATGCATTATGATAGACTTTAGATGCATTCTTTGTCATGATGATAATAATTTTACAAATTGTATAGTGATTAAATCAATGATTTATTCTCGGTCGCTTTTCTATTGAAAAGAAGGATATTCAGTTCTATATGAAATCAAGTGATGTAAGTCAAGATTCAGGAAGCTTGTCATCAGCCGATGCAGAACATACAGGATTGAGTTAGTGTTAATTGTTACTTGCCAGAGAGAAACCTCATCATCTTTCATGCCTGGTGCACAGAAGACCATGCCAAGTAATAAACTATTTTGTCTACCTTCTGGAAAGGCACCCTCAAATTGTGAGAAGAAGGCACTATGCCTCTCTATAAAACCTTTTGACTTCTGTTCCGCTGTCTGAGCGTCGAACGGAGAGTAGGGATACACGTTGGAAAGCGATAACCCTCGCATAAAATTGTGCACCATCGCCGCCCGACCTTCAATGGACTGAAACCATGTGCTGTCAAACAGACTCTCCAGCATTCCGGACCAGAAGGATTTCTTTCCTTTCTCCTTAGATTTGGTTTTTCTTAAAGATGGCTTCCGAAGAGGTCCCTTCTTTTCTTTAGTTTCCGAAGTTTTCCTTGGTTCGATCTCTGCCTCAGGGTCACTGGTGTCGCTGTCTTCATCCGATTGGTCCTCCAGTTCTTGCTGTAATTCCTTCTCTGTAGGTTTATATTCAAATATATGTAGATTTTTATGTTATCATATGTAAATAATTAATGTTTTTTATTTTTTTAAATTTTATTTTGATAATTAATTTTTTTTGGTGGTACATATACATGAAATCATACATCAATTTTTACACAGTCTTGGGTAAGAAATACATGGTTCTACATGAGAAATAATTTTTAAGTTTGATTCTTTAACCATGTAAATTTCTATATTTCATTTCTCAAATTTTTTTTACATGACTCAACAAGTATTCTATCAGTCTATAATGATTAATTTGATTATTGCTGTTGATGTTCAAGCTTTTCCTTTTCCTTGCTTATGATATCATGTATGATGTTTTACCTTTTATAACAAAGGGGTTATTCGAGCATACCAACCAGCTCCTCCCTATCCTCCTATTCACATATGATAAATATGACAAGTCTAATGTTTTATCATAAATATGCTCTACACTCACCAAGCTCCTCCCTCTCTCTCCTCATGAGTTCCACTGTGTCCACTTGTTTGTCATCCTGCAGCAGTCGCTTGAACTGGATACAGAATGCACTCCCCCAGATACCTGCATATAAACACACATGTGACTCTGGATACAGAATGCACTCCCACAGATACCTGCATATAAACACACATGTGACTCTGGATACAGAATGCACTCCCACAGATACCTGCATATAAACACACATGTGACTCTGGATACAGAATGCACTCCCACAGATACCTGAATATAAACACACACGTGACTCTGGATGCAGAATGCAGTCCCCAAGATACTTGTATATAGACACACGTTTATCAGGATACAGAATGCACTCCCGCAGATACCTGCATATAAACACACATGTGACTCTGGATACAGAATGCACTCCCACAGATACCTGCATATAAACACACACATGACTCTGAATACAGACTGCACCCCCCCAGATACCTGCATAGAAACACACCAATGTATCGGGATACAGAATGCACTCCCCCAGATACCTGCATATAAACACACACATGACTCTGGATACAGAAAACACTCCCCCAGATACCTGCATTTAAACACACATGTGACTCTGGATACAGAATGCACTCCCACAGATACCTGCATATAAACACACACATGTTTCGGGATACAGAATGCACCTCCCAGATACCTGCATATAAACACACCAATGTATTGGGATACAGAATGCACTCCCACAGATACCTGCATATAAACACACACATGACTCTGGATACAGAAAACACTCCCACAGATACCTGCATATTAACATACAAGGATACAGGATACAGAATTCACTTGCCAAGATACCTTTGTACAAACACAAGGATACAGGATACAGAATGCACTCACATAGATACCTGCATATAAACACACATGTGACACAGGATACAGAATGCACTCCACCAGATACCTGCACACAAGTATATTGAAATACAGAATAAACTGCATACCTGCATATAAACACATACACTATGTATATCAGGATATTTTCAACGCCTCACAAGGCTAAACTTAAGTTGTCATTACTGGCTAATTTGAACCTTTCGCCACTCTTCAGTGAACTGCATCTGAGTGGTTGGACCTGTTAAACTAGAAAAAACCAGTAACTTCTATAAGCTACAATTAGAAAATTAGCTGTTACCATATTGCCCACTTTCATGAAGAGAAACATCGATAACAATTAGTGAGAGATAATTTTGTGATGTTTTTTTTTTAATAGATAACACTTGGCAATTATCAATGCAGATGACTTATATCCCTAAATTTTTCTTTGCCTACCTTGCAGGAAGTGTAGAGGGGGTTCTGGGTACTGTTTGACTAGCTGACCCATGTAGAACTTGCTGCCAAACAACTCGGGACGCATAAAGGTGGCATACTTTGGCATTCCAATCTCGTAAGGGCTGAACTCCATCCATTCTGAGACATGATGAAATATGATTATAACATTAGTGAGCTCGGTCATCTTGCTATATGCTCATTCCAACAATTTTCTGATTGCCTTGTTAACATTGCCTCGCATCGGCTATCTGTTTGTTATGCATAACTGCATGATTATATTTAGCAAGCAGATGTTTCATGGTTTTCTCACGAGGCCTCGGTCACTATCAAAGATAATAAGATATTTTATTATGCAAGCTTATTTTTCCGGCAATCCCATTGGCCGAGAAGCGGTCACGTGTCAGTCAACAGAAAAGCATATTGACTTCAGTCCGGGTCCGACCAAAAGTGATATTGACTTGAAATAGACATAATGACGTCAAACCGTTGTTACATGACGTCATGCTGTTGTTATCGTGACGTCATTTGACCGTCATGTGGAACAATTGATCCAAATTGCTGTTCATGACTGTAGTTTTTCCTTTCTTTTCGTATTTAATTCGAAACATAATAAAACAATTATGGACTGGTGAATTCGGTCAATACCTGTTTTTATAGACCCGAGGAAAGCAATATTGACCTCGGACTTCGTCCTCTGTCAATATTGCTTTCCTTGGGTCTATAAAAACAGGTATTGACCTCATTACCAGTCAATTATTGTATACTACTGGCTGGTTAAATAGACTGTGGCAAGACCATATGGGGTGATATATTGTGATACAAGAAATAAAAATAAAAAAAAGATTACGTAGTTACCATGGAAGATCATGGCGGACACGTGTTTCTTTACATGGAGACAGGTGTACACTGGGAAGGGCATCTCTCCGGTCTTCAGCTTCCCTTGTTGTTCTGTGAGCTTTGTCTCCAGTCTCTGAATATATAACAGTAGAAAGTAGTGGAAGAATTTAACAGTGGATACAATCAGTTAGCATTAACAAATCTTCTTGCTCTAAATTTTCCTTAAAATACAGAGAGCATTGAATATAATCAATTCTTGGAAGTTTTCTGTTTCCTGAACTCGATGAATTTATAATACTTCTGAAAGACCAACATTTTAAAAGAATACTTACCCCTTTGAGTAAGGTTTCTCCAACCAGATGCCCGAAGAAATCTGTGAACGATACAGGTTGGCCTTGTTTCCGTTTCTCGAGGATGCGACGCACATATCGAT
The DNA here is from genome assembly GCA_921293015.1 of Phorcus lineatus. NCBI lineage: Eukaryota > Metazoa > Mollusca > Gastropoda > Trochida > Trochidae > Phorcus > Phorcus lineatus. Next base: position 38,976,520 of record OV121097.1, read on the forward strand.
ACATTGACTGGGGGTTGAGCAGCCAGAAGGGGCTTGATTGGATGTTGTTTTTGAGCTCTTCTTTTAGCTCACCTGGGGATTTCTTTGGCCAATCAGGATGGGAGTACAATTGTGAGATATACCTGCAACAGACATCATGATTGGTTCAGATCTGGTTAACTAAAGATCATAACAGAACAATCTTCAATGGTTCAAATTAACAGGTTTTGATCAAATGCTAGCACAAATAAATAGGACATAAACTTTCAATTTAAATAAAGAACTCAATTTGGGAAGAAGCAGATTGATAACCTGTATACTGAACTACTATTTAGTACAAAATTGGTTGAGTATATCATCAAGAGCACTCACCAAGCAGATCCAGACAGCCCTGCCACGTATGTCACCATGTCCAGAATCTTGCTGTCCACCAGTGCAGTCATTACTCCACAGAGTGCCGTCATGGCTCGGAACCCACCGCCAGATCCCAGCACTGCAATTGTAGGCACCTGGAAAAAGAGGGCATTCTATTGCGAGGACCTGGGAAAAGAGGGCATTCTATTGTAGGCACCTGGGAAAAGAGGTGAGGTGGAATTTTGGGTTTAACATTGCTTTCAAGAGTATTTCACTCATATCACAGCTGGTAATATTTTTGTAGGGAGAAAACTGACAACACTATTGTCTCTATGCATTGCGATGGATCGGGGCCTCAGCTGGAACTAACGAAAGAGAGCATTCTGTTGTTGGAACCTGAAGGGGAGGGCATTCTCTTGTAAATGTATGAGAAGAAGAGGGCATTCTATTGTTGGAACCGTGAGAGGGAGGGCATTTTATTGTAGGTACATGAGAGGAAGAGGAAATACTGTTGTTGGAACTTGAGAGGGAGGGCATTCTTTTGTTGGATCCTGAAAAGTAGAGGGCATTCTATTGTTGGAACCTGAAAGGGAGGGCATTTTATTGTAGGTACATAAGAGGAAGAGGAAATACTGTTGTTGGAACTTGAGAGGGAGGGCATTCTATTGTTGGATCCTGAAAAGTAGAGGGCATTAAATTGTTAGAACCTGAGAGGAAGAGGGCATTTTGTGGAACTTGAGAGGGAGGGCATTTTTTTTAGGCACCTGGGAAAAAGAAAAGGCATTCTATTGTACAGCTTTTGGGAAAAGAGCTAGGGCATTCCATTGTATGACCTTTATAAGAGTGCTTTCTAATATAGAGAGATATGCATTATGTGTGCATTACTTGTATTCAAGAAATATTGATATGCACCAGTGTATTTAACCACTTTTATAACATATGTGGGTTAATCAAACTCAAAATCACCTTAATTCTCTTCGCTGGGGAGAGGTCAAGAATAAGGAAATGGTGAGTAGGTCGGTCAGTCCCACAGGAAGTCAACACTCCCTGACTGAATACCAGGTTCATGATCTCATTTCAATAACAGGGCTATATATCTGTTATATCTACTTCAATGAAAATAATGACAGTTATACGTTTAATATTGGATTTCTGATGTTAATTTCATGAAACATAAATTTGGATATGGAAAACTATCAGAAATACAATTAAATACAAATTCTATTATCTCATAGGTTGATAAAAATAATTATTGAATAGATAGCAGAAAACTTTCTTGGGAAATAAAATTCAGTCTTCAACTGATCAAAGATTTAAGGCGTAATTGCATAATATAGATCAGGAATTGTCTTTTTATGTTTATGTATATATGTAGTACTTACATTATTACTGTAAATATTCGAGTATTGGAAGAAATGGTGACATTTACTAATTCATGTGCCCATCCCTTTCTGATCATACATGTTGTATACCAATATAATATTTCACATATAACAATTCTTACAAGAATGTACATTTCAGCATATAAAACAGTCTGGTTGATGGCTGTAGCTTTCAGCTAGAGCTGATTACCATTGACTGATCTGATCCATGTAAAATCTTGAAAACAATACTAATTTGATAGGTGTCTAAAATATTTGGCTATGGTTAACTTTATACAATTCTAACTTTAAGAAATATTTTATTGCTTTAAATAGTTTTTAATGAATCAAGTTTCATCTCTCTCGCTTTTAGTGGCAAGCCATTTACTAATTCTTTTCTTGTTGGCTAGCCTTACCTCCCTTCGACCAAGTTCGATTTGCCATTAGACTACAGCGTTACAAAATGGCTGCACCCAATTTCCCAGTAGTTTGATTGGTATTTGGTGGTTTAAGAGTTTTTCTTTCACAATTGATCTTGCCACTTAAAAATCCTTGTTAGTTCAGGCATTTGCACCTTAAATTGTTGTCTGTTCCTGGCATAAGCATTTTATACACTTCATATCACATTCCCAACATTTGAGAGGAGTATTTCCTGTGAAAGCCTCTGCATGATGGCCCCGAAATGTATGTATGTGTTTAGATTAAATATTCCCATTTACCTCAAACAACTCTTCGTCTTTATTTCAAAGCAACAAACAATGAGATTGGATTTTAAATTGATTTTAGAAGTTAAGTTTTATTCAAAATTGATCTTTACTTCTCTCAGGTTTCTGGGTCCGTTTTCTTTTAGGATTTCTCTCATGGAATCAAATATTCGTCTTTTCCTGGTCGCAACAAACTGTTTCTCCTCATCACAGAGAGCGAGACTGTAATTAAGCTTGGGATCGTTACTGAAAGAAAAACGTCAGGTATTTCGATTAAATGTTAACAGTCGCATTAGTGCTATATACGGTCATGGTGATTAGTGGAAGTTATTTGATGTATCCGAGTGCGATGTTACCTAGCTCCCGTTACCCCTTCTTTTTCATAATGTGAGACCCTAAATGGCGAGGGGCCATACCTTTTTAACAAAGCTACACACAAAAAAGATTTTGTCACAAATGTTCACTATATACATGCCATGTATCTCTAAAATTGAAAAAGTTTATCAATGACTTTATATGGCAGAATGAAATTAAATTTTGTTATGGAGGTGTTCTGCCTGTGCTGAACCATCTGCATTGACTATTTATTAATATATTAAATGAAAGTTTTGTTAACAATTCATCAAAGTGATGTCTGTATTAGTGTATTTCATGAACAATTTTATGTCACAAACGTTCAAAGCTATATGAAACATTTTAAAATCACATGTTCACTGAACAGCTTGTATTTGGTTTTAATCTATCTTATTTCATTTCATTGATAAACTAAGATTTGTTGGAATTGTCAAATGATGATAAAAAAATGGGATGACTTACTCAATATGTGCATACATTTCAATTTCAACTTCTGAGGTCTGCAAAGAAAAAAAAATTATCGATAGAGCTTTATAAGTTTAACAGTACATAGGTAGCATATACAGCAGTTCAGAGGGTTAAGCAGTTATGCACTATATAGAGGATATAGGATATATTCAGACTATCATATTCGTGCCTATGACATACTATATGTTTATGACATGGGTGCCTAAATATTAGTATTTCCCAAGTGTGTCATGGGCATGAACATGACATTCTGTTTATTACCAAAGTCACAAAATCAAAGGAAGTTATCAGAATCAACCTCCAAGCATATGAGGTTTATCCGCTGTTGTCACATATGCAAGGCGAACTTGGACGTCAAAGCATTGTTTAAGACCTGTCGGCACAATGAAAAAGTGATACTTTTCCCTAGGGCAAGGTATGAAAATTATGAACCCTAATACGGATGCCCAAATAGATAATAAAGACTTTTATGGACAATCAACTTCTTACAATGGAAATTCAATGCAAAGAGTAAAAGGATCTGTACAAAACATTGTTAGAGTATTGAAGTTGATCATTCATAAATAATTCTTGTCTTTTCTCCAATAATAGCTTCTTAATAGCCTCTCAATAAAGTTCAAGTATCTTTTTAGAACTGTGAGTTGCATTTTATCACCCTAGGTCTGTCCAAACAAAAGCAAAAGCTGTTCACTCAGCAGTACAAATGGGTACCTAAATATAGTTGCGTTGAAGATGACCTTTTGAATACAAATAAAGACAAAAAGAACTACATTCATTCCTTTCAGCTTTTGTCTGTTAAATGATCTTAAAGTTATAGAATGTGTTTGTTTTATGTATCACATGTAACCTGTGTAGCTTTTCCTGCATGTTCACCAGCTCTGTAATGATACAAAATGAATTCCTTTTGGGACATTAAATTATTATTAACATAATTTTTTCTTATCATCATTATCATATCAGTTCGGGATAAACCAGGATATAGAAATGGTAGCTCATGCATTTGCAGAAAGAAACATGTGGCATGTGAATATCTTTATCATCATTGTCATTAACATATGTATTAATGATTGACTTACATCGTTAAAGGTGATCCTCCGTCTAATCTTCTCCTCCAGGGGGAGGGGATCCAGGGGGAGATGTTTTGTACACAGGTGTTCGTCCAACATGTAGTTGGCATCCATCAGACTGATCTCTGAAATATACAAGCTCAGATATATCAATCTGAAGGAAAAGGGCGGTGCTGGATGACCTGTCTAGAGGCGGTTGTGATTGAGATAACAGCATGTGGATCCACTTAAGGATGTCGGAATGGGGCCAACCGAAGTTGGGAAAAACTAAGAGAAAGGGAGAACCGTTGACAACACACGGAGCTATCCGCTAAGCGTACCAGAATGATATTGTTACATGTTTTAGAGTCGGTTGACTTGACTCCTTCAACCAACTCTGAAACATGTAACAATATCATTCTTTTTTGCAGATAGCTCCGTGTGTTGTCAATGGTTCTCCCTTTCTTGTATATATAAATCTGGACCTATATTTTTGAAGCTCTCTTAATTAGTGCTAAGATAGTCATAAGCCAATGTTGATTTATGCTACTTATGACAATCTTAGTGCTGAGAGAGCTTTGAAAATCTAGGATCAGGATTATATGTTTATAATTCAGGAAAAAAGGCTAAAGGTTCAATTACTTCAACAATATTTAATATAGCTTTATGTTAGAAATAAATTCTTTATCATAAGGATACATTAGTAAAATCGAGATTCAAAATATTGAAAAAAATAGATTGCGATCTATATTGGTACTGCGAAATAAAATGAAGGAAGTGAATGAGTTGAAGAAAATGTTATTTCCATATAAACGATACAGTATCTTGTGATACATTGTGTCGCTGCAAAAAGATATAGCAAATATATGTTGTTTTAAATTATAATACACAACTTATTGATGAAACTATTGACATTTGACATTATTGATAAAATGTTTGTGGTGATTTGTGATATAGATATTATCACCAAAGTGTATTTCCGTATCATTTATATGATTTTATTATTAGGAATGAAATTCAGTCTTTGCTGAGCATAATAGATACATTTTATTCCTTTTAGATTTCTATGTCCTCACTTTGAAATGATTGCAACAGGACCAACATGATGTGACAGTTCACAAATATTTACCGAGCTCATTCTTCAGGGAGTTATCCAGGAAGAAGGTGAAGGTCTCCATCCACTCAGGGTTGACATCGTTGTCTTTGACGGTGGTTTTCTGCCACCCTGATGGTGACGTCTTGATGGACAGAATCACATAGGGGTCCGGGGTATCCACTGGCAGAGGGGAGATATGGGAATTTCATTGATAAATACACACACAGTGGAAATAAATCCATGGTAGTCAGGTTTCATTTGTTTTAAATGACGTAAAATTAAGTAAAAGTACAGCGCCTTTTTCATTTAATTTTCAGATACTGATAGGTCAGACTCTTACAGAAGAGGGGAAACTGTCATCAACACATGATGTAAGCGGATTGAGAAGCAGAATTTTGTAGTTACAGGTGTCATATGAAGAGGAGTCTAACCCCCAAAACAATGTAAAAATCCTAATCCTCCGGAAGCTGAATTCATGTGTTGTTGACGGTTTCCCCCTTATCTTACAAATTTCAATAACATATGTGTATTAACCGCTAATTCAATGAAACTCACTGAGATCTTTGGCCCATCCTTTAGTGATGTTGTAGCCCCGTAGTACTGTGATTGTTAGGATTGTGCATGGTCGGTGATGGACCTATCGAAGAGGGATATATATATCTTGCTTAACAAGCTTCAAAAAAAAATATACCAACTTTGCTCACGCAATTCAATGAATGCTTATTGCATTTATCAAACTTTATTAGATATTAAATTTCTTTTTTTTTTAAATTGAGTCAGTAATTTCAAAGAAGTTCATTAATTCAACTGCAGAAATTGTAATTGATATCTTATACATGATACAAAATATACAGATAATTTACCTCAAAGACTTTGAAGGGGTCAAAGCTGAAATAAAGAATATAAAGATGTAAGAATTTGAATTATTCAAATGAAATGCCAATAGACTTTTCAATTAATAGATAAAGTAATAACTGCTGTGAAAACAAAGTTTTCATTAAAAAAAATTACTTAATAGTAAACAAACTTAACCTTTCTTTTTTAAACCTATTATATCTAAAATGTACCCAATCAAATTTTTTCACATTTGTAAGTATCTGTTCATAGAAAAAAATCAGTTCCATTGAAATTACTAGTATACAAAATAATATCTTTTTGATTAAATTACTAGAATGGAATATTTGTTCATATAGTGTCACCGACGATAATCAGCATAAAAATGTAATCGAAAAGATAAAGTCAGATTATATATATAGCAGGAACAGAATATGTCTCCTGGGAAGAACATCGAATCAAGGATGTAAGTTGGTTTTTTTGGAAATCAAATCTTTTATTAATTCTTTGAGAAAAATGTAAAAATTCATTTAATTTTGATTCCTTGAAATATTTATCGGCAAACCATCAGTTAATAACATGAAAGTTTAAGAGCTTAAAATACCATTACCAATTTCATCACAGCTGATAACTACAGTCATGAAATCTGGAGAGAGGGTTCATAATAAGATGAAGAGAAATAAACAAGATAAAGATTTACATATTCATAGTAGAAATTAAACAACAAGAGAAAAGAACTAAAACTGGACAAGGAGTGGATGCCCTACCAACTGTATGTCTATACTCTACTAATGTCTTTTACAGATGACACTTTGAATCAATCTTTTTACAAAACATATGCTAAATATACTTTTATAGTAATTATAGTTATTAACTGTTAAATCATTATACATCATTTAGATTTCTACACTATTTCGAAGATTATGATACGCGTTGAAAAATGTGGCTATGAAGATTCAAGCATGTTCATTTTGTAAAACTGCATAATTTCAAGAGATCTATAGTTGAAAGAATAGAAGACAGAAATTATTGTAATACATTAAATCGTCACTCAGACACACACAACAACAACACTGAAAAATATACCCTACAATTTCTTACTGATGTCTAATTTAACAATGTTTATTACGTTTTTATCATAATATATTATTTTTTTTGCAAGTAGCACATTTCAAAGGGATTGCAATTTTGGAATAATATTTTGAGCTTGTTTCTATAATTGATGAAATGCTGGCTATCAAGAACATAATTTAAAAGATTTCCAAAAGATATATTTATTATACTAAACAATTTCAGAAACACACAACTATAAGAAACTCTTGATTGATATCTAATTAGTTTTACCTACCTTCTTCGTCTTGAGAAAAGCCTTGATTGAATAGATATTTGTGGTTAATTATTTTCTTATAGAAATTAACCACTTACATACTCTTTTCATCCAATATTTCATAAACTACATAAAAAAAGTTATACGGGTTGCTATATATTTGTAAATAACTTTTGAAAACATTCCTAATTATAGTTGTCTCCAGAGTTCAAGGAAATTGTGCACTGCTGAATTTGTATTACCATAATCACTCATTGAAATTTTTTTAAAAATCAAAATAAAAAATAAATATTAAAAATAAAAATTTTATGAAGATGATTTGTCCTTTAAAGAAAAATGTAGATTAACACATCATGTTTAATCATTGTCCCTGTTGTTTTCATTGACTTTATTTCTATGTCTCCACTGGAAAATAATAAGTATTGGAATATTGGAGATACTCTAAAACTACCAATCAGATCCTTTAATAATAAAACATTTACTGTGTCTGTGCAGTAAAACTGTTCATATCAAGTGTTTCATTTTGCATTATCACCTGTTTCAAAGCTCTTATAATTGTAAGTTTATGTTATCCTTATCAGGCGGGGGTGGATCTACTTTCTGATGATAAAATTAGCGGAATCATGTGTATCCTTCAGTGGATCCAATCTGCTCTTCATAATCATCTACCCTGCCTAAACGGTTAGGGTTAATAATGCCTACAGGGAAAAACGCCTACAAGGAACAATGCCTACATTGATTGTTGTGACAGCGACACGCTTACCTGCACACTAGTGAACTGTTCCAATTAGTTTGGAATAATGCCTACAATAGACCACAAGCTAACAGTTTAAGAAAGTAAGAGACACTGAGCAAGGGTTTTTAAAATAATTTGTAATATGTATGATGATATTAAGCCTTGTGTTTCTTTAGGTGGAAATGACTCTGCTTATTTTAACTGTTGTAAAGGTGTATGCCAGGGAGAAAATTTGTCACCACTTCTTTTTTCATTGTTTCTAAATGACGTTGAGTCATATCTGTCCACTAATGAATGCAATGGTGTCGAAATTGAAAATATATATGGCTTTGTTAAGATTTTTGTTTTGATGTATGCCGATGATATGTTTTTATTTGCTGAAAGCCCGGATGAGTTACAGCATAATATCAATGTTTTTCGAGATTATTGTAAAAAGTGGAAGTTGAATGTAAACATCGAAAAGACTAAAGGGGTTGCCTTTGGATCTGGAACTGCAAGGGTAAATCTTAGAAAAGTCTATTTCGGTGATATTATTTTAAAAAATTCTGATAGTTATACTTATCTTGGAATAATTTTTCTTACGAATAGAAAATTTAATGTTGCCGTGAAAGCTTTAAGAGATCAAGGCCTGAAAGCAATGTTTTGGTTGTTATCAAAAGCAAGAAATTTACATTTACCACCAGATTGTCTATTCAAAGCATTTGATCATATGGTTGTACCGATATTATTATACAGTTGTGAAATTTGGAGCCCTTGTAATTTTGAAACACTAGAATTAGTCCATAGATTGTTTATTAAAAAGGTATTGTATTTAGGTAAAAGCACACCGACTCATATGTTATACGGCGAAACGGGACGACTGCCTTTGAGTATCAAGATTAAATAGAGAGTTTTATCCTTTTGGTGTTTTTTTTAAAACAGTAATAAACTCTCATGTAAGGTGTATTCCAAACTATTAGCAGTTAAAAATAGTACTGAAAAAAGATCATGTATATAAATGTGTAGAAATGTTGTGACAAAAATTTTTTTAATTTTTTTTTACAAAAGTGACTATGTCACAATAAATGTATATGTTGTAAATATATCGTAGAAATATTGTGATAAAAACATGTTCTTAAAATTTTTTTAAATTGATAAATTAAATGTCAAAATATCAATGTGCTAACTATATGGCATTTTGTTTTCATTGTTTGCCCCGGTTGAACATTCCACTTTGCTAATAGGGTGAAGGTTGTTAATCTTAGAGCCACTGGTGCATGAAGATGTTTTGATAAGACTGTAGGCATTCTTCCATGTAGGCATTAGTGAACGTCACCGCCTAAACGGTGGACAACCGCCACCTTGCCCATGTTATCATTATGTATTTTAGTGCTTAGTGCATCATTGTAATGCAATTAATTCAATAATTATTTCAAATTCTCTGTTTTTGCCAATTTGATTTTTTTTTCTTTAGAAGGCCTCAGCTGGAACTAATGATCCATTTCTGGTACTGCACTGCAATACAGAACATCATGTGTCCAAATCTTTGAATCGTGTTGAAAATGTCTATACAGCTGATAAAGTAGATGAGCCTTTTGCCAGATTCAGTCATTTTAGCCAAAGCCAATGCACTCACCACTGTGCTATTCCATATAATATATAAGCACATGTAGAAGAATTTTTAAACGATTAAATAAGATAATGCAAATTTCACCCTATATATACAATGTAAAGTGTAAAACACATAGCATAAGATTACTGATTTATGCAAGCTCACAAATATAAAACTCAAGTCCAAAGTCTGTTAACTATGTTAGTTTCAGTATAACAACACCCATGAAGGAGTCAAACCATTGGATTATAGAAACAAAGAATTAATGTCCCAGTGTTTACACGCAATGCATTTAATAATAACAATAACAATAATCATAATGACTATTTCTAAAGCGCATGCATACTCATGAATACATACAGAATGCCCTCCTTTCCTTCACATATAACCCCAGAAAATTTTATATAATTTTCTATATAGTGCTTTGTACTGCTGTGTACGAATATTTAGACAATTTCTTATCCCGTTTTGTTAGCTAGGTATGAACCCCACTTTTGTACCTGTTAATTGGAATATCCCCATTAATCCAAATTACCTGGTTGTGACTTTGATTGTGTCTTTAAGTGATTCTTACTTCAAGTTACTAAGAATAATAATTAGCAGACACATAAAATGTTTAAATTGGTCTTATTTGGAAGAAAAGTTGATTTTGATAAGTTTACACCAACAGTCAGTAATTTCGGTAACGCCAATGCTATTGGCTAAGTTATTGAATGTCAAATCTACTGAATATAAGTCAAACATATGAAAATAAAAGAAAATGATGAAGAATTTCTTCAAAGGCATTTAGAAGTTGGTGTAGTGATACAGACAATGTTATGGAAGACAACTTCTTTATTTATATAGAAGTAGCCCAGATACGTTGTAAAAAAGAAATAAAGAAGTTGTCATCCATAACATTTAAAATGATGAAGAGAAATGGAAACATACCCATTAGATCTATAGGACATTTTCTATTGCTTGTTGTATCCACCTGTTGTCATCTAGATCTCATCTCACTGCAAACCAAAAAATGAATCTCAAATCTTCAGTAATAAAACAAATATCACTTAAAGATACAAGATATTATACCATATTTCCTTGAACTCAACATGGGTCAGGAGTATAACAAGGACATGGAATATATACTACCCAAGGTCATTGGGTGCAATGGTAATAACAACACAGGTATACCACACATGAACCATGACTTATTACTCGCCCATGTCAGATACTGCAGTGTAATATTTTTACAACGATATTAAACTAGCGTAATACTGCTTCGTTTAGTATCCTCTATTTCTAATACAACCCAGGCCTCAAATTCAACCCAGGGGATGAGGGGGTGCTGAAAAGAATGGATGCCCTGGGTTGTATTTGAGGAAATAGGGTATGTTGTACTTGTATACAACTACACTGGTGAAAAGAATCTTAATTATCTTTAAGAACATTGACCAATACAGAACATATAATTATTAGACATTTTCTACAATATTAATTTAAAACTGACGTTTCAACTCATTTAAATTAAAAATAGTGTGTTACTTAAATGAATTCTCTCAAAATAATGATGAAACTGGAAAACTGTGATTAATTATACAGTTTTTTATGTATGTAGTCTTTTGTTAACACGTTGTGACTGTATATATACTTATGTATACATTCAGACAATAATATATGTTTTAAATGGCCCTTACATCCAGGGATTTCACAGTTCATGTTCATGTTTGCATACTTAGCTCCTTTGGGAGTATACAAACCTTACCTTAAATTTATAATAAGCTGTAGCCTGGCCAATACCAATTTTCTAATGAGCCATTATATAAGGTATAAATATGGAATTTTTGTTTTTTGTTTGATGTTATTATCATGTGATACACAGGAAAGGAAATATATCTACAGACATATATCTACAGTGGTGCATAAGAATGGAGAGGGAAGATTCTTTGGAACTTAGTACTTGAACATGTCTTTTTATGGATGTCATCTTGTAGATGTAGGTAAACAAATATTTAGATTAAAGTTATGAAAATTTATCTTATATGTCATTTTGTATGTACCATATTCATCTGATTATGGATATTAATTATATATATTCACAAAATAATCGTGTATTATAGCATTAACCTATTAACCATTAGCACTATATTCATGAACATTTTAAGTCAAATGTTAAAAGTTAAAATCAATATTTACACTCTTTAAAATTTTGCTTTAAATATTTGACAAATTATCTAAGAGTTTCAAAATACACTATCATTTAACAAAATTGATAATAACATTTGTAATACTGCTCTTCAAAATAAAGAAAAAGCAATAAAAAGATTCATTTCTGAGATTAATACCGTCCTGAAGCAATTACTGATCCTAAACTGATATCTGTATCCTAAGAGTACTCCAGGCTATGTACGCCAATTGAATGCTCGTTAATATATGATTTCTCTCTTAAACTCTATCCAAAAGCTGGGTTTTGTAGATTTATCATGCAAAGCTGATAAGCCAGAGTAAGTGAGTCAGCTTGGTGTGTATGAAAGATTATCAGTTTCCGGCAACTTTGAGCAATATGTGAACTTTAAAGATTAAATTTCAAGTTTGTTACAGTTTGTGAAATATTGGAAACAAATAGCTTTGAAGGTCATTTAGAAGTTATATGAATAAGGAAATAAAGATTTTCTGGATAACAAGTTTTTTATTGTGAAATTCACGACATTTCATAGTGTCTGCTTACTCCTTCATCAGAGACGAATATCATTAGAGTTCTTTTTTATCATGACATATGAAGGGAATAATAATGATAAATAATAGCATTCTTATAAAGCGCATATATCCATGACAAAGCATGCTCAAAGTGCCATGAGTAGTATTACCCTGGAGGGATAGTATGTTCGGTGCCGCTGATTAACAAGCTGTATAGGTCCATACTTCCCCCTCGTTCAGGTACCCATTTGTACAGCTGGGTGAACTGAGTGCTAAGTGGACGCAGTGTCTTGCCCAGGGACACAACACAGGATGAAACCCAAGTCACAAATTGTTGGTGTCTCCACCGGGATTCGAACCCGGGAATGATATGAACTATATGCATAATCCTTTCTCTTCTGTTGCAAAGTCTGATAATCTTTATGCAGTTTTAGATATATGCAAGTACAACTCTGGAATATCAAAACAATGATATGTGCAGATATTCTATGCAAAAAAGAAAAGTGTATCTCAAAAGAAGAAAAAAACAAGAATGAATATATATAAGTTTAAAAAGTTAGACAGCCAAAAAGCATTGTTTTGTCAATTTAAAAAAACCAAAATAAAATAGAAAAACCCTGAAAAGTTACCAGCCAAGACCAAAAGTAACAGGGTTTGGAGCTGTTGGACGTGCCTCATTTTGTACAAAAAAATACAACTAAGTCAAATTTTACATTTCAAACTTTGAGAAAGATAATAATCATAATATGATATATAAATATGATTGTATTATAAGTACTATCGGATTAAATAAAAATATTCCTTTTCTTAAGGAAGGAAAATATTTTATTATCTTAAAATATTGAAACAAGGGTGAGTTCATTTGCACTATATTCGATCAGAGATTTATTACATAATCTCTGGATCATCTCTAATCTGGAATAATCTGGGTGTGGTTGTGTAATACAATTTCATTGAGTAATGCAGTTTACCGATGACAAAATAACATGTCGCATATTCAAGATTTAATCTTCAAAGATTAAGAAAGTTACTGTAATAAGCAAACAGAAGGAAGGCATTTCTTTCTTTCTTAGATTTCAAACACTATTTCAACAAATTCTTTATAAGAAAGAAATTTCAAAATCATTCCAAATCATCTATTGATAGTTTTTATGAATTAGATTTTATTTAAGAGTGTAATTGAGCCCCCGTGATATTGCAGAATTTCCTTTCCAGGAAAACTGCTATATAACATAATACGAGATGGCTCAATAGTTGTTTTTAGACTCTTGTTCCCCCCCCCTCAGACAACCCACGGGGGAAATACGGCTAAATAGCAGAATTTCCCCTTATATTTTGAGACATGTAGAAACTCTGTCAATTTATAATTCATGTCATGATGATTTGTATGACGTATACACAGAGAACTTAATGAAGCACCATCAAGTTTGTTAACAGCGGAATGGTTCTTATAAGAGAGAACATTCTCGCCCATCTTTGTTTCACATCACTATCTATCAAAACATTCATATGACGTCAAACTTGATGATTGTCTAAACAACCCCTGGAGAATATTTCAATTTGAGTCACTGCCACAAGATATTATGTTGATTATGTCATGTATTTTAAGTTTTCAAATGGCATGAACGTTGTCATAAATTAAAAAAAAATTCATATGATAACTAGATTTACATTGAAACCAAAAAGCTCATCAATCATGAAGCTTATGTCGTCAAATAACATGATACTGTAATCAAAAATTAATAATAAATGACAAAAATGCTGTAAAATTATGTACTCACCTACCCGAAGTCTACCAACCGGTGAATCACCCCAATAATGTGATGTACCCAGCAATCATGGTATGATGGTGAGGTGAGATGGTTTATAGGGTGTTATAAATACTTAGTTTGTCCAACAAGTGTAATTATATAGAGATTTACAATGAAAGTGACAATGGAAGGTACACTGAACTGACTTCTGACTTCTAAAATGTACTTCTTAAACACTGTTCTCTTTCAATGTGTTGTGTCGTCACTAAATTATTAACAAATAATATCTTTCTCTTGATCTATCTTTTCAAATATCATACATTCTTATCATCAATTAATTAAAGATATAAAATTATAGTATAAAACATTTTTGAGATTTCAGAAATAATCAACCATTTACTCTTGTCATTTCTGATACTTCAAGTACTAAAAACGTCCTAAACAATAAAATTTTCTAATATGTTTCACTTCAGATTCAACCTTAAACAAGCAGTACCACATTTAAAAAATGAAAAAAATAAACCTTAGTTATTGCCAAATATATTAAGCTCAGGTGGTTAAAACATCTTATTACTGAACCCAGCTGCTATCCATATTTGGTGAGGAACTAATCAAGAATAAATAAAAAAAATCACTAGCAAACATTTTTGTGTGAACACCTTTTCATCATTTGAGGTTTGGAAATGGATTCACATACCTTAACCTATCATAGGAGGTTTGTTTAAAAACTGATTTTCCTAATATGAAAAACATTGTTGTGCAATCATAAACATTTATTTTCGTTTTTGTGAGATCCCTATATATATCTAGTATAATCATGGTACTTCCCCTTTATATCAATTTGGTATGAGAAAACACTGGTCGATTGTTCTTTTCAGATCAAAGTATCATGTTAGACCTACTAAACCTTGAGAGCAAATCCGGGATCAGAAAATACATTGTCATCTGATAATTTTTCCACTGACCTTTGACCTGTTACTTATGTCTCCCAAAGTAAACACAATTCCTAAAGAAACATTCCAGATCCCAGGGAAACCATGTAACTCCTCTGAAATCCCATTGACCCACCTGTCTGTTCTAGCGATATATATAATCAACAGTGATATATAGGTATGTAGGTAGACAGGGTTTGTCCGACCCCTCTTCAGGGTCTCTGGTTAAGACAATTATGTCCACCTTACCTTCACTATCAAGAACTGGATGAGTGTTGACAGAATAATTGCGCAAAAATCCCATTAACCAACTTACTTTAATGCTTTATATACAGTAGACTGATATATAGATATTCAGGTGGACAGGTCCACCCTTTGTCTAGAGTGAGGAAGCTTTAATTTTGAACTCCCCTTTAAACTTAATTAATTCAAGTGGACATGAATTTAGAATTTTATTTGTTGTTCTCAGTGTTTCGATTCCATAAGAAATCAGACTAGTATTTCACTATTGTTTTCAATGTTTCATATTGTTTGAAGATGATTATAGGCTATGTTGAGATATTCAGTGAACATTTTTGTCAATAATGTTTACCTGTATATATTATGTCAAGTGCATGTGTTAAATTTAATACATGAAGGTTTACGAGTAAATAAAAAAGATTTGCCCTGTCTAGATTCTTACCTTGTGTGCTTCATAGTATTTGAATATGTTTTTATGGGAAATAATTAATTATTGTACTATTGTAAGTATAAAGATAAGTATAGCTTAGTCTAGCTAAATCTCATACCCTGTCTGTTCCTAGAATAATCTTAGTTTGCGTCTAGACAAGATTTCTTGTCAAGGGCTAACATTTAAGAAATAACTTGATAAATTTGACTGAAGCATGACGCTAAGATGTGACTGTAGCAGACATTGTGTGACTCAAGCATGATATTTTGTGACTATAACATGATCGACACTTTGTGACTGCAGCATGACATTTTGTTACTGAAGCATTACACTTTGTGACTTTAGCATGTCACTGCACTGTAGCATGACACTATGTGACTGTAACATGACATTATGTGACTGTAGCATGACACTTTGTGACTGTAGCATGACATTATGTGACTGAAGCATGACATTGTGTGACTAGCATGACATTGTGATTGAAGCATGACACTTTGTGACTGTAGCATGACATTATGTGACTGAAGCATGACATTGTGTGACTAGCATGACATTATGTGACTGTAGCATGACATTGTGTGACTAACATGACATTATGTGACTGAAGCATGACACTTTGTGACTGTAGCATTACACTGCACTCTAGCGTAATAGGTGTGACTGGCACGACACTTTATGGCAATAGCATGAACTTTGTGACTAGCATGACATTTTGTGACTGAAGCATGACACTTTGTGACTGTAGCATGATAGTTATGACATGACAATTTCATGCCATCTACAGGTATACCTGCACTTGATTTTCAAAGAAAACAAACATTATATCTTTAGTTGGTTGAAAGTTGGCTCATTGGAATCATGTAATAAGAAGCTGTAGCATTCATGCAAGATTCATGTGCACAATACATATTTTGTATTCAGTAAAAAGATCTCCTTTGAAAATCTTATCCTCATGCACAATGAATAAGATGACTTGAAGAACCATATTACTGATATATAAGTCTTCAGTTGTAAAACCTTTTGTGTGTTCTATTGGTTGATGCTCTAGGTGCATCTAGAGTGACGGTAACTGATCAACAACAAGCTTTGTGTAGACCTCTTGTCTCTTTCTCAGGGCAGAATGCTTCACAGTTGAGGAAAGATCTTTGAACAATGAGTCTGTATACATGTAAATTCTATTTGCGCAACAGGTAATTATCAAGGTAAACAGACAAACATGTTCACAGAGAATAATTATAACCTCATGGAAGACCATCTTCAGGGACAATCACTTTTAGTATTGAATAAGAGGTTTGAAAAAGTTATGACAAATGCACTGAAAAGATAGTATATTAAATGATAATCATTTTTAACAAAATTTATGTATTTTGAGTTAATGAATTAATTAAGCTTTGGGTAATATTTTAGCAATTAGCATCATGATTATGACATTACGTGTATAAATGATAGGTGATAAACATATCTTTTAACTATATATCTACTTAAAAAAGAGACTGTCAAAGATATATAATATATAAATCTTTTTTAAATATTTGTTCCTGTTGTAGTATTTAGACTATTAGATCTAATTGTCGCTACTAATGGTAAAAACAGAGTTCCTACTTCAAAATTTAACTATGTCATCAGAAAATAATTTAGTAATTACAAAAAAATAAGAACCCATGAGTTATATGGAAAAACAAAATTGACAAATATTCAACAAGTACTAAAAAGGTATAATTCAATGTTTTGAATTCAAACTTTAAAAGGATTGAGCACAAGTTTATAGATATGCATCTAAGTTATAAACTGTTTTGTCATACTTACAATTACGTACTCATATATACATTTACATCTCTTTTGAAATAATTAATCAAACAAAACATACTGAATTTCTGCAGGAGGTAAAACATCTGAGCCGGAGTTGCATCCTGCTTGACTCACGTCCATTTTCTTGGACTCAAGGACTTGAATAGAGGAGATCCCTTTTACTTATCTAAGAAATTTGAGCCTTTTCGTCTTTGATAATTGAAGTAATACGATCAATTAATTAATGCTAATATATATCCATATGACCATAAATTGACATTTTAATCATATCATATTCAGGTTGAACAACAACTACATGATCTCTTCTGTAAAGATTAGAATTTTGGGTTCTCGGGTTCAAGTCAAGTCTGACCATGAGAGGACTCAAGTCCAATTTTGTTCACCCATTGATCAGCCCTATGCAACACAGAGCTAAATTTTAAATTAAATGTAACTGTAGTATGACACTGTGTGACTGAAGCATGATAGTTTGTGACTATAACATGACACTATGTGACTGCAGCATGACATTTTGTGACTGAAGCATGACACTTTGTGACTGTAGCATGACACTTTGTGACTGTAGCATGTCACTGCACTGTAGCATATGTGTAACTGTAGCATGACATTTTGTGACTAGCATGACACTTTTTGACTGTAGCATGACACTGCAATGTAGCAAATGTGTGACTGACGCCACTTTATGACAATAGCATGACATTGAGTGACTAGCATGACATTTTGTGACTGAAGCATGACACTTCACTGTTACATGACTCTGCATGACTCTAGCATTTTAAAGTAAGAA
Organism: Phorcus lineatus; assembly: GCA_921293015.1. NCBI lineage: Eukaryota > Metazoa > Mollusca > Gastropoda > Trochida > Trochidae > Phorcus > Phorcus lineatus. Next base: position 38,994,995 of record OV121097.1, read on the forward strand.
AGTATTTTAGTAATGACAATGAAAGAAGAACCAATTAGATAAAAACCTGAAAAATCGATAAAATTCAATGTTTAGAATTCAAAATTGAAAAGGATTGAAATTTCATCATTCAGCACAAATTAATAGATATGCGTCTATCTAAAATGTATACCTTTTTGTCATACTTACGTATTAAATCATTATTGTAACAATTAATCAAACTGAAAGTCCATTTTCGTTCACCCATTGGTCAGCCCTATGAGCTAAATTTTAGTAATCATAGTCAATACAGTATTTCTTCTGTCAATCTATTCTTTGCGTATGACAATCTCAAACTAAATACACAAATTCTATGTAAAGGGTTTAGAAGAAACATTTTACACTAAATACGGAGATACACCATGAAACACCCACCTCCGAATTCCTCAAGTTGTCTTCTATCCAAATATTGACCACTAGCCGAGACCCCGAGAGAGAGATGAACTAATTTTGTCGTCCACTTCCAAGTGTTCTCTAGACTCTGTTGACTAATTAAAGCACTTACTGCTCTCTCTATCACTACAGTGTCGTATACATTAGATCCTGGATCATATGCACGAAACTTAGGTTGTAGTCCAAGTATCTGTAGCGTTGATAAAGTTATTTAAAGGGAGGGCTCTTTTGAAACACTATTTTTGGAAACAATTTGAGGGAACGTTGCTTTTTTTACTTATATATGTTTTTACTTATTTATGTTTTTACTTATATATGTTTGTATTTACATGTTTTTACTTACATATGTCTGTACTTATATATGTTTTTACTTACATATGTTTGTACTTATATATGTTTGTACTTATATGTTTGTACTTATATATGTTTTTACTTATATATGTTTTTACTTATATATGTTTGTATTTACGTATGTTTTTACTCATATATGTTTGTATTTTCATATGTTTTTACTTATATATGTTTGTAGTTATACATGTTTTTACAATATGATAGTTTCACAGTCCAGTGTAAGCATCTAATTGAAGGGAAATTTTGGTTGCTGTAGATTGTCAATTTAAAAGAGACTAGCATGGAAAGGGATTGCTAAATTGCTTATAACTATAAATATTGATATCAACATATGGCCGTATATGAAATAAACCTGAAAGTTTATCGGTCAAAAAGTATGAATTTGTTAATCATGTTGCAAAATTAAAGCAAAAATCTAAAAAAAATTTACCTGTCTGACCCAAAAGTAAGTTGTTTTTAGACTGGCATGGTCCTATTTTACACTACATAATGTATATATCTATCATCTAGAACCATGGAGTCATCTTATGGTACAGGCATTTAGATTTTAAAGTGTGGAATTGTTGTGACAGATACCTTTTATCTTTAAAGTGTGTTCATCCAATATAAACTCACCTTGACCCCTTTCTTTACTTCTAAAAGTCTTTTTTTTATCTTGTCAAAACTTTAGCTGAATTAATGTATTTATATATATGTTTATTTTTCAACATCCATTCAAAATCTCAATAAATATCATTTTCTTTTAGAAATTTGTGGTGATATTTTTTTTGTTTTTTAACAAAGATCTCTCCTTTTTCATAACATAAATAAATTTGATGTATGATTTATCTCACAGCTTTTCTGATTTCACAAAGCAATATTTCTATGAACATAGATATATAAGTGTATGTACAATAAAGTAAACTAGCGTCCGGCTGATAAGAGATACTTCATCATGTAACACATGCACTGTGAAATATATGGTATATCATAATAGATAAAGTTCCTTATTGTTATCAATCCATTGCATCATTACATATATATATATACACTTCCTTACTTGGATTTATTGCTTCACACATGATAGGCATGTGTCCACCTTCTATATAAAACTGGCCAAACATTTTTTTTTTTTTTTTTTTTTTTTGCTGACCTTTGAATTAACACTGCTCTTGTCTTTTTAAAAAAATTTTTTTTTGCTACATTTATGTGATAAATTTTTAAGTATCACTCCTAATCAAAGATGTGTACATGAAAAAAATAAAGATCAAATCTGCTAGTCAGACCAAAATTTAAAACAAAAGTGTTGAATGCAATAATATTCCAAGAAAGACTAACTAGAATGTGGTTGTTGACATCATCATCATCATCATCATCATAATCATTATCACCATCATTATAATCACCATCATCATTATCATCATCATCATCATCATCATCATCATCATCATCATCATCATCATCATCATCATCATCATCACCATCATCATTATCACCATCATCACCATCATCATTATCACCATCATCATCAACTTCATTATTATCTTCATCATCATCATTATCATGATTATCATCATCTTCATCATCAACTTTTTATTCATCATTATCCCCATTGTTAACACCATCATCATCATCTTCATCATCATCATCATCATCACCATAATCCTCATCATAGTCATAATCATTACCTTCTTCTTCATCATCATTCATCATAATTGCAATCATCATCCTCATCATTGTCACCATCACCATCATCACCATCATCATTATCACCATCATCATCAACTTCATTATTATCTTCATCATCATCATTATCATGAATGTCATCATCTTCATCATCAACTTTTTATTCATCATTATCCCCATTGTTAACACCATCATCATCATCTTCATCATCATCATCACCATAATCCTCATCATAGTCATAATCATTCCTTTTTTCTTCATCATCATTCATCATAATTATTTCATCGTTATCATCCTCAGCATCCTCATCATAATCATCATTTCAATCATCTTCATTATCATCATCATCATCATCATCAAAAAAGCAAACATCATCATCATAAACAATTGAAATTTTTGTCCTTATTACCATGTTTCATCATATTCAAAACAAAAACATATGACTTTAAAGACGGACAATGATTGAATGGAAGCAGCTTGATTTTGCTGTAAATATGTAAATATGTTGAATAAACAGAGAGCATGTGGTAGAACACTACTCTTTTGTGTGTGGAGGTAAGAAGTTTTATTCACATAAGCTCAGTCGTGAACCTGTTTTGCGAATCGTATTATATATTGTCCTTGTATTAAAACTTGAGCTCTACCCTTGTTCTCATACATTACTCGTGAAAAGATTTATCTTACCTCGCTTGTTTTACGATTTACCTCCATCTCAAGAGGATTTCTTGACATTTTGATTTCTACTTAAAGGTCAATAAGAATACATGTAAAACTGGAACTTACCCTTTACGGAGGGTGTCTAAATACCCCGGAATAGTTTGTGCTCAGGTAGTTACCAGTTTTTGTATTTGCCCCAATTTTCCGAAACATTACATGCTGATTTTTCTTAAAATACAGTTACAAGTACATGATATTTTGAGGATTGTAATATAAGAATATAGAATGAAGCTTGCACATAACTTAAGGATGGTATCTGGGTTAATTTACCTAAATATTAGTTGTCACATTTGATGTTAAACCAATCATCAAATGATACAATTTACATAAAATACAATAAATTTAATATCAAAGTGGAATATAAGTAAGACTTATAGCCTACCAGTGACAGGGTACATTCCGGCAGGTGTAAACACATACATCAAACTTCAAAGGACTGGGCTCGCAGGTAAATATAGCTATAGGGTCCTCATTATAATGCTACTTCAGGTAAATATTAAGACCTCATTTTAGCGCTACCTTGAATAATTGCATTATCGTAACGATAATGATATGTCTGGTAGGTATTAGATCTTTAAGTTATTCACTGGATATTCATCTGAATGACACAACCCCAACTGTTATGATCTCAACTCCGTGGGGATCGTACATACATTTGGAGCACAGGAGGGGGGGGGGGGGGGGGGGAGGGAGAAAAGGAGACGGTATATAGAAGTGAGGTGATTTTGGGTTTCACTTTTATGCTTAAGATAATTGAAGGGAGAAAGCCCGCAAAAGTATCATGGCTATGTAATGCAATGAAACCTGTGAGCCAAACCATCGTTGGTACTGGGCTTAAAATCATTGTAGCATTGCACCCAAACCTTACTGCATGTAGAATAGTTCTCTACTGGCGGGATTTTAACCCCGGAGTTCTTGATCTGAAGCCAAATATGCTATTCACTGGACTCTCCCTCCTCCAGAAGAAGTGCAGAAGGAGAATAGCTAGAGAATAACTAGGAGAACATGAATGAAAATATGTTTAAACTAACTACAAGAAGAATAGAATTAAAGGAGAATTAAAGAATAACACTTGAACATTAGCTTCTGCATCTTAGCGTATTAAGAGCTTCGAAAATCTAAGCAAAAGTCTTCTATCCTGCAGGAAATCATTTCATATTGACAGCCAACTTCTTTATTGCAAATTTATGTGATGTTTCAGTGCAGATACTAAAATCATTATAAGACAAGCTTGATAACATTGCTAGTATCTGCAGCAAAAGGTTGTATATAAGGTTGTCCTCCATGACATCAGCTTCTATAATGCCAATAGAGAACTCCAACACTGCAGCACAGTACTGTTCATTGTTTCTATCATTAAAGTGCATCAGAACCTGTACATAACATTCTCAATAGATGAGTAACTTCTACACCTTCTCCTCCAGTGCTCTGTATGGACATGTACAAGCTCCTGGCCTTTCTCCATTGACAAAATGTGAATACAGAATGTATATAGGGATATGCAATCAACTGAGGTGTGAAACATCAGTAACAGATGAGTAAGTCAATGTTCCCTGTATGAATGTGAATGTCCTGGGCTCGATGACTCTCTCCCTTGTATCATGGACAATGTTCTCTGTGTGAAACAGTTATAATCATTCTGAAATGTTTTCCCTCAGTGGGAGACAGTTAAGAATGAATGTTTTGTAGTCTTTGATATCATTTGTGATATTTAACCTATTGTTCTATTGCATCTTTCTTTTTCAGTAATCGAAAGTTGGACATGTTATTTTTTTTTAATATTTAATTTCTATTTTACCCATTTTTTAAATAACTTGCAATGGTACCCTGGACAAGGACTCCATGTTGCATTACCTCATTGAATTTGAATCACTTTGGAAGGAGAAAGGTCTAATGACAAATCTTATTCCAAATGAATAACATATAGATAATAACATATAGATATGCAACTAACAGAATAAGAATTCGAGGAGTGCAATGTTTGAAAAAAAGTAGATAAAAAATTATATCTTTAGTGGCCATATGTAAAATTCCTGAGCAAAAACAAAGGACACACAGATATTATAGGATATAAATGTGCTCTAAATATAGTGTTAGGACAAAAAGTATAGCATCATGTTCATCACTGAAGATATGAAATTGAGCAAATGTGCAAGAATCTTCTTATACACATTAGGCAGTGAGCAAACGTCATCACGTCTGAATGCAGCTTAAAAAAAATATGACATCATGTCACGGTGACAAAGATATGTATTGCCCCAGGGTTTTGTATGAAAAATATCAACCCTTATACTTTTGCTCTTGTAAGTAGCAGAAAGAAGGAGAATCAATTATAAGAAGTGATGATGATTGATTTAGAAAATGGATATGTAAGAAAAATAAAATCCGAAAGATCAAACTATGGCAATGACATTTACCCAAGGAGAAATAAGTTAAGCAGGAACCTGGACAGTACAGATATAAAGGCTGCCATTTCCTCAAAATGTGAAACGTGTGCAGCTTGTGTGAAAAGATGTAGACTTTCTTCTATCAGTTTATTTGTTCACTGACAAAATTATACAATCAGACATAAGGAAAGCAAGGCAACTTTGTTCATAACACAATTATTTATTTTAAAAATCTACATTACTAGTTTGACTAAAAACATAATGAAATGCCTAAATTTTCATCTAGCACTTATCAACCATAATGCATTCGGTCCAACATTAGGGTACCGTTAGATCAATGCTAGATTGATACTCAAAAATACCTTTACTTACAAAATAGATGAATCCAAGAACCTTGATTTCAGACTCTTACATTCAAGCAGTGCAAGTATGTAAGGTGTTTTTTCCTTAAATGAAGGGGTGGGATTTGGCTTCGGATCTAGAGATCCGTGGTTCGAATTTCGCCAGGGGCTCGGCAACTTTGTCTGCAGTAGAGAACTGTTCTACATGCAGTCAGGTTTGGGTGCAATGCAACAATGAATTTCAGTGCAGTACCACCCATGGTTTGTTAGTTCCAGCCGATGCGGGCTTTCTCCCTGCAATAATACTAGCGGCCGCGGTGTAGGTGAAAAATCTTGAAAGCGGCTTTAAACCCCATATCACCTCACCTCACTATTCCTTCAATGAAACACTAGCTGCACAAATGGTTCATCAATTCACTTACATGTATTGAAGAAATAAATGTATCTAGATTTCAAACTCTTACTTTCCGGCAGTGCAGACATGTGATGGACACAATCCTTTAAAGAAAGGTTAGCTGCGCAAAAGCTTCAATGACTGAATTCACATGCACAAAACGAAGAAATAATAGTATCTTAAAACAACTTGATTTTGAACTCTTAAAATTACTTCCCAACAGTGCAAATATGTAAAATGACAAATCTTTTTATGAAACGTTAGCTGCACTTCAATGACCGAATTCACATTTTGAAGAAATAGATATACTTTCAAAATACTATGATTTCAAACTCTTCTTTTCCAGCTGTGCAAATATTGCGATTTGACACAATCCTTTAAAGAAAGGCTACATGTGCAAACGGTTCGTCAAGGACTATACTCACACGAAATGAAGAAATTAGATTAATTAGCTGAACATTTCTTCACTCCTCTCTCTCTCTCTCCATCACTATTATAGTTGCTTGATGAATCAATGTACACTTTGTCAGTAAAGAAAATTCCTTTTCTAAGTTGAAGGAAAAAGGCTGCCAACGTGCTCTGATTCAGGGACTGTCACACAGTGAAATATCAACTACACGAGTCATACACGACACAAATACGCCACGAAAATACTCTTCTGTTTCCTGTTTTATCAAACTGACTAAACTTATATATTGGGAAAAATGTATCTATGTGGAAATGTCACTGGCCTATATTTCTTCCTGAACACAAACTGTTAGCTGCAGATTGGAATAGAGAGTGACCATTGTACTGACAACAGTGATTTAAACATATTATATATATCATATATTATAGTATTGTCATCTCATCTACATACCAAAATTGATGATAAAATGTTGTTGTTATTCTTCAATCAGTATATACTGTTCGACTGAAGATTTGAGAAACGAGTAATGCTGAATGCTGTGTAAACATGTACTTGAAATATGATCTGGCAGATTGTTTACAGCTTAACATAAAAAGGAATGAAGAAGGATGCAGAAAGGTCACCGAAAATTGTGTGGTATAATGAACTGAAAGTATTAAGAAGATGGTTGTAAAAGAACTAATAACTATCTATGAATGATCAACTTTTTCATTCCATAAAACAAGTTTTAAGAGTACTTCTTTAACTTTAGAAGAGGTCTGACAACAGAAATTTCACGATATCTCCAAATGGTACAATTCAATGCAGTACATTTCACGATACACTATTTTCAGGGTTTTTTTATAAAAGAAAGATGAAATTTTGCAAAAAACATTAACAAACAATTTAAAGAGCCACTCCATGATTTTCATAGCATATTATTTACCTTTGATAGGAACATAAATGTCATATGTGGTGATATAAAATCAAAACAACTTTTCATGTCCAAAAGACATATATATATGACAAATACTCGTTTTCCATGAAAATCTATAAACAGCTTTATAAATGCACAGAGGTGTAGATATCACGTCCAATATACATGGATACTAGTTATATAACCTTACAAACACTATCAACTCCTAACTGCCCTCCTGGCTGTTTTAGATAAGTCTCCAAAATTACTTTTGACTATTTGGCGCACGCCACTGTCCAGTTTTCGATCATAATTGTGACGTTCTACCTTCATATTGTCACTGTAAAAAAACAATAAGCTTTAAAATGTGTCTTTTCTGTAACAGTCGATACTTCGCGATCAAATGACACCATTGATTAAGTTTGGCATATATGACTCCAACAACTCACGGAGTGGCTCTTTAAAAGCAGCAAACACGAAGCACGAAGCAGACAGTATTACAACAAGTATATCATCAGATTAAGTATCCTGATTGTCGATACTACGATATATCGTCAAGGCTCTTTATCTATAGAAACACAAATCGGATTAAACATGCAACCTTGAGGTATGAATATCTCAAGTAGAATATGATACCTAGAATATGCTTCAAAGGGTTATTGTATGAAATTGTTTTTCATTTAAAAAAGAGGTGTAATGGGAAACTGTTTTGAGAGAACCGATGCATGACATATTGTATTGTAAAAATCAGCAGGTCTAACATTTGAAGTTTGAAGGTACATATGATGCTTTGATTTCTCTACATGTGAATAGACCCTGAAAGGTTGAATAAGTGTTTCATCATCACTATGGTAACATGAGAAAGGGCAAGAGGTTGTTTATCCATAGAATATGATTTTCTTTCATGCCGACAAATTCAGTAAAATAGATTTTAAAGAAGACACAATCATTTTTAGGCATGTATGGGATAACATTGATATTAGAAATTCGCTATACGTAACATGATGATTAATTTTAACCCAGATACTCTCTTAGGTTCATGGTGTATGAATTTGAGTACACGAGAGTCAGGGATATATACACAAATATAGTTTTGTAAGCCATTTGGTACACTTTCAAGGTTTATAATTTCTTTATAACTGCATTATCATATTCCATTTGAATTGTGTTAAAATATTTTGCAAAACAATCTGTTTCCTTTCATCAACATACTTCATTGAATACATGAACAAAGGTTTTATGTTGTCACATATGAAAAATACTTGAACTGGGTAATGCTGAAACAACTGTTGCGAGAGAAAAGTTTGTGATATAAAAATTAATAATTCTTTATTGTCCCTATTACAAAGTATATTAGAAATTAGTTTCTAAGCTTGAGGCCCCTAGCAGCCATAGTGCAGTGGCAGTTCATCGATGTTTTATCCTCATAATGCTGAGGGCAAAGCAAGGAAGCAACATCTCCCATCTTTTATCGTCTTTGGGTATGATTGATAGGTGGCCAGGAATTGAACACAGACCTCTAGGGTGATGAGCGAACACTCTACCAACTTAGCTACAGCCATGGTATTGCACATTTGAGAAATATGCCAGTATGTATAACCAATCTTGAGTTTACATGATAAAGATGAATAGTATATGATAGTAGTTATGATAGCATTGCAGGTTTTATATATGTTGCTAGATTTATATGACATTTGATTATTTTATATTTCTTTCATAAACAAAAAGAAAACAAATGATAATCATAATAATAGATAAATTTCTTGATGATTTTAAATACACTTAGTTATATTAACTTTTGCACACACAAAAATCATGAATCTTGTTCAAACATTTGTATCACACATTACTTTCTGTTAAGAGAACTATTAAAGCTTTAAAAATTTAAATGTTAAAGTATGTTCAACTGTTTCTCATCAAAACGAACACAACCACCTACATGATTGCATTAAGTTAAAAACTGTTTAAAAATCAAACAAATGCATTTGCTTCGTCAACATCAGAGTTTACTGTAAACATAGAAGCTATTAGCCCCAGTGAAAGGCAACACCATAAATAGTATTAGGCCATCTAGAGTGTTATGGTGTTTTTAAACTCGCAAGCTAAAGAAGAATCATATTCAATGAGAGATAGATACTTCTTAAACATTGATAGTTACATTTTATCGGTAACATTTTATCTTAAATTTTCTTTAATAATAATCATTTAAGAAATCATTGCTTTTGTACATCTCCTAAACAGGGGAGTTAGGAGTGAAATATGAATTTTGGATTTTTATGATATTGTACATCAATAGTATATCAACAAATCAAAGTCCAAGAATGTACATTCTGTTAAATACATAATTTTGATTTTTTCAACTTTATAACCTGTATCTATTAAATTTGAACTTTTTTCATTACCCTTTGAGTGTCAATTTCAGGCATTTTGGATCAACCTGATTATTTAAGATCTCAAACTGATTTCGCATTATTACAAATTTTTTTTGAAAAGTTCATACATTCATAGCACATTAAACTCAAAGGGGCAGTTGTGAACATGTTTTTTGAAAGTTTTATCTCTTAAAATTTTCTTGAATAAACATAAGTTTATGCCAAATGCATTATCTTCAGTGGGTTGAACATCTCATTACTCAACCTGATCTTTCGTAGTCGAAGAGGAAATATCAAGTACCAAGCACAAAACACAGGCGTCCATTTATGTGTGAACACCTTTCAGTCATGTGAAGTAGGGAAATGGATTACCTGTGGTAGGTTTGTTTTAAAACTGCTTCTTTTGATTAAAATTAGTTTTCTTGCAATTGGTAACATTCATTTTCATTTTCATGAGATAATTTTATTTATCTAAAAGAAAAATGTGTATTAACTCATGAAAATGCTTGTCAATATTTGAGCTTACTGTCAACATAAGTGTAATTGACCCTACTGAAAGGTTACACTGAACTAGAGTGACAGCATAATCTAGCAATGACAAGTGTCATTCAAGTGATATATCCGGCCCAGCTCATCCACTTTTTGTTGGTGATGCATTTGCATAACTTCCACAGATGGATGACACAAAATACTGCTCAGACAATAAACTGTGGAGGGTCTTTGATCAATCGAGCTTTGACCGTACAGAATATAAATAAATGTTTTATTAGAGACAAACTTCCTAACATCGATGGCAACATACTTTTAAACTTGAAAATAGTCTGTAGCTTGGAAAATAATCTGATGTATATGAAAAAAAATTCCAATAAATAAACAGATCCAAAAGTTCAAGAATTTGTAATTTGGGTATGATCCCAAAAGTAACTATGACCTTTATTATATGATTATGGTTATTAAACTTAAATGATGTTCGTTGTAGTCTACTTCAGCAGTTGGGTTGTTGCAGTTGGGACTACCTTAGCCTTTTCCAATACATCTACACAATTTTATAAAATGCTCTAAAGCATTGAATTTTTATAGATGAAATTCTTATACTTATTGTTGCAATATGTTTCTGTTGAATTGAAAATTAGATAAGTAAAATCAAGACAATTTTAAAATGAAACATTTAGAGCATTTAGATGAGAAAAAAAATTGAAATAAAAAATGAATTTAAAATGATAAAATAATAAAGTTTTCTTGTTCATAGAGTAAGCTTAACTACAAACCTTAATCTCCTTCATAATTAAGACATAATGGATTTGGAACATATTTACAATTGATATTAATCTAAGTTTTTTTTTTAAATATCAACTCAAGGAAAAGCAGAAATATTAATTAGAACATACATCTGACTACCTTAGAACTAAAAGCCGGAAACTTTTGAAGAACTTATGTAACTTATCTTATTGAGTGATCAACATTTCAATATCCTTTAAACTTTAATAATGAAATCATCGACTGAAGGGAAAGCAATAAAGTATTAAGTAAACATTCCCAAATGAGTTGCCATCTCACTTTTCAAGCTTGAACCTACCGAATATCGATAAACTTCTGCATCCAATGATCTACATTTCAATATCCATCCAACTGTTATCATTAAATTATGAATTCAACAGAAAGCATCAAAATATGATATGAACCTTCCCATCTTTATTTCCTTAAAAACTAAAAGCCCAAAACCTGTATAGAACATCTATAACCTTCTCCAAATCAATGATCAATGTTTCAATATCAACAAAATCATGAACTCAAAAGCTCACTAAAAAAACACCATGCCTGTTAACATTGTGCAACTCTTCAATAAAAGAAGTCAATAAAGTTAGCCTAGATAAAAAAAGGTATCCCATCGTCATAAAACCTAAATGCCTAAATCCAATAAAGCCATTTCAATCTCCCCCATAAAATCATAAATTCATAAGCTATCTCAATGATAACAGAAAAGATGAACCTACCCGTACCCGTGTGTAGCTCTTCGATGATTGAAGGTGATAAAGTTAGCCATGATTCTTATAAAGGCCATGGAAGCCCACTGCACACCTACACATGGGGTACGAGGCGACCGGCTCGCACCGATTAGCTCAAGGCGGTGGTTTGATAGAATTGAAGCAATGATGTGAGAGCAAGAGCTGAAAGCCTTGTAACTTAGATTTGTATTAAAGGGAATCAGTTAAATGATGCATCAAAACTTCAAGATACATACAATTACATCCAAAAGAATACCTTGATGAGACCTTATTGTGTCTGATAAGACTTGGGGGAGGGGGGAGAGAGGAGGGGAAGGAAAAAGTTTCCCCATTTGTCAAATAAAATTAATAAAGCCTCTTAACCTCTTGAATACAACAACATGTTTCAGAGCCTTGCTCATAAACTCTTCATTGAGTGTTTGAGGGATATAAGGTTTTATTAATATAAGTGACTGTCAATAAGGCTTGCACATCTTTTGGGTTTATATTTAGACACAATCCTTTAGAGACGTTCAATATCTTCAAACGAAATTAATGCAGTGAGACTCATCATGTCTGAAAAGGGGGGGTAAAAGAATTTTACATTTTGCGTCCATACAAGCCTTCATTTACAAGTTATAAGTTAATTAATTAAGATATCCTCTTGATAATTTAATTTTTTTTAGTGTTACGTATTCCTGAACTTTCATAAGATGATCACTGTTTGAGGTTTACTAAACGGTTTTATTGATAAAAGCGACTGTCTGTATGGCTTCCACAGCTGTTGAGGTTTTCAGGTTTATTTTTAGACACAATAGTGGTATAGGTATAAATGGGGAGTCTATATTGAGTATATATTGAGGAGTGTTTGTTTATGTTTCATATATGGTAAGAGAGAGTTGTATTTCTATATTTGTGTTTAAATCTGGCTCTATTTAACCGATATATTCAATGTTTTCTGCTTAAGACAATTAAGTACCATCGAGTATTTCTAAATCATAAATAAAGAATTTTAAAATGTCCTACCTTTTTGGTTTATAAAAAGATATACTGGTAACTATAAAAGTTTGAAATATTCAGAAATCATATGAAGTCAAAATCTTGACAATTGTTCGGACAAAACTGAAGCCGATCACAATCCCATATGTTTTTGCCATCAAGAATAGGTAATGAACATTAAGGAATGGTGAAAAAAAATAAAAATTGCATTAATTAAAACATTAAGAAAATCAATCCACAAATATCTTGAAAGCAAAAAAAGAAGAATAAAAGTTTTGAAAGCTGATGATTATTATGAAAAATGATTATGATAAATTTAGAACAATAACTGAACTAAAAATGCATGAAAAATCATGACATGAGCAATATCTTGTTTTTAATTCAATCATTATTCGCCCATTAATCTAATATTAAAAATTTTCAAAATCTCTGTAATGGAGATAGATATCCCCAAAAAAGAAATACAATCAAACTCCCTTCCCTCAAGGCCCTGTTTAAGGGCGGGGCTGGTATAGATACTATGAGAAGAAGGCCTGAATGGTGCGCTTAACCCAAGTAAACGTGATTTCACCCTTATGAGAAAGATTTCTCACCAAACACAAACAATGATCTGGTAGTATTTCTATCTTCCATCGAAGATGTTTTATTATTAATGCATTGGGTGGGGCATGATATACAGTGTATAGCCAGGTGATCGTGATAACCCTGCTTTATGAGTGATATCGCCTATTGAACAATTTCAATGATCTTGTATTAATGGTATGCCCTGTCTAGGCAGGTTGATATGAATTTTTGTTTGAATTGTTTTAAAAAGAGAGTGCGAACCGTATACATTCTTGTGCAGTGGAATTTTATCACCACATATATAAAAGCTTTAATGTTTGTAGTTTAAATACCATTTTGAGATTTTTACAACAATTATGATTGATTGATTTACAACTTCTTTAAGAGTCTATTGCTAGAGAGGAAAATATTGGATCTGTTATTAAGCATTGTTGATTGAGTGTGAATTGTATGGCACTTTATATAAGAATAATCAACACTTTTCCAGGATTTACAGATTATCTGTCCAAAGTTAATTATTGTGATAAACTCTGAGCTTTTGGAGGAGTTTGACATGATCGTTCAAGAGGGACAGATATTATTTCAAACTTTTGATTTATACAACTAAATGGCCTACACCTCATGAATGGCTTGTTAGTGTGTACAATCATTTTGCATGTTTTCTCAATAGATCAATAGTTTTCTCAATAGATCAATAGTTTTCTCAATAGATCAATAGTTTTCTCAATAGATCAATACTTTTCTCAATAGATCAGCCTCAACCACCATGTGTATTTCAATACAGTACATTTTCCCCAGAACTTTTATGAAGGTTGAAGGCCAAGTGGTTTGAAGTTATGAAAGTTCAAGGAAAAACTGTGCTTTCATTGAGGTACGCATGATGGGTGAGGCTACTCAATTCCTTTTTTCACATCTCAATTTTAACCAATGTAGGCCATGGTTACACCTGAGAAACGTTATTCAGATGAATCAAAATAGGACAGGAATTGAAAAACCTCTTAACGAGCCAATGACATCATAACACCATTGTTAACATCATAAACCTTTGTTCTTGACATTAAACAAAAAGTGCATTTCATTGCGACATTGTTATTTAGAACTGTGGCACCCATGGTAACTAGTAATGGCCTATGATTACAGGTAATACTATACAACCGCTATATGGCTTCAAGATTTCAACTGTAAATGAAAAATTTTAAAAGCAAGTTCAATCCCATACTATTCATTAGACCTTTCATGCACTTTGATTGTACAACGCTTGGGAGGAGTCTTGATACCAGACATCAATATTTGGTCCCTGAATGGGTGAGTCTTCCCCTGAACAATGTCCATGATTTCTACTTTTATAGTTTGACCCCCAGGTAACACCTTATATGAATATGGGTGGAAATAGTCATATATCACAAACCAACACTTTCCTGTTGAGCAGCTTCCTTTATTTATAGTACTATTGCTTTGTATAGTTACCAAATTAATTTCTATAGAATTGATGAACTTCTATTAAATGATAAAATTCTTAGATTTAACATACAGCATAAGAATTGTCACTTTTCAACACTTCAAATCAAAAAGCTTCTATTATTTTCAATTCAAATGTTTTATAAAGCACCAATAGATAATTTCTTAAATTTGATAGTATCATCAAACTACCCCATGCAACTGTTTGTATGATCTGGTTGAAAGGACAACACTATCCTGTATCAAACACATTCAGGGCTATGCTCTTGTGAACGTCTTCAATTATTCTTGCATATGTAGCTTTTAATAACAATACAATAAATAGGAAATGGCTTTATTTCAGAAGAAGAGAAACAATAATATGGCACCATTTCAAAATGTTAGAATTTCAGTGTAAAATAATCATTGACCAAGGTCAATAAAAAAAGTAATGTTTTCAGGCATAAGAGCGTCATGTTTATATGTGAAAGTATGTCATATGATTAGAATTTTTATTAATATTCCTCATTACTACTGCTCAACCAAATCATCCGTTTGTCAAACCCAAAAATAATATTTCTAGGAATGACTGTTTATATATTACCTTTTCGTATGCTGGCAGCACTTCTAGATTGTATTTCTGATTAAAAAGATGATGGAGTCCTCCTACTTCATGATTTGTTTTTAGAAGAAGAAGAAATAATGTTGTGCTCACCTGTCACACCTAAGAATAATTTAAGTATTTTCATGCAGATTTTGTCAGCCTTAGAGCTTTGGGTAAAAGTCAAGCAAAAATGAAGTTAATTTATTTTAGAAAAAGTTAAATCCCTGAATTTTAGTTGGTTAAGTCAAAGGTAAAATTTGGTATGTCAGTGACCTTGGACTCATGATTTAAACCCTCTGCAGTACTCAAGTACTTGTGACAGCCTAGTATTATTAAATAAAGCATCAAAATAAAAAGAAAACTTTGACCTACCTCAGAGCAAAGCCATGTTTTTACGTAATGGTCTTGTATTTATACAAACTCTGAACGCTATATGGGTTGAGTCTGTCATGAACTGTCTACACCCTGGTATAAAACCTTTGGGTGGTGCTCAAACTTATCAGGGTGGATTGTCCCATATAAAACTCTCGAGATGTCAGGTCGCCCGATCTGTCTGCAGAGTCCACATTCTATTGGCAGATTATCACATGTTGGGGACATGTGGAGAAAAAAGGAGAGGGGGGAGGGTGGGGAGAGGGGGGGGGGGGGGGGGGGGGGTTTGATGTTGACATTTTTAGTGGGGAGGGGAGATGAGTTTAGGAACGTAGGGATAGCTGATATATATTTTTTAAATACCCAGTACATGTATATAATCAAATTAGCAACTGGAATATTTAGATAATATTTTAATTAGGAGAGGATTTTGTGGAAGCTGTAGCTTGTTTTTCAGTAGGATTAGGAAACAGGGAGAGGGCGGTTGATGCTCACATTTTAATGGGGAGGGGAGATGATTATAGGAGCATAGGAATAAGCTGATATTTATATTTCCAATACCCGGTACATGTATATCATCAAATTAGCAAATGGAATATTCAGATAATATTTGTATGAGGAGAGGTGTTTAAGATAGGAAAATGAGAAAGGGGAGATGTATGTTGGTGGGGGAGATGAACTCTACTTTTGTAAGGGGGGAGCGGGGGGGGAGTGGGATTGGGTTCTGGATATACTGTATTAGTCATTGTTTGTGTAAACGGTATTCATCAGTGACTTTTGAATCCATTTGTGAACAGAGAGAATATGATCTTTAATACATTTTTTGGTGTCATGTAATTGACTATTTATGATAATGTGATTATAAATGATAATTAGAAACTACTCGTCACTTGAATAAATCATTGTCTAAATCTAAAATGAATATACTTCAAATTAATATATTTGATTATTCAATCATAAATTAAACAGTTTGAGGGTGAAATCATAATGATACACTCTGAATTTAGGGATGTTCATGGTAAAATCATGCTTTATATCATCACCCATTGCTAGAGAGAAAGTTATTCCACAAACGATGATAGACCGATTTTCAAGACACATGTCTTCTGTCTCCGAATTATAAAATCTTTTGTTCCATCTTTGCTCTTGGCAACCTTCACAATGACAAAATATTTGCTGTATAACTCATGCTCCGGCTAGGAGCAGAACGGATGCTTCCTGGTATGATATTGTACCTATTCAAAGCTTGAGTGATTAAACAGATAACATAGCAAAAGCAATTTGAGGGTTTCGAGGCATTTTTATTTGTACACCAATTTATAGAATGATTGCAAAGGTTTTCATTGGATAACAATAACAAATAATGAGAAATAAACATTTGTATTACATACATTTTCATTATGAATTCTATCACATCCTGGTGAATGCTACAACTCTTGATGCCTCTAGGTGCACCACATAATCAAGCTTGCTGAATTCTACAAAGAACTTCATTTTTACTTAGGTTGATGGGAATACTCACGATGATGCAGAGATTTTCCTTAAAACCTAGTCATTGCATTTCTCCCCAATATAGTATGAGGATAAAATAACATAGTCACAACCTGATCCCTGAAATCATTAAAGCTAACCCTTTCACTCACTGCATCAACTAAATAAAGAGTCTTACCCTTAAAAGGTGAAGCATTCACATCATAGCTGACAAGATATATATACATAAGGCCATTATAGACGAGTAAAAGCTTTAGAGCTCACTGCAGCCAAAAGAAGGTCTATCATTAGGAAAGTGACGCATCTCACCCAAATATAGTCTCAAGGCAAAATAACATAGTCAAATGTTTAAGCTTGCCACAAAATGACGACAATTCGCACTCTGTCACTAAGTTGTGTCTATCTCTTTTGTCACCTGTTTGGGTTTATTCCCACCTTTAGTGAGAAATGTAAACAAGAGAACAGGAGTTACCTCCCTTGGATTACAACACAGTAGCGGGTGTATCTGCGTGTGTGTACAGCATCACTTAAGGATACTTGTCATGTCTCTTACTAGCTGACCAATAGCCATGGAGTGTTTAATTTATCATAGATAGATGAATTCTTAAAACGAAGAAATTCTCTTTGAAAGTTATCCCAGATATACATACGGCACCCGACTGAAATCTTTGGAAATAATTTCTGTTGCCTCATCTTCAATGTTTGGACGTGGTCATGACTCTGGAAGAAGTGTATTTCCAAAAGGTGGATAAAAACTTGTGGGTGGTGATGATTTTGGGCGAAAAAGAAACAAGGCTTATTCAAATCTTGTTTGCAATGGGATCGGGGATCTAATTTCTTTGACCACTAAGATGAGGTTTTAATTACAATCAACGAGATTTGTGAAAGATCCAAAGGATGTTAATTTCCTACTTGGATTATATTAGTCAAAGTGTTGAGTATGTTTGGACTGGGGCATCTTCTGGCGAACCTCAACACCCCGAGTGCTGTTCAGAGGGTGGTGATAAGATCGCGGTTTTGACAAATAGGTGTTGACTAAAGGGGAAGATGTTAGACACCTCATAAGTAGGGAGTATTATCTTTTCAGGTGCAATGTCCTTGGGTTAGCAGTAAAATTGTCAATCTAATCAAGTTAAGAGACAGATTATATTCAGAGGTTATAATCAGTTAAAAGCTCAAATATATATCCTTGATTAAACTATTTTCAGTCAATACTTGAAAAAAAAGTATTACAAGTTGATATATACAGCAAATTGTTTAGAACATGCATCAATCCTCACTTAATAATTTTCTTGCCAGAATATAATGAAAAGAAATGTTCAATTCATATATGCTAAACACCTAATGAGTAAACAAAATGATAATTGTATGTATATGTATAAGATAAAAACATGGTCAGGTTAGTTAAAAGCTTTTGGACAGAACGTTTTTCAAATATATGAGGGGGTGGGGTAGGTCAGTGGCTAGCGTGTTTAGCTTTGAATCAAGAGGTCTGCGGTTCAGAACCCACCAGTGACTTGGCAACTTTGTCTGCAGTAGAGACCCATTATTAGCTATTTACAGCCGATGCTGACAGGTTTCACCGTAATTGTACACCAACAATGGTGTCGCGTACATTCTCCCTGCATTTATACTAGCAGCTGTGATGTAAGTGAAATGCTCTTGCAAGCAGCGTTAATCCCCCAAATCACCTTACCTCAGAACTCACACTTTAGTCTATAGAAGCCAAATGTCATACACCTGTCAAAAAACAATTGTCTTTCAGACCCTAACAGAGATTATGTTAGTTCAAGGATTTCTAAAATAAAAATTCTGAATATTAAGAAATCTCAAAAGTTCTTTTATTTTTTAGATCGGCATTATTCCCCAAATCACCTCACCTAAACCTTGAATATATAAACTGTTACAGGATCTTTATTGTTGATAAGTAACTCTTCCTCCCAAAGAGCTTGTTTTGTCTAATCTGTTTATGTGTAGGTAACACCCAACCTGGGATCATGAATTGTTGCAGAGTACCCATTTATGAGGACATCGTGATGGTTTGAAGATTCCGCCACCACCTTACGATGACCCTGTCCGATAAACCAAGTTCTAGGCATGGCAATCTGTAATCTTAAAACCTAAGAAACCAACACAAATGATACTCTATGATGCATCATGATACACTAATATTTGAGCATACCAGACTATCGTGAGTTGGTGTTGAAACAAGATTGATACATCGTGAGAATGTATGTGACAGCTAAGTGATTATATCAGTCGTCTTGTAGAGATAACACCATGTTTACTAATCTTCTGTCTTGTCCTCACCTACAGTGTTGGCTAACAGATTAGCGGGAATTAGCGTCCTCGAAATATTAATATTTCCGCAAACATGTTGATAAGCTGTTTGCTGTGTCTTGTTATTTCAACTGTAATTTGTTATAAGATCCACTGGCCAATAGTTAAAACTAGCTGCAATTATTGGGGGACATAATCTTATACGTCTAATGTTAACTAGTGTTCATGGGAAGAATGTGTATAAGGACTAACGTGACCCTGTAAGGAGCTCGTAGCATTAATGGTCAAGTTCTGGGCCTAGATTTTCGAAGCTCCCTTAGAACTAAGATAGATATAAATACCATACATTAATAGGCTTACTTCTATCTTAGCACTAAGAGAGCTTCGAAAATACCATGTTTCATAGAGACTTTATCTTTCATTAAACCTTGTCCCGAAGATTGGTCTTTCAGAATAGCATTGCAATAATGTTTTCGGAAAAAGTATCAAAATTAAATTCAAGTTTGATGTTTTCACCTTAAACGCATTAGTGCACACCAATATATTGTAAACACAACGAATGCACAGATACCACATATCTCTCGATATTAATCACGATCCTCACTGAAGTAATCTACCTCATAAGTTATTTAACAAATATTTATGTATTCAGGTAGTAAAGTTGATTTTTAACGGCCGGAAGTATTTAATATAACGTAACATTAAATCCGCATGAACTAGGATATCAGAAATATTTAATAATCCGCTTATAACCAGAAAAGCGGAAACGGCACCCACTTTGGTCAATCTAATAAAAATGCTAATTCTGTGTCATTAAAACGGTTTATTTACATCATTGCTTTCATAAAACATATGTCATTCTTTGTTCTCAGTTCAGAGGTTAGGTAAATTCAATAGCTGCACATAATACTACTTCAGCCGCATCCAACTGTCCATATTTTATCCATTTTGTGCACAGCTAACCATAGATTTTTTATATGTCCAAGCCGACAGTGGCTGTCTCAACTTTTTCATTGTTGATTGCAGGTCAACTGTAAAGAATTTTAAGTAATTCTTTGCATCGATAGAATGCTTAAGTGAATGCGGAAGTCCTCTTAAACCTTAAAATAGCAAATTTAAACCGTAAAAGTGTGCAATAGTGCCTTTAAAGCTTAATGATATTCAGAGACTATGGTTATTGAAAATCTGTCCTGATGAACCAATGAGACACAGAATCATGATTATGAGTACGTTTCTTGCTGCATCTAATTGTTGTCAAAGATTTTAGAAAATACAAAATATTTTGATTGAAACATATTTTATTCATACAAGAAATGGATTGAACATGATTTATCCACCTAAGAAAATCCCTCTCCAGAAACATACAGCATTTATCTCACAAAAATGTACAACAAGTGATGGACTGAGAGTTATAAGATATATGTAAAAGAGACTTCAGTGAAAGATTTGAAAACATTTTGATTTTCACAAATTGAGAGACCTGCATTGCCATAGGGGATAAGATTAATATCAAAGTGTTCTCTTTCTAATAATTGTTTCTAATGATTTGATTTTTTTTTCACTTTGAATGATATGCAAAGCAAGTTCAATAAAAAAGCGAAATCCATTTTCACAATTGTGGCCATACATACATACATACATACAACATACCCAAGACAGAAACCAAAGACACAATGTAACAATGAAGACATTTTTCTACCTGCCATATTTGATCTTTGGTATCAAAGTTCAATGTCAACAGTTTTATAAAAAATAGTATCATATCAGCAATTGTGTTTCTGTTTTGGGTTGAAAACCTAATAAACTTTACGAACTTCTATCATGTAATGGATTTGCGGTCGATAACCTTTATATAAGTTAGTGCTAACCCAGCAGGCACACGACGTGGCAGCCACGTCGCTGCCAGGTGGTAAATTGGTCGCTACGTCGCAGTCGCAGTGCGACGTTTTTGTCACGTCGCTGCCACGTCACGATGAGGTTGCCACCTTCCAGTCGCGGTGTGACGTAGCATGGACGTGGCCGTTACGTCGCGTTACAGTTTGGTTTTCTCGTCGCACGGACACGTCTCTGCAACGTGGCTTTACTACGCTTATGTCTTTTCAACATTTTGAAACTCGATGACAATAAAATGTTAATTAAATAAAGTCCATTTTAAGCAATAGAATATTTACTCAAAGACGATCGAACTACAGTGAAAGGTGACAGAAGCTAAAATGTGAATGGGAGAGATGATCTTGTAAAATTATGAGATAAGAGAATGTTTTTATCTTTCCTAACCAGCTTTCATATGTCATCCATACAATGATATTTCTATCATACATTGGAAATTAAAATAAATTAATTCCAGAAGTTTTAGTGTGTTCTGACTAGCTAGACTATGTATGTAGCTTCCTACGTTTTCGCGCCAACACAAATAATGATGACGTCACTATAACGTCACAACACAAGTACTGTCACAGCCATGTTTGACGTCGCCGTAAGGAGTGAAGTCATGTTTACAATGCAGTTACTGGCATTGGCTTCGCCTCTCTTACTTAAGGTAAGTACTCTTTCTTACATTTATAAATGCTTTTCGCTTGGATTAATGAAAATAATTTGAGTTATCACAATAATCACGCGTTGATGATATTGTCAGTGACAATGTCACAACACTCAAGCAGGGCAGAAGTTGAACCCTCAGTTCGCTGTATACAGCAAATTGTGTAGTGAAAATTTAGAAGTCAAAACTGCCGTAGATTTAGTAGCATTCAATTATGGTGATTCTGTAAAACCTTTCCTTGAAATATTGTATATATTAAAAAAGCCACATTGTAAAGACGAAAGCAAACTAGTTTTGCTGTCACCCGCCCGGCTTCAAAACCATGGTCAAACTCCTTACCGTTTTTCGTTATAACTCAGCGTGCTTGATGACGCATCTTTGGTCACAAGTGTTGCGTGGAGTTCGTGAGGTGTCTGATCAGCTGTTTGCGAGTTCACTTGGTGCAGGACTTCTTGGGTTTAGTTTGTATTTTGTTTGATGGATTGGAGGCATTTTTTTAAACTTGTTATGAACTGGTTTCATAGGACAAATGATATCTATTACATAATCTAATTTAAAATTAACTCATTTATAAGAAACTAAATTACGATACTTTTTAATGTGTTTACTTTTCAACTTATGAAAAGATACATAGAATTTAAATCAAACTGTAAAATCAAATTCACTCAAATAATAAACAGTAGTTCAGTTTGATTATTGAGAATAATATATATCAGCATGTATTTGAAATTTATTTTCTATTTATGCGTAGGAAAAAGGGAACGTGAAAAGATTAACAGGGTAGGATATTGCTAAATGGAATAAAAAGCTAAATTTGGATGGCGTTAAGAACAAAACAATATTTCAAGAAGATATTATAGCTCATTTGAAATTTTTAAAAATCTAGTAGAGAGGATAAAATTGTAGGCGATCTTAGAAATTCAATTCTTATTAATGACATTGGTAAAAAGGTTTATTTCGTAAACACGACCCATTTTGAAGGTTTATATTACATTTTTTTCAGGTAAATTCAGGTTTTCCTTCATTTTGAGAGACTTATAACTATGCATGAAAATTGAAAACAAGTACATGTTACGATAACTAAACATGTACAGCCGTGTCGGGTACAGATACGCGGAGGGTAAAGATACTCGCAAAAAACTAGTGAAGCAGGATGAGTGTTAGCTTGTAATAGATATATGTCTATATATATGCATCTTAAGGCAATTTAGAAGATATCAAGAAGTTTTTGAAAGGGTAAAAAGGACTTACATTTTGATAATAGGCACAAAACTGGTAAAAACTGACAAAAAATTCCTAGCAAACATGTCATTAAACAATTTGCCGTCCCACATAACAATTGTCATTGGAAACCAAAATATTGATCCGACTATCTGATTGCCCGACTCCTTACCTACACTTCAGATAACAGTTTAAAAATCTATCAAAATCATAAGATTGGAAATGTTAGTTGTATTCAAACCCTGCGTGCGTATCTTTAGCCTACACATGCCGACCTGTGCAATTAGGGGGTAGTCGTTTGAAAACTTTAAGTGTCACTGACAAACACATTTCAACATGTATATTTCTACATAAATATTTTTAGTGAATCTCTAAACTTTAAGAGTGAGGTGGTTTTTATGTTACATTTACATTATTATGATTTTGATAGATTTTAAAACTGTTTTCTGAAGTTAAGTTAAGAAGACTAAGGACAAACCGATAGTCGAACAATAGTTCGGTTTCCACTGACAATTGTTATGTGGGAAGGCGAACTGTTTGATGACGATCGATACGTTTGGTAAGTATATTGTCAGTTTATTTTGTGCCACTAATCAGTATCTAACTCCTTTTTACCTTTTAAAAACTTCATGATATCTTTCAAATTGCCTTGAGATGCAAAGACATCAATCTATTACAAGCTTACACTCATCCTGATTTACTTGAAAGTGCGTATCTTTACCCGACACGGCTGTAAGTCTATAAAAAATAATGTCACCGTCTGAACATAATTGGCACAGGTTTGTATATGCGATCGGCCTCTAAATTTGTTTTTAGATTATCATCCTGTTCGAATAATCAAATACATCAGTCATCAAATGAACTGAAAGGCATTTAAGAACTTTGATTATTATTGACAAATGCACTTTCCTACTTATTTACATTAGTCTTAACAACCGGAGTCGAACCTATCAATGCATAATAATAATATTCCACACGTGAAATTAGGGGTTAAAGAATTCTTTCGGCATTTAAACATTTTACATAAATCCGATGACATGTCGTTTTGAGATAACTATAATATTTCTTGATAGCTTTCAATGTTGGATAAAATACCTGATTTTACCTTACAGCTTACCTTCTGCATGAGAAGGACCAGTCTGAGGAGACGAAATAGACAGGGTAGATAGCACGTGTGTGAATCTGAGCACGCTTCATCCGAACAGGGAACTCATAACCTCATATTATCAGGTATTATGAATTCATATACTTTCAGAACTATAATTGAATTAAAAGTCCTAATGAAAGTCAACCTTTTTTAATACGTTTAAATAAAAATTTAATACACTATTTAAAGATTACACTTAAATCTTTTTATTCATATTATAGGCCAGCCATCCCTTATTATTGGCGTTAAATTTCAATTACAGACCGCTGCTTTACTGATGAACAGTGCTTAGAAGATAGAAAAGGTACAGTGAAGATAGACAGAGACGCATGCATTTCTTGTAATTTGTGCTTGAATAAATAATGCAAACTCTATTCTTCTGTGTTTTGTCTTTTAATTTATTACGGCCAAGTTACTTAGCAGGAATATATTCCATATTTGCTATAATAGAAACCGGTCTCACTTAGTCAAGAAAATACTCCTCTAAATGTTAGAAAATACAAAATATAATGCGTTTTCAGTAAAAAGTTATTTTCACTTTCACCTTACACTCGCCGGTATCTGTCAGAGGCCTTCATCTATTGAAGCAAATATGGTACTTGCTGTATATCACAATGTTTAATGTGAAATTCCCAATGTGTGATAGAAGGAGTTATGATTACGTTTTTCGTTTCAACACAAGGAACGCTCAAGTGACATGATCATATGCTGACGATTTCGCATAATCGTACTCGCAACACATTTCAGCTCGGTAGGTATTGTTTCCGAGGTGGTCATTTACCACGTCGCCAGCAAAACCTGGTGCACATGCCACCTAAAGGCGACTGAAAGGCAACGTTGCAGCGCCACCTTCATACAACTTGGAAGACAGTCGCCTTGCCACGTCGCCGGCAAACCATGAAATGGTGCAAATGCGACCAAATGGCGACGGAACGGCAACGTTGCCTCCCAACCCTCATACAACGTATCTGCCACGTATTTTTCCCACGTCGAATGGACGTAACCTTGACACGTTGTAGACACGTCGCCTTACCACGTCGCTGGCAAACCATGAAATGGTGCAAATACGACCTAATGGCGACGTAACGGCGACGTTGCCGTGCGACCTTGATGCGACGTGGCTGCCACGTCGTGTGCCTGCTGGGAAGTCATTTAAGGATTTTGATCTTGATCATTGTCTTGGTATTTCTTTTTAGAATCCTTATTTCTAAATCAAGGAGGGAGATTGTTCAGGGGGTCCCCCCCCCAACTTTTTGAAGGGTGAAACCCCTTCCCCTCCCCCCTTCAAAATTCCTGGATCAGCCATTCAGGCTTAACTAGAAACAGCTATCTAGCATATCCAATACTCTAATGCATGTAACTCACAAAATTCTTTATTTCTAATACAATGATCAAATCTTGGTTAATACATTAAGGCTGATAAAAGTCTAGGTGGGGTTTCCTGTTTATTTGATGCATAAACTCGAATGTCAGGAACAAAAGGTAGAGAGGAAGATTATATATATTGCCTTGCATGATCCACACATGTTGTCTAAGCCCACCTGAACTTACTATTGGTAAAGGCAGGAGTATAAACATTTTACGTAACAAAGGTCCTCCGTGTTATGTAATTCTGGCGGAAGATTTAACTAGAAACCTGTGTTTCACATCTGACATTTGCTAGCCTATTCATAAGAATCAGAGTTATTCTGGACAGCGCCAATGTTTGGTTTTGGAGTTACAGTGTACATATTAAGCTAATGCTTGTAGATTTGTTTGAATTTGCTAAATCTTCTTTAAACATTCGAGAGCCTGTATTGGAATAAGGGGAGATAACTTTGAAATTGCTTAGTTTATCACTGAGAAAAGAGCTGTCTTCAATTTGTTAATGAGTAAAGAGCATCTTGAGGTTTTTCAGTTGGATTGAAATCTTAAAATATTAAATAAAATTTAAGATCTTCATAAGTTGTTTTTTGAGTAATTCTTTCTCTTTTTTTTAAAATTCAAGTTATATTAACTTGCCCTGCACTGAAAAGAATTGAAATCACTTTTGAAAATTTCTTTGAATATTTGGAAAAACTTTATAACTTATCATTAACTCCCAAAAGTGAAAAAAAACAGGATTTCTCCTGAAAGAGAAGTGAAGCAGTTTTGGTTAATTTCCTATCATTTTTTCAACCCACCTATCAAAAAAACCATACAAAAAACCCTACCTATCTGTTATTTGTATAGCAAATTGAAAAAACGACAAACCTTACGATTAAATCACTAGATGGATATCTTTTTTGTGAATGAAAACTCAACCATCCCCATTAACTAATGGTAGTTAAATATGATTGGCCAAATTGTAATCCAATCAGTTCAAGAGATTTCTCTGATTGGCCAATGATGTAAGAGAATATCATTTGCATGTTAATGTGTTTATGTAAGGTTTCAGTTGATTACGGAAATAGCGTGAGATTTGAAGCTGCTTTGCTATTCTAGGTATATATATGTATATATAGAGAGAGGAGGGATTGACTTTATCACGCTTGATTTTGATTGGTTGACTGAACTCTGAGGTAATATACTCATGAGTGTCTAACTTTAGTCTGCAAGTAAATCACTCATCAGAGAAATTAAACAGTGAAACTTTTTTTCATGTGAAATTAATAATCACTTTTTTAAAAATGTAGTGTGATAGTTTACTTAAGTTCTAAAAATTCTATTGTATATTGATATCTTTTTTTGCACAGTCATAGATGTGAAATTAATGGGATACAAATTTATGTTCTGCATTTTCAATATCTATGGACAACTAATCACCATTTCATTTTTAATTTAGATCAGTTCCATGGGCTCAAACTTAAATAGCCAATCCGGTTTTTTCATAATATATTATTTACCTTTGATACAAACCCAAATGTCATATGTGGTGATATAAAATCAAAACATCTTAACTTTTCATGTCTATATGACAATTACTGGTTTCCTATGAAAATCTAAAAACAGCCTTATAAATGCACAGAGGTGTAGATATTAGGTGAAATATACGTGGAAACTAGTTATATAACCTAACAAACACTATCAACTTCTTACTGCCCTCCTGGCTGTTTTAAACAAGTCTCCAAAATTACGTTTGACTATTTGACGCACGCCACTGTCCGGTTTTCGATTATAATTGCGACGTTCTACCTTCATATTGTCACTGTTAAAAAGAACATAGCTTTAAAATGTGTCCTCTTGGTAACAGTCGATACTTTGCGATTAAATGACACCATTTTGACATTTATGACCCCAACAACTCATGGAGTGGCTCTTTAAGGGATTTTGCTTGTTGAATCATTTGTCAAAATCTTATTTGAATATTTGTAATTCAACTATACAAATGACGTCACAATAGTTTAACGATGTGACCGGTCAATATTTTGTTTACCATCACAATAGTATTAGACTTGTGTAATCTTAATTACTTATAATCCCTTATTGCTTTCTGTGAACTTATTCACAGCGAGCTGACTGCAAATTCACAAACAAATCAGCAGGTGCAAATTTGCTAAACTCTTGTTTGTATATTTTTACTACAGATTGACTCTGTATTTATATTGTTGATTGAACTCTGAAACATGGTTAAAAAATTTTGTTCACAAGCGAATCATGCATGAAATCCTGTGAAACAACATCTTTTATGTCTTTTATTTCATAATTGTATAACAATTTATATTACATCATTTTTAAAAATCCAATTTTCTGCACTACTCTCATGAAATTTTCCAGACCTGTTTCTAATCCCTTGTAGTTG
This sequence comes from Phorcus lineatus, assembly GCA_921293015.1. Lineage (NCBI taxonomy): Eukaryota > Metazoa > Mollusca > Gastropoda > Trochida > Trochidae > Phorcus > Phorcus lineatus. The sequence continues at coordinate 39,023,336 of OV121097.1, forward strand.
GCTAAGATTTTACTCTCAAATGTGTGTAATTTAATTTCAAATATATGTCAAATTGAATAACATACAATTAACAAATACGTAAGTTCGATAATAATTTACCTTTGTTAGGCATCAAGTATGATATATTTTTCTACTTTTTATCTGATATCATGTAAAAAAAAGTCATGTTGTTTTTCCCATTTAGAGTTATATATTATACAGGGATATGCAGATTGACAAAAAAATATTTTGTGTAATCTAACATTTTTGTCCAAATGTTTGCACATGTACACTGATGAATATTCATGACCCTGTTTTGTATACATGAATCACAACTTTCATCAAATATATATATATATATATATTTCATGGTGCATTCCTCACAGCATTGAAGAACTTGAACTTACAGTATACTTCAATACTTTTCTTCTCTGCAAATTCTAATTTAACATTTGTGTAGATTGACATAATTTAAGTCATGTATTAAAAGTATTTGACATTCAAATTTACTTTGTCAAATTAACATTTCAAATCTGAACACAACTGGAATAACTTGTTAAAGTTGTTGTGTCTGTTTTTCAGTTAAAGATCTTGGAAATCTTAAATAATGGTGTTGATTGATGTGGATTAATTTGTTTAATATTTGATTTAAAGGTTTGAGGCAGAGAGACAGATCATCATAAGCATAAAAACTCAAAAAAAACTTTGAATCAGTAAATTGTTACATTATTCAAATGTGTCACTTAGTAAATGACAATTATAATTAAGGTATAATTGCCAAATGGATCGGAATAGCAGGTTGCTTTTGATGATTGAGTTAACAAATCAAAGATAAACAATTGTTTGAAACAGTTGAAAGAAAACTGACATCAACCAATGTTAATTATTATGTGCATTGAGGAATTTTTTAACATGTTTTTAAATAAAAATTTAAGTGTTTTTATTAAAAAGTCAACATTTATGTAACATTCATGAACATCTGCTACTACTCTATATGTTTTGTTCTGTTTTAAATAATTTCTTGAATTTTGAATGGACTTTAAATGATATCAATCTGTTGCAGATGTTCAGAATCTCTGTACGACATAAGAAATGATTTATTTATATAAGTATATCATACCAGAGGGATTGTGATTCAATACTTGTTGTCTCTAACCATGTTGTTTTGAGCTTCAAATAACCCTCAGCTAGACTCTTATACAAACAATTCTGAGTAAAGTTGGACTCATTAGATAAAACTGCTTGAAGAGAAATCTTAAAGAACACAAGAAGCCTTGTCTTTCAGAATGATAAATGTCCAGATCATCCTGATTTTACCTGTTTATGGAATTTGTATGTATATATGTTTATATCCATTATAATTTAGTCTCTCGTAAACTTTTTTTTTGGTGACTCGCTGTTTCTTTTTTAAAAATATGTATTTGTGTGTATATTTGTACTTTATGAATGCGAGATGAGACTATAATGAAGAATCTGTCCAGATCCAGGAATTTTGAAAAGGAGGGTAGGGCTTCTGATCTTTTGGAAAGGGTCAACCCTCTGGGTAACCTAAATTACGGTCAATGTTTTAAAAAAAAATTCCAAAGGGGGGAGTTCAGACCCCCTGGCTCCCCTGGATCTGTCACTGCTATGTAGAATGTAATTTGCAGTGTGTTCTAGTACATAGGCAAATGTTTAATAGAGTCATTAATTAGGATCTTAGAAATTCCTGAAGGAAGTATTTGTATATAAGCTTTATAGACGTCTGTTTTTTTATGTATTGGAACCGTTTGAACTGGTAAAGAACAAGAAAGAGGTTTGTTCATTGGTACAATGTAGAATTATTATTTAGAAAAGGTTGTCTTGGTTTATCATTTGAACAGAAGTCTCAATACAGAAAGGGAGTAAAAGGTAGATTTCTTGTCTAAACTTTGAAATCTCACTCAGTATTATAGCTAGACATTGTATCGTAACTTTAAGGTGTCTGTAGACTTTCTCTGTTTTTTCTTTGACACATATGACATGTTATAGTGACATTTTGTTTCAATTCGAAAGAATTAACTGAAGTTAGGTGAATCGTTAAATTAAACAAGTACAAAATGTTGTGGTGACATTTTTACGTTTTCCTAAAATTTCCTTAAAAATCATGTTTGAAAATAACAGATATCTCAGTCAATTCATTCAAGGAAGTCATTTCATGGAAGAATCAATTAAAACAGAAGCTCTTTGATGAAGGAAGGTAACTTTTCAAAACACATGTTCACCATTCTACAAACATAAAGGTACAGAAAGATAGTTTTTGCCAAATTTATTTCTACTTGCCCTTGTGTTGGTGACATTTTGAGAAGAAAACAGTGTTTAATCTCCTCTTACAGGCTGGCATGTGGCTGACATTATCTTTGTGCAGCCTGGTCCGGAATCTGGTTGTGTTTCAATGTTCTACAGACTACAAGCATTCAGTTCCTGTGCATGGAAACATAGGTAGGAACATTGAAGTGTGTGACGCATGTACCTACTTTGTTTTCTCTCTATTTCAATTTTTCTCTGATACATGTGGAATAAATGATTGTCTTAAGCAATTCTGAATGCCTTTGAGTTCTAACTGGTATATTCACAGTATAGATCTTTTGAGTAATGAAGTTTTTAAGTTTTAATTACACATTAAGTATTAAGCTTATTATCCTACATAAACATTCAAGTAATTACATCTAAAGCTGGGTCTTTTATATCTAATGTAAAACACATTAATGCATGTCATAAGCATATATTGCTAGTATATTTTAAGTAGATCATTTTGATACTAAGGTTTTTAAGTTTAAAATTACTAATCAAATGAATAGCATATTTATGAATATAAATTCAAGTAATTATATTTAAGGACATTGTCCTATAAATCTAAACAAGTAAGCTTCCGCTGGTAGCAATTCCTGTAACCTGCATGGTGCTGGTGCTGTCTTTTGTTACAATATCAAATCGATCAAACTGGATTCCCAATCGTAGTAATTTATTTATTTTTAGGAATTAAATATGATAAAAAAACAGTAAAATATGTAATATTTATAAAAGTAATTTTATTTCAATATTTTGACAATGAGTTGACATCGTGGCTTCCGGTTTGAATCTCGTCTGTTCGTCTCCTACCGGTAGATCGTCACTTGACCTCAGAATTTTTAGGTCTCAAACATAGACCTCGTATATAAGTCGACCCCCCTCCTTGACCCCTTAATTTCTGGTATAAAAAACTCGACTTATACACTGTAATATACGGTTTAGTATTCAGTATTAGGAAAATAGGTATGTGTATAAAGAGGTAAAAACAATTTTGAATAATTTTGAATAATATTTATTTAGATGACTAGTTTACCAAAATATATATCCAAAAACAATTAGTAAATTTATTAATATGGACAACAACTTTTTAACAAAGTTAACAATTAGTATTGGCATATTTTGATAGGCTACCTAAGAAAATCCTGGGTCCTTTAGGTAAATGTGAAAATTTTATGCAAAATTATGTAAGAAACTTATCTGAGTTTATGTAATGTTTTTAAAAAATGACATTCTGTTAGGCAAGTGAAAAATACCCTTCTTTCTTGGTTTAAATGCACTTGGTAACCTTTTAAGAGGAGTGTGAAGTAATTTTAGAAGTTTCACAGATTTTGAAAATTAGTCACACAGATAGCTAACACGCAGGTTAAGAAAATACTTTTCCTGTTAAAGCAATTTCAACATCTTAAAGACTCGCTGTGTAAATAACAAAACAGCAAACTTCCAAATTCCTGAAACTAAACTTGCACCTCAAATAGTATTTCGATTTAACATAAAAATTCAAGAACTAATTTTCTAGAGATTAGACGATCATCCAAACTGATAATGTAATTCACATTGAAAATTGAGTCATTCAAACGGTAATTTTTAAAATATAGAAGATACTAAATGACCTTCCATTTAATACTAAGTAGATATTTTTTTATAACCAAGAACAAACTAGTTTGATTCCAAATCATAAACACATTAAAAAAGATCTTTAGGAATGAAGAAAGGGAAGAATTTTTACTTGCTTACATAAATGAGTCAATATTGCAAACAGCATGCTGAAAATAAAATTTCTGCCACTTGGTCGCCATTTTGACATTGTTGCTCTCATTATGATGTCGGTACAACATACAAATGTGAAGTCATACGTTCAAAGGTATTATACTAGTTTGATATAGCCATATAAATATTACAATGAGTGTATTTTACAGAGCTGATTAATAATGATAATTATCTAACATTCACAATCAGAGGGAGCAATGAAATCTAATATTTCTGATGATACCTTCAATATTTTTTATTAAGTTTCTCATAAAGATATATGTGCAGGGAATTGCCTTCTGGTGGCTACGCCCTTGATGTGTATATCTATTCTAACAGTACAACCCTTTAACACAAATTCTTGTGTTATCGCTAGTGAGTGCTTGACAACGACACAGGAATTTGAACTTGCAGAAAATCTTATCCTTTTAACAGTACAGTTGAGGCATACATGATTTCACATTTTAACCACTTTAGAATTTCAACTTAAAAATTTAATTCATCTTGATATACAGGTAAACAGTTGTTTCATCACATAAGATGTATTAAAACATTATTTTTAAACCAGTGACGCTATAAAACACTTCAGTTATTGCAAAAGTATGCACAAAATTTGTTAAATTCTAGCATTGATTATTGATTGTCATAAAGTAACATTCAATTTCAATCAGGGAATTTAGTTTAAAACTTTAAGCAATATATATATCATATGCTATCATGCCCTTTTAATCTTTTAATCACACCTGTCCCCTACAATCAGGGAAATAAGTTGAAAACTTTAAGTAATATATATCATTTGCTATTAAGCCCTCAATCTTTAAATCACCCCCTAATTTTTATAAAACTTTTAAAGACCCCAATATCAATGAGAGTGTATTGGAGAGAGGGAGATATACGTGCACGGTCACAGGAACACGATACTTCTCACACGGATAACCTTCTACTTGCCCTGTTAATCTATCAGAGTTTAAATCCCCTGCACACGTCTCACAAATACACTATAACCGTTTTAGCACAAAAAATTAAACTGCAAGTGTAATTAAAAATATCTTAAGTACACAAGCAGGGGACATCTGCAGTGGTAGACTTTATAACAGTCTTGTAATCAAGTCTTTGAGGGCTTGCATTGCATGATGGCTTAAGTATTAAATCTAAGCAAGACATTGCAATTCATGTCCCTCTTTGGGATATATTTTACACCAGTATGGCACGTCCATAGTATTGTACGCCTCACAGTTAAATATGTTCAAATGACATCATGAAACAATATTGATCGAAACAAATCTGTTTGTAACGCTTCGACATGAATAGTTTGTTATTCTTGAAAAATATTAATAGAGACCAGTCTCATAAGGATGTTTTGGTCTCGAACAGATGCGAGTGCAAAAGATAGTCTGAAAAAAATAGAAATTACCAGGATGGCTTGTTATTTATATGATATGTTGCTATAATTTCATCTGTTGTAATATGCCTGTCAGCAAATGCCAATATGTTCTTCTGTGCCTTCTGTTATGTGTATGTGTATTTTATATGTATTCAAATGTATATTTTAACCTTGTTCCCAAGAGAGTGATAAGCAAAAGATTAGCTTCTGGAGGGCACTGTTCTTTAATTGATTGAGAAGCTCCTGTCTTTAATAGTCATTGTTTAACTCTAAGGGGCTTGGGTATTTGGGTAAAACTATAAGCTTGTTTCGTTTCGGGTATCTTTAAAAGGGGACTTTTAAGTATTGTGAGTTTGTTATTGATGATAGTTTGCATATACCAGGTCGATGTCTCATTCTGATCGTAATCATGTTGGTGACTATATTTTTATATTGATTGTTAACCCCTATTTACTTTTGTTAGTCTACCAGTTAATGTTTTAGATATTTCTTATGTGGTAGATTGGGGTTTTGTCCATTACATCTTCCATCTGACACATAATACTTCATTAATTTTATAATTATATAAAGCTAATGAAGCTGTACAATTGAAATTAATAAAAAAGAAATTAAATGATTAGTTTTTTCATCATTTTATTACACTGCACATTGCTAAGTTATAAAGAGAAACTGGTAATTGTTGGTCTTCAACAAAAAAATGATGCCTTGATAATGTTCCATATTTCATGGACCTCTGTATCAGTTCAAATTGTTAAACATATTGAGACATAACATAACGCGCATTTTATTTTCAAACATTAAACTGTGGATGACTAGATATTGCAATTAAAAGCCAATGCAAATGTTATATTTTATAGGTTTTACATTTCAATGATTTAGTGACATCTCCACTGAATTTACAAATCATTAGAGCTGAAGATTTCTAGGGCTTTCAAAATAGATTGCTGACGCACACCATATAGCCATTTAATACTCGAATATTTTTGTTTTCAAATACTACCAGGCAACAATGGTCCAAGGGCTATTGTCTAAAGGGCAAGGAATGGCAAAGAGAATTTCTGATCTTCATTAAAGATGAGGTTGACACTGTATCTTGCCACCAACTTCCAAATGCCTCTACAATTCCTTGTATAATTTACATTCTTGCAAATATGTTGTAAGAATTAATCCATGAATAACCATAAAAGGATCATTGTCTTATTCTGTGAAATATTACTCTTAAGGATTTTATGATTCAAGGTTCAAAAATTATTTAAATGAATAAACTGATTTCTTTTAATATTTCATTTTTCAATATGAATGTGAATTATGTTAATGTGATGACTACATGATGACCAAAGTATAGCGCCAGAGGTACTCTACCCACACAGTGAATGAGTCAACAACCCTCAACCACACGAAACAGCAACTCGAATTCTCTCTTCATTGTACAAGATTATTTATACAGTTTACCCCTTGGCATCAAGCATTCTTAGAAATCCTTTATCTGGTGTTGTTTGCCCTTTTCTTTAGCTATGGTGTCATTCCTATATAAAGTCATTACTTTTATATTCTAAGGATTGATCATTGCTATGTCCATATTCCTTAAGAAACCTTCTTGATTCCAGGTTATTTCTGCAAGATTTCCCTGTGGCATTCTCTTCTAGTAGGAACTGTTGGAATTAATCATGATTATCAATCTATAAATATGATATTTCCTCCAGGTATATGCATTCCCCTCCTGTCCAAGATATTTAGGTGTTCTCCGACTACCTTGAAAACATTGTGATCTGGAAACCTGTTTCTCATATGTTGTAAACAAATTTTGATATGGAGAAAAGTCACCAAAAATGCTGAGTATTATATGTGACACTGTTGAAACAGTGCTTATGTTCCCACAAGTATGTGCATGTACATATTCAATGAAAATCAGTATTGAAAATATGGAAATAATTTTATATAAGTGTTGCACAAATGAAAGGGGTTTATTTTTTGAACAAACTCCATTTGCAATCAAGGAATGATAATCAATTCTTTAGTGCCTTTGCAAACTTTGAATGTCATTATATAATTGGATATTGGATACAAAAACAGTATTACTGGCTTGATTTAGGTTCCATATGTGATTCCCAGTTTAAAAAATTAATGAAGAAATAAAGAAAGCAATCATATTAACAACTTTTGTTTTATGAATTGATCTCTCATTTGAGACTTAATTAAAGTGACACAGAGTATGTAGTTGGGGTCAAATATGTGAAACTTTGTAAATGGTGTAATTTGATTGGAAAATAGGGGTTTCCAATGAAAATCAACAACTTGGCGCTTATCAGTTCAGCATAGAGTAATAAACAGGTTTAAGTTGTAATTTATGATCGAAAAGCGGACAATGGTGCGCGCCAATAGCACAAATATAATTATGAAATCTTATTGCCAGCAGATAAAAGGTAACTATTGGTCGATAGTGTTTAGTATCTCAGTTAACTAATAGTGATGTGAAATGAATGTACAATTCAGACTTATTATCACCTATATGGGATTTTTGGTACTGAAACAAGAAAATACCTTAAATTGGGCATTTTTAGGTAGAATATTTTAACTAACAGTTACACAGGACAAATGGTATTTTGGCAATTATTTAAGCCACATGAAAATGTTTGAAACATTTAAAAATTTATGTAAATGACAAACAAGTATTGGTAAATGTATAGTTTCAATTCAAGCTGTTAATAAGAGACCTAAGATAAATAAGGATTTTAAAAGGCAATTTTTTTAAAACAATAAATATTGGTAAAATATATTTATAGTTTTAATTCAAATTGTGTAATTATCAATGATAGAAGAATGTAAACTTTCCAGAGTATTCTAGATTCAAAAGTTTAAATCATTGATTAAAAAAGGTAAGGATAGAAATATTTGTTCATTCAAAGCTTTCTGATTTACAATGGCAGAATTAAAATCTAAAAAATGACTTTAAAATGTCATATAAATTATCCGAAATTACTTCTCAATTTAAATAATTAAATCAATATCCTGTGGATTTAAAAAGAGAAAACATGCAACAAACAACTTTCACAGAGACAATAAATCAAAATTTTGATAAGAAACATTTGAATCAGGAATTGAATCACGATTGCATCAAGGCGTTGCTACAGAAACACGATCATGGCATGATTTGTTAACAATCGCTGTACGTGACAATCCACTGCAGTTTACACATGATATGTTTACACCTGTTCATTTTTTCTCAAAAAGCTAATGTCACACGGCAGTTGAGCAAGATATTTTATTCGACATCTCAGATATTTATTGTCATGAAATCTAAAACTTTATTTTCTTTACATGCTTTTTTGCTATAAACTTCTGATGTGCATAGGTATGACAAAATGAAAAAAATTTCTTGTATCTGTATGTTCATTTGTACCAATATAACAGATAATTTCCAGATGATCAATTGTGCTCTAGATCAATGAAAATTATATAAGGTATATAAAGTAATAAAGTTTTACATATCTCTGTGCTGTTAACTTAATGACCAAATTAGTTATTTTGAAGGTAGGAAAATCAAATTTCATTATGACACGTATTGCTAAAAAAAAAGAAAGCAAATAAATCTTCACATAAACCAAAAAACTGCATTTCCATTTAGAGAAAGAAATGATAAATGTAATATTACGGTGCATTAT